>RJWH01000491.1:0-749809 GCA_004363575.1 Solenodon paradoxus | reverse complement strand
AGAGAGAGAGGAGAGAGAGAGAGAGGAAGGGAAGAGAGGGAGAGAAGAGAATCCTGTTTCTCTCATCACACAGGACTTTATAGACATGGAATTACCTCTTTTATCAAAAAAAAATCCAACAGAATTCTCTCTCTGGAAAACTGGAAAGGGTAGAATAAATTTGATAATTCTGTCATCCTCAGCCGCTACCGGACCCTTAGGGATGTGGGAAATGAATCTGACATCAAAACTCGAAATAATGGAAGCAGGCTCCTTCGCCTGCTGCATCCAGGAACATCTAATCATTCCAGAAGTTTTGCCCAGTGGACTTCCAAGGTAGACCATTGCCTATATCTGGGAGTTATTTCAGGAATAAGATTCTGTGTGATGTGTTGTATTAGATTTTTAAAATTCTTTAATACTATGATCTGGTCCAACCAAGAGGATTCCCCTTCCCTTCCTCCAATTGCAATCCCTCCTGCCCTTCTGAGTCTCTGCTCCTGCTTTATGAGGCCTGGCTCTCCTGACAGAGTCCTGTCCAAGCACCCCTTTAGGGTGACCTGTTGCAGACTGAGCTTTTTCTTTTCTTTTCTGTGGCTCTTTCCTCAATCTTTGTTCTCTGAGAGGGGTCTGACTAATGGGCCTATTTCCACAGTGGCAAGAGCAGCTGATTCAACAGCGCTAACCAACAGCGCTAACTAATGAATGCTCACCATGAGGCGTTACGCTCCAGGGAGTGCCTGGGATCCTCATATAATGCCCACTGTCTTCCTGAGAATCAGGTTATGAAGGAAAGATGAGCTTTCAAATCCCTCCTTTTTTACAAAAAGATTCACCAAATTTAAACTAAATATAGTGGAACATAAAAGAAATTAATCTCCATTTCGATCTAATCAGTACTATCAGAACTTTCATTATTATTACTTTGTAGATATCGCTAAATACCAATTATATACTAGGCCCATGTGAGGCCATGTGTCTATAAAACAGAGTATAGCAAGGTCTGATGCAGAAGTGATGACTATGTGATACAGCCCCAGAGATGTGTGCAAAGCACTATGGGAGAATCCATGATTCCCAGGTCTCTGGCTGAACCCAACAGCTTCCCAGTACTGGGTCTTATCTCAGACTCTGCTGCCCCTATACATTTTTGCACCTGGGTCTCATTTTACTTTCTGTCTCTCACTCGCCCCTAGATTACCCATTACACTCATAATTTCTGCCTTAATGTCTGTCTCTCTTCCTATACTATAAGTTCTGTGAGGGCAGAGATGGTCCATCTTGTCCATTGTTATATTCCTGGCACGGAGTAGATATGACATGATTCTTTGCTCAGTGAGTGTCTATAAAATTTTAGATAAAACTTAAACTTAGAAAAAGAAAGAAATTTGAAATCATTGCTGATGAAAATAACAGCCAGTGGTTATGTAATACTGACTCCATGGCAGCCAGAGCTCTTAGAACTTGACTTGAGTTACCACTGTTAATCCTATAACAATCTCTGAGGAAATTGTCTCCATTTTTCATGTGGGAATACTGAAGCATGGGCAAATAATTTTTCTAAAGGCATAGAGCCAGCAAGGGTGTATTAGGGTTAGAAGCCAGGAATCTGGCTGCTTAGGGCATGTTCTTGTTATACAGAGCTATGTGGCATCAAGTCTCTCAACTCATTTAATTGCTAAGAAAACTGACATCAGAGGTAGAACCCAAATTACCCACTGCTGGGCAGTCAGAGACTGTCAGAGCTTGGAAGAGAACACTATACTCTGTTTCTCAATTCATTAATTTTCTCCCCAAAGCTTCACTGGCTGATATTGAACTTGGACTGATTTCAAGTCTTACTTTTTAATACTCAGTTTAGACTGTTTTTCTGTTGACTTCAGTGACTTGCCAGTTTTCATGGCTATACAATCAGCTTTGGGCAGCATAGTCTAGAGTCCAAGTCTTCCAGTGTATACTCTTGCCTTCTTTGCATAGGCTGCCCCATCCTGCCACACATACATCGCTCAGGGCTTCTTAATGTGCTCTACTCATAGAATATGCAGACACGCACAGTGGGTCTCCACTAGTCACTCTTCCAAAAGGTCCTCTGACCTTAAGACTGTTGCATCTTATTCTCTTGCTCCAAACTCTTTCCAAATTTGATGAGCTCTATCTACAAGGGTGTGGTACAGAGAACAAGGAAGGCATTCGAATGGAAGAAGTTGCCTTGAGACCCCTTGGGACAAGGAGAAGTCTGAAACCTTTTTGGAAATATAATTTATAATAAAACCAAGCAAAACACCTCAGGTTGGTTATGACTGCCAGACCTCGATGTAGTCTGGACAACTCTCAGGAAGAAATGCAATCAAGTATGAATTTGGAAGGATAAAAATACGGTATAGTATAAAGAGTGAAATTTTCTAGACTAGTAGCTGAAAGTTTTCTAAACCATGTTTTGATGTATTTTTTTATGAAAACAATTCACTTGTAAAAGAAATGCACAAATTTAAAGTTATTTGTAATCCCACACATAAACACAATTATAGTTAATTTGGTGGACAGTTTCTGTTTCTCTGTTTCTTGTTTCTGTGAATGCTTTATTAATTAATGGTAATGTGGGTACACATTCAAATTTGTATTTTGCTTTGTTGTCTTACCACCCTATTTGGACTTACTTTGTATTGTGACCACATTTATGTGTAATGTTTCATTGTTTAGATTGACAACAATGTTATGAATAAAATGAATAAGTTTTATGAAAAAACAGGCAACATCTATCAGGACACTGTGGGTGATCTGCTCAAGTTCATCAGGAATATGGGAGAGCACATTCATGAACAAAAGAACAAAAAGTAAGTATTGTTTTCATTCCTGTAAGTCAGATATGAAATGAGAATGGGTAAAACATCCAGTTTAAATTTATTTCATGGGAAAAAATATTTTAATGAAAAAAAAGTGATTTCTCCCATTTGGAAAAATAACATCACAAGAGTCTTAGAATGAAGGATGGACATGAAACCTTTAGCTACTGCTGAGTCATTCAACAGAAGGATAATGGCTCCCTTCTGTGAAGTGACTGCAGCATCATAAAAGTCTAAGAATGAGCCCCATATTAGTTAAAGCATTTGCTGCTGAAATGTTAGCTGCAAACTCACAAAAAGATGGGCAATTTTCAGAACTCACTTGGACTCAGGAATTATAGCGAAGAGGCTATAGAATTATATTACCTCCACTTTATGGTTGTTAAAACTTTACTTGAAGAGTCAGGAAACGAATCTTGCATGGTCAGATTCTGAAGTCCTTCATTCTGTAGGAATCAAGTGAGCCACAAGCTCTCTGGGCTATATGCAAATAGGGAAAAAAGAATTTGGGGCAAGTGTGCAACCCAGTTATGTTTCATTTCAGGATGAAGTTGATAATTGGAGAGCCTTCCCAGTATTTTCAGGAGAAATTTCCGGATCTGGTCTTATATGTCTACATGAAACTACAGAACACAGAATACAGAAAATATTTTCCTAAAATTTACTATCCAGACAAGCCTCTGTGTGAAGGAGATAGTCAGTGCTGACGGAGACTTCTAAGCTCAGGGAGATCCTTATTTGCTGGGTGAGCCTGTGTTCTCAACTCTCAGGGCCTCTTAGTTCACCTGGTTAGTTGTGAAGAAGAAAATGCATAGCTTAAATGTCAGTTTCTGGTATAGAGCCTGGTATTCCCCACATGTTGATAGCAAAATCAAATATATATGCTCAAACTACCTTTTATAGGTAAAACTTAGTAATGGACCTGTGAAAACACCCTGCAAAGACTTCCCTTGTCAATTGCACCAAAGGAGAAAGTACCTGGGTGTCAAATGCTGTGTTTTACATCATTTATCTCCTATAATTTTCCCAGTGACCTTGCAAGATAGGGGTAATGTCCCCCATTAAGCATTGAAGACCCTGAGATTTAGAGTTTGAACTACTTGCAAGATTACAAAACTTGTAGAGAACTCTGTACAAATGGACATGGTCTTCTGTTATCTTTCACTGGGAACTTGATTACTGACCCTGGAGACTTCAGGATGAGATTAAAAAAAGAACATGTACAAGGGGCTCCAGGTGTCTGGAGCTAGTATGAGTCTACACACTAACTGTATGAATTCCATTCCTTTTGGAATCAACTACACTGGTCTTCTATGATCTTAAGACAGTAGTTCTCAACTAGAGGCAATTTTGTCCCCTCAAGGCCACTTGGCAGTGTCTGGTGATGTTTTTGGTTGTCATAGCTGGAGAGTGGGAGGGCTACTGGCATTTAGTTCATTGATGCTGCCAACATTTTATGACATATGGTTAATAGAGATCAGGGATGCTGTCAACATTTATGATGTACAGTTAATAGAGATCAGGATGTAATCAAATATTTTATGACATGCACTTAATAGAGGACCAAGGATGTTCTGTGCTTCACAGCCCTCACAACACAGCCTAAAGTATCAGTAGTACCACGCTGAAAAATTTGGCCTTAATAAGGGCTGGGCACTTTGAACTGTCTTGGTCCCAGGACCATGTAGTTTGTGGATGACTTCACAGAGGAATGATGTGATTTATTTTTCTTGCTTGGGAATCTGTGGTGAGACAACTGTTCCATAACCTCCTCGGGACGTCCTTGGCTAGCCCTCACTTTCTTCACTCATGTCCCAGGGCTCTTTCTGGCATCTAGCAGACAGAACCTCGTTAGAGCATGCCTCTCTATTCCTTTAGCATGCTTCCCCAGGGGAACCTGAGAACTTAGGGTTTTTATATGACATATGTATTTTATATTTATATTATATTTATTTTATTTATATATGATATAAATAATGCATATGTAATATTTGTATGATTACTGCCTCGCAAAATGTCTGCTATGTGATAGTGTTCAAAATATCCATTGAATAATGGATGAACTGTCTTCCCATTTGAGCAATACTTCACATGTATATAGTGCTGTGTAATCTATCAATGCCTTACGTAGTTATAACTTATTGACTATATTATAATTGGTAAATTATGGTGATCTATAACTGATAATTTTTTAAAGAGAGGAAGAGAATGAGAGGATGAAGAAGCATATTTTTTACTTATTTACTTATTTATTTTGGTTTTTCACCCAAGTCCCAGGTTGTGAACCTGGGTCCTTGGACTTTACGTGGTCCACACCCCAGCATCTCGCTGCCTGAGCTGTAAGAGTGTGCCAATAAAATTTTTAATCATTTAAAGTAGGTGTTGTTCATCTGATTTTTCAGATAAGGAGACTACTCCAAGGTTGATTTACTCTAATACATAGCCAGGAAGTACCATCATCTTGATTTGATCTGGTTTTCCAGTATTAAGTAGGATAGTCTTTCCAGGAATCCTCATTGTGGTAGTTAAACTGGAGCTTTGTAATGAGAGGAACAGAGAGAAAAAACAGAAATGAAAGTGAGGATGAATGCAGGTAAGATGAGAGAGGAGGAAGTATTTATTTATTTACTTTATTTAGTTTTTCATCTTGGTTGTTCCCCTGTTTCAGTCCTGGTATCTCAAGCCTACGTCCTTGGGATGTGTGTCGACTGCACTGGCCAGAGGCCATGGACTTACCAGTATCTGAGATTCTTACTGCAGAAGAAGTGGTCTGAAAAGGGTACCACTGAATGAAGTTAAGAGTGATGGGAGAAAAAGTTTAAGAGCTTTAGATTGCTTTAGGTTTAAAAACCCTGATTTTTGAATACACGAATAAGTTACAAGTAGGCATTTGTAAAACATAATCAAGAAAACACTAAATCATTTTATTAAGTCTGATTTTCTTGGCATGACATTTCCACTGTAGAGAGTAGCAACGTCTACAAGAGAACATGGTCAATGAGAAATCCCTGGGTAGGTTTTAAGAAAGGATACCCTGCTCTTTCACAACAGGAAAAGGAGCCTGTTTTAGCCCTCCAGTAATTCTGAAACTATTCATGCCACAAGTGTTCTTATAAGACAGAAAGAGCGAACTAGTTATTTTACCCTTTGCTTTAATTTTCTGAGGATTTCCGTAGACATTCTGCAAATATTTCTCATTCAATTGTCATTACCACAAATACTTAGTTGAGTTTGTAGCTCATATTAGTTACTGTGTTAGGCAAGATGATTCTGTGCCCGGACTTGTCAGACCTTAAAAGCCAGTTACACGGAGGAGAGGAGAGGTGCCCACCTTGGATGGACAGGCCCAGCAACACAGAGACAGCCATAGTCAAAGCAACAGAGTCACCACTTGGTACTCACCTTTTCCAGGGCTGATGCTTCAATACATGACATACACCACCACCCAGGATGATGCTATCGGATGCAATTATTCTTTTCTTACAAAAGAGGCAGTTAATACTTAATAGTTATTCTGAGGACCATTTTCCAAGATATATTTGGGGCTGGGTTCCTTACACAAACAATTCTCAGAGCATCAGCTCAGTGTCCTACAGCTCAGTTCAACACGACACTGCTACCTAGAGACAGCACTGACTCATGGACTGCAGGACCAACATCCCATTTCAGCCATCAGTTTTAAGCTCAGGTTTTGACCAACCTGTGACACACTCCTCAGGTTTGATTAATTTGCTAGAGTGACTCATAGAACTCAGAGAAACATTTTACTTTCTAAATCATTGGTGACTTAAGAAGAGCTGGATGAAAGACATGCAGAGGAAGAGTATGTAGGAAGGGGTGCGCAGCTCCGGTTAGTGAACATGTCCACAGAGCAAGAAGATGACACACCCCAACTCCACAGGAACAAAAGCTTCTGTCCATGGGATCCTGCCAGACCTCGCCCAATGTATCACTTCATCTGGATGTTCATTTGTATCCTTTATCGTATCTTTTAATAAACTGATCCACATGAGTGTTTCCCTGAGTTCTGTGATCCACTCTAGCAAATTCATCGAACCTGAGGATAAGTTGGTGACCTCTGATTTGGAGCCAAATTGAACAGGTTCGAGTAACCTGAGGATCTACCACTTGTGATTGGCATCTAAAGTGGGGTGTGGGACTGAGCCCTTAATCTGTGGGCCTCATACCATCTCCAGACAATATTAGAAGTGAGTTAATATGTAGGACACCTGACTTCTGCCCAGAGAAATGTTTGGTGTGGAGAAAATCTCCATACATTTGATGACCAGAAGTGGGTGTACTATATGAGAAAGTAAAGAAGACTCACAGGAAAGAAACACCCAGTGGGGAAGAATGGACATTTTTCCCAGAGAAAGTGAAAAACAGAAGTTTTCCCCATTTATAAACTTTCAGAAAAAAATCAGGAAGTTATCCAAATTCACATAAGTAGCCAGTAGAAGAACCAGGAGGCAAACCCAGATATGCCATCTACCAGGTGTGGTCTTTTTAGAAGGCCAAAGGTAGTAAGTTCAGCTGGCTGGAAGGTGCCTGGGACCATGGGCACTGGAGCCTTCATCTTTTCCTCCCCATTGAAGTCTAGAAGGTCAGTTACCCATGACTTTCACAATGTCAAATCCAACAGTACCTCCTCTGTCTTTGCTCACCCCACAACACTTGACACTTTTGCGCTTGCACCCGTCTCTTTGAGGGTCCTTAGCACTACACCCAACCTCCTCCTTCTCCCCATGGGTGACTTCTCCACTGTGCCCTTGTCAGCTACTTATCTGCTCAGCTTCTAAACTTTGTGTCCCCCTGATTTAATCCTCAATAAATTCACATTTCCCTTTCTCCCTAGATAGCTGATACCATAATAAATAGAAAAATGAGATCTAGGTTTGGAGATTTGGTTTCCATGTGTAAATGTTACCCTCTCCATATAGTTACCCCAAGTTATCAGTCTGATTGTGTGCTTTTTTTCCCCTACCTGCCCATTCAACCTATTAACAAGGCCAGTTGACTCTCCCAGCAGAATAAACCCCAAATCTCTTCACAACTGTTTGTACCTGCAGCTGAACTCAAACCACCATCATTGTTCATTCAGATGGAGTGAGCTTCCTGCAAAGTAAACTTGAAAAATGTCAATCAGACCATGTCACTTCCATGATTAAAATTTCTCACTGATTTTCCATCACCGTTAGAAGAAAACCCAAACTAGTAGCATCTCCTACAAGACCCTATGGGAAGGGCAGAGTCTATAATTGTTTTCTCATTGCTTTCATCCTAACTTTCAAGCTGAAATCTTCCTATATCAGCCTTATCTTTCAAGAATGCTGAGATAAGTCATGCCCTGGTGGGGTAGAGGTTTGGCATAGTTCCACAAACAGAGCCCACAAACTGGAGCCAGAGGGAAAACCAAGATGATGAGCTAAATAAAATAAATAGAATGTTCCTTCCTGCCTTCCTGTCTCTGCTCTCCTTTATGCCTGCCTGCACCATTCCTTAAAAAAAAAATTTAAAAAAGGAATGCTGAGACAAGTGGTCTCCGCCATTATTTGCATGGCAGTTCCTTCTCATCTCCTAGGTTTCAACTATAACATTAATCCTTTGATGGGTCTTCCTTATTCAAAGTTGTTCCAAATTATCATCATTTTTCATAGTATCATATCACTGATCACCATCTGAAAGTATCAAATTTATTTGTTCACATTAGAAAAATCTTTCTTCCTCATTATGATGGAGTATAAGCTCTATGGCAGTGAAGTGATCTGTCTGAATTGCCATTATATTCCATCTCTGATATCTCGCACAGGACCTAGAACAAAGCAGATTTCAATACATATTTATTGAAAGTGGAAATAAATGCTTTTATGGTTGTAATATCTCACAGAGTAAAACTTATCTAGTTATAAGCCAAACTTTAAAATATGGTCATCTTGAAGACTAGGAAATTTATTTACTCATTGTGCTGAGCACCAAATAGCTACTCTACAAAATCTGTTTTAATGGCTTGATCCTCCCCTCCTAGGGACTTTTGTATTAAAAATTTCTTGGTGAATGAAGAGGTTTCAAGGTCCCAATAGAATATTGAAAGGTGGCATTTCGGGTGTCATACAGGGTAAGAAAGGACATGTGGATGCTTTCTGGCGCCTCTCAAATTATTCTAGAACTGCCCGTATGACAAGCAATTCTTAGGTTCTTAACAACCCCTGATCTTGGGAACATCTAAGAAGTTATGTAGCCAGACTCTTGGACCCACAGTCTTCCTTGCTCCTACTAGTTCAACTTCCTTTGAAGTTTCAGCTTCCAGTTGAAACTTTCTTTGGTGCCATCTTGCTCATGCTTCAGGCAACAGCTCCGCCCCGTGTGCCATACTGAGTTGTGGCCGTGGGCGGCAGCTACACCAGTTTCCCCAGAGCCTCACATGGTGACTGATTTAGAAGGGCACAGGAGACTCTTTTTGAATTTACTGAGTGGAACTTTCCAGAAAGGATTTTTTTTGAGGGTTCCTGCCTGAGAGAAAGAGACGTCTTGGAGCCGACTCCTAGGCGCTTGTTCCCTGCTCCCCTCCACTTTAGGAGGCAGTGTGGTTTCAAGTTACTTTGGGTGAACTTCTACACAGTACCTGACACCTAGTAGATCTGCAACTTCAGTTGCTGCTGTTGCTAACCAACTAGTGTGTACCGGGCTGTGGCAGATGCTTTATGGACCTGGCCTCCTCTGCAGGAAGCAAGCACACTGAAGGGAGGAAAACAGTATGAAGTCACATCTCCACAGTATTTTTCATTGTGTCATGTTTAATTGCTTTACGGCCTGTTTAATAAACAGGAGAAAGTAATGACAACAAGAGAGAAATTAGCGAAAAACAACAGAGGAATTTGATTTTTTTTGAGACTATAATCATCAGATGTTATTAATACCCATTATTGCTATTTTTGAGGATTGTGTGTACATAATCAACTATGTTTATCACTAATATGAGAATCTAACACAAGCATATTAAAGTAATTCTGTATCCACAGAAGAGATGACCCCAAGCAGTGAGAAACACCAACCTCAAGTTCTTCATTCTTTCTTCCTCCTGAACATACTCAGCTCTCCCGGAGTATCAGGCAGAGTTTTGTCTTTGAGATCTTGTAAAATTGAGACAGTCAGTTAGGCTTCTACTCACTCTCTTACCAAAGACCAAATGAAAGTGACTCAAACAAGACAGAAGGTAGAATTTCCTGTTACAGCCTGGCCTCGGGTGGCCACCGTCCAGGAAAGGGCGGTGATGCCCCAGGGGTCACAGTGGGAGCTGTTTTCTCTTACTGGGGAGATTAAGGTGCCAGAAAGACCACAGTGGGTGAGCAAACCAGATCCAGATCGCTGCCCTCGTGGGGTGGGGGTGGAGAGGGCAGTGAGAGCAATGAAGATGTAGTACAGGGAACTAGCCTTCCCAGGGAGGATACAGATGGTTAGCCAATCCTGTGTGTGGTTTGACCATCACCACAAGCCCAAGATCAACCTGAAAGCAGAGTTAACCGGAGTTTGAGGGTCTGAAGTGAGGAAGGGTATGTGAACTTTAAATAAGGTCAAGTGGAGCTCACTGAAAGGGAGGCAAGTAGGATGAGATGAGGTGAGAGGAGGGGAGGGGAGTGGAAGGAAGAGGAGGGGAGGGGACAGGACTAGATGAGACCAGATGAGGATATCTGAGGGAAAGCAGAGGGAAGAATCCTTTCAAAGGCCCTGGGGCAGGCTTACACCTGGATGTGTGGGGACTAGAAAAGAGTCAGCTCTGGCACACACAGAGTAAGAAGGACAGGGGGAGGAGGCAGACAGGGAGGAAAAAGACCAGTCATAGAAGACCTGAGGCCAGTGTTAGCCTTTGGGTTTCCACTCTAGGTGAGATGGGAAGGCCGTGCACAGAACAGTGACAGGATGCTGCTTTGTTTTTAGGAGCATCACACTGGTTTCTCTGTGAAGAGGGGGCTATGGGAATGTGGGGCTTTTCAGGCTAGAAGGTTGTGACCCTGTTTCTGCAGGACTCAGTCCTCCCCAAAGGAAGGAAAGCGAGCCACTGGTCCCATACCATGGAGCAGGGCGCTTGGACCAAATGCTCTTATCTCAGCTGAAACCACCTATGGCTCCTGGGCTTTCAGTCCTTGATGACTAATGCACTCCTTTCTTATTTTGCAATGTATCAGTAGTTGACTAGTTTGCCCGAAAAGCCCCCATGCCCAGCCAGGTGGTATATCTAACTGCCTCACACACTATTAGGCAGCAGCAGAGTTCTGCATGCCCACAGGATCCTATTTCCCATGCTTTTTCTTTTCTTTCTCCTTAATAAACTTACTGACTTACACCAATTTATAATTCCTTAGAATTCTTTCTTGGTCATTTGCCGCAGCACCCCAGTTCCTGCAATGTCAAAAACCATAGCTGGGAGGCCTGTAACTGCTTCACACCACAGTGCTCATGGCAGAGAGATGGGGCTTTCCACCCTCAGGTCCTGGCTGCAATATGGCACCCACCAGTGTCCAACCACATGGGCAAAAGAGAACCTGGAGGGGGTGCCCAGCAGTGTCTCTGTTCATAAGCAGACCCCCCCCACCTCTTTTTCATTACTCACACTGGAGTTTTTGGTTCAACAAATGAAAATCCTTTCATTAGATCTGTGCACACTTTTAACTGTCAGCTCCCCTGCTCTCTGTCCTGTGTTCTCTCTTCCCAGAATCCTACTGTACTCCAAAGAAACACCCCTCTGCTTTCCACACCAGGATGCACATGCTTCCCTTCAGGTGCAGCTCCCAGGTATGGGGGCACATCATGAGGGACTGAACCTTCTGCCCTGGAAGAGGCTCTGTATCACTCATCCCTCCTAACCCAAGTATCATGTTACTGGGTAGTATTTGTGCCAAGACGCTACCTTGGATTTTCCTACCCTCTCTGATATCTTCCATCACTTTTTCTTGTAGAGACATTGGTCCCCCAATTATTCCTTCTTTTACAAAGACTGTAGTTCTTAACTGAATGCCATTTTGTTTTAAGGCAAAGGACAAGCAGGAATGAAGGCAGGTAGGCAGAAGTCAGGGAGAGAAATAGCATTTATTTTTTTATTTAATTATTCACCTTGGTTGTTCCCCCTGGGCCCAGGTCTTGAATCTGGGACCTTGGATGTATGTGGATTCCTCCCAGCAGTCTTATCTGTTCGGTTGCCAGGATGAGCCTAGATGTAGTTTTGGTGTGCCTGTGGGGAGGTAATGAGCTCCAGATCTTACCAGTCTGTCATCTTGAACCTATCCCTGGCATCTGTTTTTCTCAGTATTGCACTTCTGCTTACCTCTTCTCTGAATTGCTATTCACCTCTCCACCAGTTGTTCCATGCACAGGTTGATTATACCGTGACAAAATTAGCATTCGGGAAACCCTAGTGGGTAGGTTAGTGACCTTGAAAGCAACTTTCTTCCCCACCTGTGGAATTACAGACTAGCTTTCTTGTCTGACGGGAATTTCCCCAATGCCCTTTGGAGCAACAAGGAAGACCAGTGAGTGGGGAATTTTTGAAGATTCTCTCTCCTCCCCCCAAAACTTTGGTGTTATATACTGGTATGTCTTCTATACCAACATACCCGGTAGCAAAGAGCACCAGAAGGCAGAGCTTATTTGCCACAGTCCTTGAACTGTGTCCACAGTTTTCTCTTTCACTCTGGTGACCCAAGGCAAAGGATTAAATTGCGGTCTCTCACAGTCAAGTTCTGCAATCCTAAGAAGAGACTAGCCCCTTCCTTCTGTTAGATGTAGTAATGCCCAGCCAATAGCTGGCAGCAGAATTTCTGAAATGTTAAGTTATTTGCCCAATGCCACATAGTCCATGTCGAAACAAGTCAAAGTTAAGGCCAAGTTTTTTCCCCACACTGTAGCTTAGCTTCTTGTATCTTCTTGGATGGGAAGTGTGCTAGATGATAAAAAAGACTCGGAGGATGCTAGCTTTTGTTTGTTTTTAAAAAAAAATTAATCAGAAGAAACTTAGACATTAAGATATACACCAATTTTAAATAATAATAATCAAATTTATTTTCGGGACATAAATAATAGTATATCATAAGAAATCTAATTTGTATTTTTTTTATTCTTTGATAAATAATACCATTAAAATGTCAGAGATAAAAGGCACCCACATTCCTATTATGATAATACATTTTTTAATTTTGCATATTTGACCTTGGATTTTGTTTATCTGCATAGGAGAGTTTTACATAATTGACACCCTCATTTATTATCCCATTCTGACACTGCTTTTACTTAATATATTACAAACAAAATGTCATGTTGATTTATAGTAATGTTTTAAGTAACTGTATAATACTATTAAGGTAAGGTATCAAAAATTATTTAAGCAATTCATTTTGGCTAATTTTTAGTTTTATTCCTCTTATTAATATGACTAATAGTTCAAGGAGCTGTGCTAAGCATAAAACTTTGTATTTTAAGAATTTAAAAAGTACAGTTGTTACTTGAACTATTTGATATATGTATGTGTGTATATTTAATTTTAGTTCACTGTAAGAAAGTTAATTTTAGAAAAGAGCAAAGAATAAATATCACCTTATAATCCTGACACTTAGAATATTCGCTGTTAAACTTCAAGTATTATTAGGATGTATATTCATTATATTATCTGAATAATAATTAGGAATCGCATGTAAGTATGCTATTAATAATAATTTATGTCTAAGAATACTGCTTCCGAGTCCACTCTCATTCATGACTTTTTTCATGTCATAAATGATTTTTTTAATTTTTTATTATTATTGAAGGGATGTTGCATTTTGACAATGACTTGTTTTGAGGTATACATAGTAGTATTTTTACATTTACAAATAGCAGAGTAGATTTACTAATAGTCTCCCTTTTTTTCTCCCTTAGTTTACAATTAATTCACTTAATCTCATTTCCCCCACTCCTCTCCCATTACTTTGGTACCCCCTGATTTGCTTTTTGTCTCTCATCTCTAAGAGTCCATAGTTGTTTGGAGTAGTGTTCTCTCTCTCTCTCTCTCTCTCTCTCTCTCTCTCTCTCTCTCTCTCTCTCTCTCTCTCTCTCCTCTCTTCTCTCCCTGTTTATAGTGTTGTTTAATTTATGACATTTATTTGTTTTCTCTTTACCCATTATATGAGCGCTCATATGATGCCTGGCCTCCTTTCTGGCTTATCTCGCTAAGTATAATTCTTACCAACTCCATCCATGTTGTTGCAAATGGCAGGATCTCTCCCTTTTTATGGGTGCATAGTATTCCATAGTGTATATGTACCACATCTTCTTTATCCACTCCTCTGTTGATGGGCATTTAGGTAGCTTCCAGCTCTTTGCTATTGTGAATTGTGCTGCAATGAATAGGGGGGGGGGTGCATATATTTCATTGGATAAGTGTTTTAGTGTCTTTGGGGTATATGCCCAGTAGGGAAATAACTGGATCATATGGAATTTCCATTCTCAATTCTTTAAGGACTCTCCATACTGCTTTCCAGAATGGTTGCACCACTTTACATTCCCAACAACAGTGAATTAGAGTTCCCTTTTCTCCATATCCTCTCCAGTTCTTATTATTTCCATTTGTTGGATTATAGCCATTTTTACCAGCATGAGGTGATAGCTCATTGTTTTGATTTGCATTTCCCTGAAGACAAGAGGCGTACAGCAACTTTTCATGAACCTGTTGGCTACCTGTATGTCTTCCTTGAAGAGGTGTCTACTAAGGTCATCAGCCCATTTTTTTGATCGGATTTGCTTGTATTTTGTTGTCCAATTTTTTGAGTTCTTTGTATATACTAGATATTAACCCCTTATCTGAGGTGTGACAGGCAAATATCTTTTCCCATTCAGTTGGATGCCTTTTTGTTTTTATGAGTTTCTTTTGCTGAGTAGAAACTTTTTAGTTTTATGTAATCCCACTTGTTTATTTTGAATTTGATTTGCCTTGCAATGGGAGTTGAGTTACCAAAGATATCACTTATGTTTATGTATGATAATGTTTTACCTCCATTATCATCTATGTGTTTGATGGTTTCTGGTCTTATATCTAGGTCTTTAACCCATTTTGAGTTAACTTTTTTGTATAGTATTAGCTAATGCTCTAGTTTCAACCTTCTGCATGTGACTGTCCAGTTCTCCCAGCACCATTTATTACAGAGGCTTTCCTTGCCCCATTGTAAGTTTTTGGCTCCTTTGTCATAAATTAGGTGTCCACATATATGTGGATTTGTTTCTGGACTTTCAGTTCTGTTCCATTGATCTGTCTGTCTGTTTTTATACAAGTACCATGCTGTTTTAATTATAATTGCTTTGTAGTAGAGTTTGAAGTCAGGGAGCATGACTCCTCCGTTGTTGGTTTTTTTTTTCTTGAGGATTGTTTTTGCTATCCTGGGTTGTTTGTTATTCCAGATAAATTTCATTATTTTGTGTTCTAGGTCTGTGAAGAATGTCTTTGGAATTTTGATGGGGATAGCATTTAATCCATATATTGCCTTGATCAGTATGGCCATTTTGATTCTTCCGATCCATGAGCATGGAATATCTTTCCATTTCTTTGTATCATCTTCTCTTTCTCTTAGTGCTATCCTATAGTTCTCATAATGTAGGTCTTTTACCTCTTTGGTTAGGTTTATTCCAAGGTATTTCATTTTTTTGGTGCAATTTTTGGAGGTCTCGTGGTTGCAAACTCTCTCAGCTTTTGTTTGTTGAGAAAGACCTTAATTTCTCCCTCAAATTTGAAAGAGAGTTTTGCAGGATATAGTATTCTTGGCAGATATTTTTTTGCCCTGAAGTATTTTGAAGACATCATAGCATTCCCTTCTAGCCTGTAGAGTTTCTGCTGAGAAATATGAGGTAGTCTGATAGGAGTGCCTTTATATGTTATCTGTTTTTTCCCTGGCTATCTTTAGCATTCTTTCATTGTCTTGGATTTTTGATAGTTTCACAATTATGTGTCTTAGTATAGATTTTTTTTAGGATTTATGTAATTGGGTGTTCTGTTAGCTTTGTTGACCTGTATGTTCATTACTTGTTCTAGATTTGGGAAGTTTTCAGTGATTATTGCCTTGAAGATGTTTTCTGTTCCTCTCTTTTACTCTTTGCCTTCTGGGATACCCAGTATTCTGATGTTGCTTTTCTTGACAGTGTCAGATAGTTCTCTGAGTGTTTCTTCTTTTTCTTTTTCTTTTTTTTTTTTGCATTTAATTTCTCTCTTTTCTTCTTCTTGGCTTCTCCCTGCATTACTATCTTTTATATCACTAATCCTTTCCTCTACTTGGGTCATTGTGATTCCACTGCTTTCTATATTATTATTAGTTTCATGAATTATCTCTTTTAAATCCTGTGTTCCTGTTAGTTTTTTTCTGTAGAGCTTCAATCTGCACCTGTTGGTGCTTATTAGTTTAAGCTCTTTGTTTATCTGAACTTTCTTTTAATTCTCTGAATTTCTTTATGATTACAGACTTGAATTATTTCTTAGAAAAAAGCAGTCTTCTGTATCATCAAAGCTAATTTCCTGTGAGCTGTCATTTTGTTGTGATTCCATTTCCTGAGGTTTCAGGGTGTGTTGTGATTTTTTTTTCCCCATGATTTACAATCTCGTTCATCTGCTAGTTTGTTCATTTGTTTTTTAATTTCTACCAGGAGGTGCTCTATTTTTGCTTTATTTTGTATTTTTGACACTTACATAGTGTGTGTTGCTGTGTCAGGGAGTGATGATGGCTGCTGGGTGGGGGTCAGCATGGGGTTGGGGGTGTAGTGGTCATCTGTGAGTATGCAGTTTTACTGCCCGATGGTAGGGGAAGGTAGTCTTGTTTTGTTGGTAGAACTCTGCTGGCTGGAGCTTTGTGACTTGAGTCTGCTGTCTGTGATTATGTCCTTTTTATTCACCAAACCATCTGGGTCCCTTCTATGGGCTGTTCTTCTGGGGTTTTAGCCATTGGATTCCGATTCCCAGGGGGCACAAGCCACCAGGTGCGTCGTGGAGGGTGCACAGCATCTGCATGATCCTGTTCTTTCTACCTCCAACTTTCTCCTTCTGGGCTTTTTCTAGCCAAGAGTTGCTGGCAGCATTTACTGCCTCCCCTCCCCTGCATAGTTTGACTCAAGTTTGTGGCTCCTTGCTCCAACTGAATTTACACCACTAGAAGCTAAGGAGAATGCTTGTGTTCTTTCAGCAGGAAAAGGGCGAGGCAGCAAGGGAATTACTGCCATGTCTAAACCTTGGGGCATGAAGACAAAGGCCACATACTTTTACTGCCAGTGGGCTCCTGTTGTTAGTAAAGAGTTGCTGACTGTGTTGCTTAGTGTGGCTCAGGCTTGTGGCTCCCTGCTCTGCCTGAGTTTGACCGCTAGAAATCAATGGGGTTGCCTCTGCAGTCTGTGCCAGGAGAAGAGGGACTCAGCAGTGGGTCCTACTGTCTCAAACCCCAGGTGGGTGTTGGAAGTACCGTGATTGTTTTGCACTCTTTAGAATGTCCACGAATCCCATATGGCTCCAGCGAGGCTCTGGTAGGGGAAGGCAGATCACGTCCGTACCACGAAACTCTCCTTTCTGGGGGCTCCCCTTTGCTGCTATGTTCTCTCTTAAAACCCCGCACCTCTAACCCACCTGTAGAGCCAGCTGTTAGTTATCTTCTGTTCTCTAAGTTGTTCTGGCTAATGCTGAAGCAAAAAAAATCCCTTTTTCTGTGTTGACTCCGAAAAAATGGGCATTTTTTCCTCAGTGCCCACTTTCCATGGATACCATCTTGTATTCTGTCAGCCCATAAATGATTTTTAACTGCATCTCACTTGTTAGCATGTATTTTCAGTCAACATGACACTATAATTAGAGATTAACCTTTGTTCAGACCTATTATTAGTTCCATAAAATTAAATTTCACTAATGGACTCATTTGAGAGTTTTCCTATTTTTAAGAGTTTGACATATGTGTCATGTTGTTTCTTAGGAGACTGCGTCAATTTAAACTTCTCTAGATGAGTGTCTGTTTGCACTTACACTCGATCAGGGAAAAATTCTGGACTTTTCTGTCTTTATTGATTATTGGCCTAACTCTAAGATCAAATATTTTCATCCTCTATTGGTGAATATTTTTGAGTGAACGTTAATTTTCTTTCTCCTTTAAAAAAAATGAAGTATTTATTTTGTCATTTAAAGTGCTATTTATACAGTTAGTTAATTTATCAAATAAAATGAAACAAATGCTGAATGTATTATCATCTTAAATTATGCTTTAAATTTGTTTATTAAAAATATGACTAAAGACTTTAGATCTTTAAGCATTACACCACTATGTCAATAATTATCCTCTTTTGCATTTGTGTTATGTCTTGAAGGTCTTTCCCATTTTTAATTATATTCTTTCACCTTGATTTTTATAATTATAATTTTTAAACATTCTTATCCTTAATTTAAGTGAAATATTTTTGGTATATGGTCGTAATTTTACATTGCTTGCGTGGGTAGAAGTTAGCTAAGAATTTCTATGGATTAATTAATGGTAGCTGTGAAAAATGATTTGACCAACAATGTAATTTATGTAATTCGATGATGTATGCCTTTATATAAATCTTATATATGTATGGGGTATATATGCATATGCATATGTATATATGTGCAGACATAAGTGATAACTGACAGCAATAACATAAGGGCTAGGAGGGAGAAATGAAGACTATTTTAATTATTTTACCTTTAAGTTACAGTATTTAAATCTAAATACTCAAACTACCTGTGAAGTGAAATGGGTAGTGTAATTTAAAAGGGAACTTGGACTTCTGGTCAAGATAGTGACCTGGTAGGAGTGAGACTCGTGTCCTCCCTGCAGAGAAACTAGGAATTCACCTATTTTCCAGAAATAAGCGCTGAGAAAAAGCAGTCACAGAGGCTGTAAAAATGCAGCAGCAACCAAGGCAAAAAAAGACAGGCAAAAATGTAAGGGCTCAGAGCTACACCACAGACTCAGACCTGGGATTCCAGCAATGGCAGAGCGGGTAGAACTGTGGAAAGAACTGGCCATTGCAAGAATTTCAAAAGCAATGGAGAGCCCATTCAGCAGGACTGGGATACAAAGTCGGGAGAGAGGGATGTGGCACAGGGCAGTAGAAGAACCAGTACCCTGGCAGTTTGAACAGGAGGTGCTGCAAGAAATTTACACTGGATGCCCCATAATTGAAAGGCAACTAGGGGAACCCCCTACCCCTACCTCCTCCCACCATGTTGCCACGGAGCCGCAGGACCCACCCACCGAAAATCTCAACCTCAGGCTTAAAGAAAGAGGATTGTCTCCCAGAAGAAGAAAATGTCAACTCTGCCCACTCATGCCACCCTGTGGGTGGAGACAAAACTGAAAACTGATGACTGGGGGTCAATAGCAATGTGGTTATTGCGGTTGAGAGCTGGGACAGTGAGGATAGGCTCTGCATCCCCCACACAAAATTCTAACCCCATACACTGAACTTTCAGGCAACAACAGAGAGTCCACATAAGAACTTCAACTAATCCAACCAGTGGTGAAAAAACAAAATGAAAGAAATTCCAGTGTTCAAACCAAGATCCAGACTTACTTGATACAAGTCGATAACCTACACAAGGCCATCACTGCAGGGAAACCTAATTCACAGAATCATAAACAGAATGCCAAACAGAGCAAAGAAACAGAAATATGTGAAATTAAGGATTCAATAAAAAAAAAAAAAAAAACAGAGGAAAATCTGAGTAAAACAGACGTATGCAACTACTTGAGGTAGAATTTAGGACAACAGTGATAAATATACTCATGCAAATCAAGAAAACAGTAGAAAAGAAAAAGAACAAAAAATAAAGAGAAGAAATGAAGCAAGATACAAAAGAAATTAATATGATAGCTGAACTTAAGACTCAATAGAGGGACTCAAGAATAGGGTGGCTAAAGCCTCCAAGAGAATCAGTCAGCTAGAAGATAGAGCAGAGAAATGCATTGAAGCAAACCAGCAAATAGCTAAAAGAATGCAGATATGAAGACAGCATTTGAAACCTATAGAATAGCATCAAAAGAAACAACATATGGATCATTTGGGTTTCAGGAGGTAAAGGGAGAGAAAAGGGGACAGAAACTATATTTGAAGAAATAATAGCTGAAAACTTCCCAAACCTGAAGAATAAAGCAGACCTCCAGACTCAGGAAATTCAAAGAGCTCCTAAAAAAAGAGAAAGCCAGGCCAACCTACACCTAGACACATTGTCATAAAAATGTCAAAAATACAAAATAAAGAATCTTAAAAGCATCCAGAGGAAAAAACGAGTCACATGCAAAGAAGTCCCCATAGAATTTCAGCGGATTTCTCAACTGAAACTCTACAAGCCAGGAGGGAATGGCATGATATATTCAAAAGACTGAAAGAAAAAGATTATCAACCCAGGTTACTACACCCTGAGAGATTATCATTCAAAACTGAAGGAATGTTAAAAATATTTTACAATAAGCAAAAGTTAAAGGAATTTATCACCACAAAACCAATTACTAAAAGATACTATATAAAGTGTAAAGAAACCCGATTTGAAAACAGTGAGACAGCAAATATGAAAAGTGGGCAGGAGGAGAAGAGAGCAAAAATGTGAATAGTTAGAATGAGTGGAAGTCTAATCTACTATCAAATAAAAATATGAAATAAGCATAGAATTCTTAATGTTCACTTCAAGCTAACCTCAAAATACATTTCCAGGGAAAAAGCAAAGAAGAAAGCAAAAAGGAAAACCAATCAAAACAAAACTACACCCAAGCCACTAAAGAAGAGAAAGAGAAAAACAAAGATAGTGTCTGGAACAACACACAGAGGACAAATTACACTAAACAACTACAAATAATCACCCCAAATATTAATGAACTGAACTCAAGTGTCACATGAGACACAGTGGCTGAATGGATTAAAAAGTATAACTCAATCTTCTGCTACATTCAGGAAACTCACATTATTTCAAAAGATAAACAAATGGTTGGAAGACAATATTACAGTCAAATGGCAACCACCAAAAATCAAGAATGGCCATACTTATAGTGAATAAAACAGACTTCCAATTAAAAAGCATAAAAAAGACAGAGATGGACATTATGTAATGATTAAGGGGTGAATCCAGCAAGAAGACATAACACTATAAACATACATGCTCCAAAAAGAGAAGCATCAAAATGTATTAAGCAAGTATTATTACAAGTGACAAGAGACATTAACAGCAACACAATAATAGTAGGAGACTTCAACACTGACTTACAATAATAGATAGATCAACCAGGTAGCAAATTAATAAGGAAACAGCAGTTCTAAATGACCATTTGGAACAGTTAGATTCAATGGACATATACTGAACACTTCGACAACAACAGATTTTACTTTTCAAGTGTGCATGGAACATTCTCAAGGATAGATCATATGTTGGGACACAAAACATATCTCAACAAATTTACAAGGATTGAGATTATAACAAGCATCTTCTCTGACCACAGTGGCTCCAAACTAGAAATCAACCACAAAAAGAAAGTTGGAAGACACCAAATTAATCTGAGACTAAATAGTATGCTTTTTTTGACTCTTGGGTGAAACAGGAAATCAAAGAAGAACTTAAAAATACTTAGAGACACATAATGAACACATGAGCTACTGTGTGGTATGGTATGAAGCAAAAGCAATACTAAGAGCAAAGTTTATTGCAATCTAGGACTACTACAAGAAAAATTGCAAATAAATAATCTAACCCTACATTTGAAACAACCAGAGAATGAGCAATTAAAGTAAAAAATCAGTAAAAAAAGAAGATCCATTGATCCAGAAGATCAATGAAGCCAAAAGTTGATTCTTTGAAAAAAATAAGCAAAATTGACAAACTATTGGCTAGACTCATGAAAAAACAAGGAGAGAAAACTCTCATAACTATAATCAAAAATGAAATGAGAGAAGTTACAGCAGACAACACAGAAATATAAAACATCCAAGAGACTACTATGAACAGCTTTATGCCAATAAGTAAATAAACTTGAGGACATACACATATTTTTATAGAAGTAGAGTCTATGAAGAATGAAGAATTGGAAAACCTGAATTAAACAATCACAAGCAAAGAAATTGAAGAGGCAATCAAAAGTCTCCCTAAAAAACAAAGCCCAAGACCAGATGGTTTTTTATGAGTTCTACCAAATCTTCAGAAAGAATTAATACCTATTTTTCTCAAACTCTTCCAAAATATTGAAGAACAGGAACCACTCCCAAATGCTTTCTATGAGGCTAATATCATATTGATTGCTGATAGAGATGTCACCAAGACAGAAAATTGCAGACCAATATCTATAATGAACATAAATGCAAAAAATCTCAACAAACTGTTAACAAACCTAATCCAACAATGCATCAAAAATATAATCCATCATATCAACTGTGATTTATCCAAAAGATGCAAGGATGATTCAATATACATAAATTTTAATGTCATACACTTTATCAATGAGAGCAAGGAGAAAAACTACATGATCATATCAATAGATGCAGAGAAATCTTTTGACAAGTTCCAACACCCATTTATAATAAAATCCCTCCATAAAATGGGGATAGAAAGTGCATACCTCAACATAGTAAAGGCCATATAGGACAAATACACAGCCAACATTATAGTCAATCACAAAAAAATTGAAAGCATTTTCTCCAAGGTCGGGAACAAGACAAGGCTGTCCACTCTTACCACTGCTATTTAACATTATATTGGAGGGCTTAGCCAGAGCAATTAGGCAAGAAAAAGGAATCCAAAATATAAAGGAGGAAGTAAAACTCTTGTATTTGAAGATGGCATGATTATATATATTGAAAACCCTAAACACTGTCAAATAACTTCTAGAACTTATGAAAGAATACAGCAAAGTGGCAGGCTACAAAATCAGTGTACAAAAAAAATCACATTCTTATATGTAAACAACATGTTAGAAGAAAATGAAATCAAGGAAATTACACCATTTAAAATGGAAGTAAAAAGAATCAAATATATTGGAGTATACTTAGCAAACAAGGTGAAAGACCTATACAATGCAAACTACAAGACCTTCCAAAAGAAATAGAGGAAGACACAAGAGATGCAAAGCTATCCCTGGCTCCTCATTGGAAAGAAAAAACATCATTAAAATGGTCATCTTACCTAAAGCAATATACAGATTTAATGGGATCCCCATTAAAATCCCTTGTCCCTATTTCCAGGAAATAGAACAAAGAATTTTAAAATTTGTATGGAACAGCAAACAAACTCCAATAGCCAAAGTGATTATAAGAAAAAAGAAGGAAACTGGAGGAAATACACACCCAGACATTGAGCTATACTACAATGTGATAGTGATGGAAACAGTATAACAGGAGTAATAACAGAGGCACAGGCCGATGGAATAGAACTGAATCACCAGAAACTGACCCACTTATACACAGTCAATTTATGACAAAATAGCCAAAAGTATACAATGGAGAAACAAGACTTTTTAATATATAGTTTGGGTTAACTGTACAGTCACATGCAGAAGAATGAAGTTACACCACTCTCTAACACCATTCACAAAAATTAACTCAAAATGGACTAGAGACTTGGACACAAGACCAGAAACCATAAAATTCTTGGAAGACAACATAGGAAAGACTTTCCATAACATTAGCTTTAGGGAAGCCTTTAGAGACTCAATTCTACCATCAAGTGAAACAGAAAAATAAACAAGTGGGACAACATCAAACTAAAAAGTCTCACAGCAAAAGAAAATATCACCAAACAAAAAGAAATCCCACTGGAAAAGATATTTACATTCCATATTTCTGATAAGGGCTTAATATCCAAAATATACAAAGAATTCATAAAATTCAATAACAGAAAAACAGGCAATTCAACCCAAAAAATGGGAAGAGCAATTGGGGAAACATTTTTCTGAAGAAGATGTACAGATGGCCAATAAGCCCATGAAAAGATGTTCCTGTCATTGGTTATTAGGGAAATACAAATTGAAACAACAAAGAGGAATCACCTTATACTTAAGACTAGCTATTATACAGAAGTCTGGAAACAACAAATGTTTGTGAGGATGTGGAGAAAAGGAAACACTTTTACACTGTTGGTGGCAGCACGAATTTGTTCAACCTTGTGGAAGAGTGTGGAGATTCTTCAAAAAGTTGTGTATGGAAATCCCTAATGATCACACCATCTCACTTGTGGGTGTTTTCTAAAAAGTTTCAAAAACACTAAGTCACAGAGATTTATGCACCCCCATGTTTATTGCACCTGTATTCATAATAGCTAAGAACTGGAAACTACCTAAGTGCCCAAGTCAGATGAATGGATAAAAAAGATGTGGTGCATATACACAATGGAATACTATACAGCCCTTAGAAGAGATGAAATTCTGTCATTTGATTCAACGTGGATGGATCTAGAGGAGATTGTTAAGTGAAATAAATCAAAAGAAAGAAAGAAACCAGATGACCTCACTCATATGTGGAATGTGAATAGAGAAAACAATGGAAGAGTTGAAACAAAACCCACCCTTGGACACTTGCAGTAGAATTGAGGGATTGGGAAGGTGGGGAATAGGCAAGTGGTGGAGGAGTCCACTGAAAAATAGTACTTAGATCTCATGGTCCCTATGGGTTTATTGTTCTCAATTCATCTTCTCATCTTGCATATTTTTTTTGTCTAAGATAGACCAAAGACCCAAATATAATTTCAAGGGGAAAGAAAAGGCTTAAAACAAAATTGCCATGTATTGATCTCTGGGCCAATTTTGTCCCCAGGCACATTTTGCTAAAAATATTTAAATTTATCATTTTTTCCTCCCTTTTACATCTCCTCTTTTTCTTCCCTGTCCTCTCCCCTTCTTTTCCTTTCTTTTTTTTTTTCTGAGTAAGCATCTCAGGCAACACTGGGTGACTGGCTGGAGATGTATGTCCCTGCCCACTTCGAGATGCATTGTCTAATGTACCTCAGTCCCTACTGCACCGTTCTCTCTCATGAATTGCTTTCTTCGTTTTTATGACATGTCTGCATTACACAGGTGATCATATGACACTGGCCTAATCTGATGTTGCAACATGTTAGATTTGAAGTCTCTGAAAGACAACATAAAGAAGCCAAAGAAAACAACCACTGACTTAATCAATAAAAGAGCAAGGTTTTTTTCTCCTATTTAAAGTGATTCTAGAGTCATGAGGCCATTTAAATAACATGTCTCTGTGTGTTTGAATATCTGTGTATTAGTATAGCCATGGTTGAAGAGCGAAAGAGAGATAGAGAATTGAGAAATGGGTGAAGATCAGTTTCAATGCGTCAGTTGAAAAAGATTTATTTTCCTGAAGTGATACTTACCGACTATCAATCTGCAGGTTCAGTCTAGCCCAGCACAGAGCTCTGTTAGGGAAGGGATGCCTCACTTCCTTTTTCTGGGCCTTCCCTATGTTGATCTTCTCCCAGTTACCTTCATCCAGACCTTTTCACCACTTCTTCCCTGCACCTTCATCAAGGCCTGTTCACTACCTTCATGTAGGCCTTTTTACTGCTTTGTTCTCTCCGCCATCGATCAGACATGATCTAGCCTTGTCTACCTACATCCTTCTTGGACCTGTGATCTCACCAGCTGTGTTCTGACATGACAGCATTTTTCATCCCTGAGAAAAATCTAGTAAAGAAAATAGTTCATTGTTGCAGGCAACTTTAGCTGAGAATTAAAAAGGATTTTCCAGTGAGCTTTCTAATCCTTCCTTGTTCTGTATTCCCGTGTAGTAAACAAGCCAAACTCCCCAAAAGAGGAGAGAAAGGGAGGAGAGAGGAGAAACTAGGAGGGGTCACTGTTGTGAAGTCCCGTATCACCAGGGAGAGAAGGAAGGGAGAGTACCTTAGACAACCCTGTTGCGGGAGTGCAGAATGCACATGGGGAAGAGGCAAAAGGTGTATCTGGAAACTACCTTGGGATTAAATGGTTTAAATACAGAAAGGCTGACTGTCAACAAGGAAACATGACCTCAGTCCAACAACTTCAGGGACGGAGCTTTGTCAATAACCAGATTGAGCAAGAAAATGGATCTGCCTTAGAGCCTCCAGAAAAGAATGCCATCCTGCCAACACCCAGATATTAGCCTCATGACTCCCAGGTCAGTCTTTGGACCAGCAGAGCTAGCAGGTAGTCATTCTGTACTGTTTTAACTCACTAAGTTTCTGGCCATGCTTTTTGGGGAACAATAGAAACCTAGCATAGGACTTAATAGCTTCCTTGTCTGGATCTTCTTGTACTTAGATCTCATGGTCCCTATGGGTTTATTGTTCTCAATTCATCTTCCAGAGCCCTAATTTAGCCTCAGTTTCATTATCACATGTATGCAGAAGTGATTAAGGCTGGATTAGATTTTGACAGGCTCAGATTTTTTCTATTCTTCTTGCCAATATCCTCTCTTACTCGCTTTCCCACCTTATGTAGTATCTGCAATGTAAGCTTCGGTGATTGAATTTTATTCTTAAATGCAAATACCTGAATTAAGCTTCCATGCCTAGACTTCTACTTTCAGGAGAACTAGCTCAGATACACTCACGGCAGCCACACAGCTAGATAAGAGCCAGGCTACCTCCCCAGCTAAGGCTCCTCCTAAATTTCGGTTGATATAGATAACAGTTGGGACTGACTTGTGTTTTTCCTTTCTACATATATATTTTATTGGTTTCACTTCTCACCCTCTGAAATCTTATGCTTAAATTCACCAATAAAGAGTGAGTCTACAAACCCTAAACCCCCACCAATCCTCAGTCCCAGTAAAAGTAGGGCCCCAGTCCTTTACGTGGTCTCTCCCCCACCCCAACCCTCGCCCCCAACAAAGCCTCGCTATTGCTCAGGTGTGCTGTATAATCTCAGGTCTTATAAGCAATAAATCTCTATTTTTGTTTTTAAATGTTTCCTAATGGTTATTGCTGGAGGGAATCTTGAAATCATAATAAGAAACCTAAGAGACAGTCCAATTGACTTAAAAGAGGAAATGTCTAAGGAAAACGCACCTGGGCCCACATAAATGCTCCTAGACATTTCTAGCCCACACTGTTATTATCAGTGAGACCAATACAAAGCAATGCCTTACAAGAGCTTCTGCAACACTTCCTCAGTAGTGTTCTTCTGGAAGGTGGGTCAGGGGCTACAATCTCCTAAAAACAACTGTCTTCATTGGAGGTGGCAAGGACACCCACAGAGAGACTCTTCCCTAGACACCCAATCCCAGGCTTCTCCAGAAGCAGCGAGTTCAATGTCTTGGTTTTATGTGCCAAGGGGGTGGCAGGATGTGGGGTGTGATCTCTGGCAGTTGTCTTCTCATCTCCTCTTGTACACATGGACAAAGCAGTTCTGAACAGAAGAAGAGAATTTCTGGCTCATGCCTACCCCTGGAGAGGACACAGCTGTATGGTGGAGAGCACATGTCTTGACTGGGTAAGGTTGCTAATTGAAGCTAAAGACAAATACAGAGAAATTGGCATCAGAACTCATGGCCCCAACAAGTCATTGGAGACACTTCCACCCTAGGAAGGGCCATCCCAAGATCGCTTTCAGGAACACCTCCAGGGAAAGAAGTTTGGGAAAATGATAGTGAAGCAGCAGTGCTCCAGGAACATTCAAGAGACCTGATTGGTACGCTACAATATGTTTTGTCCTACAGGTTATTTTTCATGGATGTAAAAGTCACAAAGTCAACCCCATAGGTCCAACTAAGTAAAATTAGATTAGGCCAGAGGAGCACTGGACTTCAGAACTGTTTTGTCCCTATGGACCATGGGCGATGTCCTATTAAGTAAGCAGGGGTCATATGTGATAGGCAAGCCAGGTTGGCTAGCATTTCATCCCCGTGTGAAGCAGGACACAGCATCTCAATACAGAAATGAAAGCTAACAGCTAGATAGAAAGAAGAGCCTTTCTGGGTGACACCATACAGAAAGGAAGACTGCTTTCATGCTGGGAGTAGGATTGACCCCTTGGGGTTGAATATGGGAAAGAAAAAAGGATAAACATGACCCCAGTATGGGAGGCTAGGAGCAGTGTGTTCAATATGGGATAAGGTCAGGTGCAGGAACCCCAAGAGACTGGTATGGTCAAGCCAGCAGGAGGGGACAGTAACAATAAGATGTTATGATTTTCTCCTGATAGAGGTCACACAGTGTACCTAGAAACAGCCCACGGAGCCAGCAGAGATATGGAGA
This sequence comes from Solenodon paradoxus, assembly GCA_004363575.1. Taxonomy (NCBI): domain Eukaryota; kingdom Metazoa; phylum Chordata; class Mammalia; order Eulipotyphla; family Solenodontidae; genus Solenodon; species Solenodon paradoxus. Next base: position 721,762 of record RJWH01000491.1, on the reverse strand, counting down.
AGCTTATGACATGACATTGCCTTCAAGAGGCTATAAAGGAATTGTGAAGATATGATCATTCAAATGAGAGCTTGCACAGAGCCCTCACAAGTCAGCCAAGTGACCCTTCTACTCTATCTCAGTCACTCACAAGCCACGTACATGATCTTGAGCCAGATACAACCTCATTGGGGGTCTTGGTCTCCCCGTGATTATTAAGGAGATTGGCCCAGCTGGTCTGGGAGTCACCCTCTAGTGGAGTAATGGACTTTGATGTTATAGGCTTCCAACTCACAGTTTTGTCCTGGGCTCATTATTTCTCGCTGTTGAGGCCGGAACCACTCAACACCTCTGAGCAAAGTGAATCGTAAGATGGGGTTGTCTCCTGGGGAAGGGAGAAGGGGAGCATTACAAAACTTTACCACAATACGGGACAAACCAATCTAAGTAAGCAAGAAAGTTCCTCTGTAACATTCCTTGAATGACAGTCTGTTAATGATAGAACACTATCTAAATCCAAATCTCTGTATTAAGGGGCCTTCGGTTGGGAGAAACTCGAAGCTAGAGGTCCCTCAGCTCCTACATGATGACTCTGCAGACCTGGGATTCAGGGGCCTGACCCCTTATTCAGGGCATCCAGTCACCCTCTTCCAACTTCTGTTATCAGGAGATTTGAGATTTGCTTCCCGTTGGAGCTCAGCAGCAGGAAAGAGCCAAAATCTAGGGTCCCTTTGCTACCACTCAGAGTATCGTTATATGCTTGCGCATCCTGCCTGCAGGCTGCCTATCGTCTTTCTGTTCTCTTCCTCTTCCCTCCCCAACCTCCATCCTAAATAAAGCCTCCCTTGCCTGCCTACCTCCAGGGACACGTTGCCCTGAAAAGATTGCCTCTGTCTGTCTGATGAGTTGGCATTTCACCTGCATAGACAGAATGCCTAGTAATGTTCATTGACCTGGGGGGTGGTGGGGGTGGGCTGCAGTCAGGGACACAGCTGCTACCTTTTCTGCTGAGGTGGCCCCGCTCAGGAACAGAAGCCTGGGCTTCAGGCAGCCAGAGCTGCTTCCTAGACCTTGCAGACCAGGTAAAGACAAAACTAGGTCTCAAGGGCACTCATTTGCATTTCAAGAAGGGAGTGGCAAGCCTATTTGGGGGGCCTGACATGGGGACAGTGCTCAGTGTCTGGGAAAATGAGCAGATAGCTCTGAAACCGCAGAAAGCCCTGCACCAACACAGGACAGCTGGCAGCTGTTTTTCAGACTCTTGGCTTATCTCCAAATCTTATTCCCAGCTTCACTGACTCTTTGCTTCCCAGAACTTTACTGTGAAGACATTCAGACTTGCTCTCACCAGGGATGGTCCATGCACCCTTCATTCTCTTTAATAAAAATTCCTTTTTCCTCAAGCACTGATCTCAGAGAGGTATGTGGAAAGGGACTGAGTTGAACTGCTTTGCGCTAATAAAACTTGTTTTCTCTCTCTCTCTCTCTCTCTCTCTCTCTATATATATATACGTACATGTATTAATATGTCATAGTACTATACATTAATAAAGTATAATACATATATTAAATAATTTATAATATATTAATACTAGATGTGTAAATTGCTCATGATCATACCACCCCTAGATAATCCTACTAGCACTTTATTTTTATTTCTAAGTTCCTTCCCAGGCTTTCATAAAAATTGTATATATGCATATGTATATATACATAAATATATATATATAAATGTATACATACACAGAGCATGTCTTCAAATAATTTTTCATTTAAGACTTTCTATTATAATGTTGCTGAAAATGTGAAGGCCACAGTGTGTGGAGTTTGCAGGTTCTCCGGGGTCTGTGTGGATTTCTCTGGGGACTCCTGTTCCCTCCCACATCCCGAAGATGTGCATGTGAGGTTTGCTGGTGTGTTTCCATTGTTCCACCTAGATGTGTGCGTGTTTGTGTGTGCGTGTGCATGTCCCCAGTGGAGATGCCTCCTCTGCAGGGTTTAGTCCTGCCTTGCACCCTAGGCTGCTTGGTTAGGTCTGCTATGACCTTGAACTGGAAGAGAAAGGATAAAAAATGAATGAATGGATGAATCCAAGTGATTAATATTGGAAGTGTTTTGGGTCTTGATTTAGAAGTTTGGCCATGTTTTTGGGACCACAGATGTGTCATAGGAACTTAACTATTTTTTTGTATCAATTAGCCTGTGGTCTAATTGGTTGTGTTTGATGTCATTTCATTTAGAGTTGCAGTTTCTAAGAATCTATCAATGACGTTAAGTGAGGACGTACGGTCTATACCACATTAAAATCATTCTTTACATCTACATTTTTATTGTTGTAGCACTATAAAATCAATGCTTCTCAAATGGTAGGGTTGAATGGAGATAGTTGGAGCCGGGGGCCCCTTAAACCACAAGAAAGTAGGTGGCCATCTCCTCTGGCCCCACCATGTGGATACCCAGGGGCATCCTGTGAGGTACTGCGGGGAGCGTTTGGGTGGGGCACACTCCCGCTAGCCTGAAACCAGATGAAATGCCTTGTACCGCAAGCTCTGCTGTCTGAGGGGCAAGTTAATGAGATGCCCACCCTCCCTCCAGGAAACACTCTCTGCTAAATCTTGCAGTTGGCCCTCTGACCTGTATTTCCCTACCCAGGCCTGGGTTGCTGGAGAAGGAGACTGTGGGTCAGAGTGCGCTTACCTTTGCTGAAGGGCGGGTACTTGTACACAGTAGGAGGGCTCTTTCTCTCCTTGTACTTCTTCCCTCTGTACTGGAAGTAAGAGCGGGTTGCCTTCCAGGTACAAAACCTGTGAGAGGGTGGTTTCTAGTCACAAAGAGAAAGCCTTCTGTCTTGATTCTGGTGGTCTTGACTTTGCCCCAATTCCCCCTTTACGGCGGGGGCACTCTACTGAATTATGTTGGTTCCTTCTGTTCCACTCCCTGAGTGGTTTTCTCCCTCCCATCATCGGTGTCCCAATGGACGCATTATGCATGGTGCTTCAGACACCAAAGGACTTGATATCTTTTATGCCCAGGTTTACTGAGAAATAATTGACATGTGTCACTTCTCATGTTTAAAAGGGACATCATGATGGTGTAATTTGCATATATTGTGAAATGGTCACAATAGGTGCAGCTAATATCCACCATCTCACATAAATACAACAAGAAGAAAAGAAAGAAGAAAAATGTGATCCTTGTGATGAGAACTTTTAGTTCGTACTTTTTTAACACCTTTCCTATACATCACACAGCTGGGTTAACTATAGGCATCATGTTATACATAATAACCTTAGTATTTTTTTCTTGTAACTGGAAGTCTGTACTTTTTGACCACCTCCTTTCAATTCCCTGTCTATCCCCCAGCTTCTACTTCTAGCAATAAGTTTTGCTTTTTTTATATAAGGGCTTATTTTTCAGTTCCACTTATAAGTGAGATCATGCAGTATTTGTCTTTCTCTGTCTGAGTTATGCCACTTAAGGTAATGTCTTCAAGTTTCATCCATGTTGTTACAAATGGTAGGGTTACCTCATTTTTAATGGCTGAATAATGTTCCATTGCCTCTATATATACACATACACATGCATACATGTGTTTGTATGTATATGTATATATACATGTGTGTGTATATATATATTTATAAGATACTTAGGGGGCAGGGCTATAAAAGAAAGTGCAAGAGTCGCCAAGTGAAGTGAAAGTCTACCAGAGAGGAAATGGATGCCTCTTCATCATCATTATCATCTGGTGGGGTCCATGGAAGTTCTGTGACTGAATCTGGTTTCAGTGTCTGAGATCTGGTCCCACCACAGAAAGCCTTCTTCGTCTATCCCAGCAGAGAGATGTTAGAAGATGGCTCTGAGAGATTCCTCTACTACTGTGTTCTCAGCTGTCAGATGGCATCTACACTTAAACAGGTGAAACATGATCAGCAAGTTGCTCGGATGGAAATATGAGCTGGTTTGGTTAAGAGCTGGAGGCAGATGAGTGGCACTGGAAACCCATTGACCAGCTGGTGGAGTTCACACCCTCATCAGGTTGACCTCACCTAGGTGGTCACCTCTGGTGCCCAGCACATGCAGGGTCAGTGAGGAACCCTCTTTACAACTTACATAGCCACCCAGAGAGTCACAGCTCCATTGCTGGATTGTTACTCCACATCTATACTTGGTTTCTCTACATCTGTCCACAAGCAACAAATACTTAAATGTGTGATTTTGCAGGAAAATTTTTGTTTATTTATTTAAAAAGCATTGAGAATCATATAAGACAAATGGCTTCTCAGAACCAGGAGGTTTGTGTTTAAGAAATATTTCTGAAACTTCACTAGCTAGGTAGGACATGTCTGGGAACTGGCCAACTATCATTCATGCAGTAACTGGAATCCTCACAAGTCAAATCTAAGGTTAGGATCTGAAGTTATAAAGTAGAGAGTTTCTGACCTAAAATAGTTCTTTTTGCAGGTGAATGTGACTCAGGACCTGTTCAAATGAGGAATTTTTAAATGTTTGGCATTTTTTCTCTATTTTTAGACTTCTAATTCTATAGATTCTAAGCTTTTCTAATCTCTTCTAGACATGCCAAATGTTAGCAAAAAAGAATTGCTTTTTGAATGTTAAAATAATTATAAAACTAAAGAAATGAATAAAATTATTTCAAATGCAGAAATTCTGAGTTCATCTCTTTGGTGGCTTAAGCAATTCCATAGCAAAGAAAACCTTGGAAAGAAAAGAATAACAGTAATGTGTGCTTATGTAGGTATTTATTTATTTATCCACTGATGAATACTTAAGCTGTTTCTATATTATGGCTATTGTAAACAATGCTGCAATGAAGATGCAAGTGCAGATAACTTTTCAAGTTAGTGCTTTAAATTCCTTCGTGTATATTTTCAAAAGCGGGATTGCTGAATCACACGTTAGTTCTGTTTTCAACTTTTTTGAAGGGACTCCATCTGGATTTCCACAGTGGCAACATCAATTCACATGCTCACGACCAGTACACAGAGTTCCCTTCTCTCCACATCCTCCAGCATTTGTCATCTCTTGTCTTTCTTTTATAATGGCCCTTCTAACAGGTATGCAGTGAGCTCTCATTGTGGTTTTAATTTGCACTTCCCTGATGATTAGCAATGTTGAGCACCTTTTCATGTACTTATTGGTCTTTCATATATGTGGAGAAAGGTGTATTCTTCTTCCAGACATTACAGGCTTCCTTTGGTAGAGACAGTTATTCACCAGTCAGCACAGATTGAGTTTCTGCAAATGTCTGCTGGTAATATCCTTGGTGGGGCCAAAGGAGGGCCTGTTATAATGGTCTATCTGGGGGCAAATCACTTGTTTGAGTTCTGAGGATAGGAATAGGTGGGTGTTCCAGTGATCAAGAACAGGTGACCAGGTTGCTGGCTTGGTTCTCTTCCCAAGTGAGCTGTAAGATGGGTTCAATGGTTTCCTGGATTCTCTGGTCATGCTTACTAGATGGCGAGGACTAGATACTGTAGTCAGTAGTAGATGGGGCTATGAATGAGTATCCTTGCCTGGCAGAGTAGCAGACCCAAACCTAGGACCTTACAGTTTGTTTTTTCAGGAATCAGTGAAGTTAGTAAAGCACTGAATTCCCTGGTTAGGCAAGGCCACCAGCTCTGCTCTGCAGATAGGTGAAGCCATGGGCTTGTTCTGGTTCAAGTGCTTCTGTGCATTCGACTGCTGAATGGGCTGCACGGCTTCCCATGTGCTCTAATCAAGTTTTCTGTGGGACAGCTGAAGATGATGCTCTGTATGATCAGGGGTACAACTTAGATTTCCTGGGTACAGGAAGGGAGGCATCTCTGAAGTTAGCAATGTTCATGATTTGTTGTCTTACTTGAGCCAACCTACACCCTGAGGTCCCTGACCAAACAGGTCCACTGACTGCGATCTCTCCCAGCTGCCTTCCCTTCTCTTGGTTCAAGATGGGCCTCACAGTTTAGGGGTATTTTTGTTGGTACTTCTAGTTAGATGTCCCTCAAACCTCTCCTGGGAGACATAACAGGTATCTTAACTCCTTTACTTAAGCAGATCTCACACAAACAAACTCTCCAGTGCGGAGGGGCTGGGGGGTGCCCTCAGCCTTGACTGAATTAATGCTGTCATCTCTGTACAGCATGGGAAACTTCCTGTACCTGGTACCAGTTTCAATCCAGAGTAATCAACTCTTTCTGCACCCTTCTCGGCTAAATGTTGCTGGGTTAGGCAGTATCCAGGCACTCTGGCCGGTCCCTCAGGTCAAGTGTGGCCAGGAGACACTCTCTACAGCAATGGGTGGGGCTGTGACTCACATCCTTACCTGGGTGTGGGCCAGCAGGCTCAGGGCTTGCCAAGTTCCTTATTGAGGGAACATCTGGCAAAAGTGCTCCTATCAGTAATTACGGGATTTGGGCTTAAAGGAGCAAACATATTCTGATTGACTACCTCCATGAAGCTCTTTAAACTTGAGTACAGTTACATACGCTTGGACAGAATTTCTCCCCAGTAGCTTGGTTCACTTTTACCTATGCCTAAGAAAACTTAGTACCCTTGTTCCAAACAAGTACAGGAAGGAGGTGGGAGTCAGGCATTTTTCTTTCCAGACTTAATTTTTCCTTCCATCCTCTGACTCAGTGTTCAGTGTGAGGACATGTTAAGGAGGATATGAATATACCATCCTAGTTCTCAGTAACTGCATCCTCACAATGCAGGAAGAACTTCAGGATGCTAACTTTGGACCTCATTAGGATCACATCATTCTCACAATATATCATGTAGCATGTGAGCTGAACTCAACAGAATTAGAAGAAGACAGAAAACTCTAGAATAGCAAATGTATTTTCCTCACCTCATGGTCCTCAGGTGAGGGGAGATAGTTACCTTTTCCAGAAGTACATAATGACAGGGAAGAGAGACATGATAGCCAGATGGAAGATGCCACGATTGAGTTGACCCTCTGCAATGGCACCAAGGATGACATCCTTCTGGGAATCTGTGATGTTCACCTATCCACAGAATGGGAGATTGTCAATGGCAGCTGGGGCTCCAGGGAAGGTAGAAAACCCATCTTGATCCCCAGGACTTTTAAGACCACCCCCTTTCCCAGAAGACGGAAAGTGGTCAAGGGGATTAGAAGTAAAAGACACTTGGTTGACCCAGGATTTAGGAGGTCCCTGATAATCAACATTCAGTATTCTTGTGGGGGCCGTGCTTTCTTGGTGAAAGACCAGGGAGGTATAGGAGACTCCTTACCCTCAATTTTGGAGGAATCTCAGAAAGCAGGTAGAGTTTTAGGATGATGCTCACTTTGGCCTTCATTAGGGCTACATCATTTTCATTGTACACCTGGTTGACTTGCAGCACCTGAGCTGAACTCACCAAATTGTTAAATCTACAGAGAGAGACAAACAGAGGATCAGCCAAGAGAAGATAAAATTAGTGATGAGATAGAACAGTTGCCCTAGACTTATTTCTGGCCTAAAAAAGACAAGGTCACTGTTGGGCCAGGTGTTACTTCATTCATTCAATCATAATTCATCCATCGGTGAAGTCTAATTGAGTACTTCCTACACTTTAGATAAGATGCAAACTGCTCCTTCAAATGTTTCTCTTCATCACAAACCTCACATTTATCCCACCCTCCTTTCTCTACCCATTCTGGCTTTGCATCAGTTATACCTCTAACTACTTCAAGGAGCAAGGATATCTTGCTTCTTCTTTTCCCTTCTATGCCAACTTTCACAGCTACTACCACCTTCTAAGACAACATATTCCTTTTTTTAATTACTTTATCCTAGTAAGATAGATATATATAGACATATATCATAAAATATATGCTTAAACCACCTTAAGTGTAGAGTTCAGAGTATTAGATTATGTAATCATCACCAACATCCATCTCTAGACCTTATTTTATCTCCCCAAACTGGAGCACTATACCCCTTAAGAACTAACTCTCCAATCTTCCCTTCCCCCAACCCCTGGCAGCCACCACTCTACTTTGTCTCTTAACAACACATTTTTTTACTAACCATTGGATATCTGTCAGCTGCAGCTTATTTCACATACATAGTTTACATCTCTCGGGTCAGTTAAAATCTTAACCTTCCAAATAATAGAAGACTGAGGTCTTTCCATTCTAATCATGTTGTGCGTGTTCACTCATGTATTTAATCCATGTATGTTTATTAAGGTTCTGCACTGTGTAGGGTGCAGCTCCTGGAGTAGGGATTCAGCAGTGAACTCAGTATACAAAGTCCTGTTTCCAGGAGTTCACACTCGATGATGGGGAGAAGATAGTTAAGTGAATAGATGAGCAATTCTATCTGGCAGTAGTAGTTATGAAGATGACAAAAGCGGGTGATAGATGGTGGAGGTGGTGATAACTGAAACTTGAAAATGAGGAAGATTGAAGGACAGGATCTCTTTTCCACAGGGGTAGCAGGGTGTGAAAGTGGGAAAGCAGGCTAGACCCTTAGAGTGGAGCCCAGGGAAAGAAGCAGGTAGGCAGGTAGAAAGAGCGGGTAGGGCTCTGAGGAACAGGGGGACAATTTGGACCCTATTCTGGTGGTAATGGGAAGTCACCAGAACATTTTAGGTAGTGCCATAATCTAGTTTGCATGGTTTAAAGGCACAAAGGAATACCACTCAGCTACCAGAAAAGATGAAATCCTGCCATTTGCAGCAATGTGGATGAACCTAGAAGGGGTTATGCTGAGTGAGGTAAGTCAGATAAAGACAGATATCCTATGATAACAGTCATATGGGGGTATATAGGGAAACCAAATGAATAGGAAAATCATGCTAAAAATAGACCTTTTGTCAACAAAATCTGTGGTTGCAGGAAGAGAAGGAGGGGCTGAGTACACTGGGTAGGCAGAATCAATTGCGTAGTGAGGGAAGAACCAAATTGGTGGTGAACTTAATATATTAGATGTGAATTTATTAGGATGCACATCTTAAACCTATGTAGTGTTAAGGTGAAAAGTTCCTTCAATAAAATTAATTTTAATTAATTAATTAAAAAATTTAAAAGACTACTATAATTGCTGTTAAGAGAACAGCTAATAGTGGGCAAATAAGAACACCAAGACAATGGTGATGGGAATGGGAGCAGTAACTGGGCAGGCTGCTCACTCTAGCCGGGTCTTTTGCTCCCCACTTACCTCCCCAGAACACTTTTGTTTTAAAACTCACCAATACCTTCTCACCCTTCAAAATTCAGCTTAGACAACCTGTCTCCCAAGTAACCACACTGGAGGACTCTGCTGTCTAAATGCGCTTCCTCTGCCTGATTGGACCAGAGAGACCATCTATCATTCCACCTCCTAGCATTTATATAGGTTGTCTTGGTCATCCCCAATAGTCTGTGAGAAAGAGAGCACATCTTTGTTTTTTGTTTATTTTTTAAGAGAGGGAGGAGGGGAGGAGGAAGCACTTTTATTTGTTATTTATGATCTTTCCCTTTGGCCCATGTTCTGAATCTGGGTCCCTGGGCTTCACATGGTCCATGCCCCAGTCACTGGCTTAGCACCTGAATTAGCAGGGCATGTCTGCGTTTTTGGTGCTGTTGTTTATGTATCTCAGTGCCAAATCTTGTGCCCAAGAAAGAGTAAGTCATTAACATGCATTTGCAGGGATAAATTAGCCCCTCACTGGGTACAGTGGAAGATCTCTGAATGTCCCCAACCAATGAGCTCAGTTACCTGTGTTCTGTGCTTCTGAAAAAACTCACTGGCTGATACTTATGACACACCAGCTATATACACTGGTGATACTTCTTTGCATATGCTCGTATTTCTCTAGCTAATATTTACTGAGTTATTTATGTTTCTTCCCAAATACTTTGGACTATTTTACTTGTTACTATAATTTGTAATTCATAAAATTTACAAAATTTAAATACGAAAAGAAAAGGTTTTGTTTTTTCTGTGAAAACAAACTAGAATGCAAATTAGAAAACAAATTGGAATGTTCCAATAAAGGCAAGTTGCTTTTTAAAAAATGTTGCTATTGAGTTAGGTGTGGCAAGTCAACTTAAAACATTGAAAAAAAAAGTATAAAAATGCAGAGGTCCCAGACATTCAGCTGCACTGCAGAGCAATAGTGATCAAAACAGTATGGTAACAGAGGCACAGGTCAGTGGAACAAAACTGAATCACCAGAAACTGACTGACTCACATACAGTCAGTTAATCTATGACAAATGAGCCAAAAGCATACGATGGAGAAAGGAAAGTCCTTTCAGTAAATGGTGTTGGGATAACTGCACAGCCACATGCAAAAGAATGAAGCTAGACCACTCTCTAACACCATTCACAAAAATTAAATAAAAATGTGCTAGAGACTTGGATATAAGACCAGAAGCCATAAAATTCTTGGAAGATAACATAGGAAAGACACTCCATGACATTAGCATTAGAGAGATCTTTGGGGATTCGACTCAGCATCAGGGAAGCAAAAAGAAAAACTGGAACTCCATCAAACTAAAGTTTCTTCACAGTGAAAGAAAACATCACCAAAACAAAAAAGTAATCTACTAAGAGAAGATAGTTTCGTTCCATATTTCTGACAAGGGCTTAATATTCAACATATACAAAGAACTCATACAAGTCAATAAGAGAAAAACAGGCAATCCACTAAAAAGTGGAAAGAGGAATTATAGAGATATTTTTCTGTAGAGGATATACAAATGGTCAACAGGCACATGAAAAGATGTTCCTACTCCTGGCTATCAGGGAAATGCAAATCAAAACAACATTGAGATATCACCTTACACCTAAGACTAGTTACTATACAGAATTCTGGAAAAAACAAATGTTGGTGAGGATGTGGAGAAAAGGGAATATTTGTACACTGTTGGTGGGAATGCAGAGGGTGCAGCCCCTTTAGAAAACAGTAAGCAGATGCCTCAAAAAATTGAAGATGACGATTCCATATGATCCCACCATCCCACTTGTAGGCATTTACTCAAAAGATACAAAACATTGATTCACAGAGATTCATGCACTCCCCATATTTATTGCAGTCCTACTCACAATACCTAAAAACTGGAAACTACCTCTGTGCCCAGCATCAGATGAATGGATAAAGAATATGTGGTACATATATACAATGGAACACTACACAGTCACTGGAAGAGATGAAGTACTGTCATTTGAATCAACATGGATGAAACTAGAGGGGATTATGCTTGTGAAATAAACCAAAAGAAGAGAGATACCACATGATGTTACATAGGTGGAAAGCGAATATAAAAAACAAAGGAACATATGAAACAAAACTAATGCTTGGACACTTGCAATGGAACTGGGATTATCAATAGGGAGTAGGAGGGAAGGGAAAGGGACAAATGATGGCAGAACCTACTGGACAATGGTGAAGAACACTTGGTGATTTGGTAGAAGACAGGGTGTGTGACATATCTTAAGAAAAAGAAACTGTACCTATGGGGACACATATAAATTTATTTCAATATTTAAAAGTTACTGCAATAAAAAATTCTAGACATGAAAAGCCATGGCAGGAAGGAGAAATGAGAAACATACTTTTCCATTTCTGAAAAGAAATATAAATCATTGATTGCAAAGTTGACAATGATAATCCTGTGGCCAAATAAACGGCGCTTCACAAGGTTCAGGTCTCCGTTCTCATGCTCTGCACTCCGGACATTTGTGGCAGTGGTGGGTGTGCGTCCTGTGGGCGATGTGGACAAATCTGAGAGAGAAAGAGGAAAGAATTAAAATCTAATTTTTATCAAGATCCTCTTAAGCGTGAAGCCTTTGACCTGGACATAGCTGAGCTGAAGACATGAAACTATAGACCCACCTCTGCGGCTATTGAAATAGTTATTTCCTACCCCTGGGCTCATCAAACTAACACTGGAAGGAGTACTGAGAAGGCATCTTCCCACATGGTAGAACAACACAAAAACAAAACAAAAAAATCCAATAAGTACTGAAAGGTGTTTTCCTGGTGCTTGTCTAATGGAAATAGAATCACACTAGCTATGCTAATCGCTAGCATTTCTGCAGGAACTGAATAGGCAGACATTGACTTTCAAAAGTGAGTGCATATTCCTGATGATGCTCATTCCAGGTTTGTCAGGGAGGTAATTTAGAAGTAAACTGGGAAAACAGGTCTGAGAAAAAGCCAAAAGGTAAAAAATAATAAAAGACATTGAGAAGCTAGAATAGAAAAGAGACAGAAATGAGGAAAGGAGAGTATAGAAAATTCTGGAAGTTTAATAGTATGTGTCAGAAAAAGAAGGCACTTAATTTAGAAAGCTCCTTGACATTGATGTGTTCTGAGAAATCCACTTATAGGAACTCAGGGTTGAAAGAGAACAGATTAAAGTTGGATCTGACGAGTAGACCTTGGTTTAAACACAGAGTTTAAGAAAATCCAGCTCTAGATTTTACTATTCTTCATCTAAAACCTTTATTCTGGATCTCTGTTGAGAAATAACTTGATGTGGACATGATGCTCCTTTTGGTGTAAATAGAATTCTTTGGGGGCTGTGTATCTACACCACTCAATAATTACCTAGCACCTGTCCTGCCCAGACACTGCTAGATTCAAGGGTTACAGCACTCAGTGGGAGATAAGGTCCTTTCCTACACTTTTATTTCCCTTTCCCTAACCCCAGATCACAAACCCAGGTTCTTGAGTTTTACATGGTCTTCACTTTAGCTGCGGGGTCACAGATGTGTGCCCTTGTATCATTCTATACTCTATCTCTTAAGAGTTGAGTTAGAGGGGATATGATATCCGGAGAACGGGAAGTTGAGCAGATGGTCAGGGGAAAAGGGCCCTAACTGTACCCAAGAATTCTAGGAATAATGTTACCCTTGTAAACAGACCCTGGGAGAGGAGAGGGAGACCTCATTGGTATTAGTTACCCATCTCTATGGTAAATATTCCCATCACAGTTGATTTCACGGTATCAATGGTTTATCAACTAACTCAGAATATCTCTGAATATTTAACAATTGTTCTCAATAGCCAAACGTGAGCTGTCTCTAACTCACCACTTTATGGGAATCATACTTGACTTCTTTTTTTTCTCTATCCAATAGGTCACAAAATTCTGTTGATTCTGTCTTCAAAATGTATCTCAAATATATCCACTACGTATCTTTTTGTGACTATATTCATTTGAAGTGCCATCATCTTTCAACTTATTGCAAAAACCACTTAACTGTGTTCTTAGGGTCAAGACTAGGTGTTATAGACCCAATGCTGGTTTCCTCCCCCAGATGCATGTTGAAACCCTTCCCCTCTACATGATGGTAATCAGAAGTAAGGTCTTTGGGAGGTGATTAGGTCATGAAGGAGGAGCCCTCATACATGAAATTAAGTGTACTTATAAAACAGACCTCTTAGAGCTGCCCCACTCCTTTGTCCAAGTGAATATACAGCAAAAAGACCATCTATGAACCAGGAAGCAAGCTTTCGCCAGACACCAAATCTGCTGGCGCCTTGACCTTGGATGTCCCAGACTCCAGATTTAATTTCATAGGAATACACAATTGACAAAATATGAATATTTCTCAGAGTTTCTTATGAAAGTAAAAGTTGGAACAGTTCCTAAGTCACCAAAGAGTCATGATTTATCACTATCAACCTTCTAGCCTCATTCAGGAACTTTCCCCATCTCATAAATATTAAATTACCCCATCCTTATTATTATAGGATTCTATGCAGACCTAGAAATTATCCTCCTCTTATTGGGTCTACCTAATTTGCTCATTCCTGAAAACTCAACTTTATGTCATTTTCTTGGAGAAGTCTGCCTGAAACCTTCTGTATTGTCCAGTAAGTGTCTCCCTGTAATAACCATTGGCATCTCACATCTCAATCAGCTAATAGTAGACAACACTTTCACAGCACTTAACATTGCCAAGAATAGTTTGAAGATGCTCTCCATGCATTTACTCAATCCTCACCACAACCTATGACTTAGGAACAATGATTATTTCCAGTCTGCAGATGAGGAAACCAAAGCATAAATGTCCTTTAGTTAGAAAAAGTTAGCCTCAATAACTCCAACAACTGTGGTCCTTATGTTCTACCTTGACCAGAAAGTGGGAGATACAAGGGCCTATTCTCTGCTACATGTTCATTACTGCATCCTCGGTACTTGACAAAGTGCTGTCACACAGCAGATTCTCAAAAACTATGTTGAATGAATAAATGAAATAGTTGAATAAATCTACACTTAGAGCAATTGAAAAGAACAAAGTAAATATAAGTGTACAAGCATGAAATGATATCCAATCTACATTATCAGATAAAAGAAAATAAAAGCAAGTTACAAATAGAATGTATGTCACTGATTTTGGGGGGAAATATATAAAGATATAGATAGATAATAGATGATAGACAGACAGACAGATGATAGAAAAATAATCAAAAGATTAGTTTTCAAAGCATTAATAATATCTCCTTTTCATACAAGGACACAATTTTAATAATAACTTATATTAAGATGAAATGTCTGCTAAATGATGAAAAATTTCTTTAAAATAGAGCAATGTTATCTCTGATAGAATTTTCAAAGTTACTATAAATGTTTCACTATTTCCTATTATTTTAAAATTAATTCTTCACTAAAAGTAGCACCAAAATATGCATGTATGAATATAACACACAAAAATTTTAAGAAGAATTCTTGAAGAACAAATTAAATAGCATAAGGAAAGAGTTTTGGAAAACCCAGTTACTGTCCCCACCAACCCACTGGGTCCCTAAGCAGAGGTCACACCCACTCTAACCAGTCCAGGCCTTGGCATTGTAACCAGGACTTGGGGTTCATGGAGACCCAAAGTTGACACAGACCTGACACAAGGCAATAAACCCTCAGCTTCTAATCTGGGCTAACCCTGTAACTGAAATATCAAAGGGAGGTAGAGTAGATAGAGAAGTGACTCACTTTCCTTGTTATTATGTACTTCCAGGTGAAGAAAATCTTCAAATTCCTGGCGCTTTTGGGGGTCAGACATATACCTGCGGTACTTGGAAAAGCTCTTGATGAAACTGATCATTTTCAGCCAGCCTCTTTTCTGGGGAAAGAGCAACCCATGACATCATCATTGGTATAGCTGCAGTTCCTAAAGTCTGCTTTGTACCAGAAACTTGACATTTATTGTATTTAATCCTCAATAACAGCTCTATAAAGGGATACCTTTTAGCTTCCATTTGAAGGGGAGAAACTCAGATCAGACAACTTGTATAACCTTCCGCATATTAAATGAATAGTAAATGCTTCAGTGAAGCAGGGATGGGGCCATTGGAAATGCTCTTTTGTGGAATGAAAAAAGCATGCCATTCACTGGGCCCTCTATTTTGCTCCCAGCCCTGGTCCTCTTCCCCTTGGTTAACCTCAGTTCTGCTGTCAAAGTCTATCAGTTGTTTTTTTGTTTTTTTTTCATTTGCATAATCTATTTGGTCTCTTTCCTTACATTTCACATATAGGTGAAATCATTCAATATTTGTCCTTCTTCCTCTGGCTGATTTCATTTAGTATGATCTCTTTGAGTTCTCTCATTTTGGCAAAGCATCACATTTTATTGCTACATACTTTTCCATTATGTAAATATACAACATAATTTATATCCACTCATCTATCAATTGGCCTTTAGTTTATCTCCATGTCTTGTCTACTGTAAAACTGCTGCAAAAAAACAGGGCTACATACATTGGCAATGCTTTTTCTAGCATAACCAACAGTGAAGATTTGAGATGCCCTGGTTAAAAGAAGGAGAGTGAGAACAAAACAGTCACAGAGGACAGAGGTAGAGCAACACAGAAGGGAATAATGGCTCAGACAAATTTTGAAATGAAATGAGAAAATGAGCAAAACCAATTCTAAGCTTGAATGAAGCTTATTTTACATATTTTTAAAAATCTATTACATATACAAACTTATGCCTCACACACATGCCCACACAATTGCATTTTATAAGTTTCTTCATATGCTTTTTAATAACTACCAAGTGATCATTTCTGAGTTCACTTGCCCCTTGAGAAATGGGAAAGTAGAGCCAGAAAAATTCTGGTCAAACATCTAGTTCGGTTGTATCATTCTACAGAGAGGGATTCTCAATGTGAGCCTGAATTTAGAGAACCAGTCAATTACCTAAAATCACTGGATTTGGGATGAAAATAAAACTGAGTCTGGAGTCTTGTTTCTCCTTAACTGTGTCATTTGGGTTAATTTACACTGTGTTTTAATATCTCCATATAAATATGTCCATACGAGCTAGAGAAACAATAGCCTTCAAGGCTGAGGGATAGTGAGTATATATGCAAACCCTAATGCAGAGCTTGGCACAAAGAAGGCATTAAATACTTGCTGGTACCTTTTCTTATTCAAGAGCAGCTGGAAGATCTGACATTAAAATAAAAGTGCCTAAGTTCCAGTGGTAGTATTGTTAAAATCCTATGCGATCCTTCATGGCATCCTGACATAGAGTTGATTCAGAGACAGAAGAAATAGAGAGCAGGAGGGAAGGAGTAGCACCTTTTCATTCCTAGATTATTGGATCAATGGGCAAGGATATTATTTTCAGAGATATCTTAGCACGATCTTTTAAGTCAGAGCTGGACTCAAATCCTGCAGCACATTGAGCAAGTGATTATTTGAGAGGAACATGTAATTATTTTTTCTGACCACATAAAGATATTTTCCCACATAGCATTCTTATCTCTCCTCTTTCTTCCTTTTATCTATCTTCCCAGGGGTGAAAGAATGAGCTTGATAATTGATGAGTTTGAAGGAAGGAGTCTCTGCTCTCAATCTTTGCATTCTCTCTCTCAGGGACTTGCTTCTCTCCTAAACACCTACCTTCAAGTCAATACCCCTTTGTCATACAGTAAGGAGCTCACTGGGTAAGTGGAGGTCTAATTGTTTTGTTATGCCAGTGACTAGACATGTATGTAAATTTAACTTGGATGCAGAGAGGATTATCAAGTCCATTTGACTTTATGGCCAATCATGTGAGCAATTTGACAACTGACATTTTGTTCTCATAAACCTTGTCCCATCCCTGTCCCTGTTATTCAGTTGCTTCCAATCACAAGAGGTGAAAAGGGGGATTACCTGAGATTCCCACTCTGACAATTTCTCTCAGGCTCAGAGATCTCTTTTTAAGATGGGGATTTTTTTTCATTTTTTTTTATTGTGGTAACTTATTCTACACATTAAAATAGACTCACATGCATAGGATCCCCATATATGCAGTTTCCCCAAAGATGAAGATTTTACATTAGTGAAAGTCTTTTGTGTGGGCAGCAACGACTAAACAACGGTTTTCTTGTTCCCAACATTGTGTCTTCGCTTTCTTGCTCACTGACCTGGGATTCCTGTAGATAAGTCACTGCCATTTTTGAGGGCTTCTTGGTTGCAGGTTTTACTTCGACTTCCTCCTCCAGAGGGCGAGGCGGAAACAGCTCTTGGTAATCTTTAAACCTACCAGAAGGAAACCAAGAGGATCAAAGGAGATGAAAACCTGGCACATAAAAGATAGCAGTCAAAGCCAGCTTATTCCAGCTTTTGGGGTAAGTCAAAGTGGGAATTAGAGAATGGTGAGATACTCAGAAATATTCTTACCATTTCAATCCTTTTTCATGTCACCCTACCGCCATTGATCAATACTATATTCTTTCTTGATAAGGCAAATGGACAGACCTACGTGTATATGTGTGTGTGTGTGTGTGTGTGTGTGTGTGTGTGTGTGTGTGTGTGTGTGTGTGTGTGTGGTGTGGTGTGTATAGGTAGGCAGGAAGGAAGGAAAGAAGGTTCTACATAAGACTGACTTTTCTTTTGTAGGAAGATGAAAGTGGATTATGAGACTTCTTGAGTACAACATGACTTTCAGAAGCCACTGAGCAGCTCCACAATGAACAACTTCACTGAGCAGTACTCACCACTTTTCTTCCAGAGATTTCATGACATAGCCCTGGAGCATTAACAATGAGGTCATGCTGACATGACTCATGTGGGAGATTTCTTTGACAAAAGGGGCATCACACTGTAGCATTTCTTCTAAAAAAGTTTGAGAGAAAGAGAAAAGAGCCATTGTCTTCTTGCCTATCATCTATGAGGTCGCTGGTGTGTTTTCAGTCTTAGAGTCTTACGGTCCCTTATTCTCAATCCGGTTGGACACTGAGACCTCCACAATTTGTTTGAAAAATCTCGAAAGCATATTTGGATTGTTATGATTGAAGGTCAAGTGACATGGATTTGAATTCAAGCTCCAGCAGTTGGACAATTTACTGAACTTCTTTATGCTTCACCTTTGCCATTAGTATCATGGAGCAATTGTCTATTTATCCCTGCCTTACAGGGATTAAAAATATTCCTATTTTCAGAGTTGAAATGTTTTTCTAGAACAGATAGTGTCTTGGTTTAGTTCCATTGATATTTCAAAGATGAGAACTTAGGGGGAAATAAATTTTTAAAGGAATCATTTTTGCAGCTCATTTGAAGTCTTGAGTTTAGGAAGAGCGCAGAGGAGTAAAAGATTAAAGTTAAATTGCTAGCTCAGCTGGGAAATTAAAGATTACAAATAAGTGTAAGACCAGCAGGATTATTCAGGGGTACAGAGTCTGTTTGTGCTCATCAATAAGACTTGAAATAGTAAATGTAGATTCTGTATGCAGTGTCTATATATTCCTCTCTCTTCCAGTTCATTCAAGACAATATCCTGAGGGTCAACAAAAATTTCTTATAAGATTTTCCAATTTTATCCCATTTTCTGCTTTCATAAGATGTATAACTTTATCTTGGTTTGCCACGACAAGAACCCAAACACTAAAAAAAAACCCATCAAGTTGCGCCCTGGTGATATAGTGGTTAGGGTGCCGCCTCTGGCCAAGCGCAATCCACATACAACCCAAGGACCTGTGATTTTGTCCTGGTGCCTGGGGTGTGGGTGTGGGGTGTTGGGGGCAGGACAACCAAGAACAACAAAATAAAATTAAAATGCTTCTTCCTCCTCTCTCTTACTGTATGTCTGCCTACTCACTTTCATTCTTGTCTGCACTTTTCCTTAAAAAAAAAAATCAAACTTCCTACCAAAAAGGGAGTTGTATCTTCACTGTCTTACTGCAAATTTGCCAGCCTCCAGGATGGAATAATGGTCTCCCTCCTATTTTCCTCTAGAATTATAGGTCATTGATTTTATTTACAGCTTCTATTTCAGGCCATGATGACTCTTATATGGATCAGATTTCTTCAAGAAAACAAGAAAAAATGAATGAAGCAAAGATTTTCGAGAAGACAATTCTCCATCCTCACACAACTCTCTTTACAACCCAAGGGTGGTAGACACTCCATCTTTGCATACAGTTAACTTTTGCTTTTGTATCTAACTCCAGTCTAGTTTGACTAGAAGTTAAAGCAACTTGAGTTTGAATTCAGGTTCCACAAATTAGTAAGATGTCTTAGTTTCTCTTTCCTCATTGGTAACAATGAGTTATTTATCCCTACCCCACATAAATTAAATAAAATCGTGTTTTCAGTGTCGAATGAAGTTAATGAGAGTGTATATTTCACACACACATGCACATTCTTGCACTCTACTTTTTGTTAAAACTAATATGATACTTCAAATTCATTATTGTTCTCTGCTTCCTCTCTCTGAATCTTTGTCTCAGTACTGCCTCCTGTGACTACTACTTGTTCTGCCTTTTTTCCATTGGGGCCTCCCAAGAGACAGGAGCATTCCCAAACTGTCCTTCTAAATACAATTGGGAGAAGAAAGTGCATACCAGGAGAGATTTTGCTACGGAAGAAAGTCTTGATTACATTTTCAAAGAGAGACCTAGAAATCTTTTCATTTGTCTCCATACTGATCTTCTGTATGGCTACCAGAAAGTGCAAGGGATTTTCTGCCTTCCGTTCTTTGAGGAATTCCCTGAAGAACACTAAATGTGTGAATTTAGAAGGACTTCTGTCAAGTTTCTGGAAAACAAAAAAGCATCATTGGTGAAGAAAGGGGGATGAGGAGCTTGTATTTTGCTTAAGAATGGGCATCTCCCAACCATGTGTGAAAAGCAAGTTGGATGAATCATAAATCAGCCCATATTCTTAAAGATAAACATCAACCTTTATGTAGCTGTCCTAAGCTTGATTCAATCATTTCATGACCCTAATGAAAACGGAGAAGAGGCATTTTAAAGACTATCTTCTTCCAAGGGGACCCTTGAAAAGGATTTTTTACACTATGTATTCAAAATAACCTTCAGAACACTAGTGATCCACAGTTATTGATTAATAATTTAGAATTTTCTTTGTTGACTGTTTTTTACTCCTCTGTAAATATAGGTGCTCCTGATGTTTGGAATTCAATCCTCTTTGCTTTCTATTATGATTTTCCCTGGATAAGCACTGTTTCCTCTGTAGTTTCAGTGTTCATTTATATGGTGATACTGTATCTCTAGGCTCCATGAGCTCCACTTCCAAATTCTAGCTGCCTTTTGAAGTTCTTTTTTATTTCATAGTTATCACTTAAAACTCTGTACCCACACAAGTTGTTCAACTTGTTTTTCCTCATTTATATACCTTTCATTAAGTGTGCTATTGGCTATAAGTTTTTTTATAGATGCCTGTCATCAAAATGACATGATTCCCTTCTATTCTAATTTTATTGAGAATTTTGATCATGCATGGTACTGGGTTTTATAAAAGACTTTGATGTATCAATTGAGATAATCCTGTGGGTTTTCTCCCTTTGTTTTATTAGTTTGTCAAATTTCCTTTTCCTCCCACTATCATCTCACAGTAATTAGCTAATATTTCAACATAACATTTGAAGATCAGCCTTTTACGTAGTTACATATTACATTTTGGAGGACTATGTCTTATGTTTTATATCATTAGTACCCACAGAGTAAGTAGGACACAGTGTATGACCTATTATTGTTTATTGCATTGAACAAAGCACAGACTAAAGGTTTAAGAGAATTATATCTGGGGTATCCTTGGGACATTCTGTTATGGTCTTAATTGAAGACATGAAATTGGATTATATGACTGTCCGTATTCCCCCTAGAATGTAATGAGCTTATGAATACTTACTTTAGAAAAGACTTCTGTGATACTCATCCCCACTAAATTGGAAGTATTTCTATAGATAAAGTGGAAATGATGTCCATTGGAACAGTTAAGGGAACTGCAAAATATTGAATCTCAGAAAAATTTAAATTTCTTGACAGGAAGAGAGATCTAATTAGAGTATTTAGAAGAGACACGGGAGTTACCAATCCCCAGTAAATGTTATCAATAACTGAAAACATGCTTGTGGGAGTTTCCATTAAACAAGAGCTTCTGCCACTGGTGTGCTCTGGTGGCTCAGGCACTAAGCCAGCAGCTGGGGTAGGGACCATATAAGCCCAAGGACCAGAGTTTGGGACCCAGGACCAGGGGAAACAACCAAAAAGAAATAAAAGTGCTTCTCCTCCTCTTCCTTCTTAAAAAAAAGCTTCCTTCTTTCCTTTCCTCTATTTAAAAAAATAAGGATTCTGCCAGTGATTTTTAACTACTAAATTGAAATAATCAACTCTTCCTTTACCATCCATAACAGGAATTTTCATGTAGCTAGTCATCAGCAGTTAATTACTAAATTGAAAAACTGAAGAGTGCAGATAAGATGGCAACCAGGTAGGGGTGAGATTCAGATCCTCTCCCCAGAGCAACTAGAAATTCACCTATTCTCCAGGGGCAAATAACCAGGAACAGCAGGCACAGTGACTGCAGAGACCGAGTGGCTTTCATGATGATAAAGAGTAGATGAAAATGACCTGGCACACAGCTAAACTACATTTGGGACTTGGCATAAGAGCCATGGCTGTGGGATAGAACTGCAGGTGGATGTGAATGGCCTGAAGAGCCATTGCAGAGGCACCGAGGAGCCCATCCAGTACGGCTGGGATGCAGAGGCCAGCGAGACCGTCTTCGTGCAGGGTAGAAGTAGAGGCAGCACCCCGGGGCCTGAGCTGGAGCCCACATGGTAAAATTAAACTGGGCACCACCATAACCAAAAGCAGCTAGGGAAATTCCCCAACCCCACTACCTCCAGCAACTATTTGAGTCTGAATCTTAGATCCAACCACCAGATAGCCCGCCTACTGGATATTCCACTCCTAGGATTAAAGGAAGAAGGTAGTATCCCTAACAGGACTAAACCTCAATGCTATCCTCTGACGCCACCCTGTGGGTAAAGATAGAACTGTAGGCTGATTGCCAATAAGGGCCAGCAGCAAAGTGACCACTCTCCATGGTGCCATCACTGCAAGAAAACGACACCCACAGAAATATGAACAGAATGCCACAGAGAGCAAAAACACAGAGAAATATATGTGAAATTATGGATCCAATCAAACACCCAGTGGAAAATCTGAATGCAAAAAACATATGCAAACTATTTGAAGATGAATTTAGGGTAACAGTGATTAACATACTCATGGGAATCCAGAAAACAATAGAGGAAGTAAAAGAGAACATCAGAAAAGAAAGAAGAAATGAAGCAAGACATCAAAGAAATGAAGACTACATAGCTGAACTAAATTCAAGAGAGATTCAATAATAGGATGAAACTTCTGATAGAATCAATGATCTGGAAGTTAAGGCAGAAGAACTCATTCAAGCAAACCAGCAAAGAGACTAAAATGCAAAGAAATGAAAACAGCATTCGAAACCTTTTGGCTAACATCATAGGAACAACATTCACATCACAGAAGTCTCAGGAGATGAGAGATTATTTGAAGAAATAATAAATGAGAATTTCCCAAATCTGAAGAGTGAAGCAAGCCTCCAGACCCAGGAAGCTCAAAGAGTTCCCAATAAAAGAAACTCAAACAGAAATACACCTAGACACATTATCATCAATATGCAAAAAGTACAAGATAAAGAAAAGTACAAAATAAAAGAATCCTGAGAAAAATGTGCCACATACAAAGGAATCTCCATTGGATTGTCAGCAGACTTCTCAACTGAATATCTACAGGCCAGAAGGGAATGGCATGATATATTCAAAGTGCTAAAAGAAAAGGATTTTCAACCGAGGATACTATAGCCTGTGATATTATTATTCAAGTTAAAGGAATGATAAGCTTTTCTGATAAGCAACAGTTAAAAGAGTTCATCACCACAACACCAGCTTTTCAAAAATATTAAAGGATGCTCTATAAAGTGCAAAGAAACCCCACTTAAAAACAGTAAGACAACAAATATAAAAACTGGAGAGGAAAAGAAGAGAACAAAAATGTAGATAGTTAGAATGAATGGAAGACTAATTTGCTTTCCAATAAAAATAGGAAATTAATATAGAATTATTAATGCTAACTTCAAAATGCATTCCCAGGGAAATGTCAAAGAAGAAAACAAAAAGGGAAACCAATCAAAACATAACTGCACCCATCTGATGTAAGAAGAGAAAGAGAAGAACAAAGGCATTGTCTGGAGCAACATATAGAAGACAAATTGCAAAATGACAATAAGAAGCTACATATCAGTAATCAATCTAAACGTTAATGGACTGAACTCACCAGTCAAACAGAGTGTCTGAATGAATTAAAAAGCATAAAACAACCTTCTACTGCATTAAGGAAACCCACCTTTTTTCAAAAGATTAAAAAAAAAAAAAACCCTCAAAGTCACTGGCTAGAAGACAATCCTACAATCCCACAAAAGAACAGGAATGGCTATACTCAAATCGGATTAAACAGACTTCCATTTAAAGAGCATAACAAAAGAGAGAGATGGATATTATGTGATTGAAAGGTCAAGCAAGCATAAAGACATAATTATGCACCAATTGAAGGAGCATCAAAATATATAAGCAAGTATTCTTAGATCTTATGAGAGATATCAACAGCAACATAATA
The DNA here is from genome assembly GCA_004363575.1 of Solenodon paradoxus. NCBI lineage: Eukaryota > Metazoa > Chordata > Mammalia > Eulipotyphla > Solenodontidae > Solenodon > Solenodon paradoxus. Next base: position 697,892 of record RJWH01000491.1, on the reverse strand, counting down.
ATAGGGGAGATTTTCACACCCCGCTAACAACAATGGACAAATCAACCAAAAGAAAATTAATAGGGAAATGACAGCTTTAAATAACCATCCTGAACAGATAGGTCTAATAAACATATACCAAATACTTCACCCAATGAATACAGATTTTAATTTATTCTCAAGTACTCATAGACCATCCTCAAAGATAGATCACATGCTGGGACACAAAACATTGCTTAACACATTTACAAAGATTGAAATCATACCAAGCATCTTCTCTGATCACAGTGGCTTAAAACTATAAAATCAATCACAAAAATAAATCTGAACAACCCCAAATTAAATGGAAACTAAATAATATACTTCTGAATAACTCTTGGATAACAGAGGAACTCAGAGAAGAACTTTAAAAATACTTGGAGACAAATGAAAATAAAGACCAGAATCTATGGGGAGTAGCAAAAGCAGCGCTAAGAGGAAAGTTCATTGCAATCCATACCCACCACAAGAAACAAGAAAAATCACAAGCAACTTAACTCTACATTTAAAACAATTAGAGGAAGAAGAAAAATTAAAGTCATAAACAAGCAAAAGGAAGGAAACAAACAAAATTCGAGCGGAAATAAATGAAAGTGAAAACAAGACAATCCAGAAGAGCAATGAAACTAAAAGTTGGTTCTTTGAATAAATAAACAAAATTGACAAACCATTGGCCAGAAAAGAGAAAACTCATAACGAATCAGAAATTAAAGGAGAGAAGTTACAACAGATACCACAGAAATTCAAAACATCATAAGGGACTGCTATGAACAGCTCTATGGCAACAAAGTAAATAACCTTGAGGAAATGGACAGATTTTTAGAGGAATACAATCTACCAATACCGAACCTGGAAGAACTGGAAAACCTGAACAGAATAATCACAAAGATATTGAACAGGTAATCAAGTCTCCCTAAAAATAAAAGCCCATGACCAGATGGCTTCTCTAATTATTGCTACCAAATCTTTAGAGAAAAATTAACACTATTCTTCTCAAACTCTTCCAAAATATTGAACAAGGAAAACTCTTAAATACTTTCTATGACACTAACATCATACTGATACCAAAAGAAATAGAGATGTCACCAAGAATGAAAATGTACAGACTAATATCTCTAATGAACATAGATGTGAAAATTCACAACAAAATAAGAGCAAACCAAATTCAGCAATGCACTGAAAGTTCATCCATTAGGGAAGCAGGGATGGTTCAACATATATAAATCTATTAATGTCATACATAATATCAACAAATAAAAGAGAAAAACCACATGAGCATATCAATAGGCTTGAGAAAGCTTTTGGCGAGATCCAACACCCATTTATGAACAATCCCTCTATAAAATGGGAATAGAAGGTACATACCTCAACCTAATAAAGTTCATATATGAAAAACCCATAGCCAACATCATAGTCAATGGTTAAAAAATTGAAAGCATTTCCTCTAAGGTCAAGAATAAGGCAAGACTGCCACTCTCACCACTGTTATTCAGCATCATACTGGATGTCTTAGCCAGAGCAATTAGGCAAGAAAATAAAATAAAATTAATCTAAATTGGGAAGGAGGAAGTAAAACTCTTCACTATTTGCAGATGACAGATACCAAAAACCCTTAAATCTCTGTCAAAAAGCTTCTAGAACTCAATAAAGAATTCAGGAAACTGACAGCCTACAAAATCAATGTAAAAATGTTGCATTTTTATAAGCAAACGACATGCTAGAAAAAAACAAAATCATGAAAATCATACCATTTAAAATAGAAGTTAAAAGAATAAAATACCCTAGTATATATTTAACAAAGAAAGTAAAAGACCTATTCAATGAAAATAACAAATCCGTCTTAAAAAAATATAGGAGGACACAAAGAAATGGAAAGACATTGGCTGCTCATGGCTGGAAAGAATCAACATAATTAAAATGACCATCTTACCCAAAGTAACATACAGATTTAGTGCAATCCCCATTAAATCATTAAAACGGACTCATCCATATACAGTCAGTAAATCTATTACAAAGGACTCAAAAACATACAATGGAGAAAGCAAATTCTTTTAAATAAATGTTAGGAAAACTGGACAGCCACATGCAATAGAATGAGGCTAGACCACTTTCTAACACCATTCACAAAAATTATCTCAAAATGTACTGGAAACTTGGACATAACACCAGAGACATTAAATTCTTGGAAGACAATATGGAAAAGAGACTCCATGACATTAGCCTTAGAGAGGTCTTTGGGGACTTTACTCCAGCATTAAGGGAAGCAAAAAGAAAAATACATAATTGATACTACATCAAACTAAAAATTTCTTCATACTGAAAGAAAACATCACCAAAACAAAAGGACAATTTACTAACTGGAAGAAGATAATTTTCTTCCATATTTCTGACAGAAGTTTAATATGCAAAATATACAAGAACTCATAACAACTCAATAACAGAAAAACAAGCAATCCAATCAAAATGTGGGAAGAGGGACTGGAGAGAGATTTTTCTGAAGAGGATATATATAGATGGCCAAGTAGCACACAAAAAGATGTTCTAACTCCCTGGCTATCAGGGAAATGCAAATCAAAACAACAGTGAGATATCACCTTATACCTAAGACTGGCCGTTATCGAAAAGTCTGGAAACAACAAATGTTGGAGAGGATGTGGAGAAAAGGAAACACTTTTATATTGTTGGTGGCAGTGTAAATGGTGCAACTCCTATGGAAAACGATACGAAGATTCAAGAAGTTGAAGACAGAAATCCCATATGATCCTGCCATTCCACTTCTAGGCATCTACCGAAAAGATACAAAAACATCCATCTGCAAAGATTTATGCACCCTCATATTTATTGCAGTCCTATTTACAATAGCTAAGAACTGGAAACTACATAAGTGCCCAACATCAGATGAATGGATAAGGAAGATGTGGTATGTGTATACAAGGGAATATTACACAGCCCTTAGAAGAGATGAAATCATGTCATTTGAATCGACATGGATTGATCTAGAGGGGATTATGCTGAGTTAAATAAGTCAAAAGAATAAAGATAGATACCAGATGACCTCATTCATAGGTGGAATGTTAACAGACAAAACAATGGAACAAATGAAAAGACCAGTCTGTGGACACATAATAGAATTGAGTTTATCAGTAGGGAATGGGACAGAGTGGGGTGCAAATGGTGGTAGAGGCCACTGGACAATGGTGAAGAACACTTTGTGATTTTGTGGAGGGCAGGATATTGTGATATATATCTGAGGAATGGGGAACTTACATGTATGAGGTTATTTTAATGTGTAGAATAAGTTACTGCTATATCTATATCATCTGTATCTATATCTATATAAAATAAATTAAATAAAACAAGATAAACTTAAATGATTGAATGAATGTTATGGCCTACAATAAAATCAAAGTCAAGTCAAGAGGGTGAAAAACACACTTAAAAGTAATTAAGTAGTAAAACATAGTATATTGTAAGTGCTTGGTTTTGTATTTTCAGAATTTGGTGTTTCAGAATAGAAAAATCATAGTAGACAAATAGTTGGAGAATTTTTTATGTTGAGGTGGCACTTATGCTAACAAAGTGGAAATAAAGATGTGTAGGTGTTCATGAAAGAGAGGACTAGAGTCTGTCTAGCAGCAGGACCTTACTGAGGCTGGTTCTAGGACTGTCTATAATGGAGAGAAGTATGAAATAAGGGACCAATTAGGAGGTTACTCCAATAGCACACATTTCAGAAGAATATGAATAGGCAAGGATACCTGTACAAAGATGCCTATTGTGGTACTATTTATAGCAATGAAAATAAAAAATTGTGACTATCCATTAAAAAGATATAGTTGAATACTATACAAACTGATATGAAAGGATATGCACGATAGTTTAAGTTAAAAAGTTATTTTGCATAGTTCCACTTTTACAAAGTAAATGACTTAAAATGAAAGTGTGTCTATGTTTATATGTAAGTATGTGGACAAAAACTGGAAACCTACACACAAAAAGTTCAGTTCAGTTTTAGACATGTTGGGATTAAAGGAAATTTATGTTGAGAGATACTTCAGTAACTAGATCCTATGTCTTACCTGGGTCTTAGTGAGGGCTTTCTTGCAGCAGTCTTATTTTTAAATAAGGACATTTTCCTCAGTGTTTGGGGTACAGGTGCTTTTGGTTCTCTGATAATTTCCACTGTAAAATCTTATAAAAAACCACAAAGTAGGGAATTTCATATTATAAAGAACATTGAAGAAAATAAAAATAAATAACATAGTAAGGACATTTATCAGATATGAGTGCATGTGAAAACCATAGTATCTACAACTACTGGCATCTCATAAGTGCTAAAAAGAGACTTAAGGATGATTTCCATAGCACAGCAGTTCAGACTGTGTAGTCTAAGTTTGTCATAGGCTTAAAGGTCACCCATCTGAGAAGATTGCTAAGACCAAACTCATAATGTTTCCCCTCTTGATTAGATTAGGAAACCCCCTCCCCATCAGACAGTTTTATTAGACTCTACTCCACATGATATCCAGTCTTCTTTGACACCTCTGCTATGTCACCCTAAACCCTTCACTTACCCTCTAGAACTCCGGCTTTTCATTGGCACACCAATGTAGGTTTTCCACAGTCTCATCAAGAGTTCTCACCACTTTATTGCTTTAACAAACTCCTCTTTCCCAAGGACACTGCTTCTCAGATAGTCTTCCATCACACCACACACAATTTACAGAAACAATCATATATATATATATATATATTACACACATGTGTGTATACATATGTTCATGTTTATATATGTGTATACACATGTATAATATGTATATATGCATGTATATACACACATATATATTGCTATTGAAGAATTAAGATTCCAAAAATCTCAGTATTAGAAAAGGTCATTGAGATATTGAAACTATCATTGTAGACGAAAATGTAGAATATCAGTTGATAAAGGGTAATGATGATGTGTTAACTCATCCACCCTCCCCCCAAATTAGAAGATGGTATAATTACATAATCAAATCTTTAAAATATTTATTAAATAGAACATACCTCATAGGAAATTTCTGTGTAATTTGGTAATACTTTTAGTAATAACACACAAAAAAGATGGGAAGCAGTATAAATATATAGTGAATCTAAATAAATGAAATTGATTAGGTAAAAAATAAAATCCAGACTAAACAAGACTAGATTTAAAAAAAAAAAAACACACGTACACTCAAAGCTTCTATTCAAATCCTAAAAACCTCCCAATGCAAAACAGCTAGAAAAGATAGATTAAAAAATAACACAAGTTCATATAATGAGGTAAGTGGCACAAGGGGGTGGGCAAATCTAGAAAAAGGGGTCAATCATGTGGTGAAGGATGGAATTGGACTGTTGATAGTGAAGTTAATATATTATATACATAATTTGATTTATCTCATCTTAAATTCATAGTTGTAAGTTAAAGTACAATATTCCTTCAATTAAATTTTTTAAAGATTGAATAAAAATGAGAGTTTTCATAGAATTTTTTGTTAAAGAAGCATTGCATTATAGCATTATATAGGTTCAAGCTCTGCATCACTGTAAAGCAACATCTGTACATAATTCATTGTTTATCACCAACAGTCCAGATCTATCTTTTACACAAAATTAAATTTTTTAGCTGATTTTTCACACTTCCCTCTCCCAAAGAGGTATTTTTAAATTTACAGAGTCACAACTAAAAGAAGAAGCAAAGATAACACACCTTTAAAAGAGAAAAAACACAGTTATTAATCAAAAACTCTTAATCTAAAAACAAAACCAGACAATAGAAAAAGGAACACAGAAAAGACAAATAGAAAATAAAACAGAACTTAAATGCTAATATGTAAGAAATTGCAGTTGTTAAATTGAATTTAACCAAGACAAACAAACATACCTAAGAGATTTTTCTTAATGAGCTTAATCTTAGATATAAAATAAGAAAATATTTAAAAAAATAAATGTATGGAAAAGGAAAGAAAAAAATAGTAAAAAGGAAAGAATGTCGGATGAAGTAGACTATAAATCACAAAGCATTACTAGAGATCAAGAATTACTCTAGCAGGAAGCTCTAACAGTTGCAAATTTGCTTTAATCTGGTGATATAGTCTCTAACAATATAAAAGAAATGAAATTTATAAAAAGAAAAATGGAAAAATCCTTAGGAGATTTAAAAATATCCCTTTCAGCAACATACTAGAATAAAAATATAAGCAGAAAATCTGAATTTGCTTAGCCAAATACACCTGGCTGAGAGATATCAAATATGGTATACTCAATATCATATGTTTTATATTTAAATATAAGAGGATGTCATGAACAACTAAATGCCAACATATTCTGAAATTTCAAATGAAATTGACATATTTGTAAAAAATACAATATATTAAAATGACACAAGATGAAATAGAAAATCTGAAAAGTATATTTTAAATGAATTAAATTTGAAATTAATTCTTTGACATTGAGATAAGGGTATTGACAACACCTTTCTCTTTGCACCAGTCACATTTCAGACGCTCAGTGGCCACATAGAATTCATGGAATGTATTTATGCCGTTCTGCAGGTTCCTGGAATACTTCTGCTAGAGGCACAGGAGGTACTGAGTCAATTCAACCTCCTGATGCCAAGAGGTCAGCAGGCAAGCAAAGGAATCACTGCACTGGCAAGACATTGATTCTGACTACCAGGGTCATAGCTGCACAGCAGGAGAAGAGAATTCTTTTGGCTCTTTTGGTATTCCCCTGTCCAGTTCTGATTAAAATTGCCAAGTGTAGCCTGAGACCAAGGACTCATGTCTCTCAAGAATGAATGTCTAGATCATCCTGCCAGATAAGCCCCAAAACACAAGCAGGGATATTAGCTGAGCATAAAGGGAATCTATGTGGGTAGCAGGGGAGGGAGGGGAGGAAGGTGAGGAGTGTTTGCTCTGGTCTCCCGTCAAGCTGTAGTAGTGTGGTCAGCCTTTCTCCTATCAAGCCCTTAGGAAAAGAAATATCAGACTCTTAAGAAGCCATCCCAATACGGGGTGAAATGTTCATATAAAGTTAACTAGGTAACAGTGGGTGCTGTGGTGCATGGCTCAGATCCTCCCTTTAGGATCAAATCACTCATGTTCCCTAGCTATTGGAGTGTTGACCGATGAGAGCTCACAGCTGAGAAGCCCTCTGGGAATTGCCTTAGCCAAAGAGTACTGTCTGTTACAAGGTTATATCCTCTCTAGGGTCAGCCACGCCTGCTATGGGTCAATGTGGGAGTACAAAAATTCCTTGCCTCAGTGAGGGACATGTCTGAAAGTCATCCTAACTTTAGAGCTTCCTATGGGATCTGCTGAGGCCTGTTATAACTGCCTGGAAGCTCAGCATATATCTTGGCTCAACCCTTGTCTCTCACTCTCTTATACGTGTTATTCCTAAGAACATGTTCTAGAAACCCTCCTTCCACAAACTCAGACTCCAGGGAACTTTGGAGAAGACAAATCTGCTTTTTTTTTAAACTACAGAGTGATAACTGGGTAAGAAGGTAGAAATTCAGAATTTTCATCCTCCTCATTCATTTATAATTGCATCTCAAGTTCATGATGCCATTCTTTGATTTTGCAGGAGATAAAATCAACATGGTCATTCCCTTCTGAAACCCCTGCTTTGAAACAAAACATGGTTTCTCTTTTGGCTTATGCCTCTTGAGTATGAAGTTTCTCTCTTACCTGTTTGTCTCAAAAATATCCCTGAATTTAAACACTTACCTATTTTAGGTGATTTTTCACAGTATACTTTATAGTCATCGCTGATCTTCTCTATAGCCATCTTTGGATACTTAAAGCAGAGTTCCTCGAAGGACATTTTTTCTATGTCTATCAAGGGAACAATGGGTAGAATCTAGTTACCTCCTCTGGGCTCAAAGATTCCTGTACTTTTGTTGAAATTATTGGCTTTAAAACATTATTTAAATAGGAAAATTGGGTTTTAATGGGATTTTTACACAAAGAATACAAATTTCCAAGATTAAATTAAAAGCATGGGAATAGAACCTCTTCTCTCCCCAACCCCCCACCCCCCACTAGAATGGGAGCAATCCATCCTTCCGGGGAAACCTGATGCATGAGATGTTCTGTGAGGGATACTAGAGGAACTGAGACACGACTTTGAAAGAGGATCTAATAGTTCACACACGCACACACATACACGAAGCAACTCATCCAAATGACTCTTGACCCCCTCAAAGCAGCCATCTGTGTTGGGGAGGAATTACAAATTCATTTCAAACATTCTATTACTGCTTCAAATAATTTTATGCAACTAAGGATAGTATGTGGCAAAAAAAAAAAAAAATGCCTAGGACCTTTTCCTCTCTTGGCTCTGGCTTTGGGAATTACTTTCAGAACTGACAGCTCATATATCTGAATGTCATCGATAGTTGCAAATTATTGTCTACTGAGAGCAATTTATGTTTTCTAGAAATAATCATACATCAGTTCTATTCATGCATGGTGAATGGAGAGGCAATTTTTTTTTTGTACTCAAATGAGATGGGACCATAAGACTGAGAGAGAAGAAGTTGTTTTAGGTGTGCACCAGGCAATGGAAGCAGAACGGCAGCGCTTCACCTTCTGCCAAGGTGAAAACACCCACCTGTGCTGTGATGCTAGGTTCGGTAAGTTAGCTTGAGTCAGACTGCACACCATGCTCCTGGAACTCTCCAGCACAGTCCAGCACTTTCTGAGGTTATGCTGGTGGAGTCTGGAAGGAATATTGAGTGTGGACGCACGAATATCAGTTGTCCTGATGTCATCATTGTCATTGTCATTATCACTTCTTAGCCAGGAATCCCTGGCATAAGTGGGAAGGTGGATGGTTTTGTAAGGGGTCCAGGTTTCTAGTCCTTGGTCAAACTCTCTTTTGCTGAGCAACCTTATGCAAGTCTTTTCATCTCGTGATCTGGGACTCCACTTTTCCATCCAAAATACGAGCATATTCTAGAAGAGCCATCAGTCCACCTGTGCACAGGAAGCCCTTTGTTGTTCCCAAAAAGCATTGGTGGAGGAAGTAATGATATGCTCTGGAGGGACGGTGGAGTAGTCACTGTGGGAGGAGATTCCCCCTCTTCACAGCCATCCCTGGCCCTCTATAAATCCACACAGGAATGTCTGCTGCCCAGCATGCGTGTGTCAAATTTTCCAGTCTTCTTTCTTCTACTTTCCTTTTGATTTCTGAACAAGGTTATGGGATGTTTTTAATTTAGGGTGAATGTCTGAGCTAAAACAAAAGGTCTGTTCATGATGTATTATATACCCCCTACCCAAGCTTGACCCTGAGGGTTAAGCATCCAAGGCTTTATGGAATACACATCAAACTTTTAAGAGTTGTATTACACTTTTTAGTGTAATCTGTTTATTGAGCACTCACTTGTTGTGTAAATGCATTGCCTCCCATCCTCTCAATATTCCTGCCAATGAGGGGCCATTATCCCCATTCCATAGATAAGTAAACGAGGCTCAGAGATATGGAGTAACTTTCCCATGCTCAGAGTACAAGAATGTAGTGGAACTGAATTTACCTATTTTGCTTACTCCTAACTCCATCGATGCTTTTCAAAGTGTAGGTCCTGACTCAACATTTGGTCAACAATATTCATTGCCAACTTTTACAAAGGGCAATCAAATAAATAGAGACTATTAGTGCACACCATCTTGTGTAATAAGGGCAAATATTGCTTTGTGAAATTTTTTCCATATATGTGAATATACAGGTACATGTTCATGAAGTCAAATATATTTATTGTGGATAGAAATTTAAGAAACACTCCAGTACTCCAACTGCCTCTGCAGACATAATTAAAGCAGTTTGTTTACTTTGAATAACAGTGGTTCACATTTATTGAACTTTAATATTATAAACATTAGGCTAACAGCTCTCATAGATGATCTCAAATTATCGTCACAGAAATTCTGTTATCATTCCCAATTTACAGATGAGAAAATGAGGCTTAAAGAGAGGCTAAATCTCAAGTTCACACAATCTCTAGTAGAACTAGGGTACAGCACAGATGCCAGGATGGTACCTAACCGCATCTAAACAACACTTGGGAAGGCTGGTGTGTTATGCTGGGGCTGGTGATGATTGAATATAAAAATATATTCATAGATGTCATGTCATGGTGACTCAGGTGTTAAGCCTGTGCCTGGGGAGCAGTCCACATACAGCCCAAGGACTTGGGTTCATGACCTGAGATGGGAGGAAAAACTAAATGAACAGCTAAATAAATTGAATGCTGCTTTTTCTCCTCTCTCTTCCTTCCTTCCTGCTGCCTGCCTGCCTTCCTTCTTAAATATAGTTATTCACAGACATGCTTTGGACTTGATTTGGGAGAGGTCTGGTGAGGTAGAGCATATGCATCAGGTGAAGAATGCTAAACTCTAGCACTTTAAAAAAAACATTTATTCATTTTATTTAGTTGTTTATCCTGGTTCTTTTCCACCCCCACCTCCAAGCTGGTCCTTGGAATGCATGTGGACCACATCCAGTGGCCTTATCCACTAAGCCACCAGGATGAATCGTTATCAGATGAATTAAATGAAGTATCCTGTGAGGTTGCTTTGGGGGGATATGAGTCCAGTCAAACTTGAGGGAGCACAGTAGCTCCCTTCAGAGATGGTAGGGGTTTCTGCAGCCACTCAGTCTGAATTCAGTGAAGATTCTGGCTCTGCCACCTACTGTGTGACCTTGGGGAAGTCACTTGTCCTATCTCTGCTCTCAACTACTCAATACTTATCTCATAGGTTATTTTGAAGATCAAGTGAAGTAATCTTTGCATTGCAAAGAGAATTGATGCAGAGCAGATAATAATCACTAAGTGCTAAACATTAAGATTTCAGTTGCCTCTCTGTAATGATGGTGTCTGTCCTTACCTGTCAGGAACACTGGAGACTTCAGTTCTACTTGGAGAGACCCCCACTGCCTTAGGTTCCCAGTGGCTATCTTCTGCCACTGCATAGATTCCATTGCCTCCATATTAGCCAGACCCTGGCTTAACTTCAGAGATTCCTGAAATCTCTTATAAAGAAGAATATTCTCTTCATGGCTCAAAGACTCTCTTTTATACCACTTGGTGCTGATGAACTTGGCTTGAGTCTAAGAGAAGGGGTTGAAGACAACAGCATTTGCTACAGAAATGAGACCAGAAGCAAGCTTTTGCTAATAGGATGGTCCTCATGTTCCCCACAGATGTGTGCTGATATTTTTCAATTTGTTAAGAACCCTTATCCCCTTTAAACACCAACCCGCTCCCCCAGCTTCTAATCAAACCCACTTTCCAGAAGGGAGTAGTTCTATGTGTACATGACTTCTTCAAACTTAGCAGATGCACTTGAGTCTTTTTCTTACAGAGGTTTACCATTAACATTAGGATTCCCAGTTTTGGGAAAAATAAAAATTTCATTTACTTAACACATAAGCCTTAGAGAAGAGTGAGTAGTCTCTCTTCTTCCCTCAACCCCAAGATTCCTCCACAACCCAAGTCCCTCCTACTGTAAAGATGAGAAACCAGTAGTCCTCTTCATTCAGGAATTCATCATACCAGCCACCAAGCATCTGAAATCCAAGTCAGACACAGGCAGAATGAGGTGGTGCTCAGCTTGCTAGGGCTCTGCTAGGGAAGGAGGCTGCTGCTCTGGATTCCCCCTGACCAGTTAGAAGGTCTGCTTTCCTCCCTGGTCACTCATACAGTCTCTCTCTGATCTCAGAAGAGTCATGGGGATTTACTTAAGAAGATATAAAAACAAATTATTTACTAAAGGACAATTACCTGACATTTGCCTATTTTGTTTCTTTCCAAAATACTATCTCATTTAATTCTCAGAATGGTCCCGAAAACCAAGCATCTCCTTTTGATGTGTCTGCTCTTATTATTTCCTATTTGAAGATCACACCCACTCATGAGGAATATTTTGTTATGTTAAAAGAAGCAAACAGGCATGCCCTGTGTCTCAGGCAGCTGAAACACTGGCATGGGACCAGTGTAAAGCCCAAGGACCAGGTTTGAAACCTGGGACTGGGATAAAAACACAAAACAAAAATGAAATAAATAAAAAACTTCCTTCCTTCCTTCCTAGGTCTCTTCCTCTTTTCCCTTCTTTCCTTCCTCTTTTTAAAACAAACAAAACACACACACACACACAAAAGAACCCACAAACACAAACCCAGTAACAACCCTGTGAGCTGCTGCCCAGCTAGGTTTATCTATCCACACTCTCAATTACATCATTTATTTATTTGAAATGTATTTTCTGAGTGTCTCCATGTGCCAGGCATTGTTAATGGCTGGGGAGATAGAGATCAACAGGTGACAACCCTTGCTCTTTAGGATATGTCTGCTAAGAGCATGACAACAGCTATCACATAGGCTCTGATGGAGGCTTGAGCAGAGAAGTAGGAACCATTATTCCACTTGAGTCCAGGAAATCCCAGAAGAGGTCATAAAAACAAGGAGATTTAGACCAGAATATGCACCTTGTGGGGTAAGTAGGTGTTCACCATATGGAAATGGAGTAAAGGGCATTCCAGATACTGAGAAGAGCATAAACAAATGCCCAGACATGAAGAAGGACACATTTGGACACAATTATGATAGATATATATGAGACAAAATCATATATATATGCATATACATATATAACATATATACATATTACATACCCATTTGAAACGGAATAATGTCGGGTTGGGACACTAACCCCAGGCAGTCAAAAATCCACATATAGCTTTTGATGCCTCTAAACCTTAACTACTAAGAGTCTGCAAATGATCAGAATCTGCCAATAATATAAACAGTGAATTAATGCATATTTTGTATGGTAAATATATTATTTACTGTTTTCACTAATAGACTAGACATGTATATGAGAGACATTAAAGGTGATAGAAAGGTCTTTAGTCTGAGAAATTGTGATAAGCTGGTTTTATCTTGATACAAACATCTCCACTGATTTTGTTGAAGATGGAGGCCTAACAGGAACTCTGCTATGTGGTTGCTGAACCAGGGAGCAGAACTCTAGTCTGAGTTGCTAGTCACAGATGCCTCCACAGGGCTCCCTCAAGAACTGTGCAAGGAGAGCTTCAGCTGTGGATGCGCTAGACTGATCTGGCCATACCTACCCAGATGTGAGATCATAGTTTACAGTTATGGTGGGTTGGAAATCATGTTGGACTTAGCCAACAACTCCCGAGTCTAAACTTAGTTCCTCTCCTAGCCTGTGTGTGTCTTTGGGCTAATTCACACACCCTCTGAGTCTCATTTTCATCAATTGTCCAGCAGAAGCAACTATCTCACTCTGTCTCTCAGAGGTGCTAAGAAACCCAAGTGAGGTAATGTGTTTGAATGTGCTTTATGAGTAAAATCATATAATGAACTAAATTTACTGTTGATCCACTTGTCTGCCAGATCTGCTTTCTACCCTTCACCTTCTTGTTCCTTGGGGGATTAAACTGTATATACCACATTAACAGTCTCCTGTGACCTCTGGTTGAATTCATCCAGTGAGGAGTCCTGGAAGCAGGAGAGTGAGCTTGATCTATCTGTTCTCCCCATCCCTCCCTGTGAGATCACTGTGGACGGCCTTCCCAGCTCCCAGCTCCTGCCAAGTGTCCTATTTACATACAGAGCTTTCTCTCTGCTTCCTCAACTCTTCAGGTCTGAAAGAGATGAAGATGCTCCATCCTTCTTGACTTGGGCTATTAGATGATCCCCTGAGATTTCTCTACTCTCTTGCCTGTTCCTCATTGTGTGAAGTCCCTTTTACTTGGCTCTCATCTGTTAACTCAACTTGACTGCCATTTGTTTTATGTCAAGATCTTGATAACGCGATATTTAAACAATGGGCCCTACGCTCTAGGTTTTCAGGAGTGTCCCATGCTTTTATCTAGTATCTATTTTATCTATTAGGGGTAAGAATAAACTCCTTCAAATTGACTATCTCCATATTAACTAGTCTAGGAAAGGGAGACTCTGTATTTTAATATAAAATGTTTGAATAGAGGTCTTTAAACTTACCTCAGTAGAACACTCTGAGGTGCATGGTTTTTGAGACTCAAAACCTTATAAGGGAAAATTGAAGAAAGACTAGAAGATGGATGTTGATCATTCGCATATCCATTCTACTTTGGAGTTTTGGTTGGTTCTTGGGAGTTTGTACAACTTGCTCCTAAGAGATCAACCAACTCTTCAATGTGTGAATGGTTACATGCATAATTAAATCATTAACTTAGCTAGTATTGATGATCAGATAAGGTTTTTGATTAATCTTAACCTGAACTTCCAGAGACTCACCCTTTTTTGTATGTTATGGCCTACCTTGCAGATCTCCTTCTGGGCCTTGGGTATCCAGGGATTCGCATCCCCTGATGGCAGCATTTCCTTCAAGCCTTTAATGGTGCGGACTTTGAGTGGCAGGGATGGACCAATCTGCTCTTTCAGATAGAGCTCACAGATTCGGTTGCCCAGCATGTGCCGTAAGACAGCATTTCCAGTCTTCCTATTGCTCATCAGAATGCTGAGGAAGTGGTGCAGGTCCTGCCAGAGGTTCAGGAGTTGGAGCTCCATTTTCAGATTCATCTTCTTCAGGTAGTGCCGGAAGGGACTCCCTGCATAGGCATCAGCACACAGAGCCCAGTGGGTGTACTCAAAGGAGAGGCTTTGCTTGATGGCCTTCTGGACCATCATGTGGGAGGTGTTGCTGATGATAGGGGTGATATTCCTCAAATGGGTGGAGAAATTTGTTTCAAAAAGACCTTCCATGTGAAGGTGGCTCTTGGATTTATTCTTCATGTTGGATTTCCTGACAGAGAAAGTATCCTTTTCCAGGGAGCTCTTTAGAAGTCTCTCTTTAGAAGAGGCTACTTTCAGGGGGGTTCTTTGTAGAACCACTTTCTCCTGAGGACACACCTCCTGGAGGGGCGTGGTGTTGGCATCTGACTTGAGATCCATTTCCAGAGACAAGAATTCATGGTCTGTCAACTGCCACATTTTCTTTCTGATCTTCCTGCTTGAATACTGTTTCTGAGGGTGCTGGCTCTTCTTGATGCTCATGTTCAGAGGGAGCCCACCAACATGCGTGTAGCAGATATTGCAGAGACGAGTCTCATATTCCTGCATCAGAGTCTGGCTTGATTCGTCCTTGGTCATGACCATCTTGGCATGGGTGTAGAAGTTGGGTAGCCAATAGCTCTGGAGTTTGAACAGAGCTACTTTCTGCATGTGGCTCAAGATCTCTCTCCTGGTGGTTGACTGGTTGGGATGCCAGATGGAGAGGTTCAGGAGGGACTCTGGAAATAATAGAGAGGCAAAGGATGAGCATAACTGATGAAAGTGAGGATGATGATGTTGGAGATGTTTTTTTAATTTTTCCAAATGTTTTGTATAGCATTTCATGCACTCCTCATACAATTCTGGAGTATATCAAACACAAATCAAATATAAAGTGGATATCTTTTGGGTTTACTTATCACACAGTGACCCCTTTCTATAATTATCTTCTTTCTTCCCCTAGAAATAAGCCTTTTTTTGAGAGTCCTCATGTTAAGACAATTGAACGTTATTGTAAAGAAAAGTAAAAAGCACAAGGAAAAAGTTAAGAATAAGAGCCATGTTCTCTGACTGAGATTCTTCAGGGTCAGGTCTGACCAGAAGGAGGAGTTCAGACTGGGACATGTGTTTTGAACTTTGAAGAAGTCCTTCGTGTCTCAATTTTAATGTAGTAAGTTCCCAATTATCTGTATGGAGAGAGTGTGATTAATCTCAAACAGCAGACCTTATGGAGCACATCTATATTTAGGTTAGGAATGCCTTCTCACTTAGTAAAAAATTTGTTTGGATGAAGCCAATGTTCTAGAGAAGGGACTAGTAAACTTTTTTCTGTCAAGAGTCAAATTACTCTTTTAGGTTTTGTGAATCACAAACATCTCTCTTGTAGTCTTTTATTCAACCCGTTAAAAACACAAAAACATTTTAGCTCACAGGCTGTATGCTCTATGCTTGGGCTATCAGCTACACTTCTAGAGAATTCCAACTAAAGAAAAATAAACAGGACAAGCCAAGGAAGCTCAGATGGTGCAGGAGCTTTTTAGTTGTCCTTTCCAGTTCTTGCTTCCTTCCAGCCAGCCTTCATAAGTAAGGCTCAGGAAGAGTCTCACAACAGGCTAAGGGGAGAACTTCTCTCTCAACAGTTCTCCATTCAGGGTTAGGGTTCCCCGACATACATGATACATAGATAATGGGAAGGGTGACAATAATTAAAGCAAGGCACTGAGGTTATCAGGCACTGCGTTGATTTATTTGGCTCCACCTCCCAGAGATCCCATTTCTGATAAGTTTTCTAATTCTTACTGATGTTCATGTTGCAGAGAGTCAGCACCCTGGAGCCCTCCTGAAGATGGGTGGCCTTCAGCACGAGAAGGAGGGACAGGTAGTGGTCTCTTACTTCCAGATCCATCTCATCTATGCTCAGGACCTTCTCAGCAAGGATCCAGAAATCCACCAGCTCTTCACCTACAGATCAGACAGGCCAGGTACAGAGCTGCACCATCATCTTTCCCCTTCAGGCTTGCATCCGGGGTTAGCGTCCAATACCTAACCACCACCACCAGTACAGTCTTCTTCTACCTTCAGGAATCAATCTGACCGTCCTGGTGTTAAGACATAATCTCTAGAAGTGCCCTAATGTGGGGTGGATGGAAGGCATGGGGAGAAGGGACTTAATGGGTAAGGATCTTTTGGTGACTTTCAATTGTTAACAATATGTTAATTTAGGGAAAGCTGCAAGGCTCTGAGGATGAATCTTGAGATATGTGAGTTTTGTCCTTTTATTGATTGGGTTCTTTGTCTTTCTTCTCAACAAGTAGTGGCTTTATGACACGAGGACTTATAGCTGTTTTCCACTGCTGTATCTACACCTAGCAGTATGGTGTCTGCTGTGCAGTGAGTGAATTAATTAATTAATTAATGATTGAGATTCTGATTGCTTTTTCCCTTACCTACACTATGGATTCCAGTTTTCAAAGACTTTTACCCAATTGCGTTATAAAATATTGCTTATATACACCATAGACATAGAAAAATGTCAGTGAAAATTTGGGGCTTCCTGGAAATTGTTTAAAACTTTCCAAGGTTGCAGGAACAACTCAAAGAACCCACCTGTGCTACCCTTTAGGTAGGTACAGAAGCGCCACATCCCTCTGACCCCACCAATGCACTTCTGGAGTAGCCACTGGTCTGCCTTTTTCCATTTCATCATCCTGGCTGCCAGGAAAAGTCCAGAAAAAGTAAGTCCAAGAAAAGTAAGAGAATAAATGAGCTCTTACCCATCCCCTCTCAGCTTGCACATAGCCAGACCCAGTTACTTTGTGTGAATGAGGAGAAATGGTAGCCAGGTGGATTAATTGGGTCCTGGTTGTATAATGCTTTTGGAATTAGGCACCAGCCTTCTGGTGACATGAAGTGGACCCACAAACATGCATACAATCCATAGATCAAAAACACCCTCAAACAAGATCCCTTGGCTTCCATAGCACCCACCTGACAGTGATTTTGCCAGTCTAATTTTCTTAGTACATATATTGAAGGAGGGAGATGAGTCTAACAGGTGATATAATTCAATATTTTCCTTTACCTAGTTGAGTCAAATTGCCAATTCAAGCCTAGGTGGGAATTTCATTCATTCCATCGTTCAATAAATATTAGTCACATGTTGACTAAGTGCGAAACACCATTCTTGGTATTCAGGATACATCAGCCCACAGAACAAAAATGCCTGCCTCCAGCAGCTTATATTAAAGTGAAGGAGACAGACAAGCATAATAAAGAATTATCCAGTAAGGTTGGAGGCTATATGCACTACAGGGGAAAATGAAGGAGTAGAGCAGTGTAGAGGAAGTCAGGAATGTGAAGCTGGGGGTTGGATGTGTGGACATTAGGATCATCAGGCTTGTCTTTATTGAGGAGGTGAGATTTTTCACTAGGATTTGAGGAGGTGAGAGAGGGAGTCAGATAGATTTCTGGAGGTAGGACACTCCAGACAGAGTGAATAGCCCTGCCGTCTTGAAGCAGAGAGGCATCAGCATGTTTACAGAACTGCAGAGAGGTCAGTGTGCCCGGAACAGAGTGAGTCAAGGGGGAGTGAGAGGAGATGAGATCAGAAGGAAATTAAGCCAAGTCTTGAGGACTTTGAAGTCCTATTGTGAGGGTGTTAGATCTCACAGTGACACAGAAGCCATTGGTGGTAGTGAGAGGGGACAGGCAGTGAACATGATCGAATTAAGTTTTAAAAGGCTCATTCTGACTGCTGTGAACAGGAGGATGAAAGGTGGAAAAAGGAAAATAAGCTGATATCAGTGCTCAGGAGAGAAGTGATGTGTCTGACACCAGGTAGAGACAATGAAAGTGGTGAGCTGTGTTTGATTCTGGGTAGATTCTGCGAAATTTTGCCATGTTCTATGGCCACCATTAACACTCTCATTTCTAGCTCAAGTGATAGATATCCCAGGTCATGTGACTCTTGCTTGCTGCTCTACATGCCAGTTTTCCACCTAAGATCTCACCTGTTAGCACAACATGGACTGAGCTACTCTACAGTACATCTAAGGCTGTGATGGCGGCCATATTTGTACCTTCCTATAAGACTGACAGGCATGGGAACATTATGTAGCCTGGCTTCCCCTAGTTTTACACACACACACACACACACACACACACACACACGCACGCACGCACGCACGCACCCAAACTTACCTCCTTCTGGAGACTTAATGAAACTAATGAACTCCTGACAGAGAATGTAATGGAAACACAAGTTGGTTTTACAGAAGAAAGGTAGCCGATATTTTTCCAACCAGGTCAATAATCCTTTGTACTTTGCGATCTAGAGCACAAACACAGGGGAACAGCAGAGAGAAATGGAACTCAACTGTTAAAAAATGCAGCTGAGCAAGGGGTCATCAATAATTTCACACTTGTGGTGTCTGACTTGGAGGAGAGGTGTGTTGACTATAGCTAAGGTGAGTGGAGACTCCCTGTTAAGTTTCCTAAAGGAGTGGGCAATTGACCAATACAGACTTGGTCTGTCATCAAAAAGTCTCCCTTATTCCTGAGGGGAAGTTCTTAAGAAAAAGATCTAAGTCTTGCTTGATAGAAGAGAACCCACAGAGATTTTGGTCTATGATGTCAAGTCATATCTATTCAGGTTGTTTCTTTGTAAAAACACTTCAAATTTCTCACAAGCGCTGAGTCCATTATCAATGACACAACATGTAAAGACATACACATGACATCATTCAGCAAATGGGGGGTAGAGTCACCAGAAGAGGGAGAAAAAAAAACTTGTGGTTTTCAGAGTTTTCCTGAATATAAGAGTCAGAGTGGAGAGTTTCTCTGTTCTTCAGATACCAGAGAAAAGCAAAACCATATTGTGAGCAGTTAGTACAGGAATCTCTCTGGTCCCATGTGCCCTGGTTGGGTACGTGAATGTTGCTGGTCAGACAAAGGTCTATTCAGTGGAAAGGAGAATAAGATGGGAGGAAAGAGAAGAGAAAGGCAATGGATAAGGACCAGGAGAAAGGATATAAAGAGAAAGACTTGCCCTTGGAAGATAAGCTTCATGAGGTCACTGAAAATGCAGTAGCATCTTACTTGAGCTACAACTAATAATGCAAAGACTCAGTCTTTGGCTTATGGGATGCCCGCTTCCTATCCCACACTGATGGCACACATTGCCAGTCTATTCCCAGGCTCGCTCTTGCTTCAGTATGTCCTTTGAGTGCTCTTCAACATAGCTCCAAATATTGACCACTCAAACACCACAGTGGGCAAGAGAGATGGATCCTATCTGTTCACCACAGGATATAATATCAAGCAAAGAATTAATAGAAGTTATTTGCTAAACTGGTAAAAATATAAAAATGGCAAAATATAGACTTGGCTTGATGCTGCTTGTTCTTCTGCCATAATCACCTTCTCGGCCTCCTCTTCCTCACCGTCCACCTTAATCCCAAATACAAGCCATTCAAGAACTTTACTCACCAAATCATAAGGTATTTCTGGCCACAAGCTCCACTGTGAATTCTCAACAGTATAAAATGGTGTCTGACCAAAGACCTGCAAAAGAAAGCTAGGAGAGAGTCAAAGGGACAGTGCTCCTTGTCATGATAGCCCATGGGCCACAGAGATGCTGCTTCCCAATATCGTGGGATATTAATTCTTAAATTGATACTATTGAATCAAATTTGCACAAAATGCTACAAATTGACTAAATAGAAAGATTTCTTTATCTTTTGTCTCTGCCTTGCCCAGGCTGGGGAGTTATCTTGCCTTTATGCAAAAGCCAAAGGCCATTCTGTTCAAAAAAGATTTATTTTGTGTGTACTGCATTATTATTTCTCCACTGACTTAAAGCAAAAACTTAAAACTTTTTCACAAGAGAAACAGCTCTTTATTAACCAAAACAGAAGAAAGAAGAAAGAAGAAGAAGAAGAAGAAAAACAGAGAAGACAGACTGAGGATTGGGGGGTGTAGGAAGTACTTATGGGGGCACTAACAGTGTCTAAATTTGTCAGGAAATTCTAGTTGACTTTTGTCATGGAGAAGGGTTTGTCACCTAGGCAACCAGTTTCAAGACTCATGGGAAGGGGTTCAAAGTTTATAGATATCTAAGCATAATAAGCACCCAAATGTCTCAAGGTGCCCCCAAAATACTCATGATAAACTAAAAGGACAGAAGCCCCCATTCCTGATTGAACTCTCATAGTCTCACCATCTCTCCTAGAGGAGCAGCATCCAGCTATTGTCAGTGTGTTTCCCCCTCCCCACTCCTTTGTCCTTGGTAGTGACTAGTCAAGGCAGGTGACAAGGCTCCCATCCTAAGTTGACTCCCCCTGCCCTGACTGGATGTGAAGGGACTTTTCTGGGGTGTGTGGTGGCCATGAAGTCAAGACATGTGGTGAAGCAGGCCTTACCAGGTGACATTTATACTGTAAAGAGCAGGGGATTGATAAGAAACATCCCAGGTTGAGAGCCATGATCTGAGGTGAGTCATTTCCCATCTGAAATGGCATCTGTAAGGAGGGACTGTCGACCTCACAAAGCAATTCCAGAAGTTAAATGGTAGACATTTGTAAGTGGATCACCACTACTAAATGGTCAGGATTTTCTGACATTCACAATAGGATAACACTCTCTTTCTAGAACACTCTTGGTTGCTTAAAATGTGGTGATGATTTGAATAACATATCTGAAGGTTACTTCTGAAAACTTTCATGCAGACGGTGGTGCAGGCAATCAAATGAGTGCAGATCCCTGCTCTTCGAGGACTCTGTCCCATTCTTTGGTGCCTTTCTTTGTCTCTAAGACCTTCGCCTCTCCCCATACTCAGCCTTTCAGTATTTTCCTCCCATTTCTTTATTCACCCTCCAGATTATTGTCAAATGCCAAGTCTTCTTTCAAGACTTGACAGTGTCACTGAATCTTTTCCTGACTCTTCCACATAGTAGTGGCCTCTCCCGTCAATGTCTTTGTATCTACTGCTTCCTAGAGACTTCTGTTATGTCCCCATAGCCCTTTTTGCATTCTTCTGAATAACCAGTGTCTCACAGAAGACTGGGAAATCTTGAGGCCAGAATGGTACCGTCAATATCTGTGTCTCCAGTACTAAACCTAATGAGTGCCACAAAGTGACCACTCAGTGAGTGTTTGTGGGATATGGCAGAGTGGTTTTTTTTTCCCCCAGATGTAGGAAATTCCACCTTTTAGCAACAGCATTCCATCAAAAAGTCACCAAGGTGAGCCACAGTTCATGAGGCACCAGAGCTCAAATGAAAATGGAGATTTAAACCAAAATAAGATGAATTTAGTCTATGTTTGGGCTTTAAAACATCTGATGTTTGAGGTTATTTTGTTTTGCTTGCATAGATTGAGAAAATACATAGAGATGGTTCCAGTCGAAAATGCAACATGTGGTGAGGGGAGTAGAGAAGCATGAATAGCCTTCAGTCTTGTTCTTGGATTCACAATCCAGGGGAAGACATCCATGTCTAACATGAGGGAACTATAAAGTACTGAAGGCACAGAAGAAGGGAGACAGTGCTCACTGGGAGAACCCAGAAATTCCTAAGGTTTAAGAGCTAGCTAAGCCATGTCCTTGTGGAATAGTGGTTAAGTCTGCCACCTCCAGTTGAGATCAGTACATACACAGTCCAAGGACCCAGATTTACATCCCAGGCCAGAGGAAGCAACAAGATGAACAATTAAATAAAATAAAATGCTTCTTCTTCCTCTCTCTTTCTGCCTGTCTACTCACCTTCATTCCTACCTGTACCTTTCCTTTAAAAAAAAAACTGGTAGGTGGAGTTATGGAATCGCCTACACAGCCAAGGACAGATGCAAAGTTGGAGAATGCCAGGTGCCTTCACTGAGGGAGGAGCGTTGGGCCAGTGAGGGGGCAATGGGGTTGACTGTGGACAGGCAAAGGCAGCTGGGATTTGGGATTTGATTCTATCAATTAGTCAATAAAATCTTAAGATTTTAGGAGTACTTTGGATTCATATTTATTTGATCACATTGAAATAGTCTTAATAAGAATATTTATAAAAATAGGGAACTCAGCTCAGTGAGATTAGTGAAACAGTGAGCTCTTCAACAAATGTGGATGAAATGTTTGGATTTATGTCTGAAAACACTTACCGGGAGAGAAAGAAATGTGTTGAAGAAGTCGGCAAAGGTTTCATCCTCCAGCAGAATGATAAGATTTGTAGAATTGATTATCTCTGTACAGGGAAGGAAAACTATCCCTCAAGAACCATCACTGCGTTTGGAGATGAGAAAACACACCGCTGATTGGACCCGTTCACACGCAATCGCTGAGCAGCGATGGCCAGTGGGGTCATCTACTCAGCTTTTCCCTTCACCCAGAGTCCTCTGTCATACGGGCAACATAAACACTCCTGCCATATTTGGTGGGCAGGTGGGGCACTCACCACTTCATGGGGCTGCTAATTCTACTCGTGAAGACATGAAAGAGACTTTCTACATGAGGGCTAAGTCTGCATCCCTCCCTCTTAGTTTCCATAGTTGTCTTATGAACAGAGCCCTGTTCTGTCATCAAAGATTTGGTAGCTTAAAAGCAGAGAAGAGGGAAGGAGGGGAAAAAAAGACAAGAATAACATAAAAGCCACATGTAGTGTCCTTAAATGACTCAGACTCCTAAGGACTGGGAAGGTAAGTGGTTTGCCTTATTTAGGGGCCTCAAAGTCTCAGGGACCACCCTCTCAGGGACTCACCAGCACTGCTCATGTTACCGTGCTCTGCCTCCCACTCTGACTGATTAGCTCCAAGTCACCAGAACCCCAACCCTTGTGAACACACAGTGGTACCTCCTCTGTGGGATTCCAGATTCCATCAGGAAGTGGCCACTTATCTCTGGTGTCCACCTCAATCTGAAGACAAGTTGCTATGTTACCAGATCTCCTGCATCCCCTTGAATGTGCCTGAGTCTTCCTCTAGTTAGATCTTCAGGCCTTGTTATTCTGTCAGGTTCTTTATAATTGTTGTTAAGGTTCTGTCGCTTTAACTTGACTTTATGCTTTGAGAGAAACTTTGTTTATTTCTAATTCTTTTGACCCAATGTCCTTCTAGAAACACTATGTACTCTATGAATCTTTAATGCTTTGTCTCTCAGAAAAGATGGAAAATTGTTTTCTACTCCATTTCTTCCTTCCCAATAGCTTCTTGTTTTGCTGTGGATTGATTCATTATTCACTTATTTTGAGAAGGGATAGAATAAACTATAATTGATTGCTTTCCTAGAGAAGAAGCTAGACAAGGTGTATATACTTTGTTCTCATTCAAATCTCAGCCCTGCAAAATAGAGATGATCACCTTCTTTTCATAGAAAGATAGCCAAGGTAACAGAGATTTGACACTTCATATTGATTCAAGATCTCAAGTTATTTTAAAATATGTCATAAAATCAAACTCTCTTTTCATGTGAAAAAAATACATCTTAACGGACTTAAAAATAACGCTCCTGGGCTTCCTTGAAATGATCTATTTTTCTGTGTAATGCCTGCCACCATTTCTTATGTGCATCATTATCTGTTTAGACTTTCTTTCCCACTGATGTTATAAGGAAGAAGGAAATGATATTGAGACAGAATAATACTTAATAAAATAGCAGACACAAGAACTAGAGATTATCTGAAACCAATTTTGCCCAAAAATTTTCTAATATCAACTAGTCCTTTATAATCTAGACCAATAACTCCAGGAAAGCAAAAAACCAAAAAGGAACCAAGTACAATTGTCTTTCATTTTCCCTTTTTTCTCAATACTACCTAGTGTTTTTCATCTTCAAATGGGGTCACGCCTATCTAGGATCAGCCTATAGAAAGGAACAGAAAATTTTAAGCACATAGAAATAGTCCTAGAAATAAACATCAATCACAAATGACAACAGAAGCAGGAGGATTTTCTAGAATAATTTCAACTTTTACTAAGGTCTTAAATTGGTTGTATGTTACAAATTTGAGCCTTAGCATGAGTTTGCTCATAAAGAACAACTTGCAGTAAGACAAACATTGAGAATACTGTAAGATGAAATCAACTTGTTAATCATTGTTTGTTGCTTTAAACTAAGGGTTTGAAGTTTAGGCTCTTGTTCACTTCATGGAGAGGTAAATAATTTTTGGGTATTTCAGTCTTTGGGTCTGATTTACCACATTCGAATTCTTCTTTGCAAAGTCCTAATATACCTGTAAATTATCCCAAAGAGGGTTCTGAACATTGAAGGGTCAGGAGCAAGTGCATTTAGTAGGATTTGTGTGATTTTAAGGTGTCTTAACCACCGTTCCTTTATGGGGTGAAAAGCCATTGTAAGAATCTCGGAGGGACTGCTGCCCACCATGGATCCCTCTTCCTGACCTGGTAGAAAAGACATGACATCTGCACCAGACTTAGCAATCAGACCCTCCATCAGAACCTTTCATCTTGAAGGTGTGACTTAAATCTCAGGAGCAAAGAGAGATTATGCCTGGCAGTGCTTTTGATCACAAATGCTCATGATGGTGGTGTCAGCATTAGTGATACAGTGGGCTAGTCACAAATACCGAAAGATGATGCTGTGGTTGAGAATGAACTCTGGCTTTCCCTGCCCCACAATACCCTGTATTCCTTTCCCAGTCAAGCCTGGCAGAATGGCTCCAGCTAAGAGGGCAAAAAGGCCATTTTGCCATCAGTGAGAGTGTGACCAGAGAATACACCAGCAACATTTACAAGTGCACCCAGGGAGTGGGCTTCAAGAAAGTGGTCCTGGGCGCAGAGAGATCCAGAAATTTGCCATGAAGGAGATGGGCCCTCCAGATGTGCACATTGACACCAGGCTCAACAAAGCTGTCTGGTCAAAGGAATAAGAGACGTCTCAGACCATATCCAGGTGTGGTTGTCCAGAAAATGGAATGAGGCTGAGGAGTCAGCAAACAAATTCTATATTGGTTACCTGCGTACCTGTTGCCACTTTGAAAAATCTACTAATGGTCATTGTGGATGAGAACAAAGCACTGTCGAATAAAGTTATATATAAAATGGCGGAAAAAAAAGAAAAACAAACAAAAAAAAACATACTTTGAATTCCATGGGAGCCTAACCACCAAAGTCAACGTATATCTGGATGTCATAACAGCAGCGACAACAGTGTGGCTATGAGAATGATCCATCCCCAGATTCTGTGTGGTGGCTTTAGATCACAGGGTCCCTTGAAGATAAATGTGTCTTCACTGAGATGCTCTTGAGAATTTGAGCTCCCTGGTGGCAGGAGTTTTGACTATTTTGTTCAATGGTTCAACCCAACCATTGAGCACAGTTATTGTCACATGAAAGAGCTCAATTCCTATTTGCTGAGGGAATGAATGAATATGAATATGAACCTAAAGTGGTAGACAACCAGGCCATCATCTGATTTCCAGTCCTGGGTCATATCAAGTTCTTAAAGAGAAGAACCTGGCAATATTTTTGCAAGTATATACCGTGACCCCTCTCCCTAATCTTTGCCAAACAGATTTGCCTCCATCTCAAGGAAGCTGTACACTGGAGTAAAGGAGTGGTTCAGAGCTCTGGGAAATCTTTGCCAGACACAGCTAGCAATTATAAGAGCTGGACTAAGAACTGATTCAGAAACCAGTATTTCCTGTGTTTATCTGATAGAGAAATCACCTGGGGCACTTGTAAAATACACAGACTCATGAACCTCACCCAGGCTTTCTAAATCCCTGTGACAAGAAGGACTGTTACTGTATGTGTTTAACAAGCAGTGATTTTATTGCCACACAAATTCAGGAGACATATGGTTCCCTTGCATTTTGTGAACTAGAGCTTCTTAAAAAAGGACCAGAACCTCAGCTGTCATATAATCGAACTTTAAGCCAGCAATGGTGGCTTTTAGTCCTTGTCATTTTTGGAGGAACAATATCTGTAGGACTGATAATGGTTCAATAGTCAGTCCCCCAGAGATGAGTGGAAGATGGTGGGGCAGTGGTTAGGAGTAGCTTCTCACAGCTTTATCAGAGATAAGTCTGAAAGCATACTCTGTTAGGAATGTGGGTATAAATGAGTGCTGAAAGAAACCTGAAAGAATGTCTTTGGTGTAGGTTGTAACAGTCACTTTCTAAAGGAAGTGATAAGCCAAGGAATATAATGAGGTAAAATGATGTTCACTGACAGTTGAGTGGCTAAAGAAGATATGGTATAAATACACAATGGAATATTACACAACTGTACAAAAAAAGATGAAACCCTGCCATTTGCAGCAACATGGATGGAACTAGAGGAAATAATGCAAATTCAGAAGGAGAAAGACAAATACTGGATGATCTCTCTCTTATGTGGAACATAAAGAAACAAAGCAAATGATCAAACAAAACAGTAACTAATCCTGCACATTGGCAACAGAACTGACGTTACTGGGGGCTGGGGCTGGGGGGTGCGGGGGAACCGGGTAGGAGGTGGTAGCAAAGGGCAGTGGGGGCCAATGGACAGGGGTGGAGACTGTTAGAAATGTGGTGGACATGGTGTGTTACACATTTGATGAAGAGTGAACCTGTACATTTAAAATTTCCATTGTTTTGCAAATCAAAGTTACCTCAGTGAAAAAAAATGTTATTAAATTATAGCTTTATCCTCAACTCTCTTAAGTGCTCTGTGTGTGTGTGTGTGTGTGTGTGTGTGTTACACTGACTAATGAATGAGGTTATTGTTCATTAAAGAAACATGCTGGTTACAAACTCATCCCAGAACACATAAAACATCAAGAACAATCTCTTCTCACCAAAATCATTAAAAAAAAAAATACCTGGTCTTACATTTATTAGAGAAAGCATTACACTTTTTCAAATGTAAATGATATTTTATTGGCATTTCATTATTAATAAAATTTCTTCTGACTTCTAAAGTTGTTTTCTTTCATGAGACAACACAGTTTTTCGGACATGACATAAACTACCAGGAATCCTAGACCTTTTAAATTAATCCACTCTTGAGTGTGACACAGATCAACTTTGTCTCAGTAAATTATTAAAATTTGCAGGACTTGTAAGATTTTCAAGGTTTATGTTCATCCTCACTTCCAGGAGAAGAAGACAAGAATTTGCAGAAGCTATTTATTAAGAAAACAAGTGCCTGACAGCCTTTCTGAGAAAGAGAATTCTAGCCTCTTGGAGGTGATTTTTTTTCCCAAGCTGGTCCCAGATCTTGAGCTCAGGTTCATAGCTTTCAGAGCTTGCACCTCAGCTGGCTGAGCCACAGATGGGGCCCAAAGCGAATGTTGTAAGTGGATAGAAGGTCCAGGAAATGCTGCTTATTAAAATAACATCAAACTTACTTGGGAGCTGAGTTAGCAATCCAAAAGTCCCCCAGAATAGGAGAGGATGGAGTAATTGGAGGGGAATTGAGAGCTTCGTTATTAAAGAAAGTTGGATGGCAATGGGCTTTCCCACACTGGCATCTTACTTTAACAGTAGAAAAATAAATCATAAGAGCGAGTACCTGATGAACTCAGTCAACCGGAAGTGGCACTCCAGGCCCAGCGCATTTTCGTGCCCTGTGTCTGGCACACATACAGGCTCAGAAAGTGTGTTCAGCCGAGAAAGGGGGATGAAGGCGAGATGGAACCTTTCAGTCAGCACAAATGTAAATATCTAGAAGGTGTCTGAGTGCCAATCAGGACCTTGCCAGAGGATAAGGGAAAGAGAGAGCAAATGTCATTGTCCCAGGCAAAAGCTCTAGATAACAATGTTGCAGAAAACAGACTCTGTCCCAAATTCAGACTCCTGTTTACTGTTGCCAGCAGTTGGTTCTGTGAGGAAAGACATAGCAGACACATTTATATTTTTCCCCAAATCAGTGTCATCTTTGCAGTGCTACAAAGATTTCAGAGTGGTGATCAGTGCGATATATACAAGTTTTGGCAAGGGAGGTACAATTTCAGGCCCTAGGGTTCAAAATTCTACAGAGAAAGAGAACAGAAACTGGAAAGTCTTCCAATATAACAACCAGTTTAATTGACAATTCTTTTCAGAAGAAGATATGAGTTATAAGACATAGACTATCTTGTGACGGATGACTGGTTAGGTTTTGGTCAAAGGTTTACAATGGACTTTATCAGGCACGCCCTGGTGGGGCAGCGGATAGGTCCCCCGTCTCTGACTGAGCACAGTGCACATACAACCCCAGAGAACCAGGGTCTTGTCTGGGGCGGGAAACAAGAAAGATGTGCAGCTAAATAAAATAAAGTGCTTTTTCCTCCTCTCTATTCCGGCCTATACCTTTCCTTTGAAAAAGAAAAGAAAAAAAAGGCTATAATCATACGAAAACTTATACCTGACAGCTACAGGCATATTTGCTATTGTTTAAATATTCTTTAACCTAAAATATGCATGAGAAGTCTGAGTTTTGAACAGAGAAACCTCAGGTAGCTGGAGATGGCAATCTTCTTTCTTTTAACCAGGTGGGTGTACATTTAAAACCAAGTGTATAAAGAAAAGTTTCCCTTTAAATATTATTCATGCGGATATACTTTTTTAAGCTGTGTGTGAGTGTATATATGCTGGTTTTCATAAAATATTTTTTTTTGTTTTTCTTTTATTTAAAAATCGACATCAATTTTTCAAGAGCCTTGTAAATTTTAGGAGAATCTTCTTATGTTTGACAATCTGCCTCACTGGGTATTTAAAATATTTGAAAGAATCAGTTATTTTAAATTTACGAGTTGAGATGTCTAAGGAGTTTTGATTAATTAATCATAGCAATGGTATCAGTTTAGGAGAATCCTGTTTACCCCATGGGTGATTTTATTGAAAAATGAACAAAGGAAAGCAATTTTAAAATGAAATTGCTATAATTATCTGTAAGCCAACATGTCACGTTAAAAAGCCTATCAGTTTATTAAATGTGTGCCATATATTTTAACACTGACACTAGCAAGTGCAGGTATTCTTAGTTGAAACAATGTTCCCTTTCAACTATTAAAAGCCCATTAATAAGCTTCTACCTTCAAAATTCTCAAGTTGTCCATAAAACAGTGGTTTTGTCTCCTCTTCCTTCCTTAGACACCTTTCCGGAGGGTCAAGAACACAGTAGTTTTTTCTGGTTCCATTGGGTCGTGAAATTCCGTCACTGGAACTTCACTGTGGGCATGTGAAGCATGTGGGCATGTGGTTGCTCAATTTTAATGTCCGATATGAGAATGAACAAGACATCTGAATGTCTGCCCTGAGCTCCTCTAACAGACTCCTACATATCCTTCAAAACCCAGATCGCAATTAAACCACTATTTCATCTTGGCTGTAGTTTTGCCAGATGCACACTTCATTCACTCCTTTACCAATTATTTTTTGTATGTCTATTTATGTGACCAGTGAAACAAGGCATCTTTTTTTCACAGTTGCTAAAAAAGCAGACATTTTGGCACAACGTGTACTTTGGCATTCTTGTGTTTTTGAGCTATACACACATAACTATATCAATGTCAATAATCTATGCATACATCTAACTCTGCATTTATGTATATAAATCTTTTACATGTGTATATATATATATATCTCATGTGTGTGTCAATTGAATTTTATGCTTTTTCATTTCCATATATCTAACTTTAACAAGAAACAAGCAGACCTTCATTATGTTTATTGGATGCTTGGACAACCTTTGTCTATTCTTCCGCCTTCCTCTTCATCCCTTTACTTCTGTTGAACTGATTCAGCATCAAATGGCGAGCAAGTGCCCTTTCAGGCTCATGTAGTGATGGTGCCCTCTGGTGGGCAGTGATGAGGATAACACCTTGTTCAAAACATTTTTCCCTAGATCTGTCTTTAGTTAACTTTATTTTCCAAAGTAATTGGAATTATTGAGAGACTATTCATACCTACTGCAATGAAAGGAATACAGAAACACCCTAGACAAACTGCAGGCCCGTCCTTCCATCCTTATATCAAGATACAATAACAATTATCTGTGGCTCTGGGGATCCCTGTTAAAAATTAGTATTTTACTTAGAAGATATATATGGTGAGACATGATATTTGGAGACATTAATTTATTATAAGAGATGAGTTCATTGGCATTTAACAAGACCTCAAAAATGATCAGAAATGGCACAGACTTGTTCAGAAGTAACTTTGGTATCTCTTCTATTTTTACCTTTGTTGAGAGAAAACAAATGGAAATAGTAGTATTTGGACTTTGCACACTTGTAGATAAACTTTTCCCTAGTTAGTAAAAACCACTGTTTCAAGATGAAGCCAGATTGTGATAGCCAAAAAAGGGAGTGAGAAGAGTAATTTTTAGATTAGAAAAAAAATCCAAAACATGTTCTTAACATCAGTACAAAGGAGTGAAGCAGAAAAGAGAGCTTTGCACCTCACTGGGGAAGAGTGGAGAGCAAAGGCAATTCTGTGCCACCCCAACCTTCAGCCCGCGAAGGAGGCTCAGTTGGCCTGGAGCTGGAGGAAGGATGAGGCCCAAAAAGATTCCCAGGGCTGTGGAAGAGAAGAAAAGGGATGGGCGCTCATGGCAGCCCTCGGGAGCAGGACAGAGCCCACAGGGGCGACTGCCAGCAACATGGGCTCTGGAAGTGGAGTTAATGCCTGAGGAGGACTCTCCCCACCAGGGACCCGTCTCCAGTGGAAAGTGTCATGTTACCTGATCTCCCACTGGTATGTGGCCAGCCTGCCGCAGTCATAGAAAGCTGGGAGGACATGCAATGGATGTTTGTGTTGCACTCTGACATTGAGGAGCCTGTCTAAACGACACTGGAAAGTCCCTCACAGCAGTCAGAAGGCTGACAGAAAACTTGCTAAATATGGCTCTCAGCAGAAAGGTTCTGGAGAACAGTGCAGGCACGCGCCATTTAAAATTGCATTTCCGAATTACAGGTGATCTTTAAGAGGCAGCATAGGGCCTGGAATGTCACAGATGTTCAATAAGTGCTGAAGGAAAGGCTGAAACCCCCTACGCCTGTGGCTGGGGACAGCAGCCAGCGGTGCTGTGCATCTGTGTGTCTGTCAACTGCACCCACAGTGCCGCCCACTATTCTAGAACCAAACTGACTTTATGTGGATTTTCTGATCTTTGTGACCTTGAACAGACACCCTGTTTAAAATTCATTTTCTTCATTTGCGGAATGTGATCAAATCTGTGTCATAACTAGTCTCCTTATTTTTATAACAAGGGGTGAGTGAAACCACCTCACGAAACAGGAATAGTTAAGCCACAGCATTGACTCTAAATACGCCAAAGAAGGAGGATCCGGTTGAGATGCTGGTGTGCAGACCACATACAGCCCAAGGACCTGGGTTCAGGGTCAGGGTGAAAAACCACAATGAGCAACTAACTAAATCAAGATGCTTCTTCTTCATCTTCCTTCCGTCCTTCTTTCCTTCCTTCCTTTTTTCTTTCCTTCCTTCCTCTCTTCATAAAATGTGGAAGAAATAGAATTTTTACATGAGAGTGAGAAAGGGGTGGGTCCAGGTGAGGCTCTCCTTGGAAATGATATGTGTACAGAGGAAACACCCAGAGTTGAGAATCCAAAGGACCCCACGCTGGGGAGACAGGGTAGACCGACCCTGGAAGCAGACAGGCCCTTGGAGCCCTGGCTACTTGGGGAGGAAATCGCCTTTCAGGGAATGGGATGGCAATACCATGAAGTTCACACTCATTAAAACAGTAAAAATATGTGCAGCTTTTAGCACATTAAATATACTTCAAAAACTGATAAAAAGAGAAAGGTATTACTTTCTGTTTGATGCATCATAAAATCATCTAAAGAAAGAACTCAAGTACCGTTCTCTGAGTTTATATATCCAATAGATTAGTGTGAGTAGTTCAGAAAGAGGAGGTGTCGCTGTGATGAGGACCCTGTTAGGACGTGATGAGTGTGAGCTGGCTTGGTATTTGAGGTTGTGAAGTGCGGGACATTTATAAAGGTCCAGAGGCAGGATACAGTCCATTTATTTTCAGGTTCTCCCGGGAGAGGAGTGAGGATTGAAGGGGAGCAGGCTGAGATGACCTGGGTGAGGTGCGGAGAGCAGGAGGGCAGGTGGAAAACAGAGTGAAGGTCATAGGTCTCATGTTTCATTCACCTTTCTGCTGAGAGAAGCCAGAAGTGGGAGACATGCCCACCTGGCAGCATCTTGTGCCCCAGGGCAGGACCTCTGAGGAAAGGCTGCCTTGGTCTTCTCTGACAACTCTACCATCCCCAACTTCTCACCCAGGTGTTCTAGAATGTTCTAGAGACAGGGAACCATTCTGGGCCCATCCAGCTTTGGATGTTAGCAAATGTAACAATACCACAGCCAGGAGAAGCCATAGATCCAGCCCATTAAGACGCCAGTGAAAACCACGTACCAGCAGAAAATAGTGGTGGCGAACGCAATGTCATGCTTGTCATCATCCATCCACTTGTGGCCAGAGATGGGTTTATAGAGCATGAAGCCGATCTGCATCAGCCACAAGCCCATCAGCATATAGAGAAAGGCCTTCATTACCCAGAGCTGCGCCATGTTGGGAGCCCAGAGCTCTGCAACCACCACCAGTGTCAGCAGGAACATGGCCTGAGTGAGCAGGATGTGAGACTGGAGGTCCACTCCTTCTGTATCCTGCATGTGAGACACCATCAGAGGCAGAAACAGAAATATGCCCAGGGCTTGGGTGCCTTGCTCCAGAGCAGCACACCGCTGGGGCAGCAAGTTCTGACTCACTATGTCCACATAACCACTCAGGAAGAAGGTCATATAGAGAGTGAGGTGCTGCCACTGTTTGCAGTAGACAAAGTTCCTCTGATTATACATCTTGCTGATCAGTACAAGCTTCCCATGGATGCTGTTTAGATCTTGGGCTACTAAAATGCAGGCACTCAAGATCTTCGCCAATCCAGCATGGCATATTTGCTGCAGCCTCATCCATCTTCCCTTGCTCCAGGGACCTCGGGGCGGGTACTGGGTGGGGTAGTTGCATATCAAGGCTCTGGAGACCAGTGGTGCTTGATAGAGTCCATAGAGGAAGAGAGACAGGCCTGGGTACAGATGACCCTCAAAGCCTCCCATGGAACCCAAGGTAGGTTTGACCCAAGGCAGAGGCAAGAGACTCAGGAAGAGTCATTCACTCAGGGCCACCTTGGCCTATAAAGTATGGAGGGAGTTTTCTGAAGTTAACTTATGTCCTTTCTTTGGTTCACTGCATCCACATAGAGAAGGAAAATGGTTTTGGAGGAAACTCGAATTTATGGTGGGGTGGGTGTCATGGTTTCCGTTCTGGGCTTCTGTTCTGGCTCATTGATGACCAATGAACCATTACTAATGAACTAAGTATATTCTCCTGTACTGTGGCTGGGCATCTTCCATGCTCAGCGACCATGTTCTGGGCCCTTCTTGACACTTCTTCCACCTGTCCTTGACACCATTGAGTGTTGGATGGAATCACTGTGTTACACAGAAGTACTATTCATTCCTGTCAATGTCGTAGTCTCACCGAGTTCTTTATTGATGGATACTTTGGTTTATCTGGTTATTTTTAAACAATGCTGAATAAATATTCTTCTCTCACATAGATAACCATAAATGACATCTCTGAGCCATAGACAATTCCCTTTCTTAGTTTTGATAGACAGTGAAAAATCTCCTTTCAAAGTGATGATGCCAGTATGCACTCATCCTCACAAGTTCCCTGGAGTCCCATTCCCACCCACTGTCCTTGTTCTGTCATCACCAACCATGGCTGGCAACATCTCTTAACTGGGTTCCAGTCCTCATCTATTCCCCTATCCACAATGCAGCCAGAAAGAGCTTTGTGGGTAGAGAGCTAATTATGCCATTAGCCAATTTAAACTCCCCAGTTGCTTCTTTCACTTTCTGGATAAGATTCATGCCCTTGACTTAAACTTCATGTTCCCTTGTGCTTCTGGCCTCATTTCCAGTCCCTTCCCACATGTACCACTGTTTCCTGGTATATCAGAAGCTTCCAGTTTGATCTGGGATGATTTCCCCAGTCCATGTCCTTTCCCTGTTTGGAGAACTTTTCCTTTCTCAGACTTTTGAGGCTAAGATCTATCTCTACCTCCTCCCAACATCCTCCCTATGACCTGCACACATTTCCATTGCCACTGTTATTTACTGGGGAGTCTGAAATTGGAGATTATATCTTGTCTTATCTCGTTAGACTCTAACCCCGTGTCTGGAGGTTTTCCCATGAATGTTTGAAGGATGAATTAATAAATGAACTATCAAGCAAACATGTGGTCTCTGCCATAAAATGCTTTATAATCTAGTTATAAAGGTCACTGATGCTAGAGTTACATGCCAATGAGTGAGACAAATGATCAGAGCTATGCAATTAAAGAAGAGAAGCAAGTCAGGGCAGATATGATTATCCCCAATGAACAGCTAAGGAGACTAACACATGTGGATTCAAATTTTATCTTTGTCTCCTTCATGCTTGGACACAGGAGAGGTAGAATGAGAAGCCTAACTGGCATAGATTACATTCTCAGTCAAGGATAGAGAGCCCTCTGTACAAACCAGAGGTTTTTTTTAACCCTTTCTTCATTTCTGTACTCCCTGAGGAACCTTTTAAAATACATGTTCCTGCAACACCTTCCCTCCCTGGAAATTTAGTAACAAAGATATACTGTATATGTTTTATATCCTGTGGGTCTTTGGAGGATAGCACATTGGTGTAATAGCTAAATTACATTGTTTCATCCAGTTGAAGTGATTTTCTCCCCATGAAGAGCATATGATACAAATTAAGGGCAGGCTGTGGTCTCTGCTACAGTGCTTCAAAAAATGTTAGTCTTCCAGCGATGGGGGCAGCATGGGCTCGCTCGTGAGGGTAGACTAGATGTCTCAAAGAGTCTACAACTGTTTAGGTGTGTAGCTGGTAGATTCCAGAGATTTCAGGGGAAGTTCCCAGTGTGGTCATTAGGAAACTCACGTTCTAATGAGGGACTTGAGTGTAAATTCTTCTTCTCTGACTCCTCTCCAGGCAATAATGGGGGTGACATCTGTGAGAGATGGAACTGCTGTCTAAAGGATGAAAGGAGTGGCCAAAGGACTTGCAGCCCAAAGTAAAAGGCATGCAAATTAGTGCAACTTCTGCCTGGACTCAACCTATGAAGCACGTTTGCCATCAAGAGGGCCTCCACCCAGGTGAGGAAGGAGCAGACACGAGACTCACTAACTGATGATTCGTAACTCCCACCCCCAGCAAGGCCTGTCCCAGAAAGATAACCTCCTGTTTCTACCATGACATCTGGCCACTCACTGACTCCCCCCAGTGGCAGGGTCTGGTAGGCACAGGTCCCATCAGTCACGTTGCACCCATCAGGATCTTCTCAGGGAGCAGCAGGTCTCACCCTGAGCCCACTGCATAAAGTCTCTGGGTCGTGGCCCAGGTATCTGGAACTTTGAATCATACCTTCCTCCTATAACTTGTGATTTCAGTGCAGCCCCTAGTAAGACTAACAAAATATGTGTAGCCCACTGAGAGCATGACTGATGAACTTTGTTTTATCTCCCACTGTCTCCTGTTATGGGCTGATATTCTGCTGTTTTCTGTTTCCCCATGCCAGGTCAGACTGACCCAGGTTAGCGCATGGGTGTCTTGAATCTGGAGAAACCAAGGACTGGTGACCCTTCACATATTGCACATCAGCATCCCTTTCATCGGGGTCTTGAGTTATGCTGAGACGACCAGGTATCACCTGTTAGGAGGACACACCTTTATCGTGCAGCTTCCAAGCTCAAGTCACCCCTTAAAAACTGCTTGCTTTTGCTCAGAGACACTGTGGATTTTGAGACTTATCTCCATTTTTCAGAGGAAATAAACTGACGTTTTCCCTTCTCCCAAGTTTCATGTTCAGTTGTCATTCAGCACGGCTGCACAGGAACCGGAGGTACAGTGACAAGGGTCGGAGAAGAGGAAAAGAGGTGAGGGCACAGCCTGTGCTTTTTGTCTTAAGGGCAGGAGAGAGTAAATCTCCTGCCTGGGCCTCAAGGGACATGACGACTTAGTGACAAAGAAATCAAGACATCTGATTTGTGTGACATCTGGTGTGGCCTTGTGCTGGCGGGTGTTTTAACACCAGGTATTCATCTTCTCTAAGACCCCTCAGCACGAAACGTGGATCTGCGGGGACTCCAGGAAACACTGTTTTAAGACAGTTACTCATGTGAAGCCACTCCGCCAGGGTGGCAAACCCTGAAATTTTAATTGAACTGACCAACATCTGGGGCTGAGGAACAGGTGGGAGGGAGTAGGAGCATTTGGGTGTGGAGAATGGTGTGAACAAAGCGATGGTGTGCTTGGTGTGTGTGCAGGGCGAGGGAGGGAGTCCGCCATGTGTAGCGTCAAACTGGGACAGATGGCTTCCCAGAACCCTGCATGGGATGGTCGGTGCCACCCAGTCTATAAGTGCTGGGTCCCCCTTGGCACTGACCCAGCAAGTGGAGAGGTGCCCCCATGACCCTGCTACCAGCCTCCATGCTAGCTGGCCAGTGCGTGGATAGGGAGAGGTCGCTTCCCAACTCCTGGCCCTCTGGGATGAGGGGCTGATGTCTGCAGTCAGCCAAAGTGCAGTCTCAAATCTCAGGCCAGGACACCTGTCCCTGGCAGCCACTCCGCTATGTGATGTTGGTAGAAAGTCAGTGCACGGATTCCCATGGTTCCTACGGTTCCCATGGGTTGCAGGCGGCCCACACGGCATCTGGGGACAGGGCTTCTCTCTTACTTGGTTTGTGAGGGAAGTTGACTCTGGACAAAGTAAGGCCCCATAGTGGAAGGGAATTGGGTAAGAATCTTTCTGTGTGGCCACTAGGGAGTCTCCAGGCCTCAACGTGAAAGGAAGATGGAAACCCTAGCTAGCCTGTGATTCTGGCACCTCCTGCAGGTCTAGAAAGGGTCACTGTTTCCCCTTTCAAATTATTTAGATTCTCTTGAAATTAACTAAATGAATAAATCATATTCTTGGGAAGGGGCCCTCCACTCAATTTACAGTCTAATCTGGGTTAGATTGCCCATCAGTGCTACATTTAGGGGTGGAAAAAAATACATACATATATATAAAATTTACAAATACTATCTATAAGTAATACCATTTCACGATATATATGCAAACACACATATGTCATGAAATAGATATTAAACATCTACTATGTATTTTGTTTGGCAACTGAGTTGGGTACCGAAGAAGCAGCAAATTGGTTTTGGCCAAAAATGTTCTCATATGCATTTGGAGAAATATAACACATCTTAACAAAGAAGAAAGCATTTTGTAATAGTGTTCTATTGATAAGTATTAACATTTCACAGTGCTAAACACTTCATAACGATTACCTCATTTATTCCACACAAACCTATGAGGTAATAAGTCATGTAGGATGTTTTGGGCTTTAAATAATAGAAAATCCTGATTCCAGTGGCTTTGAGAAATTTATTTGCTCACTTAAAAGAAATTCCAGAGACCACCCAGCCCCAGAGCTGGTTATGACTGTGGCTGAATGAAGTCATCAAGTATCCAAATTATTGCCAGTTCTTTTCTCTGTCGTTCTCCTTGCCTTGTCCTAGCTGAGAATGATCACGGCTCCAAGATGCTCTGCAGAAGATGCAGAGGCAGAAAAGAGCACTTTTACATATTTATACATAGAGTATATTTCTTTAAACATGTTTTTGTTGCAGTAACATGGTTTAAAACATTATATAAATTTCAGGCATATAACACTATAATTTGACATTTGCATACACTACATTATGGTCACCAATTTCCAGACAATCATATTTTTTATCCTGGGAGAGGACCTCACCAGGAAACCTCAAAGCACACAGCTCCCTGACTTGACCTGGATTTCATCACAAGTGAGGGAATCACTCTGACCACAGGCTCAACCTGTTCCAGCTCTGCAGCCCTTACCAGAGGCAGGCAGGGAGGTAGGGAGGAAGGAGGGGTTGTACTCTATAATTAGAAAGAGGCAACTTTTAAAAAGTCAAACAAATAATTCTTTCCATTTTATGGAGGTTTCAAGAATAAAGTAACTTCTTGAAGAGATGAACCCCTATGTTTATTTCAGCAATATTTACAATAGCCAAGATAAGGAAACTATCTTGTATGAGTATATAAAGATTATATATGTATCTATATCTATATATATAGATATATATCTATGTCTATGTATCTACTCCATCTTGTATGAGTATATAAAGATTATATATGTATCTATGTATATATATATATCTATGTCTATGTGTGTATGTATATTTACATATATATGTATATATTATGAACTACTACTGAGCCATATACAAAAGGTAAAACTTGCCATTCACAACAGCATAGAAGGAACTTGTGGGTATTTTGCTGAGTGAGGTGTATTAAAAGGAGAAAGATAATGATTGAACGGCATCTCCTATATTTGGAATATGAAGAAGTTAATGCAAATAAATGGAGACAATAAAAGTAAAAGAAACTTGAACTGTGACAGAAAGCCTGGGGTTATCAGAGCAGAAGGGAGTTGGGGTGGGGTTATGTGATATGTGTTGTATTTCCTTTTTTTTTCTTTTTGTGTTTTGCTCTATTTTTATTCATCAAAATAAAGGGGAAAGTTTTAAAGAATTTAAGCAGCTTGAACAGGGGACACAACCTGTAAGCAGGATTCCCATACAGCGCAATCTTGGCATGTTCCGAGTCACCAGCCCTGCCTTCCATGAGTGGGGCTGATGTTCTGAGTCCCCCTGCTATCCGCTCTCCTGGCCTCCTCCAGAACCGGGAAGAGGGCTCATTCACCTTTTTATTTCTCTTTTGCTCCACCCTCTAAGACCACTGCTTTGAAAATAAACCTCCCTCTGCTCTCAGTAACCGGATTCTCCTCAGCATGAACAGTCGCCTTCCCTTTACTGCTTCCTTAGTTTCACCACTGGCCCGAATTCAGTCCTAAAGACCAGGAAACCCTCAGAACAAGTAAGGATTCAGACTTTGAACCGTGAGGGGCCAAAGTATCAGTTGTGGCCACTTCCTCATCACCTGACTTCAGGCAGATGACAGTACTATCTAAGACTCTGTCCCCAAGCCCGTAGAATGCAGGCGTTCACCACGCAGGGTTGCGGGCAGAGCCAGCACAGCCCTCAGTCAGTGGGAGTTATTGTTTTAAATTAATTCAAATAATAAAATAAAGGCTCTCATTGATCTGCTGCCTTCACTACCTGCAGTCTGAGGGGCGTTCCCTCCACGATCTTGTGTAATCACATCTGTCAGGTGAAGTCCTGCCTTCTGACGGCACCCATCCGAGAGAGGTTAGGGTTCTCGTCTTCCAGTCTTCCATCACCTTCGATGATGTGTTCTCTCCCAGCTTGATGTCCAACTCCTCACCTCCGAAAGTGGGAGACAGCAAAGTTCTGCTGTCAAAATTCTGCTTGTATATTTTTTACACAGCAGCTTCAGACTGTACCTTTGATTATGAACCCACTTCAGCTGAGAGTGCTTTTTCCTCTGGGAGTCACATTTCTTCTCCAGGGCCCACCATAACCTTTACTAGTCTAGGGATAACCAGAGCTTACATTAATTTTGTGGCTCATGATGCTTAAGTTTTGAATTTGGGGAAGCTACTGATTCTCAGCTGTGCCTTGTATCCTGTTCCACCTGAGGCTCTTAGCAGAGCAATGCCCTCACTTCCCAAACTGGTGGGAGGAAGGGGCTGCCCTTCAAGCCCAGTGTTTATGCAGAAATCTGTGTTTTTATTCCCTGAGTGTCTGGAACCAACCCCACATCTTTCTGTTCCTCTGTTGTATGAGAACTCCCACTGGTAGGGCCCCCAGCAGGGTCCCATCCCACCCTGCCTGCCATTTAATGCTGAGCTG
Source organism: Solenodon paradoxus (assembly GCA_004363575.1). NCBI lineage: Eukaryota > Metazoa > Chordata > Mammalia > Eulipotyphla > Solenodontidae > Solenodon > Solenodon paradoxus. Next base: position 657,439 of record RJWH01000491.1, on the reverse strand, counting down.
AAGTTTATATTCCATCACATGGGGGGCTTGGGGGGGGGTTCTCTTCTTTAGATTTTGCTAAATATAATCTTGCTTTTCTGTAACTTATTTATTCCAGCTGACACATCTTTAGGAGCGGGATGGGCTGGGGGATTAGAAGATGTGCTCTGTCCCCTTGAACAGAAATCTCTAGAGTGGTTGATAAAGGGCTATGGAATTAGAGCAATTCTGACCCACAGGGGATGCTCGGTTTTCTTCTCAGAAAATGCAGGTACAGTCAAACTGTGTGTGTGGGTGCAGAGGGTTTTTCACAGTCTGGGAAGGGTGTCCCCTGGGGACTGAGTTTGCTCCCACAGGAGAGCCCTCAGGGAAGCCACTTCCCTCCCGCATCCCACCCTGTGAGGCGCTTCCAGCAGTCTGAGAATCAGAGAACATGGCGGCAGCTGAATCCCAAGGCACCCGGAGGGGATTTCGATTTCTCCCCTGCTTGGGAGGTCAGAAGGAAGTGAACCACATACAGATAAGCCTCACCACTTCAGAATTGAGGCACCAGAATAGCACATGCATTTGCATTAATGATCTAATGAAGAGGACCTGTTCATTCTCATGACAGCCATGTCCATCACGACTAGTGAGACTGCCCTATGAGGCGCCTCACTGTCTATGGAGTGAGCAGTGCTGGGTCTGAGACGGAACTTTACGTGTTCTTAGCAATGTCTGCTTCTGACACCTGGCATTGCTGTATTTCAGCTAGCTAGTCAGCCCATGTCACGTCACACTGACAGCTGAGCTGGGCCCCACACACCTCTGAGAGAGGACATCTGTTGCCCCTCAAGAGAAGTGAGAGCTTTCATCTTCTCAGAACACTTTGCAGTTGTGAGGGATATTCTGACCACCCCTAGTAACTATAAGAATCAATGGTTTGAGGCCCTCCACCCCCCACCCTGTGGCTCAGGAAGCTAAGGCACAGGCTATGAAAACTGTGAACCTAATTCAAGACCCAGGGCCAAGAGTGACATTAAAAAAAAAAAAAAATCAATGATTTGGTTATGTGAACATCAAACAGCAGAGGACATTGCCCTTCCTTCTTGCTTCCTACAGATGTGAAAATTACACATAAACAGTTCCATGCTCTCTGGACAGAAGTAATTTTACTCACTGCTGAAATGAAAATAAATCCATCTACCAGGCTATCAGGAAATGGTCCTTATCATTGATCATGACCCATCTCCCTCTTTCTCCAAAAACTTCACAGCTAATGTGGTCCCAGGCGACTGGCCAGACAACACTTCTCAGAAAGGGCGAGACATGTAACAAAGTGCCCAACCCCCAGCTTCCAGGGGACTGATTCTGCATTGGGTATTGCATTCAGGGAGGGAGGGAGGTTGCCACAATCTAGTCCCTGCTCTAGACAGCAGGAGAGCCACTCTGAGTGACCCTGCCACTCTATGTGACTCAAACATTCTGTTCTATCACACTGCTGTCTCCTCCCAGGCCCTACTCAGAGGGAGTGATGCACTGACTCCCAGGCAAGCCCCAAGTCTCTGCTCTCCCCAGTCTTTCCTGGGGGCTTTCCTCTGGGGCCTGCAGCAGAGGCTCCATCCTGACTCCTTCTGCGTCAATAGCTTCAGCATCACTCACTAGAAGGCCCTGCATTTTCAGGACAGAAAGGAAACAAAGCACAACAGCCTAACAACATGGGTAGAAAATGAACATGTTTACTAAGTGATATAAGTTAGAGAGAGAAAGATAAGTACTGTCTGATATCACTTATGTGTGGAATCTGAAGAAGCTGAACTCTCGAGCAGAAAGTAAAATGGTGGTTAGCTGGAGGGAAAGGGCAGATGTTATTTAACAGCACAAATTTGCAGCAAGTGACGAAATCCTGTAGATCTGATGATAAGGATAGTGAATATAGAAAGCAATATTATTTCATAATCATCAAATTTGTGAGACTAGAACTTCATGATTCCAAACACTAGAAAGAAGGGATCATTATGTAATGGCTGAGAGAAGTGTACATTATCACTATAATGAAAATCATATTGCATATTACATATTAAATAACATGTTGTGCTCCTTAAATTTATACCATGTTTTAAGCCAATTATATTTCAATAAAAAATTTTAAGCATTAGGAAAACAACAGCAAACAGAACTGCCTATCACCTTAAGTATAACCAGGGCCATACCTTTCATTCCTTCTCTAAGAGTTTCCTTCCATCTCCTTTTCCAAAAGAGGAATGGGGACTTTTGCTGCAGCAGGGACACATACATACTCACAAGTTAAAAGTCCTGAGGTCCTCCTGATGCACAGAAACACAAAATTCACAAAATTCAAGTGAGATTTTGGTGGCTCAGTGTATTCCACCAGAAAGTGATGCACCATCATTCTGAAGTCTGACCCTTCTTCTCTCCTCTGTGCTAAACAATATTTATGCAAATGAAATGCTTTTTAGTGATGATAAAACCTAAGTGTCTTTGTCATCAAATCATCTGGGAAACGAGAATGGAAGTAAATTTTTATTTTGTTTTCAGTTTTTTAAAAAAACATTAGACCTGAATATTGCTAAAATGGATGGAAACCTCTCTGCTGCCTCTAATGAGATATGATGAGAACAGTTTAATTTTAATTTTTTATGACTTAGTTATCTGATTCTTTCTACCAGGCAGGAGCTGGTGTATAGGGAGCCCTGGGAATACCTATGCTTTCCCTGAATTGGTAACATATTTGAAGTTTTGTTTTGCTTGTCAGTTAGCTCTTAACCTGTCAATATGTCAAGTTTTTTTTTTTTTTTCCAGTTAAGATGCTGCTTCTCATTTATAACCTAGGATATGAATCAGTAGCTACCTGAAATTCAGAACATTGATTCTGGCTCAAGTTTTTTCTTTAATTTTATTGAAGAAACATGGCATCACAAATTCTATCAGTGTCAGCTGTGTCCCATCTGTATAGAATACATTTAGTTCACCACCAACATGACAATTCTATCTTCCACCACAGAACTGACGCTTTTATCTGATTCTCCCACCCCTTCCCTCTCCCCACTGGGAACCATCAATTTGGTTCTATAGACTGTTTTTGTTTGATTTGGTTCATTTGTTTGTTTAGGTTCTAAGTAAAGTTTTTAAGGGTGATTTTTTTCTTTTTTCTTGCACATTCTCTATATATGATCTTGCATAAATTAGTGAAATGTAAATGTAAATTTATCCTGAGATTCCACTATTTAACACCCAATTCTGTGCAAAAAAAGTAGATGCATCACCCTTTCCTTGCTCCTCTCTGTGTGCAACCCGACCGCTATCTAATCTTGCCTGTGCCTCCTTTCCAAGCATCACATTGGTAGAACATTGTAGTGAAGTAAAACTTGGTTTTAAAATAAAATAATCTAGTGGTTTTGAGGTTGGGTCACCCAAATTCATAGTTTTTCTTACTACGTAAACTTGGAAAGTCACATAGTTGCTCTGAACCTCAGCCATCTAATTTAAAAGAGGGACAATTCTTCTTAGTAGGTGTTGTGAAAATTGACAGTGATGATTCTTGTGACCGCATTTTGTAAAAATGCTGTCCTTGTCCAATGGAACATTCTTGTAGCCCTTGTTGTCGTTAAAATGTCCATTGAAAGTATACTCTGTGACAGACACTCAGGGTTTATAGTTATTTTATCATTTAATCCTCACTCCCAAATCCTAATTAATGCTAGTAATAATGCTAATTATTATCCTCATTTTGAGAATGAGAAAACTGACCTTAGAAAGATTAAGCATTAGCCCAAACTTATGCAGCTAACAAATGTCAGGGTTTAAGCTCAGGCCTGAAGATTCCAGACCCCAACTCCAAGTCTTCATACAGGGACAGAGTTCAAATAGTTTGGCTGGTGGGGCTTAGGGAATAAGAAGGGGAGATTTAGGGAAACAGATTAGCCCCTCAGTACTCCAGTGTGTGACTTCCTTGCCTCTCTTTCCAAGCCCAGAGGCAGCCCTGTGAACAGTCTTGAAGATTTCACATCAAGAATAATTTAAACTCTGTCCAGGTGGGGTATCAGGCCCCCGTCCCTCAGTAGCCTTGCTACATTTCTGCGATTGCCCACATACAGCTGGCACTTTTCCTGGGTGCAGTGAGGAACATAGCTGGGGTCTGGATTATTCTATCCAGGGTCTAAGATATAAGGCCTCTTCATAGCCCAGCTACTAAGTACATTGCCTTTGACCGACACAAGCCACACACAACTCAAGACACAGGTTTGAATCCAGGCCAAGGAGAACAACCAAGATGAACAACTAAATAAAAATAAAATGAAATGCTTCTTCCTCCTCTCTCTTCCTGCCTTTGCTCAACTTCATCCCTGCCTGCACCTTTCTTTAAAAAAAAATGTTTTTCATGCGTAACAAAAATTTATAGGTATTCATTCCAAGTAAAACAAGTTGCTCTGAAAAGGAAAAACAAAGCAATTGCTAATCTAATAGAAAGCCACTAATCTGAGCAGCTGGGAGATGCCAGTCACTGGTTTGCTCGCATTTTCTTTGCCTGCTCCTTCCCTCCAGCTGTTCACCTGTCCTGTCTCTGTGTCTAAACCCACAGGATCAGATGAACTATTGAGTCATAATCTAATAATCCAAGGAATTCAGCTCCTGTTGGAGCTTTTCTTGAAAGCTGGGCCATGTGAGCTCAACAGAATACCTAACATTGTGTTAGTTCAGGCTAAGAGGGCCTTCGCTCCTGGGTATGGTCCCATTCTGATCAAGGACTCACTGCTTGCTGTGCTCATTATGGGTCTGTTTACTCCATCACTTACTGCTGACCAGAATTAGATGGCCTTTAAAAACAAAAGAAAACAAAAACCAAATGCCAGTGACATGCATTCTTACAGGTAGCTTATCTTCACCATAAGTCTTGAGATAAAGTTGAGATTCAGAGACTTATCAAAGGCCACCCATCTAGCAGGTAAAAGATTTGGATTAAAAACCAGGTCCAGTTGGAAGCCAAACTTGGTGTTTGCCTCTGGGCCACACTGCCCTTGGGGTGTCCCCCCCCATCCCCAGCATCATTCCCCTGGGTAACTCCACTGCACCAATCATGCCTGCTCAGAATTTCCATCCCATCAGTGACAAGATAATATACCTGACTCTAAAAGCCCCAGCAGGGTCACTGTTTCTCATGTTGGTTCTTGGAAATGGGAGAGGCTTACATGTCCCAAACTGAGAAGCCAGGGCTGCAGCTAAGAACCATCTGAGCACCCAACATGCCTGGCTTTCTGCAGAAAGTCTGTTTTCATGTGAGCATCAAATGTACATCTCCCCACCTCTCCTTACACCCCTAAAGTGAGTTTCTTTGTTCCATTCTTCTGCATCCCCCAAATTTGATTTTGAGGATTGTCCTGTCAGGAATAAAGTGAAGGCAGGTGTTATTATAAACATGTGCTTCTCATTAACTTGTCTAGCGTGTAAACCGTGACCTATGCAACTTCTACACTTGAAACAGCAGCACCACACATAGCCTGGAAAACACTATTAGTGGCACATTCAGGTATTTCCCTGACTCAGATCTCTGGCTCCCTATTGATTCATCAGACCCAAAATAAATGCCGCAATCTGGCATTCAAGGTGCTCTGCCAGCTATGTCTCTGGGTCTCTCTATTCAAGTCTGGCTGCTCCCATAAAGACTCCGGGCTTGGCAGGCAGGCTGCCCCTCTCCAGCCCTCCCCATTCTGTGCTTTGGCTCATGACCGAAACACCCTCTCACATTGGTGCTCCACCTCTAACTCCATCCTTTCTTTTTAAGACTCGAAAGAAAGGATTCCAAGAAGCCTGTCCTGAGCAGCATGTACACCTACATTTCTCTATACGAACACTTTCTCACTAGCCCAGTGTCTCCTGAGTTCCTCTGTGGCACATCATGACCTCCCTTGGCCAACATTTACGGAGCCCTGTCTTGTGCTAGATGCTTTGCGCATTGTCCTATTGTTTTTCTCCCTGCTATTGAAAATGTCCTCAAAGAAGCTGTTTACACTCATGTCTCAATTCATTGTGGGATCTTTCTGAACCAACTTCAAGGAGATTTTGCCCCACTTCCACTGAGATTGTTCTTTTCAAGGTCACTAATGATTTCTATGTTGCTAAATCAACAGCCAACTTCCAGTCCTCTCCTTCACTGGCTTTTCAGCAGTCTTTGACAAAAGCACCTGACTGTGGTGTCTTCTTATAATGAGCAAGTTTTGCATCAGAGAAGTTAGAGACTATTCAAAAGTTTTCTTCATATTTGGTGTTCTGAAACAAAAGCTGCATGAATACATATTTACACACACATAAAATCACAATGATTATTTCACCTTTAAGTGTCGTCTTGTGCAAGTGTGACAGAGCAGCCGCTGTCGCTGGCATGTATTTTCCCCAGTGGGAGTAAGTTTGGAGTAGAATTGTGAACAAAGAAAAGTATAATATTCTCTTGATTTGCAGATTAACTACCAAGTGCATATAAAGCTGGCTGTAGAGCTGTAAGAATATTTTCTGGACTGAATTCTTGTGGCTCAGGTGACTGAGATGCTGGCACACAGACCATGTAAAGCGCAAGGTTTGCAATTCAAGGCTGGGGTGAAAAATCAAAATAGATAAGTAAGGTTGCCTTCCTTCTTTCCTTCCTTCCTTCCATCCTTCTTCCCTTCCTTCCTTCCTTCCTTCCTTCCTTCCTTCCTTCCTTCCTTCCTTCCTTCCTTCCTATGCTTCATCCTCTCCTTTCCTTGTCTTAAAATATAATCTTTTCAGAAGTGGAAATCAAATCTAGGCTCAAATAATTCAATTAATTATAAATACTTCTTTCACTTAAGTGAATACCTGAGCAGACATTCAAAAGTTGTGTGAGCCATGACCCTTAAATTTTCTACAAAGATTCCTCAGAGATGATACCATGTTGGGGGACAGTACTCTAGTATCTCAAATGTCTTCAAGCTCACATGCAGAAAAGCAGACCGGTTTTCTTCAGACTGTCTTTTGAAGGATGTTTTGTAGCAAGTAACTGAGGAACAGAGAGAGAGAAAGTGTTCCCCTCAGAGCAAAGGGGCGGCTTGCTTATTGCCTATTACAAAAGGTTCTGGTTTTCTCAGCCTGCAAGAAGCATCTTCTTGTCATACAGCTAGTCCTCCCCACAATGCCTTAGGGAATTGAGTCTGGGGGTTGGGGCAGGACAAAGCAGAATGTTGGCTACTACAGCTGCCAGGAGCAATAAAGTCCTTTGTCTATGAACTAGGAGTCTCACATTCTCTATGGACACCCAAGGGCTAAGGTAGACTGACTTAATGGGATGTAAGAAGGAGATGATCAGACCCCTCACAGTTCTTGATGATCAGTCCATTGCAAATCACTAGAACTAAATGCCAACTCCCACCTCTATATTCCAGTCTGGACCTCCCCACACACTTCAGTCCTTTATGACTGATATTTGAACATCAAATAGTGTCTTACACCTGAAAGGCCGCACATAAACTCCTGATCTTTCCCCTTAGTCCTTTTCCTCCCTGAAACTCTTTGCATCTCAATAAAATGCAAATTCATCTTTCTGGTCTTTAAGTTAAATATCTTGTCATTTCTGATGCTTCTTATGCCATATTGCTCCTCTGTCTCTAAGGCCTCAAGAAACATATAATTACGATGGCTTTGACTCAGCTTGTCCTCACCCATCCTGGTCTACATCACCATCAACCCGTCTGGGTAATTGCCGCAGTCTTTACTGTTTTCCCTGCCTCCTTTCTGAGTCCCTAAGGGTCATTTTTAACACAGCCTCCAAAATGATTTTATTTAAGCTCAGGTCTGAAGAAGTCACTTCTCGGTTCAAAATCGCTCAGTAATTTCTGATCTCATTCAGGGTAAAAAGTAAAGCCCACAGGCCCTCTCTGGGCTGTCTCCTGCCAACCTCTCTCCTCACTCTGCCCTTGCATACTGACTTTCTTTCTTAGTCTCAGACATGTCCAGCCAACTAACTGCCAGCCAAGTCTGCAGCTGGGTGTCACACAGGCCTCTCCAATGTGCCACCTCTAAAATCACATCTGAGCAGCTCCTGCCACAGGGCCCTTCACTCACTGCTCCCTCTCACAGGAACAGCTCTCCTCAGATATCTGCATGACTCATGGGCTCATTTCACTTACTGGCCTCTGCTCAAATGTCACCCTTATCACAGAGGTCTTCACTGATGACCCAACTTAAAATAGCAACCCCTCACATGCTTAGCACATCCTATTCTCTTTTTCTGTTTTACTTTTCTCTCTAGCTCTTAGCAGCATCTAACCCTAGATATCTACATTGCGTGTTTATTATCTAACACCTTCCACTAAAAAGAAATTATTTGTTGAATAAATTAGTCCATAGAATCTTTACAACACACCCTTCTGATTCCCAAAGTATCATTGGAAACAGTGTCTACCACTGAGCTGCTCATCACATGTGCAAAGGGACACTTAGATGCTACAAAACGACTAACCCATGTGAAACCAGGAACCTGAATTCAGATCCTGTTTCTGTCACCAGTAAGCCCTGCCCAAAAAACAGCACTGACCCACAGTCATTCCATTTGTTAAAGAAGTATGGAGGATGTCCCCGCTTAGCCCGTGAGGGCTGTGGTAACTGTCAAGTGAAATAAGATATCCAAAAGAGCTTTGTAAATGATGAAAACGCTGTGAGGAATTTACAATTTATGAGGTTCTTCGTTGAAACACACCTTATTTTCCATTCCTACACTCACAGGGGACAGTCTATAGGATTTCGATTGCCAAGCCTTCCTGCCCTTTGTTATACCTGCCTTGTTCCAAGCACGTCGGTGTGTCAAACGCCTTTCCCCCACGCAGGATATTTATGCCAGCTCAGACCCCAGCCTCAAGCATTCCCAGGCCTCCAGATGAATTTCTTTCCCTTTCCCCTGTGTTCCCTTTGGAACTCTACTGGGAGACTGTTCAGAGTGTGCCTTTTACTAAAACATTACTGTTCTTTAGTTGCTCCAAGTTGGCAGCCCTGGGGCCATACTCATCTCTGAGACCCTCACAACTCCTAACCCCGTGAGGTTCCGGCATAGACTGGGCGGTTACGTGAACTTGCCCTGTCCAGGTGTAAACTGCAGCAGTCCTTTTTTTCTCAAACCTGCTCTGTGGGATGATTTGCTTTGCTCCTGAACCCAGAAAATAAAAGTCCAATCTGGCATAATCATCAAATAAAACAGCCCAAGTTATAAGCATATCTAAACTCCAAACTCTTGTCCAATTTAAAACTCCCATCTCCAAGCTAGGGCTGCTTTAAGCTGAGAAGTCTGTGGAGGTGGTGGGGGCTGTAACAGGGTCTCTCTTACTTCCTGTCTTCACCTCTGCCTGCCCGCCAGCTGCCTCTCTGTCCCTTCCCGACCTAGACCCAGGGAAGAGACATGTGGGGGAAGGGAGCAGAGTCTAGGAGGCTGGGACACTTGTCCATGTTTGCTGGGTGACACTCTCTCACGAGGTCCTTTGCGGGTTGTGACAATAGTCGCGCCGAGGCGAGTCAGCGCTGGCCATGCCCCTCCACCAGAGGGCCACCTTCCACTACTCCCCTCCTCCCCCAATACTCTTCATCCCTCCAAGGGTCTTTCAGAGGAAGCAGCCAGTCCTGTGCCTTCCACAGGGTTATTTGCAGACCTTGGACATAACTTCTGCCTGTGGTGGGCACACGCCCATCTTAGCTGTTATGTGCACACCCACTATCCTGGCTAGTGAAACTCATGAGAGCCTCTTCCCAATGGACCCCTGTGCAGGAATCGGACACAGCCCCTCGGCCCTCGAACCTGGAGAACACATGTCCACAGAGCACCCTTGAAGCCCCTCTGACTTGGTGAGGCCAGGGAGGTGCACCTTTATCCCTCCCACTAGCCAGCAGGGATGGGGTGCAGAGAGAATACCCTGAACACTGAAAGTTTTCTGCTAAGAAATCCCCACCATCCAGTCTCTGGTGGACCTCAGCTTTCTCTACGTACTAAAGCAGGGTGATGAGCAGAAGCTTTAAAAGTCTTGCGCAGACTGTACACCCCCATGGAAGGGCAATGGAATTTCCTGCCGACAGTTCTATTACCAGCCTCTGCACCTTTTCTGAGATTTAGACAGAAGAGTTACTGTTAAGACCTTGCTTTACAAATTTGTTGAGCACCCAAAATGGAACTGCTGCTCCTGCAATTGCTACAAATGCTGCTGCTGTAAATACCGCTGCTACTTCTGTTACTACTACTGTTACTATTGCTCTCACTGCCAGCACTGCAGCTGATGTGACCCCCCCCGCCCCCCCGTCACTCCTGCCACACGAGTTTCCTGCTGCTGCTGTGACCACTAGCAACACTGCTGCTCCTGATGCCACTGTTATTACCACCACTAGTGGGTCCACAACCACTGCGGTCACTGCCGTTGTGGCTGCGGCTGCTGCTGCCACGGGGCCAGAAGACCAACTTTCCTAAGACGAGAGTGCCCTCTGAGTTTTAAGCCCCTTGCTGGGATAGTTTTCTAACCGAAAACAGGGAAGCAGTGCAGAAAATATCCATATCACCTTTTGGTGATATGTTGTGATCAGACACTGGGAAAAGATGGACATGAATACAGGAATTACTGACAAGGATGGGAAAAGTGGGGACAGTTGCTTCAGGACTGGTTCTCGCCATAACTGGGCCCTTTTAATGACAGGAGAGACATGCCCCTCCTGGGCCTACCTGTGGCAATGCTCACTTCTTAGCATTGCCCAACATTCTTCATCCCGGTTAAAATTCCTTCTCACCAGTTTGGGGACTGGAATAAAAGAGAGAAGCAGAAACCCACACCTAAATACCATTATTCAAGTGCATACAATCATCTTCTCCCTTGTGTATTACAAAGAGACTCAAACTGATGAAGAGGTTTTCCCATGGAAATGCAGATAGAAGGAAATGAGTAAGTACCACTTCTGTTTCCAGAACATTCCCTGAAGTTCCCTGACAGTGCTCACACCATGAGCTCTACCTAGAAGGTCATAGCTTACCCTACGTCTCCAGACCCCACTACTCCAAGGGCAGCCCCCACCCTCCTCTCTGCGTGCACCCATCCAGGTCCCTCCAAGGTGGAAGCGGTTGCTCCTTCCTGGATCTGAGGAAACTTGATGCCTCTTTTATGACAAGTCACACCCCTCCTAACACAGCTGTTTGTGAACGTCTTATTTCCTCTTCTAGAAAATAACATTCACGAAACTTACCTTGGTATTACCTAAAGCTTTTCATAAAAGCATTTGAGCAAGTTCCTTGCCCTCAATGGGTATTCAATGCATGTTTGGCAAAGGAGGGACACAGAGGTATTGCAAAAAGTGAAATCTCAGCGAGTCTGGTCCCATGTTTGCAGCTCAAATGAACAAGATCTGAGGGTTCGCTGTAATCAAAAGCACATCTCCAGAGGGCCAGAGGGCATCACCAAGGCTTCTGCTTCAAAGTTCCCCTAAGTCCCAGTTGCAACTCTCTTGCTCTTTCCCTATTTGGTCATTAAAGCTAATTTGGGACACAAAAAGATGCAGGACTGACTATTTCATTAAGGCCAGGTCTTCTAAATGCAGCAACTACAGGCAAAACACGGAGGTTACCAGTACAAGGCCCGTGCCTATAGGCCCTCTGTTCACAGGCTGCTGTCCTCAGTCAGCACTGAGGATGTGAGTAATCTCAAGAGATTGTGTCTCTATGTGGGGATGCAGCACGAATATTCCGGGGGCTCCATGGCTCTTACTCCTCACAGATTGTAGAAGACAATTAGTGTGAAAATATTCTGGTCTAGGGTGTGAACTAAGATATAATTATCTTTAAGAATGTCAGCTAACCTTTTCTGAGTTTATACTATGTGCCAAGGACTGTGCTGAGTGATTCTATTTGCATTATCTCTTCCAATCCTCTTTGGAAGGCAATGCTATTTTTGATCCCATATTTCTTGTGAGGAAAATGGCACTTAGACTGAGCTCTTAGGACTCTTGAACGGAGGAGAAAGTGTAGGAGCAGAGACAGCAACCATGGCAGAGTGTTCCTAGAGTCCCCGCTACCAACCACCTCACCCCACTGAATTTCAGAACGTCTTAGAATGTTCTAGTCTTTCTCCACAGGCAGAAAAGAGAGTAATCAGGAACTACCACTCTCAATGGTGCTTCTCTGAATGAGTTGTAAGTTATGTGATGTTTATTCCATTTCATATAAAAATGCATTTATTTGAGGCACAGGAGAAGAGAGACAGTCACATAAACCATTAGCCCTATGGGAACCCAAGCACAACTTGGCCTCCATGTCCAGTTTTCAATATTTGCGGAGGCTTGCAGAACTGTACAAGGTGAGAGCTAGAGGGAGAGGAAAATTGGAGGATAATGATGTTCAGTTATGTACCATCAATCCCAAGTTTCCCTACTTCTATTGTTAAGAGAATAACAGATTTTTCAGATCAGATTCAAATACAAAGTCAAGCTATATATTATTTAAAAAGACATGCTCAAAACAACCTGTTACCAGATAAGTGTCCTCTACCCAATGCACAATACTATGGCACCAGGCTTTGAAAAAAGAAAAGGTTTTATTGTGAGTTTAAGCCAGCATGGAGACAGGAGGCAAAGTTTCTCAAATGTGTCTCCCTGACCTGGGACCTGGGGCTGAAGCAAGCTTTGAAAGGTTTGAAAGGTTTGGAGACAAGGAGGTAGAGGGTTGGGCATTTGGTGACAGGCTGGCTCTGGCTGGAGTGAGGTCTGAGTTTGTTATAAGTTCAGACTGTAACTATCTAGAGCACCTGTCACTGTTAATTTTTGCTGTTTGTGACCTATTAGATCATCAGGAAAACAAGGTTTGGCCATCCACAACTGTGCTCCGATACCAGCCATGCTGGTGCCCTTCCCTTGAAGTCTCTCAGACCAGGTGGCTCTAATTTGTTGTTAAGCTCAGTCACTTCTGCAAAACAAGCTTTAAATGGAATTCAATCAAACCTTCCTGATTTCAGAAACAAACAGTATCCAGCCAGGATGTCAAACTGGACATAGAAAGGGTGAAAACATAGACATGAAAGTACATCAGAAAAATCGATGACTGCTAGGAGGTTGGAAGCCGGAGAGAAGGAGAGAGGGACACTAGAACCCTGGTGGTGGGTGTGGCATGTAATACCTATAGACTGAGAAGTGAGTTCAATATCTTTAAATAGCATGGTTTTCTAAACAAAGTAAGTAATAATAAAATTATTGTAAGATAAATTTTAGAAAACCACAAAAAAGTATATCAGAAAAATAAAAGAAAGATGTTACAATGATAGCAAATGAAAGAAAAGATGAAGAATGTTAGCAATTAGAAAACACAAATATATTTTCTTCTATTCAGGTCACCAAAAATATATAGCAATTATGAATTTTAATTAATGAATGATGTGGCATCTGTAAACATAAAAAACTGATAGAAATAAACATATCCAGAGTCATGGTCAAAGAAGAAAACACACCTATTTCAGAAATAATCATCTCATATAAAATTAATAGGAATATGGAATATTTTAAAATGACTCATGGAACATGTGTAAAGACCCACATTTTTCCCCAGAAATAATATCAACACAAAAAGTATACATGAACATTAATATACAGAAATTCTATTTAAATAAGTTAACGAGGCTAGAAAGAAACAAATTTTCTATTGTTTGTTTCCAAACAAACCTATTTTATTTTTGGAATAACAATTGCTTGTGTTTGAGGTCAATAGATAGTAGAAGAAAACAGGATAAATTAATTTTGAAATTAAAACATGTTCTAGATAACTTGTGGATTAAAGTGAAAGCAAAACTGGAAATGAAAAAAGTAATCAAAAGTGAATGATGAAACAAGCGCTCCTTCTATCAAAGCCTGTAGGATGCAGCCAGAGTAAAGTCAAAAAATAAGGAGGTCTGTTACCATTCTCCTGAGTCCTCCAGCTCCCAACATTAGTTACATTATCTAGCACAATGGCCAAGAGCCATCATTGGCTCATTAAACTTCAATTCATTAAAATAAGACGTTCAATTCCTTTCAATGCTCAACAGCCACAAGTGACTAGATTTTATCGAGCAACACAGATGACAGAAAATGTCCATATTTACAGAAAGCTCTCTCTGGGAGGGCTTCACTGGAAATTCCAATATGTTGACTTGATTTCAGTGACTGTAAACCAATATCGAGTCCTAGTTTCGATTGGCCAACCTAACAAACTACTTGCTCTGTTCCTAAAAGTTCAAGTCACATATTCAACTTAGACTCTCAGAAAGCAAACTAAAACTGATACACGTGGCTCAATGAACTCTTCTGTTTTACTTTATATGGTCAAACACCTTTAGAAATCATTTGCTTCCATGCCCACCACACTCTTGCCAGTACTGGTGGGTGAGGTCTTATCATCCTTTTGATGTGTCGATGCTCCCTCCCACCTCAGACCATCCTTGTACATGAGTCTCTTAACTATGTTGGATTCTACTCTTGTTATGGACATGAGGGTTCTAAGATGGTGGAAGTGAGCCTTCAAAAGCAGGCAACCCCTTGGGATGAAACTCTCCATGTCAGTCACTAAAAGGTATTTATACAACAGAAAACCTTCTCTGTCAGGTGGGAGATAGGTGGCTTTCCTCTATCAGACAGGAAGGTCCTGTGGAACTGGAGAGATCAAAGTTTTCAGCCTCACCTGCTTCTCTACCTCAAACCTCAGAGTCCTGGAACTGCTTCTCCCAGAAGTGCCCTGGTCTTAGCATCAGAGGCTAGCAAGAGTGAGCACTAAATGGCCCCTGTCATGGTACAACCCAGGAGAGTCCTTGATTTATGTCCTGTAACTGCAAGAAATGAAGGATCCTTCCAAAGCTGGTAGAAGAGCTTTTGAAAGACTCTGACACTCAACCTTTCCCTGAGTTACTAGAAAATGTCTAGAACATGTCTAGGGATGATTCTGATTAACCTTGAACCGCTCTGTGAACAACCCATCATTGACATCTAAAATGTGCTCCACACATCACTCGTCAGGACGTTTTCTAATTCTAAGTAGTTCTGTAATTAAGGCATATTTGTGTATTCTGTGCATGGTATGTTTGCATGTGATAGAAGTTTAACTATATGTTAAGCTTCCTGAGGAACAAGATGTCTCACTGCAGTTAGTAAATTCAGGTTGATTAAAGTGCGAGGATTTCCTAGTTTACTCTTGGCCTTTCATTCAGGTAAGAGGCAGTGGCTGAGCCTGGGGCCCCTGGAGAAGGAAGGTGTGAGAAGACTCTTGCTGTGCAGCTACCAGGCCATGGAGGACCACCATAGCACCTGTGTCCTCATGAGAACGCTCTCCAGGAGCTCGGTAGAGCTGTCTGCCAGGACTGCTAATCAAAAGCTGGACTTCATTTCTGGCTACCTGTGGGAGGTGTCTGGGTTGGGAGAGGCGATTCCTATCTTCAAAGTCTGAAGATCAGGATGTCCATGTTTTAATGAGCCACATGCAGCCTTGGTGCCCAGCCAAGGTGGGGGCCTGAGCACCCCAGGTGGGATGTTAGGTGGAGCTACTTCCTCATGCAGGCTATTTCCACCTCCTACTGTGGTTGACTTTCTCCAACTGTGATCACTGGCTCACAGCTGCCAGAACAACCAGAGAGATGAGCTGAAAACTGTCCAAGCTCTTCACTTGGACAACAGCCTCCAACCACTAGAGGCAACATGAAGACTGACCAAATGTAGTTCCCCTTGGGGTCTACAGACACAGGGATGGGCCCTGTGCTTCTCCTAGAGCAAAGCCAGGTCCAAGGAGAGTCCCTGGGTTCTCTCCCCTGATTCACTTTAAGCATGTCTCTCAGGCCTTGCCTTTGAATTTCTTCCCCTTGAATACTGAATGCTACAGTGATTCGTCAAAGTTTTTGATAATTCACCCAAATGGAGAAAGAGATCAAAGATGAACGTGTTCACTTCTGTGCAACACTATTCATGCTCTTTCATTTTCACTGCTGTAGAAAGTTAAGTCTCACACTCACCTTTTTCAATAAGGGCTGTGACATCCAGCATATCAAGGAAGAACTGGAAACTTAAAATGTTTTTAGGGGCTTGCCCTTGTGCCTCAGGCAGCTAAGACTGGTGTGTGGACTATAAACAGTCCAAGAACCTAGGTTGGGGTGAAAAACCAAAATGAATAACTAAATAAATAAAGATATTTCTTCCTCGTCTTTCTTCCCTCTTTCCTTAAATTCTTATTCCTCATTCCTTTTCTTTAAAAAAAAACAACAAACGTTTCTATACCTTAATGATGACAGTGATCACCTCCAGATTATGGGGCTACCTATGATTTTTATTTTGTTTTTGTTTATTTATTATTCATTTATTTAAAGGAAAGGTGCAGGGAGGAATGAAGGTGAGTAGGCAGGCAGGAAGAGAGAGGGGGAAACACTTTGTTTATTTTACTTAGTTGTTCACATTGGTTGTTCCCCCCCAGACCCCAGGCTTTGAACTCTGGTCCTTGGGATGTGTGTGAACTATTCTCAGATAGAGGCAATAACCAAAGCCCTGTACCACCAGGCCACATCTACTCATGATTTTTAATGTCCCTTTTTTTGGCATATGTTTTAGTTGATTTCTCTATAATGATTACATGTTAGTTGAAAAAGGACACCTAAAATGAAAATTTTAAATAAGCAAATTCCTTCAGAAATCAGAATTAAACTGTTTTTCTAACTTGCCTTCACACTCAAATGCTCAGCCCCACAAAATCTCTCCACAGCAAGAAGCAATCTAAATTACTGCTATCCTCAAGGGCAGAGAGAAACTTTCTGATATTAAGTGGACTTGAGAAAGAGTAGATATTTGAGTGATAGTGAAGGCTCAGAGGCAGCGCAGTGATTTGGTTGTAAATTCTCTTCCTCCCCTCTAGGGGTGGTATCAGCATACAGGTGCTGCCTCTCTGCCCACAGAATTGCTTGTATGTCAGGCCTGGTGATTATGCAGAGGACTGTGGTGCTAGTCTGGTTCATGCTGAGGGATGAATGCCCTCTCCCCTCAGCACACCTATCACTCTCAGACTCTCCTATTCGATGTACCTCCTGCAATCAATCCAGGACCATCCGTGTGCTCAAGGCATGACTCAGATTCCTTGTCATTTGTTCTCCACCGCCTCTGTATCTTATACTTAGCTGGCTGTTACTCAATACCTAGGCCTCTGTCTTCTCAGGTGCACTAGATACCTGTCAAGTAATAGATAAATGAAGCTGATGGGCTACTTCACAGTAAAATACAATGTCTAACACCAACTCCCTGGAGTCACTCCTCTAGATAGTACCTGCAATTTAAGGACTTAATCCCTTCTATCAGCTAGGGCTGGACCATGGAGGGGAGTCATATGGAATTTGTATTTTTAATAGAAATCAGACATTATACATTTGTAGTAGTCTATGGAAGGTCGTTGCCTCTCTGCTGTGTAATGGGCCCAAGGTCATTTCAGGTATAAGTATATTACATGGTGCAAAGGAAATGCCAGGACATATGGAAGCTTTTGAGGATGTAGTCCATGTCTGCCTCTTACCACCTCATATTCCAGAGACAGGTGACTTGCAGAAGAAGCTGGTACCCTTCACACTGAGATAAGCTGAAGGAGCTGAGGGTGTGGGCGCTGCCCAGACCCAGGAGGTAAGCCAGCAGGCCAACAGCAGATGCACCACCCTGGAGCAACCCAGCCTGGAGTCACATGGGGAAAGACATTCTGAGAAACGTGGCTTAAGTTTAGTTGGGTTGAAACACTACAAAACCACAACAGTCCCTAAGATAAAAAAGGCAGTTATCGGGTCCATCTACTGGCCAGTAGAGATGTCGAAGCAAGGAGATAAACAGAACTTTCTTGGTGATCTTCAGAATGTGTCTGTCAGAGAAAAGTCATGTAGGTGCTAAGTATTGTGAAATGATCACTTATTCAGATATTTGTAAATATGTGCCCAGAAAGAGAGGCATACACAGCAGACATATGAAAAGATATTCCTACTCGCTGGCTATCAGGGAAATGCAAATCAAAACAATGAGATATCATCTTACACCTGAGAGACTGACTATTATCCAAAAGTCTGGAAACAACAAATGTTGGTGAACATGTGGAAAAAGGGAACACTTTTACACTGTTGGTGAGAGTGCAAATTGGTGTAACCCCTATGGAAAACAGTATGGAGAGTCCTCAGGAGGTTGAACATGGAAGTCCAACATGATCTTGTCATTCCACTTCTGGGTTTTTACTCAAAAGATAAAAAACACTAATTCACAGACATGTATATACCCCCACGTTTATTGTAGCTTTATTTATAATAGCTAAAAACTGAAAACTCCCTAAGTGGCCAACTTCAGATGAATGGAAAAAGAAGATGTGGTATATATACACAATGGAATACTACATAGCACTTAGAAGAGATGAAATCCTGTCCTTTGAATCAACATGGATGGATCTAGAGGGGAATCATGATAAGTGAAATAAGTCAAAAGACGAAAGATAGATACCAGAGGATCTCACTCATAAGTGGAATGTGAATAGACAAAACAAAGGAACAGACAAATCAAAACCAACACCGGCAATAGAACTCAGGTTACCAAAAGGAAATGGGACAGATCGGAGGTGTGGGTAAGTGGTGGCAGAACCCACCAGACAATGGGGAAGAACACTTGGTGAATTGGTGGCAGGCAGGGTGTGTTCACATATATCTGAGGAATGGGGAACCTACACATAGGAATTTATTTTAATTTGTAAAACAAAGTTACTGCAATAAAATACTAAAAATGTGTGTGTGAGAGAGCAAGAGAAAGAGAATTAGATCAAAGTCATGTCTGAGACGTACTGAAGGAGATTCAAGGATCTTCCTGTGGGTACCATAGCAACCCTATTCCCATCTCATACTCTTGTGAGCACTGGATTGGACAAGGGTTTATAAATCATTGGCGGAAGCAATGAGAGTGACCAGAAGCACCCCAAAGGCCATGGGGGGACCTGAAAGCATCAACAGCAGCTTCCTTCTTTGGCAGACCCACTAAGCTCCCAGTGTGCCAGAACGGAATGGAACAATGAGGCTTCATCCAGCCAAGGTGTAGGTGAAGACAATTTCCTCTCTGTGGGGGAGCAGTGGGTGGGATGAAATCATAAAAGTTGGATAAGGTAATTCCTTCTAAAGTTCAGCTCTTGAAGGGGCCCCAGAAACTGTGGACGTGCCTATTTGCTCTCCTCTCTTTCACTGGACAGACCTGTACTTCAATGGGAACCTTTGTTGGTCATGTGTACCCAGGGCTGGTTCTAGTTGCCTGTGGGTTGTGTCAGGCAATAACGGTCTGCAAAGCTGTGATATTCAACGACTCTTTCCTGTATCATTCACGTGCCCCCAGGAATAAGGGAAGATGGGCCAGGTTGTGGAGAATCTCCTATAGAGGTTTGTTGAAGATGGTGTCTGGCTCATTGTTGGTAGCTTATGAAATCAGCAGAGTTAAAGGAGGGTTGATACTGATGAATAGAGAGCTGCCCCCAAGATTTATGTACCCCAAAGAGCGGCAGCATCTCACCATGTTCCTCCTCCTCACTCAATGGCTGTGTAGACATCACAAGCAGGAACTTGTTGCCTCAGAGGTGTGCGGTCCTAGAGAAGGTCACTGGAGTCCTGACCTTCTACGTTCTCCTGATGCTGTTGGTGTCGCACGTCCAGGACTCAGCTGGGGTGGAGCTGCACACTCATGCTCTGCTCACCTTGGTGTTTTTCCTGCTGATGCTGGTATCGATTGCAGAACTGTGGGCTCCTGACACCTTTCACCTTCCACTGATCAAGACCTTTCTGTTTCTGATGATGGGCTCCTGGTTGACACAGGCAGGCTTTATTCTGTTCCGACCGGTCACCGGTTACAAATGGCAGGATGATGACATCAGTGACATCATGTTCGTCACTACTTTCTTCTGCTGGCATGTGATAATCAATGCCTTGTGCCTGTTGGGCATCTATGGCATCTCCTTCTTTTGGTATCGTTGCTATAGTCCCCACTTGAAGCTGGGGTCCAATGCCTCTCCATATTACATGAGCACTGCGGGACCCCTCTATGAGCTGCTGCAGGAAGTGGAGCAGCCAGAGAAAGACACCCAGGCTCTCCTGCCTTCAGAGAACTCACCCTGAGCCAGGGCTTCCAATGCCGGGCATGCTGTCCACCTGCCTTCCTCCTATGGTATCTCTCACACCCGTGCAACCTACCCTCTTTGGTCCCTAGTGGCAGTGATGGCCATGATGGAGAGTCACTGGTTCCAACTGCTGTCCCTGTTACTGAGTCTATCATTTCTGATGATATCCTGAGAAAAGGACCTGGAAAACGGATGCCAACGGGATCCTGTGGATGAGGAGATGAGTAGGGGAGGAAAAGGGGACCCAGAAAGAACCATGTGGGAAGAAAACCAAGAAAAAGTTATCTTGACTGGAGGAGAGCAGAGTCCAGGGGCCATGGCGTCACCAGCTGCTGCTGCAAGCCCACATGACTG
This sequence comes from Solenodon paradoxus, assembly GCA_004363575.1. NCBI lineage: Eukaryota > Metazoa > Chordata > Mammalia > Eulipotyphla > Solenodontidae > Solenodon > Solenodon paradoxus. The sequence continues at coordinate 636,975 of RJWH01000491.1, read as the reverse complement.
CCATCTTTGTGAAGAATAAAGATTTCTTACAGTTAGAAACTGAAATCATTCAAGTCTCATGGGGAAAAAGAGAAGAGTATTCTTTGCTCACCAAAGGGTGCCACCGTGTGGAATGGCATAAACAATTTCTAATTCACTTACACAGGTTGAAACGATACTCTTTGGGTTGTCCCTTCTGCCCCAATTTTTAAGGATTAGTTTCATTTCAAATTCAAATTGGCAAGGTGAGATTGTCCGAATGTATAACATAGTAACAGCTTGAATCAAATTCAAATTGGCAAGGTGAGATTGTCCAAATGTATAACATAGTAACAGCTTGAATGTAATCATTTTATATTCAAATGCCAAGTTTTCATTTTACATTCAAATTTCAGATTTTTTATAGAATTCAAATGCTCAGTGCTTCCTCAACTTCATATTTTATTAATCCTGTTCCACTCAAGGTTCACCCAACTATGCATATGGAACTGACTAGATCAATGGATCTTTGCAAATCTCACCCATTGTCTTTCATAAGAAATCATCAATGACATTTTTAACATAGTATTTGGTACTCCAGCATAAAACCCAATCTTACTGAGCACCTCCCAGAGGTCTTCGCCAAGAACTGACTCCTTTGTCTCAAACTTTTGAGCATCAGTATTAAGCCAGCCTGCTCAATTAAGTCAATTAGCTGATAAATTTGCTTTGTTCTGTTTCTGAAATCTTTTCCCTTTGGGGAAAAAGGGCGAGTTTCCTCACCACCTAAAGTGTGGACTCCTAAAGCATAAGGACATAATTTCCTTTGTGTCCTCTAACTTGTAGCACAGGTGACACTTAATAAAGACATCTTGGCTTCCAGAATCTCCACATACCCTTGTCCCTTCTAAATGTGTGGCCAGTCACCTCTCAGGACCCAGAGCCTCTAAAGCCGGAGTCGTCTCCTAGTCATGGGTCCTCCTCTTCCCATTCCCTATCTCTGAAATGCTTTCTCTGTTCTTATTTTTTAACCTTCACAAGTGTCTCTATAAGAAATCTCCAGAAAACAGCCTGGGCAGGTTGACTGGAAGACAGGATGCAAGTGCAGACGTATCTGCTCGAACAAGCAATGGTTCCTCTGAGCCAGAGGACAGGCATCCAGCATGATCCTTAACATCAGACTGTGGACGTGCCCTGTGGAGCAGCGGTTTGGTCAGTCACCTTTGGCAGGCACAGTTCACATACGTCCCAAGGATCCGGGTTCACGTCCCAGGGCCTGGGGAACGACCAAGATGAACAATTAAATAAAATAACTAAAGTGCTTCTTTCTCCTCTCTCTACCTGCCTGCCTGCCTCCACTTGCCTTCATTCCTTTCCTTTAAAAAAAGAAAAAGGAAAGAAAAATGTTAAAGAAAAGTTAAAAAGCAAAGGAAAAGTTCACCCAGGAGGCCCACCTAGAGCAAGTAGTGTGTCTGTGTCATCCTTTCTGTCCACACCAGCACCCACCAGTCTCCCTCGAGTCAGCCTGGTAGAATCTCAACTCCTGGCTGGGTCTGAAATTTCTGGGCTTGGCCGGAGCAAGGGCTAAGGACGAGGCCTTCAAATCTTTGCTCTTTCCTGTAACTCTTGGTTTCTAGAGTCTTTTCAATTGTCTTTTCTGATTCTCCTCTTTTCATCTCTCATACATATACATGGGAGAGAATAAAGGCACAAACCTGTTTGTTAGCAGCCCATTTTCAATTTTAGGTCTAATTTAGGTCTAATTTTATCAAGATAAACAAAGCTCTCATAAAAAATTGATGCCCCCAATAGAATGTCTCATAAACATCCAGTGTAGGCAACAAACTCACCTGTCATCATAAGTAAATGATTTAAGTATTTGAAGTGAACAGAGAAGGCCAGTCTAAAAATTTCCCACTTAGAAATTTTGGGAGACAATTTTGTAATTCTCATATACTTGCACCAGAGGGCACTATGCTCACACCGGCCCGTCAAGCCCAAGCTCTCCAACCCGGTGAACAAGTCTCTCCAAACCGGTTTAAAAGAGCTGGGGGAGGCGAAAGGTCAGGAAACATATAGAACCAGCCTAGGTATTGCCCAAGCATCCAGAAAACATATCCCCTGGAGCTGCTTGTTTCCCGTTAAAACGTGGCATGTGGATGTGACATAAACAGGGACTCAACCCAGTAATGGGATCAGGTTGACGGAAGAAGGACTGTGAATTCAGCTGATGATTTCTTTGGGAAAAGTTCCAGTGAAGGAATGTACTCTGAACCAAATAATTTTTGGACACCATGCCAAATTCCCTAAACTTTTCAATAAGCTTTAACAATGTCCCAATCACTCTAGAAAACAAAGATCAATCTGTCCATATATTGAGGAGAAAAACCAGTATTTATTTCTGAACATCCCAGCTTCACAAAGCAATGAAACTAGGGACCTCCAAAGATACCTTTAAAGGGAACTTGTCATCAAGCGTCTTTTTTTCCCTGAACTCTAGGTAGTCACAAAGAATATACTGAATGTCCACTCTATACAAGACACGGGAAAGCTACCACTTGGTGTTTGGAGGTACGCTGAGCCCCTGGACTTGGTCCGGTCCTAAGGGAGGTGGGGATTTCAGTGTTTGAAGGGTGACAGCCCAGGAATGCACTCTCCAGACTGAGACAAGAAGGAAAACACCAAAGGACTCTTAGAATCGGAGCCACAAGCTGAGAAACCTGCACTAATGTGACTTCTGCCAGCAATAACCTACCAGTGAGGGAGGCCTCTGCTTCCTCTTCTAATCCTAGAATTGCATGCCGTCTTTTCCCACATTGTTAAGACAAACTTAATTCTTCTCAACGCTCCAAGCAGTCTCCTGTGAGAGGCAAGATTTAGGCTAGGGCTCAGACCCAAGTCTTCAGTTGTAATGTGCAGTTTGGGAATGGATCACTCCCTGTCATTGTGATGACTTCCAGGGCCGATGACAATACTCAAGTCAGGCTAAAGGAACCTATAGTTTCCTAACCTGAGCAAACAATCAGAAAGATACAAAGAACAACCACTCTAGTTAATATTCGGTACTGAATTAAGGTGAAACCTGGTCTTCCCTCCTGCGTGTGGAATGAAACGTGAGAGCTTGGGTAACCACAGCTTTGCCCCAAAGTTTCATTTAAGAGTAATGATGTCAACTTACAGGGTGGTTGCTTTTTGTTTTATTTATAATTTGTTATAACATTATACTATGTTATATTCTTTTGGGAAGAACTGGTGTTGATTCACAAAAAGGGAGCAAGGGAGGGGAGGAAGGAAAGGAAGGATGGAAGGAAGCAAGGATAATTTGTAATTCTGGGCTGGGTATACCTCAAGCCTGGGTATCAACTATGTCCCTTTGGCTCCATTTGAGGGTTTTGTTGAGTTGCTCAAATAGAAAGAAAACTCCGATTCCCAAATGCAGGTTAAGAGTTGACGGTTTGGATCTTGTCTCAGTAGGTGGACGGCAGCCTCCCGGGCACTGGGAAGGCACTCTCAGACTATAGTAAGGGCTTCCCACTTGCAAAGTGAGACTGGATCCTTCCAAAGAAAATGAAATCAAGAAGAGCCCCGAGGTGAAGTCCACCAGAGACAGGGCTCTACTTCCAGAAGCAAAACACTGAAGAAATGCTGTAGGTCTCAGCCTTTTCTGCAGACCTGGAGCTACATCACCAGCTATATTGTTCTAATACTCCACTCCCCCTTGGGCATAGCTGCTTCTCTGCAGAGAAAAACCTGACTTCAAAATAGAGCTCTCCATGGGCTTTGAGACTGTGTGTACAGAGAGATAGAGTTCACAGGTTCAAGCCTTTGAATGCTCTTTTATGGAGAGGCTGGAGGAGGGGGTGGGTGGCAATTTGCAGAATTTGGGGATGGGACAAAGGGCAGCAGACAACAAATGCAAACTGGGTGAAACAGGCTGTTCTATTTTAACTTCTCTAAAAGAACAGTCTGGGTTTCTGGGGGTGGACCTATTAAAGCACTTTCTTCTGTTTTCTTCTTCCCCTGATTCTTCTTCAAAGCTTCCCCCATCAGACCTTGGCCTGCCTGGAGCCTGGATTTGGTTGGGTAAGTCAGGTAGGGCTGAGGTCTCCTGAAGTTCCCTGCTGGAAGTCTCTGTGGTCAGCACTAGGGTCCTAAGCCTCTCCAGGTCCAGCAGGACCCTGATCACACAGACAGACAGACAGATCAAAGCAGAAACACTTCCATTCTTGCTCAGAGCACTGACTATCTTGATGGTGCCGCTGTCATTTCTGTATAGTCAGCAAACACCATTGATTGACCACTCAGCCTGGACACGACTGGAGGACACAAAGATGAGTAAGCTCAAGGAGGCTGAGGCACTGGGCAAGGACAGCAGGCAGTCACAAGGCAAAGCTTTCAACACGACATTTGTGTCTGATTCCCTTTTCTGTCTGCCAGTTCACCTCCAGTGTCCCCTGTGATGAGGCCTTAGAAGCTTCCAGGCTATATAAGGCTTATGCTTCCACAGATCAGCCTCTGGACACTGGTATCTTTTCCAACAAGGACATCACCTTTTCCCTCCTCTGCTCTCCTTCCTCACCCCCTAAAACTTAAGTCTTTTAAGGAAAGAAATAGGGTGAAGACAGCTTGCTGTCCTCCCCCGGTCTAAGTCACTTTTATCTCACATGGAGCATTAGAAAGCTGTGCAAAAGAAAAAGAATCCAATCTCTTCAGATGATCTTGACCTTTATTATAATAATGACTGTTTTCTAAACATTGGTTATCTGCCAGGTTCTCTCCCAATGTCTTCTGCCTATGTTGTTACAATTGGATCTTTATAATATACCAGGTAACTTTGTAGGCAGGAAAGTACGGCTTCATGTGGTTAAATAACCAAAGCCAACACAAAGCTGGCAAGACACTGCAGCCCGGATGTGAACCTCCGTTTGTCTGACAAGAAGTGAGCCTTAACCACTAGTCAGAATGAGTCAACACACAGAGCCAAAACTTTAACATGGAATCCCTCCCATTTGCCAGGGTCCTGGGCCCATCCAGGATGTCACCTGTTTGAAACCTACCCAAAGCCTCTTTGAGATGAATGCTGTATCTGTCATTTTAAAACACTCCAGTCAGTGTTGGACCCTCTAGAAGGGAAGGGTGTGGGCCAAAGAGGCCGAGTTATGTGCGTGTGGTCACAGGCAACATTTCTTTTCCACATTTGTGGTACAAAAATAACCAGCAGAACAGACTTCTTCCCTTCCTCTTTCAAAGGTACTGGAGGTATGACTTCTGGGTAGAAAAAAAAATTCAAAGCTTCAAATCCTGGTGCTCCTGAAAGATGGAGGCTGGGCATTATGAGATGGGTTTCAGGCTAAAAACAGAATGCTCAAGTAACAGCACCCATAGTGTTGAAAAGATGTGTGACTTGCGTGTGCATGTGTGTGTATAAACACGCACTCAGAATTACTGTGTGTCATCGCTGACAAGCATCCATCTCAAGATTATGTTCATAGATCCATTTTCCCAACTATCACAGCAAGGCTGAGAGAAGGGATATTTAAAAGGAAGACACACTAAATTACTTAAAAAAGTAAAACCAGGGAGAGATTGAGTTCTACATTTTTTTTTTTGAAGTAAGACTGCATCATAACATGATACAGGTTTAAGGTATGCATCATCATAAATAGACTCTGAATATATTAAGTTTACCACCAACAGTCCTGTTCTATCCTGGAATTCTTATTTTTTTGACCTACTCTGGGCTTCAGAGGCTTGGAAGACCTGGGGAACAGTTTGCACACACTTTCCAATCTGATGAGTTGCTCTAAGGGGTTCCTTGAGCCTTATATTTTCAGACGAAGCAACCTGGGCCCAGGGCAGATGACAAACTTGACTCAAAACTGAGACGCATATATCCATAGGATACAAAAACTCTAGTCAGAAAAAATAACACCCCAATGTTCATAGCAGCATGGTTCACAACAGCCAAGAAGACATTGAAACAACCTAAACCCCCTTCTATGGATGACTGTGTAAAGAAGCTGTGGTATATACACTCAATCGAATTCTATGCAGCTGTAAAAAAGATGCAGGTGTGCTCTATGCAATAATCCGGATGGAACTGGAGGGGAGTATGCTAACAGAAATAAGCCAGAAAGAAAAAGAGGACAGGATGGTTTCACTCACATGTGGAACATAGTGAAATAAAACAAATGGAGAAACCCCAACAATATTCACAGGACACAGGGCAGTGGCTACCAGGGGGATGAGAGGGAAGAAGGAAAGGAGAAGGGAACAGGGTGGTGTGGTGTGAAATGCACAAGGACGGGTTGCGATTTCAATATCCTAAAATAGTCAGTAATGTAAACAAAAGAAACAAAATCATCCTATATAAAACGCAAGCATATAAAGTAAAAGGCGGAATCAAACAGGTCTCCGGTCCGGATTCTGCCAGGTTCCTCAAGCTGATGGTACCGCAAGCTGATGACAAACGGGAAATCGCAGACCTCAGTTCCTCCGCCCTTACTACAGAGCTGGGCTCTTCCGGCGTCCCTCTGCGCACACCCCACAGCGCCCCCGCAGGGCCGTAGCCCCGCGTCCCCTCAAACGAGACACCAACACTGTCCAGGGGCCTGGGAGGCTCTCCACAAAAAGCAACATGAGGTTCTCTTGGGGCAGGATTTCCTCCCGGAGGACTGGGATCTGCAGTCCGACCTCCTAACAGAGACGGCTCTCCAACCAAACACGCCGGCTGGAGGCGTGGGGCGCCTGGCGAGGAGCCTCGGGCCGGGTGGGGTGGCCGGAGGGTCACCGTTGGCGGGCAGGGGTCCGCGGTGGTGAGCCCGGCCGGGGACAGACCGCCGCCCTACGCACGCGGTCGGACGTCCCTCCCCTCGCCCCGCCCCTCCTCTCCCCTCCCCCACAGCCGTTCCCTTTCTTTCTCTCCTCGCGGCGCACGCCCCCGCCCCCGGCGCCCGCGCGGCCGCCGGCCCAATGGCCGCTGTGCCCGAGCGCACTGCGGCTGATCCGCCCGGCCCTGGCCGCGGGGAGCCAATCAGGGCGCCGGGGGCGGCCCGGGCTGCGGATAAAGGCGCGGGGCGGCCGGTAGCTGAGCAGAGCTGAGCATGGGACGAGAACCTGTTAACTGAGCCGCGCCGGCCTCCAATCCGCTCCCCTCCGACTCGCTCTCGCTGCCTGCGCGCCGCCGGCCTGCTCGCCGCCCAGGTAAGCGCGCGGGCCGCTGCAGGGACACTGGTGGGCTCGGCGCCACCCCGGCTGTCCGGCCCGGCTCGGCGCCCAGCCTGCGGGCCTCGCCCGGGGCTTTGCCGGGCTCCGGGAGGGCGGGGACTTGTTTTGATCTTCCTCTTGCCACCCGCGGCCTCCTGCACTCTGCGGAGGCCGCGGCCGGCTGGCGCCCCTGGCTCGGCGGCCTGTGTGCGCGCTGGCTGGAGCGGCCCGGGTCCCGGCGGGAGCCTCCTCTCCGCTGCGGTGGCGGGCCCGGAGGAGGGAGGGGAGCGCGAACTTGATTGTTCAGCCAGGCCTGCGTCCACGCGAGTGGCCGCGAATGGGAGCGTGGTTGCCTCCCGGGCCCTGCCGCGCGTCCGGGAGGCCCTCCTCTGACCAAACAATAGGGCACCCGGGCCGCGGCGTGGCCGGCGGCAAAGAGGCCTGGCCCGCGGGTGCAGAGACGTCAGTGGCGCCTGTCCCTCCCGCCGACGCTTCCCCGCCCCCCCTGCCTCGGCTCTCGGAGGGGCATGGCCCCTTCGACGAGGTCCTGAGATCCTCACGGGGCGCCGACTTCGGGGACACCTCAGTGGGAAAGAGCTGCTCTCAAGGTGGATTATCCCGACGGCCCCGGGGGCGGGAAGCGGGGATCAGCCCCCAGCCGCAAATCCGCGAAGACCGCCAACCAAGATGAAGACGACGACGATCAGGACTCGCTGTCCTCAGAGTACCCCTCCACCTGCTTCGGCTTCGTCGCCTACTCGGTGCAATCCGCAGACAAGCCGCGAGGCAAGCTCAAGAGTTTGGCCTACCGGCCTTCTTCGCTCTGCTGCGCGACGCAGTCGGACGAGCGCGTTCTGACTCCCTCAGGGTCCCCGTGCCCCTCGCCCCGAAAGCTCCGGTGCTTGGACCTGCGGCACCAGGACCAGGAAGAGAGGCGCCGCACTGAGGCGCACAGCGAACAGAGCCGCAGCGAGGAGAGGCGCGAGCGCCACTCGAAACGAAAGAGAGTCAGGGAAGGCAACCCCTTCGACTCGGTTGGCCTGCTGTGGCCGGGGTGAGTGCGAGCCCCACGGAGAGGAAGAGTTCGCCGTGGTCGCAGCTGCAGAAACAGCTCAAACTGCAGGATTCCATTCTGCCGCCACCACTAAACTTGGCGCCGCCGCCAGGGCCCGTTGATGCAGTCAGCCGGGCAGTCCACTTCGGTTCAGTCACCGAAAGCACAAGAGATCAGGGCTCAGGCTAAAGGAGAAGCGTGGAGGAGCGTGTTACTGGTTGGAGAGGAAGGGGTGGATAGCTGAACCCCGTTGTGGCTGTTAGTGGGCGCTGCAGGGGTCAGGGATTGTACCTGCTGGCCTTTGAAGGTGGGAGTTGGGGGGTGGTTGGACTGTAGTGCCTTCTAGACGCAGTGGGCCAAGGTGTCACTTTTCTAATGGGGCTTGACAGGCGAGTTTCTCCTCTTCCCCCTAGGAGAAGGGTGAGGCCATTGGAGGGAGCAGCTGCTCTGTTTTCAGCTGGGCAAACATGGACGGTTGCCCGTAGAAATTTTGCCACTGCACTTGAGTTGCCCAAGAACAATGTGTTCCCTTGCAGACACCCTGGGCGTCAGCAGGAGGGACGGGTAGACTGTTTCCTCTTGTGTTGGGGCTTGTTCTGTGGCTTCAGGGGTTTGTCTTCTTGGAAAGGCTTTGTGGCAGTGGCTTACAGTTGGTAGCCTGCCTTGGTGTTTTTGAAATTCCAGATCCTTTGGATGGCTTAGTGGGAATTTCCAAATTTTTTGAAAAGTCTTCTGGTGGGATTTCAGAATGTCTTTTGCAAACCTCAGTCTGCCTTCTGAAGCTAGAACTTGGTGTCAGACTGGTGGAAGTGATTGGGGTGGGGGTGCGGGGAGGATGCATTTTAGCACCCAACTGCCAACTTGGATCAACTATTTTTCTGTCTTTGCGTTGGTAATAAATGTAGTTTTTCTGTTTCTTTTAGGAAGCTGTCAGCCTTTTAAATCTAACTATTCCCCTTGTTTGAGAGGGTAGGAATCTCCAAAAATGGTCTTTCATTTAGACACTGGGATGCAAGGCCCAGGGGTAGGTCACCCAGAAACCTTAGCAGCTGTTTTCTGGGGCTGGTTTTGACCTATCTTAGGGGAAAGAGATTTGACTTGTCTTAGGGGAAGAGATGTGTTCATGTGCATTTCGGTGTTACCTCCTGCCCACATCTTAGTTTAAAAACTAAATTAGACTCCCGTGTCTACACTGAGAGAAGAGCTTAGTCCTCAGGATTCTAGCTTGGGGAAGGGTATAAAGACATTTTTGTCTAATGTAAAACCTTAAATCCCCCCTTTCTGAAATTCCCTACACTCTGAAAGCACAGTGAATTGACCATTGGGTGTGTGACTTCCAAAGCGGGGAAGGCCAACAGTCCCCACAGGGACTTGATTTAATTGTCCTTGTGCAGAGGAGCTGTTGGAGTCTGTGTTCTGAATGTTTTCTCTCTTGTCCCCAGAACAACTTCCACCATGGCCACCTCGTCGAGTTCCCACTTGAACAAAGGCATCAAGCAGGTGTACATGGCCCTGCCTCAGGGGGAGAAGGTCCAGGCCATGTACATCTGGATCGACGGCACCGGAGAAGGACTCCGCTGCAAGACCCGGACCCTGGACTATGAGCCCAAGTCCATAGAAGGTGGGGGACAGGGCAATGTGGGTCATACTGGCCAGGAGCAGCGTGGGGGATTGGGGTGGGCAGTAGCCTGAGACCCAGCCACCAGGTTCGACCTTAGCATTACTGTGGGAGAAACTCTTCTAAGGCCGGGGTTTTTCAGACACTGAGCTCCTACGCTGCCTCACCACATAGCAGCAATGAATGTTCGTTTCAGTGACGCTCACTGAAGTAAGTCAGCTAGTATGAGAGACAAAAGCTAAGTCTGTTTTGGGGGATTGTAAGCTGCCCCCAATTTCTCAAGAAGTTTTTGTGAAAACATCAAAAATAAGATTTACAAAGCCACTTTCAAATGTAAGCCACACTCAATTTTCAGGGACATTTAAAATGGCAGCAACAAAATAAGGAAATGCAGCTTAGAATCAAATTAATATGGTCTGTTATTGTTGTCCCCTTCATTTGTCAGTCTAGAAGAAGCCATAGCCGCCCTCCCTCTGGAAAGGGGGACCAGAGGACGCCGAACCTTTTACCTCCTTTTAGGATCACTTGGGCTTCTGGAAGTCTTCACCTGTGAGTGAATGACCATGACAGGCAGTTGTGCACACCTGTGTGGCAGGTGTTGGACAGGCAGGCACTGGAGAGAGACACGGGAAGAGATGGGTATCTGCTTTCAGGGAACTCATGGTCAATTAGAGGAATAGAACTGACCTTTCACACCTGGTGGGAAAGTAGAGCGCCGCCTTGAAGTTATCCTGCTGGTCCTGTGAGGACACACTGAGCTGCGACTATCGGGGGTCTCAGGGGAGTTGCACTAGAGAAAGGAACCTAGAAGGGGCATCAGAGGACTTCTCTGTTCCTCCTGCTGCGTTGTTTTAAATGATGACTTTGCCATTTGCAACAGCATGATGGACCGAGAGGGAGTGAATGCTGTGTGGTGAGATAGAAAAAGACAACCACCAAACAGAAATAGACGTTCCGTCTATAGAATTGAATTAGTGGTTACCAGAAGGCCGGAGGAATGGGTAAATCGGGTAAAATTACAAGGTGAAGGATGGAATCGACAGCTGAGGGTGAACTTTGTGTGTCATATACAGGCATTGATTTACGATGATGCACATCTGAAATCTGTATGTTATGATGCAATTTTCCTTTAGTAAGAAATTTTTAAATGACTGACATAATTGGAAAGTCAAAAGTACTTCCATTAGTTCCCTTGGTGTCTTACTTAGGGAGGGAATGTCACACTTGGATTAATTTTGTGACATTTCCTTTAAGGAAGTGACGCAGTGATCTTACTTGGAACTCAGGTAGGAAGGACTGTAGGGCTGTGTACCATGTCAGGGTTTGCCTAGTAAAGGTGGCATCAGATGAAAGACCTCTCGGGGCAGAAGGGGTACGCAAGGGGCTGTGTTCGCACCTGGGAAGCTCCTGTGCTCCTGTGCTCACTTAAATGTCTGCTTGTCTTTTTACTACAGAGCTGCCCGAGTGGAATTTTGATGGCTCCAGTACTTTTCAGTCTGAAGGCTCCAACAGTGACATGTATCTGGTTCCGGCTGCCATGTTTCGAGACCCTTTCCGCAAGGACCCCAATAAGCTGGTGCTCTGTGAAGTCTTCAAGTACAACCGGAAGCCTGCAGGTGGGTGTAGAACGGGATGGATGTGAATATAGTCCCATTCCCTGAGTGCTGTAAAGGGGAGAGAATGGAGAGAATGTACCTTCAGAATCTATACTGGGAGGACTCAGAAATGTTCCCAAGTTTAGGCCATTGGCCATATCTCACTCACCCTGAATGTTCTCATTTAAAGAAGTAGTGTGCCCCCCCACCCCCATAGATTCCTTACTTATTGACTGCATAAAACAGCATTGGATTCTTCTGCGTCTTCGAGTTTTTTTTTTCTTTTCTTTTTGTATTTGATGTGTTTTTCCTTACTCTGGCCCTTGGTTTCAAATCCCAATCCTTGGGCATAATATGATGACCTGCACCTAAATCACTGAGCCACAGGGGTGCACGGGATTCTTCTAAGTCCCCAAGACACAGCCCGTTTGCCTGCCTGTAGATTTTAAGAACATGGATCCTGGAGTTGCGTTTGAAACCTGAGTCTGCAATTTACTACCTATGAACTTGGACATATTTATATTTTCCCAATTTTAAAAGGGGAAAATAGTGAAATCCATCTTGCAAAGCTGTTTGGAGAATTAAATGAATTAATATGTGCTGATAATTTAGAATGATTGTTCATTGAATATTGTTCACCATTTCAACCCAAGAGGCTTATTTGTTTCTAGTCCTGACTAAATTACAAACACCTGGGATCACGGGTCTTCTCTAACCATGCCTTTGGTTTTGGTCTGATGTGTTCATTGTCCCCACTTCTGGGCCAGTTAGGCTTTTTGGAAGTCACTTAGTGACCCTGGGCCATCATGGCAGGAAGCTTTCTATTGCAAAAGATGTGAGCTTTGAAGCCAAGACACAGCTGGCATCTCAGCTTCTTGTGGGCAACGACGAGACTTAGAATTCCTGCCTGGAATTGTTAGAAAGACTCAGTTGTGAGTTTTATTTTTAAATATAAAAGACCATTAAGTGGTTGCTGGGACATAGGCAAGCGGTCAAGACGTCTACATTTACTTATTTTGCAGTTCTCTTCTAGCTTAGAAGCGGATTCCCATTGAGCTTGTCCCATTTTAATGTTTTGCACGAACCAGCACTGTGTAAGTGAGCACTTAATCTCACCTGGAATGTGAGGCTCCTATTAGACAAACATTTTTCTCACTAAGAATTAAAGCTTCGACTCTAAATGCCTGAGAAACTAGAAGCAGCTATCTTGTGAACAGAGGGTTTAAGTGTGAGGTGTTTGGTACTTGGGAAGGAGCCAGAATGCAGAAAAGGTAGAGACAACTCTTTCTGCATCCACTCCCATGTGGCTTGATTGGAACCTGGTTTAGTTCTAATGAGTCTTTTACGAGTCTCCCTACAGACTTCTACTTAAGTAAGGCTTCACCCATTTTCCCCTCTCATGCTAATGGGGTACACAAAGGCTTACCCTGGGTCAGTTGAGCTATGCACGGGACCGCCTGCCCCTCAGCACTGGACTTCAGTAATGGGTCCCTACCTCACTAACTTCATTGACTTTTTCTAGAGACCAATTTAAGACACACCTGTAAGCGGATCATGGACATGGTGAGCAACCAGCACCCCTGGTTTGGCATGGAACAGGAATACACCCTCATGGGCACAGACGGGCACCCTTTCGGTTGGCCCTCCAATGGCTTCCCTGGGCCCCAAGGTGAGTCCCATTGCTGACAGGTGAATCTTCTCCTCTTGCCCCGGTGCTTAACACAGATAATCCCTTTCCAGAGCTGGGAGTGACTCCCGGTGGCTCAGAGGACTATAGGGGAGTATCCCTGAGACAGGCTGAAATCATACTGTTAAAAGAGCGCAGCCCTCACATTACTCAAAGGCAAACAGGGATGGTTATATTTTGATTTCTGCAGGGTGGAAATCTTGGTTCTATGGAGGATGTGATCAAGGAGAGGCTCTGCACTTAACCCCTCACCTCCATGTGAAAACAGGGATAGTGATTCCAGTGAATCACTGGATTCAAGCAGTGCAAGCTCTCTGAGTCTGACTTTGGGCCATGCATTTTCTGTAAAGGAGGCTTTCTGCATTTCCTGCTTCTGACATTGGCATTGCATCTCTGTAGGTCCCTACTACTGTGGGGTAGGATCAGACAAGGCCTACGGCCGGGACATCGTGGAAGCTCACTACCGAGCCTGCCTGTATGCTGGCATCAAGATTGGGGGGACGAATGCTGAGGTCATGCCTGCCCAGGTAAAGGGCTCTAGACTTCAGGGGAGGCAGGTGGGGACTTGCCATTGATGCCACATACCTCACCCCATAAGCTAAGGGTGAGCTCAAGTGGGGGTGAGAAGAGAGCAGCTTCTGAGTTGCGGGGGTGAGCAGTTGGCTCTGTTTTAAAGACCAACCTTCTTGTTGTCTAGTGGGAATTCCAGATTGGGCCCTGCGAAGGCATCGACATGGGAGATCATCTCTGGGTGGCCCGTTTCATCCTGCATCGAGTATGTGAAGACTTTGGGGTGATAGCAACCTTTGATCCCAAGCCCATTCCTGGGAATTGGAATGGTGCCGGCTGTCATACCAACTTCAGCACCAAGGCCATGCGGGAGGAGAGTGGGCTCAAGTGAGTGCCTTTCCTTTCTCTGTAGGAAGTGATGCTTTCGGAGGGTTTAGTGTTTTCAGAAAGAGTAAGCTGGACTTAGCTCTTGACATTTGACTTCAAAAATTGTCTTCTAATCATTTCATCTTATTCTTATTGAAAAGAATCAAATAATAGAATCCAATGGTGGTGAGAGGGAAAAGTTGACAAAGATGAATGTGTTTGAAAATCTTTCATAAGAACTAAATTAGTGGGGTGCGCCCTTGTGAGTGCTGAGATGCTGGTGTATAAGCTATGTAAAGTGCCAGGACCACAGTTCAAGACCGGGGCGGGGGTGAAAAAACAAAATAGACAAGTGAAACAAAGATACTTCTTTCTTCCCTTCCTTCTCTTTCAAAAAAATAAGTTAATTTTAAAAAGGACTAAATTAGTAACAGTACAGACTCGAGAATGACTTTAATGCTCTAGGGCGAGAACGACTTTAATGCTCCGGGGTAGAAGAATGCCGTTCAGGTGATATGTCTATGTCGTCTATTGAGTGTCCAGGCGGGGCCATGTATGGTGGGAGAATTAGAAATGGGAAATGGGAGAGAGCAATAGAAGTCACTCTGTTCTTAGACCCATACCTGCTCCTCTGCCCTTGAAGGCCAGATTTCCTGGAGTCAAGGTCCGACTCCCTTCTGCTGTTTGCTGCAGGTACATCGAGGAGGCCATCGAGAAGCTAAGCAAGCGGCACCAGTACCACATCCGAGCCTACGATCCCAAAGGGGGCCTGGACAATGCCCGGCGCCTGACTGGATTCCATGAAACCTCCAATATCAACGACTTTTCCGCCGGCGTGGCCAACCGGAGTGCCAGCATCCGCATTCCCCGGACTGTTGGCCAGGAGAAGAAGGGCTACTTCGAAGACCGTCGCCCCTCTGCCAACTGTGACCCCTTCGCGGTGACAGAGGCCATCGTCCGCACGTGTCTTCTCAACGAAACTGGCGATGAGCCCTTCCAGTACAAGAACTAAGTGGACTGAACGTGCAGTCTGGGAGCTCCCCCTCATTTCACATCCACTCCCCCTCTTACCCCTCTCTCAATGGTCCTAATAGATGTAACTCAAAGGGCAGAATATCAAGGTCTTTTTCATCCCTCACGCTCAGTTAATATCTCTTGCTTTCTTTGGCCAGGATAGAGGGGTCAAGTTCTTAATCTTTTCACACATACCTCCTCTCCCCCTTTTCTTTCCTGTCAATGAAGCTTTCTAGTTAGTGGGGGGTGGGGTGGGGGTGGGGAATCATAACCACTGCTTCCATGTAATCAGGTGTGTTTGTCCAGTAGGTGTAGCTTCCCGGACAGAGAGCATAGTATTTGTGAAGGGAGGGGAGGACTTTATCTTCGAGGTAGCTTACTTGTTCTGCGGTCAGGATTTTTCTTGGTAGGAAGCTCCATTTATAGGTTCTAGCCAACCTTCTACTAAATATGAGAATTAGAGAAGGGGGAAACAAGAAGAAGGCCCTCATTCCTTTGCCTGGGCTAACTCTCCCTCACCTGAGGATAAGCCCAACCTGAGCTGGTGGACAGCCCTATCCTAGAAAGTTCTTTACTGCTTGGTCCTCCATTTATAACAGAGCAGAGTAGTATTTTTATATTTAAATGTAAAAACAAAAAAATTATATATATATATGGGTGTGTGGATATGTGTTCTTTCCCTAAAGAAAACCATCGTGGTCACAGGGAGCCCAGTTTGAGGGGAGTGGTCTGGATGGAGATTAAAGATTTCCAGGGTGCAGTGGAGGCGGGGCTTGACTGTTGGGCAGACTTGCTCCCCCCACTGCCACTTGGGGTGTCTCTGTACCTCCCGCCCTTCCGGAGGGGTGGGTTCTGGTGGGTGACGAGTGGAAGCAGTCACCTGAGCCCTGGGCTTTGGTTAAGCACACATGAGCTTGTCCACACAGGGGCTGAGTATGAGTTGGCTGGTCAACTTGAGCAGGTGACTGACAAGGGGTTGCTGGGGATTAATTTCTGGTGGAAATAGCGTGTCACTAAAGCAGGCCTTTTGAGATATTAAAAACACTTTAAAAAATACGAGTTTAGATTTTAATCATTTGTAGGGTTTCTAGTGTTTTACAGATTTGCTACAACTGTCTCATCTCTGCTGTTTGAGGGGATGGGCAGAACTAGTCAAAACATGTAATTTTGTATCCTAGTGTCCTGAGTGAAATGCTCTCTTCCTTTGTTAAGGTTCCTGAGGAGTTATTTTCTCTTTTATAATAAAAAAGAAACCCCACCTCCGTCCTGAATGTTCCTGGCTGTTTCTGTGTTAGCCCTGGCCCTTCCCTCTTGGTGACAGCTTCAGATGGCCACGTAGTCTGTTCACTTAGAAAACAGTAAACAAACACCTGCCCAGAGCGGCTGTTATAAATCAACCTACCATTTATAAGATCTCTTCTGACTTGACTCTTTGAAAGCCTCTGTGCCGTGCCATTCCATTCCTTTCTCTCCTACCCAAAATAAAGGGGACTAATTTTAAGCAATATAAGCTCTAGTTTACCTGTTCCTTGAATTTTTAAAGAACTTTGAGTAATATTGCCTATAAAGCTCTTCCTACAGTTGGAGAGTTTGGCATATCCAGCCCCGGAGTTTTACAATAGATACAAATCCAGTCCTTGTGCCCTAGAGCACAGCTTTCGCCATAATGTGACAACGGCTTTTGAACCTCTGGCTTAATTTTACAGTAGCTCCTAGTAGTGTGTTGTGTGCTCAACTGGTCTCTTTCCCTATTGGTCTTGAGTTCACCCTCTGCTCAGCTGCAAGTGATTTCATCTTTATAGCAGATACTGACCCTGTTGCTATTTATGGTAAAGCCTTGGCAGGCTGAGCCAGCCCAGATAGGCCTTGGATACCTTCCTTTGCAACAGACGTGGGGGAGGGGGGGTGGGCGCTGCTTAGATTTCCCTGATTTTGACCCCTCTGTACCCTTGCTCTGGGTCTATTTCCCTGGATTTCTTCCACTTATCCCAGCTTATTTGCAGGTCCATTTCTGCGGCAGGCTGGCAGGCTCCCTGCTCCGTTTGTTTACACACATCTAGCAAAAAGCACTTAACTTCCAGCATGTGAACCTAGTGTGTTCAGGAAGTAGGGGCATGTTACTGGAAGTAGGGTAATTACTGTCTTTAGAAGGCAGTGTTTTCTGAAGGGAGTTGGGACCTGTTACAGCAACTTAGAGATGTGATGATGCTTTTCTCCAGGCACGTGTATCTTGCTTTAACCTTAGGTAATCCTCAATATCCATAGGATATTTTTCCTCAGAGGTTGAGAAGATGCAATATGATTGAATTTTCAAAGATAATCTGACCTGTTGCTTTGCTTTGGGTGGTCTCAGCTGGCTCTTGGTATTCTGCTCTCTCCTCTTAACTTTGGTTTTGCAGATAAATTATATGATTATTCATTGCATCTAAAGTTCTATTTCCATCTTTCCAGCCCAGTTATCTTCCCTTCCCTTGGTCCTCCACACCCTTCTTGGTGGGGGGTGACTGGCAGTCAACTCCAGACTGAAGATGCTTGAAAAGGAATTTTAAATGAATACAGAGCAGAACTTACTTCCTTCTCCACCTCTAAGACTTAGTTTTGACCTATAGGTCATAGTGCAATCTTCTTCATAGTCCTAAGGTGTTTTTTAATAACCCATTGAACAGACAAGGTTCCATGATAATTGTCAGCAATAGATTAAACAGAATGGCAGTCAAGCCATCAGCTAATAGACCAGTGTTCACAAAAGGGGTTTTCCATTTTAAACCACGTCAATTGCCTTCATTTCGTCCTGCCAGTTCATGAAGAACTCTGACAGCATAAGCTAATAGAAGGTCAAGGAGCCAATAGAGGGTTCCAAGGAGTTCCCTGGATAGGTATCACCAGGGCCATTTACAAAACTGTATCTGTGTTGCTGGGAAGACGAATACCCGGATGGATGAAACTTTCCAAACCCTCTGCTGGGTTCCAAATAGCAAAAGCATCACTTTGGTCATTCCAGCTGATGCTTGGCCTTTACACCAAGAAGGTGCAGAGTCTGGAAAGCAACCTACTGTCCCAAAACATCACAGCACTCAAATGGACTTTTTGGTTGTAACTGCTATGAGGCTGGGGATCCTGTTTTTCTCACTGTATCCCCTTGCCTGTCAGGCCGCCTGCTGCTCCCATGAATTATTTTAATTATTTAATTAATGTGAGCTCGAGCCTACAACTCCCGGTGGTGTCCAACCCACTAGGTTTTGGTTTGCCCATATTTAAATTCAGTGGCACTGAGGTCACATCTTGCTTTACTGAGCTTAATGACTCCACTTGTCCATAAATTCTGGCTGAAATCAGTCTGCCAAGACCCTCCTATCACTCAGTTATAACATACAAAGTAGGGATCGTGCAGTGCTAAAGGCTTCAGGTAAATTGCTATTGACGATTTGAGCTGATAAGAGTCCTGCCATTTGACAGCCTTTAGCTCAATCAGCAGCGACTAAGGAGCACAGGCCACATACCTCCTGGGTTTGAGTCCTTGGTGGGTGGAGGGGGGAAGGGAGGGAAGGGACAACCAGTGTGAGAAACTAAAAAATTTAAAATGGAATGCTGCTTCCTCCTCTCCCTGCTGCCGCTTGTTTGCCTTCATTTCTGCCTGCACCTTTCCTTCCTTAAAAAATGGTCATACTTGATTTTACAATATGCAGATGTATGTACAATACAGACTAGACATATGCCATATTTATGAGCACATGGGTATATGGACACATTAGAGTCACAATAGTTACTTTTCATGAACCTATTGCTCAAGACAGGCATCTCATAAAGGAGACAGGAAATTCAGACTCTCTTCCAGTATGTGAGAGAATTCACTGAGTATCTGTCGCTTTAAGAGCCAAAAGGCAAGACCTAGAAGTGATCATTGTTCTTCAAACATGGCCCCATTGCCAGCCCTTTCTAATTCTGCCCTCTCCAGTGCTCTGAGAACTAAGGCTTTGTCTAGTTCTCTGCCCAGACCCCTTTGATGAAAGTGCGTGTCAGCCTAGTCCCGGGTCATAGAGGAAGTATCCACCCAGTGCTATTGTCATTTGGTGAGTAGCTTTTTGAGGGTCCTGGACCTCAGAGTGATCCTTTTTCTCAAGGATTTCAGATTAGATTCCTTGCATTGTCTTGTGATGGTAACTTGACGCAGTTCACTCAACTCTGGCTGTGTGAGTCAGCTGCAGACCTGTTGACTTCATTCCAGTGAGCACATGCAGGCTTGAGCACAATCTAATGTCTGCAGGGAAGGCTTTCTGCATTTGCCTTTCAACAGAGGCTCAGAAGAAAAAAAAACAACTCCTACAACTGTTGTTCTGCTATTGACATTGAATGGAAGAATTTCTGAAGATACCTCCAAAATTCAATAAAATGAGCATCAGTTTTTGGTGTTTTGGTGCAAGGCTATGAATGAGGGGATGAAATGAAAGGAAATTCTCTTCATCTTCATGTCTCCCTCTTTCAGTTACAGGAGTATCATTGCTGTCACTAGTCTGAGACTTTCAGGCCTATTGCTATACACACTTATCCTCAAATGATGTGCGAGCTGTTTGGGTAGCTGTGGAATAATGTTCTACATATGATGAAATTCAGTCTAGTAGTGGTAGAGGGGAGAAGGAAGATTTTAGGGGAGAAGTGAACACTGGTCTCTGGGGTGGACTATGACACATTCAGGGCTCAGTTTAGAGAAATGATCAAGTAGGAAAACACGCTTCCCAGGGCTCCTTTCCAAGAGGAAAAAAGAATGGTCTAGGATTCTCTTCCTAAAAAACCTACCACCAGACTCATCCCTAAATGGGCTTAGGATACAGAAAATGCCCAGTTACAAGCATTTTTTTATGGTTATGCTATGGCCTCACTCACTTAACTAGCCAAGTCAGCCTTCAGCAAATGTTTGATGAATTAAGTAGTCAGAGAAGGATCATTACCAGTGTCACTGGCTAATGGGAGGGGATAGAAGTATTCACCTTCGATGTTAACAGTTTGTCTAAAGATGGCCTACACATGCAGTTAACCCCAGAGTACCTGGTTCAGAAGCAGCCTCCTCATCCTGACCCAAAATTCGGCCTCTCTGGGAGAGATCCATCCCAATTGCTAGATCCTGGAAGTCAGTGAGTCTTCCAGGTTTCTCCCTTCACTTAAAAAAGGAGGTGAAATTCCCTCCAAAGTTAGAATTCTGTGCCATGAGCCATTAAGTCCAACACTGAGCTGAAGCAGTTCTGCTTCATTTGAATTTACTTTCTTGCAGGACAAGAGCATTCTTCTAATGTATGATGTTTGTCATTGGGATTCACAGCTGCAGTCAGAAAGTCAGGGATGTTGGAGAAGTCTGGAAGAAATAAACAGTTGTGTGTGTATTTCTATATACATTTATTGATACCGATATATTAGAGGAAGGAAGGAATAAGAAGAAGAAGTGTTTTTCATTTGTTTGTTTATTTATTTTTGGTTGCTTCTCCGAACTCCAGTCTTGAACCCAGGTCCTTAGGCTTTACCTGGTTACACTCCAGCTGCCTGCTTGGCACCTGAGCCACCAGGGCTCAGCATATCTTACTGCAACATTTCTTTGGGGGTAAAAAGATGATGAGGCAATATTTTCATATGAGTAGTAATGGACATTTAATCACAAAATAATTTAACTCATTTTTCCCAGGTTACAGAGAACTATGTCCCTCTGAGCGTCTGACTTCAGCTACAGAGAGCCAGTGACCACCTCCCTCAGGGAGTTCAGCTCCCACTGAAAAGCATAGTCCTGAGTGTGTTGTCTCTTGTTGCATAACGAGTGACCTCAGAATGTAGCAGCTTAAGTCAGCAAAAAATGATTATTTCACCAGTTTTCTAGGGTCAGGAATGTTGGGGTGAGGTAGCTGGCTGAATGTGCCTCAGTTTCTTTGGAGGCAGCAGCAGTGAAACCATCAGGTTTGCAGTCTGTGAAGAGGAGCCTGAGGTTGCAGATGGGTCCCCAGCTCAGTCCTTATCACGGAGTCATATGGGTCCTTCCATAATGCTGCTCGTGACATGTCCTTCCCTAGAGAGAGTGAAGAGAGAAAAGGAGAAAGAGAAAGAAAAAGGAAAAAGGAATGGGGGGAAAGGGGGAGAGAGGAAAGGGTGGGGAGAGGGGGCACAGGTTTATTACCTAATCTTGGAAGAGATACTCCATCCCTTTTGCCCAGTCCTCTGGGCTAGAAGTGAGTCAGTTCCCACCTAAAGGAAGAAAGACTCCATCCCTTGAGGGAAAGAATATCAAAGAATTTGTGGGTAAGTCTTTAAATTCACCACAATGGACAGTGTGGCCCCTGAGATGAAGGGAAAGTTAAAGCATTATCCCAGGGAGGAAGTCTTTTGTTTCAGTTTCTGGCTTCCTCCTCTGAGTCCTGTTCTTCAGGATACCCTCCAGTTTGTCCACGGGTGGAATAGGGAGCTTCCAGTTCCAAGCCTGCCCAATTAAGGGCACGAGGCGTAATGCTGGTTTCCCTTTCCCTTTCCCTTTTCCCATTCCAGTCAGCGGCGGTAGCGTGTGTGGGAGTTCTCTGGGAGCCATTCGTGGAGCCAGGAAAAGACAGAAAGAGACAATATCTGTAGGGTAAAAACCCTACCAAAGTGTATATGATGCATATAAGGAAGATTCCAGACCAGAATACTAACGATCTTCCAAAGCCGGCTGTAACCCCTGATCCACTTTAGCCCACCAGAAACCAAGCCTGCTTGCTGCCTCAGACACACCCTTGACTGTCACGGTCACCACATGTCATCTGGGTGAAAGTGTATGGAGAAGATACACACATACCACAGGATGAATTTACCCCCAGACTAAGCTTCCTCTAACGTTAAAAAGGACTTTAAGAATCAGCTCTTTTCCTGATACTTAGGCAAGTCCTCAGCAGAAAAACCACAAACCCAGAAACCCTCAGAGAAATCTCTGCTCTTATCATTCCCAGAGAGACCCTGATGGGGTGGCATGGATATTTTTGCCCGAATTAGCAAGACATCCTCCAGGGGACAAGTTTACGTAGGTCACTTTAGGGAATGGGAAAATATTGATAAAACCTCATCTCTGCCTATACAAATACTGGGAAAACAAGAAACACTTCTAGGGGCTTCTGAGCTCATGTGGAGTAGACAGACTTTTTAGGAAAGAAGCTGAATGAGAATTCCTGTACTAGTGACAGAAGGTGGAAAAGAGGGAGACGCTTGTCCTCACCCTCACATTATTTCAGTCTAGCGTCTCTACCACCCCCACCCTCCCTGGTCTCTGACATGTTCTGTTTTTGCCTTTGCACAAACTGGAAAGTTCCAAGACCTAGGTTAGTCTTAGATGCCCAGTGCCCCAGAACATGCCAGCCCTCCCCTGACCCTTCCTGCAGAGTCCAGGGAAGCCCAGATGAGCCAATACCAGGTGTTATCTTCTTGCTCCGGTTTCTCCCAGTTCCATGTGCAGGCAGCGGGTTATTTGGTTCTCATAAGCTGGATTATGTAATAAAGATCTTGAACAGTGATGCTGAGCCAACCCGAGGTCACAACAGAAAGGGCGTGGAGGAGCAACTGAAGTAACAGAATGAGCAAGCAAGAAGGGAGGAGACATAGAGACAAGGGAGGTCATTTCATTTCTCCTGTCTGCTCCTATGCTCATGGTCTCTAGGAACAGAGCAGGCTGCCTGAAAAGTGTTTCTCATCTCTTGTTCACTGGGCGGGAGGCCTGTCAGTTACAGGCCTGGAGGAGCGCCAGTCACCCCGGTGTGTCCCCTGCCCAGCAGACCCAAAATGGAGGCCGCGTGGTGTGGCGCTGAGTGTTCTTGACAGGAGCAGACAAGACCATTGTCTCTATCTGCCCAGCCTCCATCTGATTCCACGCTGACTACAGAGGTCAGGGCCTGTAGCCCTGGAGACTTTGTTCTCTTCCATATTTCAGAAGACTTAGCTCACTTTAGCTGGGAACTCCACATGTGCCGGGAGCAGAGAGCAAAAAGGAGGTATAGGATTCTGAATTAACCCTGAGAAAACTGTCGCTCTTTTCATTAGCTGTTTTTTTTTTCCTCCCTAAGGAAAGGTGCAGGAAGGCAGGAAGCGAGAAAAGGAAGAGGTACTTCATTTTATTTAGTTGTTCATCTTTGTTCTTGCCCGGTCCCAAGTCTTGAACCAGGGACCTATGTGGACTACATCCAGTGAACTCAACTCTAGGCCACCAGGACATCCCTTCATTCACTTCCAACAAGTTAAATCTGAAGCTAATTGTAGTGATGCTGAGGTTGGGCCTGATGGCTTTAGCAATCCCGCAGTTGCCACACAGACATTCCAGAGAGGTTTACAAGCCAGGTAACCACAGTGTCCCTGTTTTGCAAGCATAACTCTCAGGTGAGTCTTCCATCTGCTATGATGACCAAAGAGCTGCCCCTTTAAGTGGAGTTCTTGCTGGACTTGGAGCCCCCATCCTGCCAGTTGGATAGGAAACCCTGCTTCAATATTCCTGGGGTCTCTAGCCCACTCAAAGCTGAAAATAAATCCAGGACAATGACCTGGTACCCAGAAAATAAGGGAAAAGTAACAAGTGGCTATTGCTGTGATGGATAGTCAAAGGCCCTGTGGTCTCCTGGGGGCAACCTCTTCAGATATATCCTATAGTCCTTACCTTAGGAGGTCTTGTCACTTTCCTTGGCTCCCAAAACAATTTTTCTCTTGGGGAGTATTTTTCAAGTCTTCTTAGAGTCTTCCTTTCTTGGGGTCCCCTCTCCCTTTCTCTATAAGATTCAAAGTCTTTGAGTTTTCACTAAGGACCACTAGAGAGGTGGTCTTTCAGATTTCTCCTCAGCAACCCAACTCTCTCTTCAGGCAAAGAAACATAAAATCCCCACCCTAGCCTAGTGGGTAAGTGCCGTGGGGACGGGGACAGGGAGGAGTGTCTAGTGATGTGATCCAGCTGGAACCATCCTCCATAACCTAGCAGAACCAGAAGTGTAGCCAGGATATAGTGCCCTGGGGGAAGAAAGCCCTAATTTTTAAAAATACATCTTTTGGTAAGAAGATTGGTAAGCTTTTTAATACCAACAAAATGTTAGGAAAAAAATCACTAAAACAAATTACCAGGGGGTTATCAGAAACAAAAAGTGTGATCATGGCAAATGAGAGACTAGCTACGAGATGCTCAGGACAGTCTGGTGATATTTTCTGATTTTTAATTTAAAAAAATTTTGATAGTGTCTCTAGACAAATAGATAAGGGAAATATATATTTTGGATAGAACGTGTCTTGATTTCAAAGATATTTCACATTTGAAAGTAATCTTATGAGCAAGCTAAACCTGCTAAAAACCTGTGAACTGGGTAAAGGGAGGTTAGATGGACTGGTACCTGGAGGAATAGCCACTATTCTAGAGAGCTGATTGATTCCAAACAAAAGGAAGTCTGTGAAAGTTTTGCAAAAGCATGTTCAATTTATTTCTGCCCAAGTCTTCTTTTTATCATTTACTTGATTGAAGATATTTGTTAATACAGTTAAACGATTTATCAGTGACTCAAAGAGGAAGGAACAAGATAAATTCCAAAATCACAATGGCCTGAAAAATTTGTACCAAAGTGAGCAAGATGAAATGGAATAAGGACAAACATTGTATCTTTATGATGTCCTGCAAATTAAGAGCACAGGTGTATGTCATGTCAGTTTAAGAGCAACTGGTCCTGTCTCTCAAGGATTTTAGTCAACTACAAACCAGCAGGTGTGATGAGACTTACAAAAAGTCAGTGCAATTTTTCTTGTGCTAATTAGAAATGTTGTGTCGAGAAGAAGGCACCTATTCTAACTCTACACCCATTAGACTTAGAGAATACCTTTCTAGACTGGAGCAATAGTCCAGAGAATAGCTAGAGAAAGGCTGGTGATCGATATACAAGTCATTAGGAATCAATGTAACAGAACAATCTGCAAAAGGAAGGACTCAATAGAGATATGAATCCTGTCTTCAGCACGTGAAAGAGTTGTCATGTGAAACCACGCCTGATGCATGTGGTTTCAGAGAGCAGAATGAGAATAAAGATAGAATAATAGAGCCCACAAAACCAAATGACAACTGCATAGAAGCAAATTTGACCTAATCATAAGAAAAGTATAAAGTGGTTATAAATGGAAAGGGTTTTCTTATCACAGAGCAACTTCCCTGCCCTAGAGAATTTGATCCTACATTGGGCGACTCCCTGTAATGGATTCTGTAAACAGGATTCCTCAACCTGGGAGGCTAGACAGAGTGACCTGTGGGAAAAGTATTCTTAACCTGAGTCCCCAGTCAAGTTCCAAGAGGTCTTGGACAAAATTAAATTATATTTAAATCATATTTTAAACGGAGAAAAATCTATAACTAGGTTGGTTTGTATGTTTTAACCATAATGTCAAAGAGGAGACTAAGGTAACACCTACTTCTGATATTCTAGGATTCAAGATTATATTCCGTTTTAAATGTATTACCAGTTACATTTCTTACATCGACTAATAAGAAATAGCAGCACTCCTAGCCTGTTTGTCTTACTTCTAGGGAATTCTGAAGAGACAGAAGATGTTTTTGTGTCATAAAGAATGTATGATAATTTAAATTTTGTTATTAATTTTTTTATGTTTCACTATGTCCTTTTAATGTCCTCTTTTATTTTCAGTGATTTTAATTTTTTATTGTATAATTGCCTTATGGTCCATTAGCTATTGGTTGCAAAGAATTTAGGATGAATCTACCTTCTGGAGACCAGACATCAGGGAAAGAAGGTAGAGCTTCCCTGATGTGCTTCATCAGCCAGCCCAGCCCCCAGAGACTTAGGAAGGGCATTAAGAGACCCAGTCAGACAAGGCAACATTTGAAAGTTCCTAGCTCCATGTAAGCTCTGAACCTGTGATGCTCAGAAGTGGGACGATCATTGGGGCTTGCACTGGTTAATGATTACTTTGATTTTGGATTGCTCTCTCTAACTCCTAGAAGCTAAGCTTCAAAGGTAGAGAGATTATTTCCTCTATTTCATTTAAATGCTATCACCCATTTCCTTTAGATCATTATTGCGGACAATAACTTTTGCATAAAAGAAAAAATAAACAAATGTAAGATTTAAAAGCAAAAGTCGTGGATGTGGTTCAACGAAGAAAGAGTTTCACAAACTTTCTGGCAAGTTGGAATCACGGGTGGACTCTCAGGCATTGTTAGTGGAAATGTGAGTTGGGACATCTTTTGTGAGGGCAATTTGGCAATTTTGATAATTATTTGTAAGTCACATGTCCTTTTGATCTCGCAAGTCTCTTAGGAAGTAATTGCTTGCATATGTGCACAAAGACAGGTACAGAAAGTTCAGTGCACTCTTGTTCATATCAGCAAGTGGCTGGACCCAACTGTCAGATTAATGAAGCCCATTGATACATTAGAACTAAATGGCTGTTAACAAGATGGAAGAAGGTCAGTGTGTAGAGACAGGGAAATTAGAACTATATTGTTAACTGAGAAAAGCACAGTGCCAAAGAGAACATTGTAGTCAAATGTTTTTTGTCTCTCTCTCTGTGTATATATACAGATATCAAATGTTATATATATCATATGACTTATATTGTATTTATCATAATTTATTACATTATAATGTAGAATATTTGTACTATAGATGTATATATACACACATATATAATGGACTCACACTCAATATATACACATATTTTCATGGACTCTTAGACCATTCCTGGAAAGATTTACAAGTACTGACACCAGTGACTTCCTCTAGATAGGGGTAGGAGAAAATCGTTTGTAGTTGTTTTACTTCCTTTAGTTTTTTTAAATCACTCATTTAGGAAGCTTTTGGAAAAAACACCTACGCTGGCTACAGAGACAGTGAAGGAGAGATGTGTGATCCTGGTCCCTTTGGGCAAGCCAGTTGTGTTGGGACTTTCCATCACCTCTAGCATGGGTAAATGACGGACAACCCTCAGGATTAAGTGACGTCTGTGTGGACGTGCCAACACACACTAGTGGAGAACATAGCAGATGTCGAACAAATGTTTGTCTGGCTCCCTTTATGTCCCCACCCCCAGGAACAGCCATTGACAGGCCATTTCTCACGGCTTGGGTTTCTTTTCTTAGGCCAGGAAAGTTGCTGCTGAGGCTACAGCTATTTAAATCCACTGACCTTTCCTGCTAAGGCTCCGGGACACCTCTGTCTGCGCTGGAGCGACCAAGGCTGCTGCTGAGAGACGCTGCTGCTGAGGGGTGTGTTGGGAGGTGGAGCAGGGGAGGGACTGGCTTCATCAGACCCTATGACATGCAGTGCGCATTTCTCTTGTGGAGGTGCCTGCCAGCTGGACCAGTAATCTCAGAAGACAGAAATAGCAGGGCTCGTGGCTGTGACTCCCAGCCTCTTCCTGGCCTAAAGTCATTGTCCACTGTTGCCAGAGTTTCATTTGCTCCATTACCTTGGTGGCTTCAAGTCCTCTCTGGAGGGGATGGAGTTTTGTCAAAGTGATAGGGCTGGTTGGCAGTCTCTCTGGAGGACATGAGCTAGAGAAAGACAGGAGCATCTCATTATCTCCTGAAGAGGTAAATCACGTCATTGTCCTGCCTGATTCCTTCAAGCCAAGTGACCACAAAGGGAAGCCATGTGATTTACCCCCCACCACTATCTCCAGCAACTCTACTCACCCTCACTCCCATGATGCAATCAAAAACAAATGCGCTTTCAAAGTGCAGAGAATAATGCCACCACACACACACACACACACACACACACACACACACACACACACACCTCCACACCCCACCTACTAGAAAACTCCTGTAGTTAAGTTAAACTTGCTCAAGGTTGAATGCCTGACATGCTTTCCACAAAACTTTGCACAAATACTGTTGTGACAGAAGAAGCAACATATATGCAACTCCATTTCATCCTCATGGCTTTTATTTATTAAAAATATTGACATGCACGCCCTGGTGGAGCAGCAGTTAAGTCAGCTGCCTTGGAAGGAAAGCAGGTCATGTACATTCCTAGGACTCAGGTTCATGTACTCTATCTGGGGGGCAGGGGTGAGGGGCAGACAACCAATGGGAACAACTCAATGAAATAAATAAAAATGCTTCTTCCTCCTCTCTCTTCTTCTCTGCCTGTCTGTCTGTGACAGTCTTACCTGTACCTTTCTTTTAAAAACTTTTACCATGTGTTCATTTTTTTTTAGCAACTGGACTGGGCCTCATGTGAACCATTTCCATAAAATCTGTCTCTCTCTATATCTGCCTTCCTTCCTTCCTTCTTTCCCTCCTACCTTCCTTCCTTCTTCCCTCCCTCTCTTCCTTTCCTTTTCTCTATCAATCATCTATTTATATCTATATTTATTATTTTATCTTATGAACAAACAAAACCCAACTAGACAGCTTTTACCAACATCTTATAAAACAAAGCCTGCATTGAAAAAAAAAAAACGGAAAAAATTAACTACTAAAATAAAATTGTGGAATTATAGGTGATTTTCCTGTATTTTCTAAATGTTTATTAATGAGAATGTACTGTTATAAAGAAAACATTGAAAATTGTTACAACAAAGCATAATTTCTAAGTAAAAATAACTTTCAAAGCAGAAAAAAACAAAGTTGTGCTTGCTTTGCAAACTGAGCTTCAAATTGAATGGTCCGGTGCCTCTTTCAACCCGCTGCTGCTCCTCTGACCCTCTTTCCAGGAGTCCTGCTCTCGCTCAGTTTCCCCTGAGAGCTGGGGCTGTGTTTCCATATCACCTAGGTTCTTCTTTCCATCCACTAGTGAAGATGGAGGGTCACAAGCAGAAAAGGGTACTAAATGTATTCTTGGACCAAGGAAGAGGGGAGCTCCTGCTAGAAATGCCTCTCCAAACCCTTGCCACGTGGGGATGAAGTTATATGCTTTTTGAGAAGGGGAGGGAACGGATAGAGTTTAGGTCTCTGACATCTGCAAACTTATGGGAAAAAAGATGCAGAGTGCTCCAGGACCACGAACCACACCTACTCTCAGTTCTTATTTGCTCTGGATCAGAGCTATCATGGTGCCAATGGGTGGGGATTTAACGTGTCCTTGTGGATCTTTGTTTCCTCTTTGCCTCCCCTTTGTCCCATAGTTCTCCATGAGCACATTAGGAGCTGCCATCATTTTCTAATCTAAAGTTGTTCCATTGTCCTCTATAATCAGCCAGTTATGTGACTCTGGTGACTCCTAAAAGCAAGCACAACTGAGCTATATGACAGCTTTGGTTGAACCATTTTGAAATGGCCAACCACCAAGTGACAAATGCATCCTCTCCAACTCGGGTGTGACTAGTGGTCTGAGGGCCAGCTACCCTCCAAACTTGAGCTGGTTTTTGTCTGATTCCATAATTCCTCTGTGTGAGTGGTAGTTTATTCTCACAAGAAGTCAGGTGGTTTTCTGGGGCTGCACAGCAAGTTAAGAGGTACAGCCCAGACTTGAACCCAGTTTCCTGACTCCAACCTCGGTGATTTTGCTTCTAGGCAATGGCTCCCATTCTCAGGACCCCAGGAGACATGGGTGAGGGCAGCATCCAGAGTCTGGCTCAGGTTAGACCAGTTTTCCTCTGGACCTGGGTGGGATATGAGAAAAAATGCATTGCTAAAATGGGCCCCATTTCCTGGGGACCCTCATCCCCACCTCCCCATGTCTCCGCGCTCTACAATTTTCAGCTCCAAATGAAGCGAAAGGAAGACAGGCCAGCTGACTCCCTGAACTCAGCAGAGGCTGTCAATCCTTGTCCTCTTTGGCTCGTATCTCAGTGTCCTCTTACCTCTAAACTGGTCAGACTGTAATCCCTTCTTCCCTTTAGTCCTCCTCCGCCATTCTTTCCACACAAATGAAAACCATCCTTTCTCTCCTTCCTTCATCAAACCACGTGTCAATGTTGAGAGGTGACAACAGAGGGTGGGGATGGTAGAAGTAGAATGGGACTGTGGAGAAAATTCTACTGAGGGAAAAAAAAGAAGAAAAAAGCCAGGTGCACACTCTATGAACCAGGGTATGTAGGTTCAAATTCCAGCTCTGCCCCTTACTGTCTGGTCTGGGTGAAACTCGGGTGAATTTCTTTACCTCTCAGAGTGTCTACCAAGCAGGCTTAGTGTGAAAATTGAATGAATGCATGGAAAGTTCCTAGTACCTATGCCCTCTGTGTTTGCTTTTATATTCCCCAAACTAGATACATGGGCAAATTCACTTCCTCACTACACGCCACCGTTTTCCAAATTCCAGTTTTCCTCATTGGAAACTTCTTCTGGAGAGGAGGAAGAAGCACTGAAGGAAGGAGGGAAGGAAGAAGCATGTTTATGTATTTATGTATTTAGTTGTGTATTTTCTTTTTGTACCCACCCTGGGTCTCAAACCTAGGTCCTTGAAATTTACATGGTCCATACTCAAGCCTGGCTGCCTGAACCACGAGGGTGTGCCCCTCCTTTTGATTTTCAAGCTGTCCCTAACGCTGGGCTGCAGGCTCCTGGCCAAACCCAGGTCTCAGGGGTGGCCAGGCCCAGGGGATGTCAGGGGAGAATGGTCCTTCTGAAAAGAGAAGTTTACTCCTAGTGACTTAACTCCACACATTTAGACCTAGTGTTCCATTTCAAGGTGTATGCCATTCTTGTCCCTTCTCCTAAGTTCCTTTTTCCACCCATGAAGTGTCCCCTTACCTGACCTTCTTAGGAAACAAATATTCGGGAGCTGCCGGGATTGGGTGGAAAAGGACAGCTGCCCAGCCCAGCCCTCACCGACTCCTGCTACCCCAAACGAGCAGATAGAAGCCTCCCGAGTCGAGTTGTGGACACTCAGTGCTCCACTGGTTGTCCTGCCCCTGCCCCGCGCTTTTGCTCAGGGGCCCTGACCCTCCGTGGGGGCCCCTGCTCCTTTGCCTATGTCCCTGTGACTATGGCCTGTTCTGATGGCGGGGTAGCTGGCACACTCTGGGCCTGGTGGCCCCAGGGAACTTGAAGGAGTAGCATTTCCTATGCCTTCAAAACCAGGCTTCTCTGAGGCGATGCGGGCATCTCAGCTCTTTGCCACAGGTGAGCTTCCCAAACCCCCATGTGTTTGTTAGGCTACGTTGTCATATGGACCCTGTCTGTGGTTTAACCCCAAAGAGGTTCCTTTTCCTCATGCAAGAAGGCAGGTGTAGTGCCAAATCCAGGCCGTGATGCTGGATAAAGGATGTGCCAGCCCCTTTTAGATGCCCTTTGTACCTCCCATCATTGTTACTGTGTGTGTGATGAGAGAGAGGACAGCTAGTGAAGGACAAAAGGTCGGAGTGTTGCTAACCAGCTGCATTCTCCCTTTAACAAGCTTTCCTGAGGGCGTCCTCTGCTGTGTTTCCTTGGCCAAGCGCCTGTCACCAGCTGCTTCATATGCAAAGGCAGCTGGGAGGGCTCTGACCAGGGGGTGTGACACCTCATGCCAAATCAGGCTCCTCTTGGGGAAAAAGAAAGAGAAGAGAAAGATTTTGTAGGTAGGCAGTCCCACCTGCCATCCTGGGGCTCCCACAGTACCGCAGCCAGCTCCCCGGTGTAGACCATCTATACAGAGACTTACAGCAACTTTCAGAGCTGAAACCCAGACTAAATATCACCAGACAGGGAGGTGGAGGGTGGTGCAGGTGTGAAAGGAGGAAGCGGGGGTCACACCCCCAATGGGGAAACCTGCATCTCTGCAGGGCAATTTGGAGCTAGTTTGTGGGTGGGGTGTTTGTCCAAATTAACTTTTTTAACAAGCTATGATTGAAACGAAGACAGAATTTCAAATGGGGCAGGACACTGGGACAGTGTGGCTGAACTGGGACCATCCCAGTCAAACTGGGACATGTGGTGACTCTGTCTAAGCCTTCCCACACTCAGCAACAGTTTGGTGGCTGAAAGTCTAGACTTATAGGCACAAGTTCCTTGGGACCCCCACTGGCTTGTGGACTTGGTTAAGTCATACAAATCTGCATTTGTCACACCTGGAAGGTAGGGAAATT
Organism: Solenodon paradoxus; assembly: GCA_004363575.1. Taxonomy (NCBI): domain Eukaryota; kingdom Metazoa; phylum Chordata; class Mammalia; order Eulipotyphla; family Solenodontidae; genus Solenodon; species Solenodon paradoxus. The sequence continues at coordinate 604,981 of RJWH01000491.1, read as the reverse complement.
GTCCCTTCTTCCCGGCTTATGGTTAGTATTCAATGATTTAATAAATACATAGCCTACAGTACCTACTAAGAACTTAGCAGTCTAAGCTCAATAAATGCTTATTTAAATTGCACTCCCTCCCCCTAAAGGCCTCATGAGACTGTTTTCTGTGTTAGAAAAATCTTTCTGTTGACTCTAATTCTCTCTCTCTCTCTCTCTCTCTCTCTCTCTCTCTCTCTCTCTCTCTCTCTCTCTCTCTCTCTCTTCTGTTACACTCTGGTCCTGTCCTTGCCCTAAGAACCAGGGAGAACAAAGCTACCTCCTGTAATCTGCGGTATATCAGATGAAACTCCTGCTTCCTCCCCACCCTCCATGAGCGTTCTTAAATTTTTCAAGGTTATTGTGAAGATAAAAATGAGAACATCTTTATGAAAGCATCATGAGTTCTTTTCAAGGCTGGAAAGTAAGTATATCAACAATATGTCCCTGATTGCTTTAGGACAGATAAGTTTCTATCTGATGAACTCTTCTATAGTATTTAAGTTTTGAAAAGTCTAATACATTCTGTTGCTCAAAATTCTCAAGTACAAGAAGGCATCCATTGACAAGCTTTACCCTCATGCTTCTCTCCCATTTTCCAGTGCCTGACTTCTTTGTTCACATCTCCAGGGGGCCATTTCATTTCTTAACTCTCATTACTTGCTTTCTTTCTTTAAATGCTTACATTTATAAAAATGCATTTTTATAATTCTCCACCGCCACTATCTCTCATCTCTTTCCATTCACATTATATCTTGAGGAAATTTCTATGTGTGAATATAGAGCATTTCTCAGTGATTATGTTTGGTTTGTCCTATGGAAAAATTTTAACTTAGTTCACAGAAAATCTTCAACAATTAGTGATACATTTCAAGTGTTTAAATTGATTCTTTATTTAAAAAAAGAAACTTTGTTGTAGGATTTTACAGCAAATCCCTAACAACATATCATTTCCATTGCCATTTTTTCTTTATTATTTTTGATGAGTTTACAAATACTGCGATCTAAAGACATGCACTCTATTTTGCCAGTCTTCCACCGATGGATGTTTAAGTGGGTGCTGTAGTGTAAATCTTTTTGATGAAAGGGGATCGTTACATGTGTGGCTTTCAAAATGTGTGCTGCATTTTAGAATTGACCACTATCTTCAGAGGAGAAAGTGAAAAGGAATATGGAAGAGTTTTCTTTGCCCTCTTTTTTGATGAACAACTTGTTCTTTGTAGAGGAATAATGGAACAGAATTTTTCTAGCTTAGAACATGCTGCTAGATGCCTAAGAATTCTGCTGCCTAGTGAGGATCAGCTCAGTTGTTTACTCCTCTGTGAGGTTCCCCTACCTGATAAGCAAAACTAGTGCATCTTATCTTCTCTGCCCCCTAAAAGTTTTAAAAGTGCTTGGCATCATGATGAAGAGGGCACACTTGTCCACATTTCACCTAGTCCCTCCATTTGGTCGTGAGCACTTACAGGCAAGAATCATATGCACCCTGTAAGCTCCGGTGTCCAGTGTCACTAGTTGCCAAATAATTCTCAGCTTAATCTGAAATAGTTAAATAATTGAATCCTTCCCATTCAAACTTTCTGACTGCTTGAGAAGTATTTATTGCTTATTTCTTTCGGAATTCATGCTTTAGGAACAATCCTTCTCATGCCCAGATATCAGCCTCGTTATGTTACATTCAGTGAAAGAGGACTTTAATTACCTCCATCATCATCATCAATTATGCCTCTTATGTGCTAGACATTTTATACACACTCATTTCGTCATTTAATTGTAAGGTCTGTTTCATTATATCTGCTTTTCAGATGATTGCTAAAAAGCCGAAAGCTCAGGTTGAGCACCATACTCAAGGTCATTCAGCTAATAAATGAGTAAGATAGTAAACAAACTCCCGTCTCTGAGTTCTAAAAATCTAATCTTTCCACTGTGCCATTCTGCTGTGTGAGAGAGGAGAGTTTCTGGCTTTGCTTCGATGTGGAGTAAAAGCTTGAGTCAAAGACATTCTTATATTTTTCCCTTATAAGACATTCAAAAACTTGATGTCTCTTTCTTTTCTCCTCCACGGGAGGAAGTCCTTCACCTGCTAGGGCTGGAAGGACATGGGTCTCCTGCCCGGAGAATGAGCTTATGTGCAATGCTGCAGGGATCTACTAGAACGGTCAGCCAGGGTAGTAAGAACCCTCTGGCACATTCCAGCCTCATGTCCTCCTGTCTGTAGGTCACAAATCTGGCATTGTGCAAGGAGAGGTGGGACTGTTTGGAAGGGAACATCTGAGGCTAAGCCTGCTGAAGTTGGGGTGGGGCAGCCCAGGGACATCAAAGCCTAAATTGGGCCTCCTTCATGCTTACTGCTCAGTGACCCCTTCAGCAATTCCTTTTGTAGTTTTTCTACCCCTTTTCTCCTCATCTTGGATAGGGTGACTTGTCCAAACTGAGGCAATTTTAAGAGAGCATGTAAGCTATTAACTGAGGTGTTGGGACTCTCCTGGGGAAACCAGGGTTAGGGTCTCCCTCTTCTTTTCAGAAACCCTGAGGGAATGTCCCTGATAACCTTGAACGCAGATCTGTACAGGTTCATGGGGAAAATTCTAAAGCAGTAAAAATGAGTGGGCCCTTTTCAACGCTGCATAGCTTTCGCTAAACTATTCAACCTCGGTCTCAGTTTCCACATCAATATTGTGGGCACCGCGGACTTATCTTAAGCAACTTGCTTAGAATAACTAAGATATGGTTAAGTTCTAAGTCTGGAACAGAGTAGTTGTTTACTTGGCTTGCCTAGGAGCCCTGATGGCTAATCAGAGTGGTGGGATATTTGGTCCAAATCCAGGGAAACTCTGGCTCCTTGAGAGATCATTTGAATTTCAGGTTCCTGTGATTGGAGGGTCTTTGCCTACTCTTGGTTGATGGAAGCAGAGCTCACTCATTTTTACTGGCCAAGGAAACTACAAACACCAATTGGGAACACGAAGGGAAATAAAAAAGAGAAAAAGGTCTTCACAAGCGTTTCTTGTACAGCTCTGGAAACAAGACTGTGAAAGATTGAGGAGGGACCGCTGTCCCCCTCTTACTCAGGACAACGGGGAGAGGATGGAAGACACTCTTGGTGCTGTGTCTGCGGTTTCCACCAGAATATAAAGGAGCTGGGACTCTAAGCTGGTGGCTAGAGAAGGCCTAAGTTCTGACCTTTGACCTGCTGTTCTGGGCCCTGCAGCAGGCTCTTCGTCTCCTGTCTGGACACTGAGGCCTCAGGCAACTAGACTCAGGGAGTTTTTCCCAAAACAGATATGAGTTAGGAGAGACCAGGACAGGCCTTCCTTTCCAAGGACCTCCAGCTTAACCTTCCACCATCAGTCCTGACTTCAGGAGTCATGCTGGAAAAGGGCAACATGACATCTGTTCCCTAAGACTCCCAGGATAGAAGGGTCCCCAGTTTTCTCCAGAGGGACCAGGGCACCCCCGACTCAGGTTACAGTCACTCACAGTTGGGTCTGGGCTGGCACCCAGGACAGGAAGATTATTAGGTATTTGCATCCTCCCTTTGCCTCCTTCTCATGGCCTGGAGCTGCCTGTTTTCAATTCTCCAAGCGACTCTCTTCTTTTGATCGGTCCCCAGGGGATGAGTAGCAGATGTGCCCAGTTGCTGGAAGGCATAAGGCTGGTGCTATTTCTGGCTTGGGCTGAACTCAGAAGTCATAGAAAGAATGCCTGTGACACTGCCTGTCTTTCGAGAATTCACAAAGCTGAGAGACAAACTTTGCCTGGCAGAGATCATTCACACTCACAGGCTTGGGTCCTTTTCTCACTAACCCTGCTCCCAGGATCAAGCCCAGTTCCAGGTCTTGGGGATCCTGCACCTGAGAAGCAGGGTTAGAGGGGGATAGCTGGTGGCCTGGCACGAAGGTGCTTCCAGGACTGGCTCAGAACAAACTGCATTCTTGACTGCGTCATTCATTCACTCATCGATTAAGCGCAGCTCTATCTGTCAAACATTGTTCCAGGCACGTGATATATGTAAGAGAACAAAACAAAACAACAAAAATTCCTGCTTTCATGGACTCTATAGTCTAGCAAGGAGAATATAAAATGCTTAATATCTTAGAAGATGCTAAATGCTGTGAAAAGAAGAAACAGAGAATGGACCTAGAGGGGATTATGCTTAGTGAGATAAATCAGAAGGAGAAAGAGACACAGCATGATTTCAATCATAGGTGTTCTACAGAGAAGCCAAATAAACAAACCAGACCAAACAAAAGTAGACTTTCAGTCTATAGAATCTAATTAGTGGTTACCAGAGGGGAAGGGGGTGGGCAAATCTGGTAAAAGTGTCTATTTTATGGTGGAGGATAGAATTGGACTGCCGGTGGGGAGCAATGCATCATCTGCAGATGCGGATTTACGACAATGCACTCCTGAAACCTAGGGAATGCTATGATACCATTTTCCCTTAATAAAATTTTTAAAAAGAAGAGAAACAGCAGGGGAGAACGAAGAGTGTCACAGTGTTGGGGGGCATGGGGGGTGGCAGCATTGCACTGGTGGTCAGACTGGGCGTCACTGAGAAAGATTTCAAAGACCTGAAGGGAGTGGCTAACCCAGCCCCTCTCTGAAGGGAGAGCATGAAGGTGGAGGAAACTGCTAAAATGGCCCAAAGACAGGCTCGGTGGGCACATTCAAGCAGCGGCAGGGAAGCCAGCAGAGTTTGCTGACTGAAGGGCAGGGAGGACGTGGATCCTCCAGGACCTCGCCAGCCAGTGGATGTTGGGTGAAATGGGAAGAGATTTCAGGAATTTTAAGAAGGGGCATGAGGTGTGCCCTGGTGGAACAGTTGTTAGGTCAATTGCCTCTGAAGAAGCCAGGCTATATTTCCCTGGGTTAAACTGTGGCCTGGGGGGAAATAACCAGTGTGGACAACGAAACAAAATAAAATAAATTGCTTCTTCCTCTTCTCCACCTTCCCCGCCCCCCCCCAAAAAAAAAGAAAGAAAAAGGAGCATGACCTGCTTCAAAAGGAGTCCTTTGGTCTTTTGGAAAGATGGTGGCTGCAAGGGCAGCCAAGTTTGAGGGAGTTTCTGAATTCTCATGTAGTAACATGCAGAGAAACTAGAATGAAAACCCAAAACCTGATGACAATATTTAGGAGATGAGGTAGCTTATGAACCACAAAGTAAAAGAGAACAGAAAGAAATTCCCAGAAGCCACACAGTCTCCTGGTATGAACATCTCTGCAGAGACAAGGATGGGACCTTTGATGACTTGAGGACTAGAGAACCACAAAGTCGGGAACAGCTGTTGTGGTAACTGCTGGACTGGCCATTCCAGGCTCCCTATCTTGACACCGCCCTGAGGAGAAGCTGCTGGGCATGTATTCCAAGGAGAACAAAACAGAACCAGAGAACTGTGCAAATTGGTGGAGAAGATGTCAGGACATCTCAGAAGGCAAACTGCCATGGTTTGTTTTGTTTTGTAAATATTACACAAAACAACAGAGGAAGAACTTTGCGAATTAGAGAAGCTTCCCAAATCAGGGTTCCTTCTAGGCTTTCTAGAAATGCTAATTCACATTAAAACGGGTAACAGAAAAGTAAGAAATTTAAATCCATACAAAAGTGTTACAAAGAAAAACAGAAGATCCCTACACTTAATGAAGGCAAGCTCAAAAAAATAACTGTATGTTTTTAAAAAATGAAATAAAAGACACTAAAACCAAAAGAACTGGTGAAAATCCTTCTATTAGGTGATTCTGCTTAGTGCTTCTGACAAACTTTTTGAGATTCATTAAGGAGAAAAATACAAAAACTTGGAACCCATCATATAGGTTTGAATCTGTGAGTTCAAATTTATAAATGCACATATACACAGAGAACACAAGAATCAGTTCCTTTTTGAAGATGGCAGGAAATGCATTTATTATCTGAAAACTAAAGGAATAAATGGGAATAACCAATCACGGGTGCTACCTTTCCTATATAAACTGTAAAGTTAGTAGAAAGGGACACATCTCATAATATTATTGAAATAAAAGCAAAATCAAACAATTAGAGTATTTTGCAAAGGAGCAAATGGCATGGATCTACACTTTCAGCATCAATGGCTGCTAACAGACAAAGAGACAGGAAACTGAAAACCTGTCAGAGATGGTGTCTTTTGTTGGCAGTCACTGGCAGAGACAGTGCTCACAGAGATAAATGGCAGACAGAACCAGACGACGAGTGTAAATTTCCTTCTTCATTGCTTATTCTAGTCTCAGTAAGTTGTTGACTTTCTCCACTAATTATTCCGTTTTCTCATTTGATCGTTATGTTTCCTACCTCATCAGGTTGTGGCGCAATGAGTTCGAAATGGGATAAAATGTGTCAACTCTTAGCAGAGTTCTTCCTTTGCAAATCAATCAATAATTGTGATGTCTGCGTCTCATTTGATAGGCTGCTTCCTCAGACACTGAGTGACTTAGCTCAAATCCCCAGGCCCCTCAAATGCCCCACCCACTTCATCCCTTCTAGAAATCCCATTCCAAGGCCCGTTTTATAACTGGCCCACATCTCATTTTTCTAATTAGTTTATCTGATAAAATTGAATTAGTTGATGTTCAGAGCTATTTTAACATGATCAACATATACCTTTTGAGAAATGCTTTTTTTCTGAAAGTTGTTCATCTTGGTTGTTCCCTCAGGCTCTGGGATCTTGAGATGTGTGTGGACTACACTCTTGGCGGGAGGCAGCAGACCTAACCACTACCCCACCCAGAATGCCTAAAAAGACTTTTTTAAAAAACTTTAATCAGACTTAGAAGTACACTGCTTCTCACTTTGGTCATATAAAGGAAACGAAACTTAACCAAAATACACTTCTAGTTGGTTTCTTGTATTTTGTGTTCAGATTCAGTGATTTCCATCCTCCTCCAAGGTAGATTTTCGTGAGTAAATTCATTAAGGTTAAGATAAGCTAATGTCTGTAGCAAGCTGTTAATGTTTTTTAAAAAGTTTTTCACTCATGATAAAATTAACACAGACTTCATGAAAAAAAAAAAACAACAACAACAACCCAGATACTAAGGAAGAAAAGTAGTATTTCCTTAAACATAATACTCAAATATAAAATACTGATACTATTTAAGTAAATTTCCTTCTAGTCATTTCTTTCTTTTCAAACATGCTTTTTAAGCTGTGACTGAGAGAAGCAAATTGTGAGGAAGGAAAGTGACCACGTTGTCAGTGCTGGAAGCTCCATTCTCTGGGAAACAAGTCTGCTCAGAATCTGGTCCCAAGAACAGACTCAGGAGGAGTGCACGCCTCCGCCTTGGGCCTCTGACTGCCGCCACACAGTGCAAGCGCTGAGCGCCTCAGCACCAGCTTCCCTGACAGGCCTTCCAACAAAGAGCAGGAAGGCGTGTTAGTCATCCAGTCTGGAGAAGTGGACACTCTCCTCACAGCTTTCACTCCTCCAACAAGCACTATTCACTCTCCAAAACTCATCTTTGGCCTCTGAGACAAAAAAAAAAAAAAAAAAATTAGATAAATAGCAATTATATAGGCAAAAAGGGTCTTAGGGTTTTTGTACCCTTATGTGGTTGAAGACTTGCAGGGACGGCGTCTCCTCACTGCGTGTGAGCAGCATCTTGTTACGTTACAGGATTTTAACTTGGAGTTTTGCACTGGCCTTCTGAGTATCCATAAACCTTTTGAAATTGGAGGAAAATCTGAGGAATAAGTGTTTTTTTTTTTTCTGGAGAGTTTGGCTATAGTTTTTATCCCATTCTTTTTGTGTATGTGTGTGTGATCGAACAGTTGCTAACGAAATCAGTTAAGAACAGTGGCCTCTTGTGATCCCTTTTATTATCCTTACCTGGTCAAACATGCTCTCCTTTTCCCTTCCTGCTACCTTTGCTCATCATTTCATAACCATTACAAATGCTAATGAAAAACAAATATTTGTACTGGGATTTATAGTGCAAGCTCTCCATGTCTGCTAAATGCCCTCACAGAGACCTGTGAGGTTAAGTTCTCTGACTACCACACTGGGCAGAGGAGGAAAATGGAGCTAAGAGACAGGCAGATGACTCAGCGGGGATCTCAGAGTCAAGCTCAGATCTTTCTCACTGCGCAGGTAGGTATCTCTCACTCTGCACACGGATGAGATGCTACAGCACAGCCCTGCTCCATCTGCACCGAGACACCAAGAAGGTGTGTGCACACAAGAAAAAGGCTTAAAAGCAAATGATGCTTCATTTTCGGTGGGAAAGAGTGAGTCCCTTCATTTGCAGATGACTTTGCTTTGAGATATCTCACTAGGGCATGTACGTGTGGTGGGGGAAGGGGGTGTGGGTAGTCGGGGTTCTGCTAGGAGCAGCTTTTTCAGAAGGAATGGAAGGCCTGGGGTGAACAAATATTCTTACACAGGATAATATTCCCTTTTCCACCAATTCTCAGGAATGTCTCCTGCCCTCGCCAGTCCCCCAGTTTTCATCTAGAAAGGGTTGTGACTGAAAGGAGCTTTACAATGAAGCTCGCACAGCTGCCCACTCACCTTTTTCTAGCCCATGGACAGCTTCCCTCCCCACCAGATACGGCCCTCTGTCACAGCAGTGCTGTCTCTGGGCAGTAACAATGCCCTAAAGATAGACCTCAAACAGTTCAGAGTTCACATTTCTATCAAGTTCTTCATTTGCCACCTGTGTTCTATGTAGACGGATTAACATTCCCCGAGTGCTGCACAGGAGCGTGGGAATTGTGCCATGCTGATCGCGAACTGAAGGTCCATGTCGTTCCTTTTAATCTCTGTAATCCCTACGCAGCCTGCGCCCTCTCACAATCTCCTGGGTGACAGTGACCTGCTGGCACTGGTCATCTCAGGGTCCCCAGGACAATCCCCTCCAAGCCCTCCCAGGCCATCATGCCGCACCCCTCCCACCCCTGCTACCCTCCCCCCAACCCCACCATCCCTCCCCCCTAAGTGTCTCATTATGTAAGTTTCCAGGTCCCTGAGCTGGTGACTCAGCATGAGGCAATGCCCTGTTTTTTCCCCAGCCTGGGGCAGCACACTGGCAAGTACGGGGTCAGCAGCAAACGGGAATGGAAAACAAGGCCGGCTAATAGGGTCCAGCTGAGCAGCCTTGGATTCCCAGTCGGCCCAGTGAGCCCAGGAAGCCCATGGGCTATGAAGCGCTGGGGCTGGAATTCTCCATCTCCCCACTCACTGCCTCTTCCTCCTCCTCCACCTTTGACTGAGGGTCACAGAAGGCTCCCATTCAGGTGCCCTTGGCTCTGGGCTGCTGCGAAACTGATGTTGTGTGTGTCCCCTCCACCCCAATTTATATGTCGAAGCCCCAATCCCCCAATGGGATGGCGTCAGAAGGCTGGGCCTTGGGAAGTAATTAGTTGTTCATGTTGATTTCTTTCTGCCTTGGCCCTAGGTCCTTGGGCTTTACGTGGACTGTATCAGAGCAACTGACCTAATTAATGTCTGAGGCACTAGGGCACCAGAGGAGGTCATTGGATTCATATGCGATCAGAAAGGTAGATTCCCACCATGAGACATGTACCTTATAAGAAAGGAAGAAACCAGACCTCCCACCTCACCTCCCTCTCTGTGTCATGTAAAGAAAGACACAGACAAGGTGGCCATGCACAAGTCAGAAAGTGGGCTCTGACTATGACATAATCACCTACCCTGATCGTGGACTTCCAGCCCCCAGAATTGTGGAAAATGCATTCCAAAGTCTATGACTTTAGTTATAGCAACTTGAGCTAAGACAGCCTCTCGGACCCAAGTCTTCATCTCTGGGCTCTAGGCAGGCTCAGGGAGGAAGACTCACCCTTGCATACATCTCTGCCTGGACTCAAATGCTCTCTCCTCCTCCCTAAGTCTCAAGCTCAGAGCAGGAACTAGGGGGACACTGGTGACAGAGAGGGCAGACCCGGCCGGTTGGGTCTTGTGCCGGGCACACCTTCATTTCCCGGCCCAGCAGACACCCATTGGGTTTTCTCTCCCTTTCGGGACAGGGCCGAGGTTGGCACCCTGCTAACTATAAGTGGGAGCCAGAGACTCCAGTTCCATGCAGGTCTTCTACTTCCCAGTGCTCAGGCTTCACAGCTCATTTCCTCTCTATGCCCTGGGGCCTTATCTGGGTGACACCAGTCTTAGAATTGTTCATGAATAAACACTGTGTGCCAGGTCTTCCTGGGGACACTTTGCTGGACAGGACACTACTCCTGGCCCCATGGAGCCTTCATTCCCGAGTAAGGACACAGTGTTCCAAAGTATCCAACGAGATCAGAGACATATCAGAGTCAAAGAGAATTTAGGAGTTTATTAGCCGGTGGCTACAAGGGGGAAAACATCAACCCAAATCGAGCAGCCCTGAACCCAAATAGTGCAGGGTATTTATAACCTAGTGTTGTTTTTGTAAGTGGTTACATGAGTAGAGATCACACCCTAAACCTAAGTGGTTACAAGAATAGCCCAGCAAAAATGAAGTTTCTCTAGTTCCTTGTTTCAACAGGAGCACATCAAGGCAAGTCAATGAGAGGACAAAGCTCACAGGGAGATAAGCACATGAGGGATAGAGGGAAACCCGCAGTAGGTGGTATTCCTTTAACAGCCTCCTCCAGCTGCAGCCTGGGGAAGAGTGAGCCCTATCAACCAGAGAGGACCTTTCCAGTCAGAGTTAGGGGCTAACAGAAGTAAAAATGCTTTTAAAGGTAGATTGTAACATGTAGGCCCTGCTGGAGCAGCAGTTTGGTCTACCGCCTTCGAATGGTGCAGTCCACATACAACCCAAGGACCCAGGTTCATGTCCCAGGGCCTACAGGGAGCAACCAAGGTAAACAACTAAATAAAAGTAAAATGAAACGCTTCTTCCTCCTCTCTCTTCCTGCCTGCGCTTTTCTTAAAAAAAGTAAAAAGGAAAAAAAAAGTACATCATGCCACCTAGTTACCAAGTTTAATATGAGAGAAAGTGCCTTTATTCTCTGTGGCTTTGTCCCACATTCCAGAGTCTAGAGTTGGCACCACTGGATGCTGTCTGGTTAGGATAACTGAAGTCACACTTCAGGGCTCCTAGTGGGGGAAAGAGAGCGGACTCAGAGTTCTGTTCCCTTTGAGGACACGATGATCCCATCTATCCAGAGAGCCCCTTCTCCTCCCATGGTTTCATGTCCCCAGATGCTTTGGCCATTTGTCACGCTTCTTTCACATTCAACTGGCAGGTATGAAGCACTGGCAGCTACAGATGAGACGGGATTCTCCTCTCCTCTGAGGGACCCCGCCCTCATCACATGCTCAGTTTGCTGCTTGTTGTTACTTCACTCTCCAGCTACAGCCCTTGGGGAGCTGCTGGGGTTCTGAGCGGCTGTGTTTGTTCAGCAGGGCCATTTACCACCCAGAGGGGCCTCCCAGGGGCTGGAACATTTCAGCCTGTGTTTCTGTCTCTGAGCAATGTCTGGAGGTCTGAGGAGTGGTCCCACCATGTTGCTCCCTCAGCGGAGCCCAGGAACCGAGTGTGCTCACTGACCAGCCACGACTCCAGCCAGGACTGTTCAGGGGGCTGCAACTCCAGGTTCATTCTGCCATGTTTCCTTCAAGTCAAGGACACTAGATCTATAGTCACAACATCGGGGTCCTGTCTGATCAGCAGGAGGTCTCCTGCGCAGTTTTACTTGAACTCTGACATTCTTTTTATTTAGAGAGAGGAAGGAAGGAACAGGAAGAAGATGCATTTGAGTAAATTCATTTAAATGATAAATTCATTTAAAAGCCTCCTCCATCTGCCACCTGAGAAGGAACCAACCCTATCAACCAGGGAGGAGCTTTGTAGGCAGAGTTAGGTGCTACCAGAAGGGAGGGAAGGAAGAAAGGGTGGAAGGAAGGAAGGAAAGAAAGAAGCACTTTTATTTATTTCTTTATTTGTTTTTGGCTGTTCTCCCCTTGCCCCAAGTCCTGAACCCAGGTCACTGGACTTTACATGGTCTGTACCCCAGCCACTGACTTAGTGCCTGAGCCACCAGGGTGTACTCTCTAACATTCTACAGTTTTCTGGCTTTAGGGAAACAGTGTTTTTCAACCTTCAACAAGCACCAGAATTCTCTAAGCACTTGTGACAATGCAGATATTTAGTGAATCAGCAGCCAATTTAACAGAATGCAGGATTTGCATTTTTACAGACACTGAGGAGTGATTCTGATTGCAAATGAACTGCAATTGGAGAAATATGGCTATTTAGAGTGACCACCATACAAGGGGGACTCAGTTAATCCTTCCCCTCAATGATGAACGGTGGGTTCCTGGCAGAGACTTAAAGCCAGAGGCAGTACGTACTCCTCAGAGGCAGCCTGGCCTCTTCACACAAAGTGGGGCCATGAGTGTGTGCTCAGGGTTGATTAAAATCAGATGGCCAGAGACTTGCAGAGATGGGAAAGGGAGTTGGGGTGGGTTTTCCCTTCTAGTTTGTGATACTCAAATGAGAATGCCCAGAAAAGCAGGGGCCATACACTTAATTCTGCCCAGGCCTGATATATACTGAGAATGCTGACTGAATTAAAGTTATCACATCAGAAAGAGGCATCTGAAGGAATTCCCTGATTCAAACCCACTCTCATGATATCAGCATTATATGATTAAACATCAAATGCAAGTTAGAAAATCAAGGTTTTTTGTTGTTTATTCTGGTTTGTTTGTTTTTGATACTCAGTGACATGGGAAACACATCAACCAGACAGAGAAAAGTGAGTCATGTACATTCTATCGTAGTGAGAAAGGGTGGGGTCACTTATTTTCTTTTCCCTAAACTCTAGGACCCAGCAGCCTAGCCTGGTCATTAACAAAATGTACTAAATAATAGATCTCATTAAAAATAAAAGAAATGGCACACCCTTGTGGCTCAAGCATCTGAGATGGCTGGGGTATGGACCATGTCAAGCCTAATTTCCTTGGTTTGAGACCTGGGGTGAGGTGGGAGTGGGGCCAAAATAAACAAACAAATAAATAATTGTTTTTTCTTCCTCCCTTCCTTCCTTCCTCTTTAATAAAAGAAAAGAAAAATAATCAAAGAAATAGTAAATTAAACTGATAACAGAAAATTATTTTGCCCCTGCCCGGGTGGGCAAAATATTTTAAAACCCGATAATAGTTAATGTGGGTGGAAGTGATACAATACAAACATGTAGACTCCTGGTGGCTCACCCCTTTGGAAAAAGATAAGGCATTCTTAAGCATGGGTGTGAATGTGACAGCGTGCTTTCTGATTCAGCGTTTTTACCCTAAGGAGTGGTTCTATCCCTGCACATGTACAAGAGTTCATGACAGCATTGTTTCATTGGGCAAAACCCTACGCTATCTACCCAAGTGTGCACTGATGGCAGAGCAATAAATGAACCAGAAAGTGGACACAATGGCAAATGCTGAAGCTGTGAAGATTAATGAATTATATCGCTGTCATCTACCTGGATGAAATCCAGTAATAAACTACTGGCTGGACAAAATCAAGCCACAGAAGAATAAATACATTATGGTGCCCCTTATTTAAAGTTCAGTAACAGAATAAACAGTAGAGTATGAAATGTGGGCAAAATTTTGTAGGCTATAATCTCTGTGGATTCTTCTCCTGGAATTCCCTTCCTGTTATCTCATCTAAGAACTCTTTCTTGCCTCATGATAAAACTTCAGCCATTTCCTCTGTGATGGCTGCCCTAATGGCCCCAGACTTATTGCTCCTTCTTTCTTGATGGATCTTTACTTTGCACATAACATGGTGGTGTGACTATTGCAGCACCGTCAGCCCATATGGCAAATATTGACAAGGTCCAAGCCAGCTGTGCAGATGGCTGCCAGCGCTCCATGAAACTGCTCAGTTGACTCGAGAGCACTTACCTGAATGTTTTTCGATCCCTGGGTTCCACTATCACAGATTCAACCAAACATGGATGTTAGTTGGTTGAACTACAGAAGTACAACTGCTCATACATGGAGGGATGATTATAAATTACACTCATATTTTTGAGTGGGAGGGGACATCAGTGTCCCTAACCCTTGTGTTGTTCAAGGGTCAGCTGTATACACCGATATCCATATATATCTCCAAAAGTAACTCTCTATTCATCCATTCATCCATATACATTTAAATTTAAGTTTATTATACGTTATACTAATATCAAGAATGTGTAGCATAAAATTATTTGTATATATCTATACATCTCTATACACATGAACTCTCCTTATGTGAATTCTATGTAGTCAAATTGATTCTCATGGGATATTTTTATTTCTTTTCTGCAAAATCTTGAATTCAAAGCCAGTCTTACATTAAAAGACAAGAAAAAGTAAAACAAAGATAGATCTTCATTAGTTTGTCAAAGATTTTGTTGAAATGTGTTATAGCTTTTGAGTGCTGGAAGAATATTTCCTCAATTTTCAGTGACATCTACAGCATACTGGTTACAGACATGACATACTGTGAGTTTTTATCTGTATTAATAATATTTTTCCTATCACTCTCTTAAGTCTGACAGTCTACGCAACATTAAGTCAAGCACTGATTTACATTTTGCCGATTTCCGTGGTGTCAATTCTTCCACAGGGCCCTGTCGAACAAACGGTTGGAAAGAGATACACAGTCGCATAGCATTATATTATATTTTTACTTGTAGGTACTAAATTCATCAATGATCATAAGAGCTGTTTTCCACTGAGGAAACTGTGGAAGATAAACAGCTCTTTCCTTCTTTGACCATCAGAGTAAACAAAGCTAAATAATGGTTTTTAGATTCCTAAACCAAACATCCACTACAGTTTTCTTCTTTCAGTTATACTTAGTTATAATTGACATATAACACTATATTAGTTTAGGGAGTATGACATGTTGTTTTGCTTATGTATATATTATAAAATGATCACAATAAGTCTAGTTAACATCTACCATTTCACTATAACTTTTTTCTTGTGATGAGAACTTTTTTTTAAAGGAAAGGTGCAGGTAGGAATGAAGGTGAAGCAGTTAGCCAGGTAGGAAAAGAGAGGAGGAGGAAGAATTTTTATTTATTTTATTTTATTGTTCATCCTGAAAATTTTCCCTGAGTCCAGGCCATGAACCCAGGTCCTTGGGGTGCACACGGACTGCGCCCAACTACTGCTCTACCAGGTTGCATCAATGATGAGAAATTTTAAGACTTACTTAACTTTTAGCAGCTTTCAAATATATAGCACGGTGTTTTTAGCTATAGTCATCATGCTTTACATTATATCCTTTCTTTATCTTACAATGGGAAATTTGTACCTTTTGACCGCCTTCTTTCATTTCCTTAAACCCACTCTGACAGCCATCATTCTGTGCTGTGAGTTCAGTTTTTTGAGATTCCACATATAAGTGAGATCATACAGTATTTCTCCATCTGACTTAATTCACTTTACATCATTCCTTTAAATTTTCATCCATGTTATTTTAAATGGCAATATTCTTTTGTGGCAGATACACCATATTTCTTTGCCTAGTCACATCATATTCTTGACCAGTATTTGCTATTAATTTTTCCTTGTAAAGTTCCAAGCTATCTAAACCAAGAGTTTTAAAGTGGGGAAAAAAGAGAAATTATTAATCTTCAGTTAAAGATAGCTTTTCTAAAAATGTATCCTGAAGAATATTAGTTCCATAAAGTCATGCCATGACAGAAAAGTTCCATTGTCAAATGAAATTAGAAAATACTGAAAGCCATTTGCCCTTCCTGGAGACTCACAGTGCACATGGGAGATATCTGAGAAATCATGTCCTTAAGAAATCAGTTTAAGGAGATTACGTTCAGTTATTGAAAATAGATTGAGGAGAATTTTTGTTTATAACACATATTCTGCAGCACGTATTTAGAGAAACACTGCCTTTAGATATCTTCTCTCTCCAAAGGGAGGAATTTTGTTTTGCTCAGGATGGAAACTTCATGTTGGCATGCAGGAATGATCTGATACACGTGTGCATGTACGTGCGCGCACACACACACACACAC
This sequence comes from Solenodon paradoxus, assembly GCA_004363575.1. Lineage (NCBI taxonomy): Eukaryota > Metazoa > Chordata > Mammalia > Eulipotyphla > Solenodontidae > Solenodon > Solenodon paradoxus. The sequence goes on along the minus strand of RJWH01000491.1, from coordinate 588,977 downwards.
ACACACACACACACACACACACACACACACACACAGTCTCCAGTCTCAATCCCCAGATAAGCAGGGAAGGAAGTGTCTGGAGTGATGTTGCATTCCCTTTCCCTTCCAGATGTGACACTGCCCTGTGGTTTGGTATTAGTTGCTTCCAGGGCAGGGCCTGGGGGCTGTTTGTCAATGGTTAGGGTGGGTGGAGGAGGAAGCATTGGGAATAGGTGATAGGCAGCCAGGAAAGTGGTGGCCTAGGGAACATGGAGTGGAATTTTCCTCTGGAAATCCTTTTGAATTAAGTGGATTTGAATGTCACACCTCTGGTTGCCTAGATCCCATGGCAAAGTGATTTTGTCTTCACCTTACAGTAATGACTATCACTGCTGTAGCCACTGCAGATGGGGACAGTTTGCCTCACTGTGGCAAAAGATGTGAGAAGGATGCCCTGCTCCAAACTCCTCAGCAAAAGCTGCTTTCTGCTTCTGACTGCTGCTGGGAAGAAGAGGGGTGTGAGCCTATTCCCTATGTTGAGGAATTGTTCTGCCTTTTCTTAATTAGAACACTTCTCAGCATCTTATTTATTCCCTTAACAAAACATGCATTTTGGTCAAATGGTGAATGTTTTCATTAGTCATCTGAGTGATACTCCAGAGATGGTATTTTTAGATTAGAGAGCAGAGGTCAAGAGGCCCATATCTTGTTGGAGCAAGAGCAGGGAAGTATGTGGTGCCTTATCTCTTAACCTCTGGGGGACTTCTGAAGCCAACTGGCAAGTCATCCCAGCCCCCACATTTCACTTTTAAGAAACAAGTTGGATCTGATAGCCAAGTGAGACCAGGGTCCTGTTCAGGGGATGGAGTGCCACCAACGTAGCACCCCAGCACAGAGAGCCAGGGACAGCTACCCCATCACCCAACCAAGGCCTGACTGAGCTTTGTGGATTTGATCGCGTTTGTTTCTAAAACTTTTATTGCTTTTCCTTCCCTCTCCCTCCCTCTTCCCTTCCTTCCTTTCTCCTAATGAAAAGGAAAAGGATAACAAAATATTGCCAACTTGAGGCGGGTAAAAATTGAAATCCATTTGAATATGCATCTGAGACTAAGCATAGAATTTCCTTTTCCATGACACAGTGCTGTCCTGGCCCATTCTCTCAAAGAAAATGGGGCCCAGAGGTGAAACTCCTGCACAGGACTCTTTTTTTAAAACGTAAAATTTATTGAGGTAATTTTGATTTAAAAATAATATAGTCTATATTCAGGTTCCCCATTCCTCAAATATATGACAACACACCATGCCCACCACCAAATTACCAAAAGTCCTTCACCACTGTCCATTGGACCCCACGCCCCTTTGTCCTGTCTCCACCCTCTTCCCCACTGGTAACGTCAGTTCTATTGTCCATGTCCAAAGGGTGGTTTTTGTTCTGTCTTTTTCTTTGCTTAGTTTCTTTAGAGTCCGAAGAGTAAGATTATACGCTATTTGTCTTTCTCCTTTTGACTTATCTTACTTAGCATAATCCCCTCAAGTTTTATCCATATTGTAACAGATGACAGGATTTCATATTTTCAGAACTGTGCAGTATTCCACTGTGTGCACATCCCACATCTTTATTCACTTACCTGTCACTGGGCACTGAAGTAGTTTCTAATTCTTGGCTACTGTGAATAATGCTGCAATCCACCCAGGGGTTGCACAGAACTCTTAATCACAGCACTGCCTCTTTCTACTACTCATAATACTCCAGGATGGAGCAATTTCACAAGTTCCTCTGGAATATAGCAGCACACAACACTGTTTGGTATAGTCAACAGCTGATATTATTGATTAGGTGAAATGTCCTCTGGATTATTCTGAAGACTCGGCTAGTAGGGACCATTCCTGGACTGTGGGATGGGTTGAGATACAGATGAAAGAACCAGCCTGCAAGGAAAGTTTGCTTATAAAACTATGCTATTGAGCACATAAGAAATGTTTCCTGAGTATTCAACCAAATTTAGTTTGCCACAATGAGAGTAGCTAAGGCTTCCACGATGGAGAAAGTGAGAAAATGAGCAATGCATGGAATGTCCCAGGCTCTGGGGAACCCACCATGACTCTGACATCATCAGAAGCCCTGTGCAATCCACCCGTCATGAGCTGAGGACCAAGTTTAAATCTTGGGTCCTTCAGCAGACTTTGGCCACAGTGTAATTCAGGACCTGCAACTACACCAAAGCCCACCCATCTAGCTCCTTCTTTGAGGGGGATCTGATCATTTGAAGCTATGAAGCTATGGATGCAGAGCATGGCAATGTCCATTCTAGACACTATTCCTTATTCTTGTGACAGAAGGATATTCTACTATACGGAGCTTTTGTTTTTTATCACTAGCAATACTATCAATTATCAATGATTTGTTGACTACATTCTTAAAGTTGATAGGTAATGACAGGAAGTATTAATTATAGCTGTGACTACACATAAAAATAATCTTATGTAGAGTATAGAGGTAAGGTAGTAAAGAGGGTAGGCAGTATAAAAGCAAGGACAGGAAAAGAGATATGTAGACAGGACTCTATAGGAGATAGTGTTGCTATGTGGGGTGATCTCTAAACATCTCTGAAACCACAGTGAAGGCTTCATTTAATCATGTGGATTGTTTTCTCTTGGTTTAAAGTCATCACCTGAGCCAAGAATAAGAGTTAGATAGCTTGGGAAAGTATTCCCAGAATAAAGGTATAAAACGTGGTTTACAGCCTTAAAGTGAATCCCCATGACAGGACTAATTGGAGGAGATAGAATTGACTTGACATATCCCTCAATTACAGCCAGAAAGAAGTCACCATTGGTAACCTAAGGTTGCTGAAAGCATAAATACAACCCAATGGCAAGGCTGGGTGACACTGAGGTCATCTAAGTCCCTTCTTCTGCTATCTAGCTCTCAGTCAATGAAAGAGCGACTCAGTGGAGAGGATGAATCCTGGCCACTGAGATACTATCAATCTTTCCTACCAGATTTTAGAGGAACTCCAGTGTATATATAACCTTAGATTCAACAATTGATAACCAAAATACATATATTATTATATATATTCTCCCATAGGTATCAACTATTTAACAATAACAAGATTTAAAAATAAATAAATTAGGATTTTACTTATGATACATGTTTTCTGAGCCCTCAATCAAAATTAGCTTGCCAAAATTAAAATGTCTGAGGCTTCTACAATGGAAAAGTGTAATTGAGTAAGATGTGGAGTACTCCAGACTCAGGGCAACCCAGTAGGATTTTAAAGGAACCCCAGTGTATGGATAAAAATGATCCATATTATTGAAGGCACAAAATGGAATGTCTGGCTTTGGATTGAATAACTGCAATATATCTTACCTTGTTTAATTCTCACAACAGCCCATGAGGCAGACACTTCATTTTACAGATCAAGAGCTCAATCCAAGAAAAGGGTGAATAACTTACTCTAGACCACAGTTAACAAGTGACAGAACTAAGGATCGAACTGTTTCCCTGATTTCACATGTCAAAGTTAATAGTATTATTCTATTACCCATTGACAAGAAAGGTTTATTATGAAATTATTCTCTTTATAGACTGTATGGTTGATTTTGATTTAAAGGTCAACAGACATTTCCTGTAATAAGAGGCTCATTATTAGTGTTGCCAGATCTAGCAAATAAAGACTACCAAATATTTTTAAATGTTGGATGATGAATACTTCTTTGGTATAAGTGTATTCCAAATATTTTTAGTACATGTATGTCCCAGTTTTTGCATGAAACATATTTAACACTAAAATACTATTCTTTGCTTATTTGAAATTCAGATTTACTAGACATCCCATTTCATATCTGGCATCCATATTCATAATGAATAAAAACAGATTGCTGAGTTCAGTAGTCCCTCTGTAGAATCACTTAGTATTGCTCTATTCCATGGCTGACCCCTCCCACCTGGGTAACTATTCATCTAAGACCCTCAGTGAATCTTCTCAGTTATAGCCTTTTATTTATTATAGGATGTTTTCATTTTTAATGATAGACACATATGGAAGAACATATGTAACATATTCTAGTTACCGCTTGTTGAGCCAAAATTATATGGATTCTCAACACTGCAAGATAAGACCATTTGTTTTCCAAAAGGATGGTATAGAGATTACTCTTCTATTGGTGTATATGAGTTCTTTTTATTCGATACCCTCCCTTAACATAGGATATTACCAGCCTTTTTAACTTTTCCTTTGTAGTGGGTATGAAGTGCTTTTTAATTGAGATTTCAATTGCATTTCTCTGATTTCTAATGAGACTCAACATCTCTCCATAAATTCATTAGTCTCTTTATTTTTCAGACCTTTAAGTTCCAAGGAATGCTGAGTTCTAAAAATCCATCGTTTGAAGGCAGATACTCAAGAGATGATAATTGAAAAAAAGATTCAGTAGAAGGCTCAACATCTAAACTACACATTGGCCCTCAGTGAGCAGAGTAAGTCAACTGTGCTTTGCATTTACCATCACCTGAGGCCTGGAGACTTCTTGTTACAGAAACAGCTCAGTGCCTCCCCATTAACAAGTAGGTCTTGTGAAAAGAATTTCTAGCCAGATAGACTTGGGTTTAAATTCTGGCCTATTTCCTAGTTAAGGGACAATAAGTTTCTTTCTCTAAGTGTCAGTTTTATCATATATAAAAATGGCATGCATAAAAGTGTCTTTCAGGGTTGCTCTAGGATTAAACAAGGCAATAAATGAACAGTCAAGTAGGTTTTCAATCAGTATTGCTAGCTTATAGGCTTCTTTGTTTCTTAATGAATCAACTAGAAAAAAATACTGTGAGGAAACCAAAATTTTTTTCAAAGCATTAGAATAAATTGTCAGAAATTCTTCATTTAAAATCTCAATTGAGGGATGCCTTGGCCTTGGCCTAGCTGTTTAGTTTACTGGTTGCAGTGCATGTACAACCCAAGGTCCCTGGTTCAAGACCTGAGGCCAGTGAAACAACCAAGATGAACAACTGAACACAGATAAATAAAATGCTTCTTCCTCCTCTCTCTTCCTGTCTACCTACTCACTTTCATTCCTGCCTGCACCTCTCCTTTGAGAGACAGAGAGAGAGAGAGAGAGAGAGAGAGAGAGAGAGAGAGAGAGAGAGAGAGAGAGAGAGAGAGAAATCTCAACTGTAGCAAATGTAAGACTCAGGTTTTTCTTGGAATCATAGGTGTGGGTAAATTTTGGGGGCAATCTGACTTGACATCTTCTTTTCAGGCAATAATATGATCATCTCATCTGAGAACAGAGTTCTGACCATCACTGTGGTATCAGATACTAGACTGGGTCTCATAATCCTTGTTAAGATCAGAGTTCTGATGTCTTCCATCTCCTTTGCATCTTTCTTGCTTCCGTATAACTGTGCTCTCCTCTTACAGTGAGGAAGGCTACTAGACTCAGGCATTTTAACAAATGGCAGCGTCCTATTGATTAAGAGTTCTACAGGTTGCTTCTCTGGCCTAGTTCAAAACTGAAAGACATTATACAACATGGAGTCTCAGTCAGACTCTTCATTCACAGGAGAAAATCAAGACACAGAGAGGTCCTGTATCTAGATAGGGTACCACAACCAGTAAAGACAAAGAGATGGGTTCCATATCAAGTTTTCTGAGTCTCCAATTTAGGATTTTTTTTTCTGTTCCCTTTCACTCCTTTTTCTAGGCAGGTGTCCAAAGGTGACCCTGAATCCTTCAGGCATCTCTGTGGGGCAATTTCAGAAAACTTAGCTTTGGAGGCAGAGTCCCAAGTCCCAATCTTGATCCTTTTCAGAGCTGGTCCTCTGAAAAATGGAATGCCAGTAGCACCTTTGTTTATGCGCTTTTGAGAAATATCAAGTTACGGTTGAAAAAGGAATAGCATTTAGAAACTGAAGTCCTTGCATGTGAAGATTCATTTATCTCTATATATTTATACACACACATATATACATATATAAACTATATGTATACTATATAATAACATATATAATATATGCTATCTTTATATGTATATATAAGTATGTGATATACTATATGTACTATGCTATTATACATAATATATAACATACTGTAAAATATATTGTATGTATTTATATGTGTATATTATACATATTACATAAGATATATATTTCTGTATTATATATAATATATTTATATGTTATTATATATATACTTTTTGCATGGCTTTCATAGCTTGTGGTTTGGCTACAGAAGGGGTAGAAGGGGGATAAATATATATATGTATATATAATTTTTTTTAATGAAATGTGAAGAGAAGACTTAAAACTTTCACCCAATTTTTAAAAAGGTGGTCCAGGACCTAAAAGAAAAGGTTAAGCAATTCATTCACTATTCATCCATTCAACAAATATTTTTCAAGCCTCCACTATGTCTAAAGTACTAGACTGGACCCTGAGAATATGACAGAAATAAAAGACATAATCCCTACTCTTACAGTGTTTACATTTTAGTGAGAGAAGCAAATGGCAAAGGAACAAGCATATAATAAAACATGCAATAGCATGTTTTATGACAGACTGACAGAAAAGAAACAAGAAGTTAAGAACTATTGACCTAAAAAAATTTAACATTTCTCTCTGGACTTTAAAAAGCTAAAGTTAAACCCCTCCAGAAACAGATTCAGATAATTTTCCCAGTGTAATATGAAGGTACGCAAATAATCCCAAAGTCCCCTGACCCTCCTGTGCTTTAGCAGGGCTGTGAGAGCACTGGGCTGTTGATTAGATTAACCCTTCCCCTGCCTCCCAGGCTGCCGGGATTACCCCACGTCTCTGGAAATGAAAGGCCAGCCTGTTTGGCTGTGATAGGACATCTATTTCCCCTTTGCAAATTTCCCTGTTGATTACAGCTGCCATTGTGCAAAACTAAATAATCCCAAAGTCCCAGAAAGACAACCAGGAAGCGTTGACTAATTTTAAAATTTGTGGATTCTCATAATGAGATTGTTCAGAATTTCATCTGAATGTAGGTTTTTGTCCATTGCTGAGGGACTTTTCATATGTGAATCTCCATTGTTTAAAAATGCAAGTGGTTTATATACCCCACCCCAGTCTCCAATCCTGGACAAACTCACAGAACAAAGCAACATTGTGCATCCTGAATTGTGACTACTTTAATTTGGTGCTGTCAGAAATTTACCTATGGGGCTGGGCAGGAGAGAGAAGGGGTGACCTGCTGAAAGTCTTATAACTCAATGTAAAGTTGAAATTTGAATATATGACACCTGATTTCTGGGTCTCTGTTCTCTAGGCACTAGATTAGATTTGAGGGCCTTGCTCAGATTACACATGCATGTGCACACAATATAATCAGAATGCTGTGGGTTCCAGGTGATAAACATTTTCAGTTCGCACTAATCCTAGGGAAAGTGTTACACCATCGATTAAAAGGCCTGTCCTGATTTAGAGAAAAACAGGACCTGTCAGTTAAACATTATGGTAACACTTTGATGTGAAAACACAAAAGCAAATGAATAAAATTAAAAAGAAAAAGATGCTGGGGAAGGTACCAATATCCTTTAGAGGGTGAATAATTAAAGCTTCACAATGACTTTCATTGATCAGTCGTTTGACTTCATCAACCACTTAATGTTACCTGATCAGTATTTAAAGTTTTGTTGGTTGTCACAAGGGGGAATCCATTTATTTAAATTTAATAGCTGACTTCATTTTTCATTTCCTTTCTTCCTTCCTCCATCCTTCACTCTTTCTCCCTCCTATCCATTCATATCTTGGATCTAATGGGGCAGTGACTTCTTCTCCTGTGAGTCTCTTTGGGAATGAACCTCAGGTCATGAATGAAAGGTTTTTTCTATGGGTTCCACGAGGAAAGAAATCCAGTCAAGCAAAAAGTCGAATAGCCAGGGCTTTATTGGGGTTTGCGCACCCAGGCAAGGTTCTCTGGTCCGCAGAACGGGGGCCGGGAAAGTCGCCCCCGAACAAAGGGAAGCGCGCTCTTTAAGCAAATTTCGCGGGCTTCAATACATCACGATTGGGAATTGGTCCTGTGATTCCAGGTGTGGGCTTCAATCCCTCAGTCTGACGTCAGCTACCTTTTTCCCCGGCTATGGCCACGTTTTGTCCCTCTGGGCCGCCATTTTGTCCTGGGCCAGACTAACTAGCTAGTTTTAGCAGTGAGCCTGCATTTGGAGCCTCCTATAGAGAGCATTCAACAAACGCCCAGCAAATACACAGCAAAGTGTCGGAAAGGCAATGCAGTCAGGAAGAAAGCCAGTTTTCCTTCCCAGGGAGTTACCAGCTATTTGCGAAGAGCCGGACCCAGTAAGTATGCCCATTGCTGGTAACTTTCATGGCACGGATACATTATGCACGGTGTCCTCCCATCTCCTGAGTCCACGTAGTGTCGGTCCCTGGGCCGGAGTGTTGGTGGCTGTCTTGCACTAGGAGACACTGAGAGCCAAACTGAACCAGGAACTCTGCCTTCATGGTTATCGTGAGAACCAAGATTGAAGTCCAAGCTTGTGAGTCAATTCTCCTGGGGAATAACATCTGTTGGGGATGCTTCTTACTGACAGCAAAAATATTATTAATTCTAATTTGGTGTAGGTGCTCCATGACTTATTTCCTATTGCCCTCTGCCCAGGCAGCAGGGAGAAAGGGTAGGGGTCAGGCATTTACTCAACTAACCCTCTTCTTTTTAAAATTTTCTATTTTTTATTATTATTGAAGGGATATTGCATTCCAACAATGACTTGTTTTGAGGTATACATAATAGTATTTTACATTTATATGTAGCATAGTAGGTTTACTAATATTCCCCCCTTTTTTCTCTCCCTTCATTTATAGTTAATTCCCTTTATCCCATCACCCTCTTTTTGTCTGTTCTGCCTCTTACTCCAACCACTGTCACATCCCTCAGCCCCCTGACCCCACACATCAACACCCAGTCAACCCCTCTTTAGTTTTCAAACCGCAACATGATTTTAAAACTTATGTGAGTTTTCATATGCAGTATAGTCTTTGTACCATGTGTGTACTTAAGACCTAGAGTTAATAAGGAATTCTGTTAGGAAATTCATTTCCAAGGCTCTTATTTATGTCTGAAGTTAGACCAGCATGTTGTGAGCAGTTGCTACGACTGCTTTTTAGTGTGGGGCACCTGGCCTGCCTTTCTGACTCCTTATTATGAATGTGCTCTTGCTTGACATTCATCCCTAGGATCAATTTCTACCCTTTTTCCAATCAGTAGGACAAAGTCACATGCTGGTTCGCTTGTTTAGTGCTGTGAATGATTTGAAAAGGTTCACCTTCTCCGTACTTTTTTGATTCCAGCACATAGGCACATTCTGTTCAGGAATGTGGTCTTTACAAGGGTATTGATGAATCCCTTACAGATTTCAGGTTGGCCTAATCACAGGCCATCTGCTGCCTTGAACTCTGGAGACAAATTCCTGTCCAATGCCAGGAAAGTTAGTTTTCTGGCTAAAGTCTCAAAAAGATCACAAATTCTTGGGATGTACAATGCAGAAGGAAGTCATGCACTCAAGACAAAATTGTAAGCAATGTCCTTGATTTTTCTCTCTTCATTCCTCGTCACTAAACTAGTAGTAAATTCTGTCAGTCCCACCTTCGAAGCATGTCTTTATATCTTTCACATGTACCTACCTTCACTATCCTTACCCTAGCCACTTCTCCGCCTCCCAGCCCCTGGTCAACCAGTTTCGCCTCCAACTAGTGTGTATTTCTCCAGTTGCTTTCTACATCTTTCTCCAAGCAAAAAAAGAGAAACATCTTTCATAATTATGAGTTATATTGGTTCTATCACTTTCTTGCTTAAGTCCCTTCAACAAATTTTTGCTCCTAGAATTACTCAAGTTCTCTCCCAAGGTCTGCATGCCCCACACACCCACCTCTTCAAAGCCTCATCACCCTGTGCTCCTCTATAGCCATTGTTCTCTACACTGGAGAACACTCACAACCAAGCATTTGATGGCTTGGGTTCTTTGCTCTGGGAAGTCTCAATGCTTGGAATGTCCTTGACTTGTACATCTGACTGGTCTGCTTTGATGTTGCAGGTACCTACTCAAATGCTCCCTCCTGTTGTTACCTGGTATTTGGCCATTTCCTCAAAATGGTTAAATCAAGGCTATTATGTGGCAGTTTTGTCTACTTTTAGGAGTCACCAGTATTGCATAACTGGCAGATTACAGAAGACAATGGAATTTATAACCTTAGATTGAAAAATAATGGCAGCTCCAAAAGTGCTCATGGAGAACTATGGGAACCAGCCAGACAAAATGGAGGTGAAGAGGAGGGAAAGATCAAGGAAGACATATTAAATCCCCACACCTCAGCATCATGGCTTCTCTAATCCAGACCAAATTAGAATTGGGAGTAAGTGTGGTCACCTGGTCCTGGAACACTTCACCCTTTTTTTAAGAAGTCTGCAGACATCAGAGACCTGAACTCTACCCCATTCCCTCCCCTTTCTTTGCAAAAATCATGTAACCTAGTCCTAGTGGCAAGGGTTAAAGAGACATTTTGAACAGGAGTTCCCTTCTTCCTCTTTGTCCAAAGAATACATTTCTTTATCCTTTCCTACTTGTGGCCCACAATCTTTATTAGTGGTTTGGGAAGAAGAACCTGGGCCACATCGGAAACACTGTGAGATCTCAGAGGACTTCCTCATCTAAGGTGGCAATACTTTCTACACCTCAGCTGCTGTCTCATCACTTTTATTTCACTGCTATCTGAGTCTAAAATCATCTTCTTTATTCATCTCTTTACTTTTTCATTTCCAAACACTCCTAGTAGTGCGATGGTAGAGGCATAACTGTCTAGTTCTGTGCTGTCCCACATGGCAGCCACTAGACCTGCACATGGCTGTAGAGGACCTGAAATATGGCCAATCTGATGAGATGTGCTCTGAGTGAAAAACACACAGCAGATATTGAAATGTTGGCATAAATTGACAAATATTTACTGAGTATGTATTGAATGATAATATTTTTGATATATTAAGTTAAAATACATTATACAGATTTAAAAATGTCATTGGTAAGTTTATACTGATCACACATTAGAATAAAAACATTTTGGATATATTAGCTTAAACAAAATAAATTATAAAAACTAGTATCACCTAGGTTTTATTTTTTAACTCTTGTAATGTGATTGCTAGAAAATGTATTTATTTATTTAAAAAGATCTTTTTTCTTCCCCAAGTCCTGGATTGCAAACCCAGGTCCTTGGGCTTTACATGGCCTATACCTTAGCCACTGAGTCACAAGGGTGCACCCAGAAATTTAAAATTACATGCATGGCTTGCATTGCTTTTCTAGTGGCAACTATTAATATGGATCACCATAACTCTCCACAAGTGCATTAAATACTTTTTTACTACATGGTTGTTTATTTGCTTTTATTTCCCTTTGAAATTTACCAGATAAGTGGCTTCTAGAATTGCCAACTGTTCTTCAATTCCTTATTCCATCTGTTTTGAATCAGGAGAAAGACAAACCAAAACTCAATGCCACCACCACCAAGAGCAACAGAAGAAATTCCTGGAGCATCCAGCCCCGACCAGGAGCCAAGGAGGGCAAGATGGGATTTGGGAGCTGCTGGGTATTCAGGAGAGGGGCAGGTGCTGGGAGTGGTTTTGGCAGTCAAGAGCTCTACCTGTAGGCCTAGCAGATAACTTCAGCACTTTGCCTAGAACCATCTTTGCATGGGAAAGTCATCAAGTAAACAAGATCAGTGTACAGCTGGAAGCTGCTTGTTCAGTCCCAACATCACCCCAAGGGCCTAACCGGAAAGTCCCATTCGACCACCTCACCTGAAAAACACAAGTTCTGCTTGTATGCAGGAGAAACTGAAGAATGTGGAGAGTCCAAGTCAGGTAGGGGAAGGAAACTAGAGGGAAGATGAGTAAGCTCTAGTGGTTTCTTTCCCAGCTCTCCATTTAAGGGCTTCTGGGGGCAGCAAGGAGTAAAATGTCATCAAGTTAGCTGGGAGGAAAAGCTCTTAGCTAACTCATTAGCTGAGCTTATCTGATTAATGCTGGGGAGCTGGGGTTGTAGTTCCATCCAACAAAATTTACTTAAGTATGGAGAGTTTAAACAGTTTTGAAGCCAGCGGTCCTATCTGTAGACTTACCATAATTTTTAGAGTTGAAATCAGGACCAAATGGGGTATTTTGGGCAGGCGCCGATACTGCCTATTGATACAAACCTAAACAATCAGACCTGGTGCAATGTGAAGCTCAGAACATCTCAGTCTTTAAAAGTAGAATTCTGCCTCAGTTATGTTATATTTGCTATCTGATCATCACCAGAGTTCTGATATTAATGTATAAAAGAAAATCTTATATTTTAGATAGATCAAATGAATTTTTAGCAAACTGATTGAAACTAGGACAGAATTTCAAACCAGCTGGGACTCTCAGACAATGTTGCTAAACTGGGACAATCCCCATCAAACCAGGGACCTGTAGTACCTTCCCTATCCCCATTCCTTGGATAGGGAAGTGGGTGGGACAGGGTGGGAAGGATTGAGATAGGAATGTGAGTTGTCTTGTTCTGCCAACAAAAGAGAAGATCCCCCAGGCCAGGTGGAATTAAACCTAGACTTTGCTCCCTACATCTTCCAGTTTTATCTTCTTTCACCTCCACTCATTCATTCATTCATTCCACAAATAATGCCTATTATGCACAGGACTTTGTCAGAGTTAGACGTTGAATAAGGTTGAACAAGATATGCAAGATGGCCACCTTCTTAGAGCTTACATTCTAGTGATTTGAAGGGTAAACAATTCAAAAGCAAACAAAGCAAATGTAAACTGTGATCTCTGAAACAATTAAAGTAGGGACCCACAGAGCAAGGGAGACCTCTTTGAGGAAGTGTCATTAAGACCCGTCTCAGTGGGTAAGGATTACTCACTGTCTCTTTCACATCTTGGAGAATTTATGCAGACATTTATTTATTCATCAACCATTTATTAAGAGCCTTTTATGGCCAAGCTCTTTGCTGGGATGCTGCCAAAAAAAGATGAATAAGTCAGGGCTCTGCCTTCAGAGGAATTTATAATCAAGTGGAAGAGACTGACAAGTCAATAAGAAAGCACTTATGGGGGCAATTCAATTCAGCTGAGCTAAATGACCTCCAAGGGGGCATTCTTATGTCTATGCATTCTTTGTCTGGTAAGTTCTTACTGTGTGCCTAATACTTTTGAGACACCCATTCTCTCTAAGAAGCTAATGATCCAACTATAGTTAGATGTATAAATGTAATATTAAGATTTCAAAAACTAACCTCTAGTACATTATTCATCTGCTCTCAACTCAGCTCCTATATATCCTGAGAAATCATTGAAACTTTCTAAATCCATCAGACTTAGAACCCCACATATAACTACTTTTGAATCTCATTTCATTTATGGCAAGACATAGTCATTGTCTTACCAGGGTCCCATGAGGGTCTGGAATTAGGGTTCAGGTCTATCCATCTGTTACCTGCTCTGAGCGGGACATCCTTTTGTGGTATCCAGTCTACATAAGCTGATAACCATTCTGAGTTGTAGAGATGGAGGGGAATAGGACAATCTGTTTATCTCCCAGAAGCAAAAGCCCACAGCAAGGTGGTTCTGCCCATGAACTTCTAGAGGAGCTGAATGTTTTTTGGGAAACTACGAATCTGCCTAAATCTTTAAAGGGAAAAAATTGTTTCATCTGAATTATCAAGTAATCAGATCATCCATTTCCCCTTATATAACTTCTTTATAGAGTCTACAATCTCAACCACTTCAGCCTGTTGACATTTTGCTGAAGTTGCTTCCACTAAATTCCCCAGTGACAACTTCCATTTTGCCAAACCCATATCCACTTGTGTCTGTAACATGTTGGCATCTCTTGAAATTCTGTCTTTCTGTGACTTTTGGGTTCACTTCTCTTCTTTAGTGTTCCTCCCACAATTCCAGCAGCTCATCTTTTATCTTCCTTTGATGTCAGGTCCTTTGACAGACCTCTGAATTGGACATTCCTAGGGCATCCTTGGCTTTCTTCTTTTTTCACCCTATTCACATATCTTCAATATGAATGAAAAGATCATAGCTATAGCAACCTTATAGATGTGATGGTCTCTCAAAATGTGTAGCAGACCCTCACCTCATCTGACTTAGTCACATGTCTTAATCCTCCCTGCTAGATCTTCATTGGATTAACACAACCCCCAAAACAGCTCTTCTCCTATTATCCCTGCCTTGAGAACTGGTATTACCATGAACCCGTGGACTCTGGACTTTACCTTTTCATTCAATGGATATGTCTTGATCTCTACTAAATCTAGGTACTGGGCCATGTGATGGGGATTCAGAGATAAATAATTCCCACAAGGGACTCATAGTCTAGAAAACAGGTAAACAATCAGAGAAATAATCAGGAGGATAAGAACAAGAACAGAAGCATTTAAAAGATGCAAGACATAGAGAAACCACAGTAGGACTGACAGGGAGATGGAGTATGAGGAAAGGCTTCCTTGAGGAGGTGATACCTTGGATGGGTTTTGAAAGGCAAATGGGGGTAGAATTCCCAGGATAGGTAGGAAAGGTATGACATTTTGGACATTGGGAATAGCATATAAAAGGCATATGAAATCAAATAGCATATATGAGAAAGCATGAGCAGTCTAATGTTGATGGAGTATAAAATGCAAGGCAAGAGGAGACTTGGTAGCTGGTGAGCCTGTTGTAGTAGCTAGGGGCAGATCATAAGGATTTTGTTATAATAATAAGAGCTACACTAGCTACAATTAACAAGGTGCATCTTACCTACAGGACAGCTAGTGCTTAATTTGTCCTGTGAACCTGAGAGGCTCCATTTCTGGTATGGTTAAGATGAAATTCACACCCAACAATCTTGGACTCCAAAGCCTAAGACCTTTGCCAGGTGCCTGTTACGTGTGCTTGGTGCGAAAGTGTCCTTCATGATGCTGCATGAAAATGTCCTTATGTATCTACCATAGTGCAGGGTGGAGAAGCCTGGAACTGATGGCTTGGGGGTAGGGCTAATGGAAGTTCTCCTCTATGCATGTTTGCAGGGCCAGAAACCTGGATGAAGCTTCCTTAGCCACAGCTAATGGTGGGATGGATCTTGCCTGCTCTAGAAAGTCACTGCCTCTGGATGGGGTTCTGAGATAGGTCAAGAGATTTTTTTTACTTCCATCATGGTTCTTTTCCTTGGCTTTCCAAACCCTCCTAAGCTACTTTCTTGGTGCCCTACCACTCTCTGCAAAGCATCTTCCACACCATTTAACGTAACCTTGTCAGTTCACTATTTAAAACTGTCCTGTGAATCTTCATTGCCTTCAGGTTAAAACCTTATTCTTCATCCTCTTTTGCTGACACACAAAGTCCTTTCTGGCATGGGTCCTGCTGACCCGCTTTGGGCTCTGACTCTCTGCTGTAACTGTCACTAGATTTTGCCATACTTCATGAGCTGGCCACACTCTGTATCTTCTTGCGTGCTGAAATCCCTGTCCAGACTGCCTTTCTCCTGGCCTGCCTTCCTGAACCCATTCATACCCTTCACGGTGGTGCACATTTCCTCTGGGAAAACTTGCTTTACTTCCCAACTGGGTGAAAGGCCCCTCTCTTGTGCTCCCAACATACTTTATATCCACTTTGCTATCTATGCATCTGTTATTACTCCTTTTAATTCACTCCTAGCCTGGCTTCAAATCACTTGACTTTAGGCAAATGACTTAACCTCTTGATACTTTACTCATCTATAAAAGGGAGAAGAAATAATACCTACCTCATAAATGTGTTGTGAAATTAAAGGTGGTAAAGATATTAAAGTATATATTGCAATACATTAAGCATATAATATATTGTTTTATATACTATAAATCAAAACATACTGAAATATGTGCTAAGTGCTTTGTACAATGCCTAGCATAGTATGAGCTGTGGTTCTAGCTATTATTACTACTCATTTATAGTTGGGCTCTAAGACCTTTAAGGGTTGTGATTTATCTGATATCTGGTCTACTGGCATTTGGTACACTTTTAATAGACATTTGCTCTATCTCTATCCCCTTTTTGAAAATGTAGACTTTACCCTTTCAAGATCTCATTTTGTTTTGTTTTTGCATTGTGTTTTATTAATTGAATGTGAAAAGAAAAGGAAAGAAAAAAGATACTTGCATTTACTTATAGAGACTTCTCAGCCTTGAGCCATAGTACAACCCAGGGTACTGTAAAGAGGCAGTCTGTTGATAAAAGAACTTTGACACTAACTCTCGTCTTTCCTTCTTTTCCTCTCCACCCTCATTCTCTCCTCATGCTCCACTTGCTTCCTGTTCACTCCTGGGCTCCTTGAAAATTTTCAAAGTATGCAGTGGTGGTAATGGTGTGGGGAAAAGGGGTTTGAGCGTGGCTTGGGCTGGAGGGATCCAACTTTCTGAGACTGTCCCAGGAGAAATGAGGAAAGATAATTTTGCATATGTTCCCTAAGGGACTGGAGGGTGATTCATGGGAACAGGAGAATCCATTGACCCTGTAAGGCAGAGGGACAATCATTCTTGTCCACACTCCTGTTGCGCATTTGGAAACCTTGAGAAGAGTGCATTTGTCCTCAGATAGGAGCTCAGCATGAGTGCAGAGCTGGATTAGATAAAGCAATTATTTGTGACTGTTTTCCAAACCAAATATAGAACGAACCATGGCACAAAAGAATTGTTTAAATTTTGATTTGTAATTTTATTTATGTAAAAGAACATAGGAGATAGGAAATAATAAAATCACATTGAGTGAACTGTCTTGTTAAAAACTAAAATTATCTCAAAGAAAAAGTACAAGTAATATTTGCATGTTTAATATTTCACTATAAAGAAGCTTAATTCAAGTCTTTTGCCCACTTTTTTTCTTAATATTTCTAAGAGTTTTTTTAAGAATTCTGGCTATGATTACAAACATATTTTCTCACTCAGTGATTTACTTCTCATTCAAACGGCATAATTAAATTTTAAGAAAATCTACATGATCACTTTTCCTTTTTGGATAACCCTTTTTTTTTCGTGATGTTCTATTTTAAAAATCTTTGCCTAGCTCAGGATCATGACAATGTTCTATTTTTCTTCTAAAAGTTCATATTATGAAAGAAAATGTACAGATACCTAAAAAGCATATGAAAAGATACTTAGCATCATTATGCTAATGACACAAATGAAAATGAAAATGAGGTATCGCTATACCAGAATAACTGAATAAATAAATAAAACAAAAACAGGCAATACTAAGTATTAGGATATAGAGCAACTGGAACTCTCAAATTCTGCTATTGGGTGAGTAAATAGGTATAGTACATTAATACACAGTCACACTGGGAAACTCTTTGGTAATATCTACTAAAGTCAAATCCTTTTGACTTAATTTCATACCTTAGATTCCAACAGAAATGCACTGATACGTGTACCAAAACAAAATTTCCACAGTAGTTTTATTCATCATAGCTTCAAATTGGAAACAATCCACAGATCTGCCAATAAAATGAATAAATCATGCAACATGTATCTTCCAAGGAATACTACACAGTAATAAAAAAGAATAAACTATTACTGCATGCAAAATCTATGTGAATTTCACTTATATATTATCGAGCAAAAAAAAAGACATAAAAGAGGGCAGATTTATGGTTGTATTACATGAAGATCAGGAATAGGAAAACTCAGTCCATACTCAAGTCGGGATACTGGTTACTTGGGGGTGGTGTTGATAAGAAAAGGGTAGAGGGAAGCTTCTGGGGTGATAATAATGTATTATACCCTGATCTGGGTGGTAGCCTTATGGTTTTATATGTTTATAAAATTGACCCAAGATCACTTGAAGATTTGGACAATTTATTTCCATTAAAAATCTTACAAAAATGTTAATTAATACTTATTTCAATTTTCACCATTCATTGACAATTAAAGTTGAAGGAGTATTATTTCACTTATAATTGTGTATTTGAAGAATACAGCTTACTCAGTCATTGTAATGTTTACTGACCTGGTTCATTCAGATGTTATTTGTAACAGAAGCTAGAGGATTTCAGATCTCCCTGAAGCTCCTGCTACCTACACTAAGATGAGTTTCGGTTTCCAGCTAATGTGGGAAGTGGAGATCATTTGGGAAGAGGGTTAATACATTACAAAGTTACAAGACTAGAGAGCAGTATGTTGCTTTGGAAGGAGAAATAATGCAGGAGAGGTTGGACAAGAGAATGTAATGGAGATCTAGGACCAGTGATATGCGGAACGCCCTGTTTAAATGGTTAAGGATACCAGGCTTTATCCTAGGTCAAGGAGAATCATGGGAGGTTTTAACCAAGTGCACTAATCATATTTGTATTTAAAAAAAATCAAACTGGAAAAGAACTTTGTGGGACCCAAATACAAATAGAACTGGAACAAGAATGCAGTTCTTTGGGGGCCCAATCCCTCAATACCCTAAGATCTTTGTTTTGGTTGGTTTCAAACTAAATTGAAAAGGAGAATCTGGTATTAAAAGTGAGCATAAGAGCACAGAGGCCTCCTTTTCTTCTTTACTGATCAAGCCTGTGCCTTATGCTGGAGAGAAAGGAAGGCCTACCCTCTGTGATTCATGGCAGATCCTTTTACAGAGAAACCCATTCTGTAAGGATTCCCCCACAGCAGGACTTTTTCATCCTTTTTGTTGATTTTATCCAGAAGTACTTTTTAGGCAAGAGGGGGAAAAAATTCCTCAAATAATAGGTTCCCATTCTGTGAAGGGTAAATGTAACCTGGAGAGGTATCAGTCAATTGATGTATTTCCAGGACACAGTATTCAGGGTAAGTGAAATGGAAAGCAGAGGTGTTTTCTAGTTTTTGAGAGGAAAGAAACCAGGAAAGCATAAAATAGCTGTTGAAATGTCCCTTTTTGACAGGGCACTCTGTGTTCCTTGATTCACCTTCTTTAAATCCACTGGATCCTGAATACCCTGGATCCATTCTGCTCCTATTGTTCTGCTTAGAGAAATAACTCCTGCCAAAGCACCAGTTGCTGGCTCTTGCAAACCAGCTGCCTGCCCTCGAGAACATCTCCACTTTTCAAGTCTCCAACTCTGAACACTGAGTTCTGGAAACAGACCAGTTTTTCTTTTTCACAACTCTGCAAGGCAAAACTTACCATTCCACAAAATTCCAAGAGGGCCCCTGTTTAAGGGGCTTTTGTTTTTGTATTTTCATTCTTTGACCTCCCTCTTGAGTGGAGATTTTTCAGAGCTCCTTCTCCATGTTTTAGGTGACATGCCTCATTCTGGGTTCTCCTTTTATTTTCCCATCTCTAGTTGGTTTCTATAGCTTTGCACACCATTAAATGCTAATATTTGCTAGAGCACCATTTCTAGAATTTTTCACTTGTATTTACCAAACAAAATTCTCTATTCCCATGCATTATTGACTGATGATTCATATATATAGATATAGATATAGATACAGATAGAGATATATATACACTTTCCCCCTCTAGCTCCTACATCTTCCAGGTTCTAGACTCTAGAATGTCAGTAATTGCCTACTGAATTTCTTCCCTTGGATAACCTAAAATAACTGCATCTTCCATAGTCTAATTCTAAATAAATTATGCACAATTGTTGCCCTCACTCCCAGTAAAACTGTTCATTCTACAGCATTTCTTGTTTCCATTACTGGATCAATATCTGTACAGGGATGCACCTGGAATTCATCCTTAAAACCCTTCCTCTCATTCACCTAAAATCTCAATATCTTATGAAGTCCTGCTCTCTCTATACCCAAGATGTTTCTTTCGGCCACTTTTCTCCATCATCAATGACTTGTTTTTAACCCAGGATTTCTCCATGTGATTGCATTTTATGGAGGAAATATTTCATTATAACATTATATAGTTTTAAGTTGTGCATTATTATAAATCAATATAATTATGTAATACATTTAGCTCACCACCATCAGTTCAGTTCTGTCCTTCACCATATAATTGATCTCTTTTATCTGATTTGCCTGTTCCCTTCCCTTCTGGTAACCACTAATGTGGTCCTATAGAGTAAAAATCTATTTTTGTTTGATTTGGTTCATTAGTTTGTTTGGTGTCTCTATATACTATATATGAGTGAAATCATGCAATATTTACCTTTCTCCTTCTGACTAATCATACTAGGTATAATTCCTTCTAGGTCCATCCACGTTGTGGCAAATAGCAGGATTTCATCTTTTTATAGCTGAGTAGTGTATTGTGTACATAGCACATCTTCTTTATTCATCCATCTGTTGATGGGCACTTTGTTGCTCCTGGCTCTTGACTGTTGTAAATAGTGCTGCAATGAGCATGCGGGTGGGTACAGATACAGCCATCACTTCTAAAGCGCAGATATCTGATGGTATCTCCCCTCTGTTAAGTCTATGATGTTTCTGAAGATTCTCATCACCTCCAGGAGAAACTGTCTACTCCTGACTGTGGCATATAGAGTCACCAATGGTCTTGTCCCACTTCATTTCCTAAGGGTCTTCCTGGCACTCCCTTTCTGTTTGAACAAACCAGTGGTGCCTTGCCTCTGCTTTTGCTCTTGCTCATGACTTTACCTCTCTTCCCACTTAACCAACTCTTTTTCATTCTTCACAGCAGCCATTGCTCTGATTTTTTCTAATGCTCTTCTTCGATATCCCAAAGGAACACATAATTCCCTTTGCTCTCTCAGCACTTGCTATCTGCTTCTATCATTGCAGGTATCACCTTGTTTTATAACTATGAAGCACTCAGCGATGTATACATTTTAATGCTTTCTTCCTCTTTTGTCTGATCTCTTTCCAGTAAACCAATTAAAGGTGTAGATAAAGCTCAACTCCTATTTTTCCCAGCTGAGCCAGTGTGAGTGGACACAGCAGGCCTTGAGAAATAATAAGAAGGAAAGATCAAGGGCTGGGAGAACAAAGAACTCATTGAGTGTTTCCAGGAGGAGTGACTGGGATTGCACCACCCCAAGAGCTTGTTCAGAAAATAAAAGTAATACTTTATGGCTGATTCCTGTCTTTCCAAAGAGCAGGCCAGCTGGTGTCAGCAGCATCACGACATAGAACCTTTCCAAAGAGCAGGCCAGCTGGTGTCAGCAGCATCACGACATAGAACCAGGTGGTCACGTGTGCTGGTGACAGCAGAAAGGTATGATTTCTTCTCAGGAGGTGGGAGCAGGTCTAGAAGTGGGCTGCTGATCCTCTAAGGTGGGGTATGCCAGTCTTTACCACACAGGGTTGGATAATAAGCATTTTAGATGTCAATGGTCATGTACAAAGCAGTCATAGATGATATACAAACAAATGAGTGTGACTGTGTTTCAGAAAAACTTTACTTATAGTCACTGGAATTTAAACTTGAAAATACTTTTTACATATTATGAAAGATTCTTCTTTTGATTTTTCCTCCCAACCATTTAACAATGTAAAAATCCTTCTTAGCTCTGAGGTCATGCACTAGTATCAGGTGGGAGTTGACCCACAGGTCATAGTTCATGACCTCTATTCTCATGCTCAGTCTATCCCTACACAGTCTATCCCCAGAGTAGCTTTATTTGGAAGGAGGCCACCTGGAGAAGTCATTTCAGAGCTTTGACTGGGCACCAGGCTCTGTGACTGTGGAGGTATGCACACACACTCATTTATTTCTTACGCCCTCCCTGAGAGAGAGGGGCTAGGATCGGTCTGACTTACAGCTGAATAAACTGACTACTGACTGGTAACTGTCAGAGTTCATCTGTCCTGTTTTGAGGTGCCATATCCTTCCGACTGCCTCCTATGTTCAAGTATGGTAGTGGAAGTTGTATGTGATGGGTTTTAACTAAGAACACAGACGTTTTTCTCAAGAAAAGCCTAACTTCCCAAAAGCAAAATAGCTCAGAGAGGAATGGAGGGCAGATGTTATATCAGTTATAGAAAGACTGGCTCCAAGTTCCCCCAAGACTAACACATATTTCTGAAGTGTCATTGAGTTTGCCCCCCAAAGTTTGAAGGAAGGCAGAGAAAATCTCCTCAATTTCCAGAAGGACCCTCCTCCCCAGACCCCGAATACACACACACACACACACACACACACACACACACACACACACACACACACACACTGCTTAGGTGTGCATATTAAGCTAATGTCCATTCGTCTATTTGTCATTCCTATCTAAAGAATGGAAATCAACCACCTGTCACTTCAAGAAGGCCCTGTCAGTTGAAGCAGTATAAGATTTTTCCCCTCATTGGAATCACCCAGCACACCTCTGTGCCTGCTCTTTCCTCCCTCTGCTTCCACAATTTCTCCTTCTTGAAAACCCACTCATTATGAACCTGACCCTGAGTCCAACTTTCTACACTTTTAAGAAGTCTACTCAAGCTCCCTCCCCACCCCCACCCCCACCCTTCCCTCTTCCCTGACTCACAAGCTAGTTTCCTCTGGGTATGTGACTGTTAACCCCTCTCCTGCACCCTGAAGAAACAAGCTCAAATTGTTCCCTTCCCTGGCAAAGGAATTAAGTTGGGGGTGGAGGTGGGCTAGAGGTTGCATGAGGGCAATAAGAGAAACACAAAAGGGAATTCAAAGCTCTGACAGGGAGTAGATGAGCTAGGAGCCCTAGGAGGAGGGTAGGGAGAGCCTGGCTGACTTGGCCCTTGTCTCCTCATCTGGTTTTCTCCAGGTTCTTCTCTTCCCACTTTCAGGGGTCCTTGGAAGTCCCCCAAGTCCCGAAAGAGGCAGTTTCCATTCTTTATTAGAAGCTCCCTTCTTGAGTCCTCATTCCTTTTCTTCTCCCTTTCTCCTGCCTTTCCAATTTCTTTTTTTATTTTTGCTTTTATCTTAAAAAAAAAAAAAAAGGAATGCGCTTTATATAAGTTTCAGGTGAGCATCCCTGTAAGTCAACACCTGTACATAATACAGAAACTTACCCACCAACAGTCCAGTTCTGTCCTTCGCCACATAATTGATCCCTTTACCTGATTTGTGCCCCTCCCTTCCCCTTTCCCTTCTGGTAACACTCTTTTCTAATGAATTGTTTTGGAGCAAGGTCTGGGGGCTGGCTGGCTGGTGGGCAGCAGTGAACCTTTGGGGCCTCTGTGAGCTTGGTTCCTACAGACCTTCATGCCTGAGTTACCCCTCCTGTGTGGCCGTCAGCTCACAGTCTCTGGTCTCAGAGATGTAATGGTCTTTGCTGGACACTACCGGTCAGCAGGAATGAAAGTCAGGCTATGGGCTAGGAAGATCTGAAGGCCTTTATATTCTTATCTCTCAGACTCCATCTGGGACTTTTTAAAAAAGTCATTGTTTTATCATTAATTTTGTTTGCATTATTATATGCATTTTAAGATGTCGAATTCCACCTCAGTCTGTGCATATTTCACACACGCCCATCACCAAGGTCCTAGCACCCTTCACTACACTTTGGTCCCTCCTTCCTTCCCTCCTGCTCCTACCTGACTCCACCAGTCCCATAGTCACAATCTTCCACCTGGGCTTCTTGATGAAATGGAACCAGAAAAGCAATCTACATCTGAAAAGAGGTGTCGCATTTGCTCATGATTAATATCTTAGACAGCTCAGAAACATACAGAAAACAAGAAAGCAAAGATCACTGATTATCCTACAACCTGGAGGAAACTTCTGGCATGTTGATACATTTCCTTCACTCTTTGTTCAATGCAGCCCTTTGTCTCTGTCTCTGCCTGTAGCAGACAGTGTCTACCATCAGACAGGCTGCTCCCCACCCCATTAGCTTCCTTTTTTGAGTATTTCCCCACTAAAACATCTTGCTAAGAAATGAATGACATCTAAGAGACCCACAGGTAGAAACTCAGGGACCTGTTCCTGGACCTTCAGTTGGGAGGCAGTCCAACACCTCCAAAAGCTTGGAACTCCAAGACAGTTACACTGAGTTTGCCTCTCATCTTTATCTCATTATTGCCATCTGAGCTTGAACAATTATCTACCTCTTTGGTCCTTATTTTCATAAATTGAAGAGAATGGGTGTGAAGTTCAATGATACGATGTTCAGAAAGTGCCAGACTAAGCCCATAAGAGGTGTTCTCTTAAAGTAGCCCCTTCTCTAACCTCCACTGGTAGAATAAACTAGGGAGTGTAGTTGCGTATCAAAAGGTTTTCTATGTTGTCATTCATTTCATAAATAGTTATTGACACCTACTCTCTGTGGGTACTATGCCAGGTGATGCAAGACCAAGCTCTCAAAGAGAGAACAATACAGTGGGGTTTACATGCAAGGAGGTCAGAAGTCAGGTAATTATCTGAGATAATAAGCCCAGAGTCATCCCTGTGTTGTTCTTGATTGGTGAACAAATGAGCACTCAGACAAAGAGTGATATTGTGAAGAACCTGTGGACATTGAACAGGGAGAGGTCACTGAGGGGTGGGGAAGGAGTGGAGAGGTCACTGATGGTTGGGGGTATAGTGGATCTGGAAAGATGTCCAGGAACAGGAGAAATCTGAGCCAGACCTTGAACATGCTAAGCATTTGGAGAAGCAGAGAAGATGGGAAGAATTGTGCTAAATAGTAAAGAAGAAAACAATCATCATGGAGCAAGGTGAGCTTAGGCTGCCATCTGGTTTGATTGTAGGAGAATAGTCTTACAGGATGAGTCCAGATTGTGGGAAGTTCTGGAAGACAGACAAGGGACTTCAACTTCCCATACAGGCAATATCTTCTTCCTTGTGTGCTCAAGGCCACCCCAATCTGTCCCCACCCACACCCTGAGCTTTCGATGCCACTTATTCTTTGTACTTATATATTGCCTTATATTATTTTCTCTGCTGGATCTATGTGTTACACTGTACCCTAAGCAAGATTGCAGACTTCATAGGGAAAGTCACATAAAGATTTCCTAATTTGATATGACTCAGTGCAGTAGGATAGTTAGAAGCTGAGAGGTGGAAAATAGCTGGGGTCCCACTATTGTGACAGCTTGAAGTGAGTCCCAGTCATTGCACAGGAGCATAATCATCACATCTGAAGCCTCCCCCATGTTCGTTTTCATGCTGTTGAATTTTTCCTGATGGTTTGGGACTCCGGGTTGAGCATTATCTCCATAGACCATATCTGATGCACTTTCTACCCATTTTGCAAGGAGTTATCACATAAGTGATATCACATAAGTAGGGGGAATACTTTTCCACTGAAGGGTCTCAGACTTCCCAGATTCTTTTGAGTTTTGTCTGGTCAAGCTCTTTGACTTTCCTGTAAAACACCACCACCACCACCACCATCACCACCACCAAAGTCTCATCATTTAGCAAGACAACCACTGTGTGTCCCTAACCCCCTTACCATCTAGAGACCTCTGTCCCTTGATATTCCCAACTATACTTTCTCATCTTAATCCCAGTGAGGGTATCAACAAGGAACCTTAGGAATCAGGTGATTGAGGGCAGAAAGCAGGAACTGTACAAATACTGCCTGCCTGAATGTTTGCTTTGGTTTAAAGAGTTACTGGGATTGTATACGAACCTTTTGTTTTTGCAGAGGCTTCCTTTCCTGGTAAATAGCTGCTTTTGAGTAACAATTTCACTCTGTGGCCAAATGAAGACAAAATAGACCTGACCCTTTCCTCTGTGGATCTGCCGGGATGGTGATTGGGACATTGATCCTACTCACTCATGACCCCTGGGTCATTGGTCCCACTCACATGCCAGGACGATGGCCCCCAGTGGCATGGGGCTTCCTTATCTGTCCAGGACACAGCTGTCCATACATCTCACTGCCTCTCAAAGTCAAAAACTTTGTAAATCAGACTACCACCAAATGGTAGATCCCTCTCATGAGGTTCTGCCACCTCAGGCACTGCTAGAACCCCTGACAGCCAGGTATATGCATGAAGAGTCTGACCAACCTGGAGTAGATTACTTTGGTTCTACAGACACTTTCAAATCTGGTTTTCCTTGAATCAAGGGAAGATAACTGGAGTGTGGGTGAATATGGAACTGGAAAGTTCGTACATCACGGTTCCTACAAGGACCAAGGACCCAATTTCCTTTACCCACTAGGAGCCTCATCATGCTAGTGGGTTGGTTGATACTGCTTATGTTCAGTTTATTTTTTCTTTCCTCCTCTCCTTATACATATTCTCCACTGGAGTAAGACTAGCTCTTTGCAGACACCTCCAATTCACACACACACACACATATACTTTGTTCCAGTTGTTTTGTAATTCTTTATTATGTTCATGCTGTTCTAGTCTCCTGAGAAGTCCTTCCCTTTCCTTGTATCTATTCAAGTCCTTCCCATCCTTTCAGGTGGAGAGCAAACCTACTTCTTCCATAAAGCCTACGCAGCAAGTTCCTTGTCTCTCTTCACAACTTGGCGGTGGTTCATGTTTCTTTACGTTGAGGGATCATTTTTCAATCCCCATAGAGTCTGTGAGCTCTAGGAGGGTAGGAGCCACATTAGATTCATTTCATATTCAGCCCATAGTTCCTGAAATAGGTCTCATTCCAGGATCACATACAATCCTCTGACTTCACATCTGCGAAGTCCACAGCTACTTGCACAAAGCTGGTGGTGGATAAATGCTTGCTGATTGGTTGATTGGTTGACTTACCTATAGTCTATATTAATGAATCTAAAATAATAAAGTGTTAAACATGATCCATGAGCCTTGATTTGCATCCCTCATCATGCACATGTCTAATACACAATAACCTCTCCTGAGTTTCTCTTTCCTTTGGCTGCTGAGGGATCTGATTCTAGCCTTTCTATGTTCTGTTGGAAGAATTCAAATTAGGAAACGTTAAAGGAGCATCTGCTACTTATGTCCTGGACCCTGCTGATGCGACCTGCTCCTGAGAAGGAGTTTTTAGCTGTCCTTGGTCATTTACTTCCTTCATAGCCCCCACGGGAAGTGACTATGACCCCCTAGAGCTCATAGAAGGAGTTCCAACGAGTCAGAACCTGAAATGAAGGACTTCAGCTTCCAAGAACATGAACTTGTCAATTTTCAAAGTAAATACCATGAGCTGAGGTGACTCAAATGACCGATTATGCAAGTGCTACCAGAACCAGATGAGACCTCCAGTCAGGGGAACCAGATCAAAACTCTCTGAGAAAGCAGCCAAACCTTCAATCGTCATGGAGCAAAGTCAGCAAAGGTCCTCGAGAGGAGCTAAATTTATCCAGGCTGCCTGAGGTGATTGAGGCCATGAACTTCAGGGAAAAAAGGACAAATGAGGAACTACTTACATGCCAGGTAGAAAGACAGTTCCCATGACTGGTGAGTTACAGCAGTGAAAGAGGGAAATCTCATCAATACTGGCCAGTAGCAGCTGCCTAGTTGTGTGTGTGTGTGTGTGTGTGTGTGTGTGTGTGTGTGTGGTGTGTGTGTTTTGAGAGCTGTCTCACGGGAATTTAGAGATGATAGAATACCAGGAACCCCATCATGCTTCCGTGACCTCTAATGACTTACAGAAATGTAATATTTCTCAAATAACCAGGTAAATAGCTAACCGTTACAAGAGAATGTCAGCTCATACTCAATGATGGGAGCATGGATTGCCCAGGGTGCATAGCCTGGTGGCATAATGGCTGAATCTCACCTACTGGTGGATCACAGAGAAAATGCTGAGATCATTGTCAATATGTACTCATGTGCAAAAGTGGGAGGAAGTCAAAATGAAATTGTCTTGCCCACTCCAGGGTGACTCTCTTGGGAAAGGTGAACAGGAGGAAGTAGTATTAAGGGAGTACTGGTCAAGTACCTATTTCTACCTTTGTATAAAAGTTATCTCATTTGATCCTAGAGGTAGGTTTCATCCCCATTACATATATAAAGAAACTGAGACTTGAGTTGTTTATACAACTCACACAAGGTCATATTGATCTTATTAAAGTCAGAGTTCAAACTTAGGCTACCTAGCTCCAAATCCTGAGCTTTTTCTTCTCTTCTGATGTGCTTTCCAACTCTCTCTACTCTCCTAGGGTATGAAATAGCAGCTGGGGAGAGCCTCCTAGAAAGGCCTGGGGACATGAGGAAGGAAATCAGGAACTCCTTTTGATTATAAAACCTCCTGGATCTTGAGCCAATCAAAAGCCAACAACCAACCAACACCCCTTCTTAGCCAACTCAAAACATTCTTGCTCAGAATTTGTTTTTCCAAAAATGACATTTGTCTGAGAAATACAATAACAAGGTAAAAGGTAGATGTCATTGCCTTTTTCCTCTTTGCTTTTACATATGATAACCTTTCTGGTCACATACCAGTCTCCTTGGTCTTTGCCCTCAGTGTAGAGAAAATGCATATTTACCCAACCTTTATTCCACATGTCTCTGAGCAGCACACAATCTGATTTGAACTAAGTCCACTTAGCAGAGGGGTGGGTGGCCTTCTACTGACCCTTCCAGGAAACAGTTGTCTCCCCAGGTTTTCCTGAGGTTCATGCTAGTGGTAACAGTGCTGCAATGGAGCAAAGTGGGCAGCAGCCTACTTCTCCACAGGAAGTCCAGAAACTGTCCTACCACTTTCTCCAGGATGAACCTCAAATACCTTTGCTCACTGTTAAATTCTCTCACTTCATTTTATCACTTCAGGCATTGGCACTACATGATGAACATTCAGCCTGTGAGGATCTTACATCTCAGTTCAAGACATGCAAGTCAGTTATTCAGAAACAAGTGTAAGTTCCAGATGCTATTTGTTTCTCCTTGACTCTTCTTCTCTTAATGCTTGTGTTCTTTGGATTTTGTTTTGAGTATCTTCTCTCCTCTGGGTACTCATTCTCTGTAGGCAATCTCATTCTTCAATATACAGACATCACCACCTAAATGTCAATAACTGGAGTCTCTCTTCTCAGACCTGTCCCCTACACACTTTTGATTGGAAGTTCCTCAGGATGCAGCGTGTGCTTAATAAGTCACTGCTGAACTATGGTCTAAACCCTAAAGATTGGCAGGTCAGGCAGAGGGAATCTGATTTGCTAGACTTTACAGCTCCCCTTTCATTGTTGTTGCTTTGGAAAGCATTGGAGCTGTGGAAGGATCGCAACTCTCAGAATTACAACTGTGTTTAATTTAGACCCTGCCTTACTCTAACATCTATAGGACTTATTGATCTGAGGGCTATAGGCTCAAACTCTGAGGCAGGAGTCTGGAGTCTCATCTCCAGTCCCTGAGTTGGTTCTAGTGTAAATGCAACCTAGATAGCTCTGGGCAAGTCCCTTAGCCTCTCTTGGCCTCAAGAGACAGTTGAACTGCATAGTTTCTAAAGTTATTTCTAACTTACATCTTTCAGTATGAAACATGTGGTTCCTCTGGGTAGGATAGTTTTTTTTTTCAGACTAGTCGGCTGATAGTTTTTGCAGGGAGGAGATACTGTAATCTCAGCAACTTGAATTCTGCTTTTCTATAGATTTTCTAGGCATCTCTGAATGAGTCTGAGAAGTAGTTGTGGGTTTTAACACTGTCCAAAATTCAGCCTGCTAGCCTCATAGATGTACACATAGCAGACTTAAAGATAAAGGCAAAGCATTTCCATCCCACACAGACACTTACTTTTGTCTAATCCATCCGCTGTCCTGAATCCTGAAACATGGACCAGCAGAAGCAGCAGCTGTCTGAGCACACTGGGAAGTGTTGTCTGTGTGGGTGACAGTGCATGAGGGACGCAGGACACCAGGTTGGTCACTGCTCAATAAAATGCATTTAAGTAAGTTATTACTCCCAAGCATTCAGTTCGTTAAGTGCATAGTTACTCTAAAACTGTTGAGGGGCTACTATTTGTTTCTGATAGTAATTTGAATTTTAACCAAAAAGACAGGCACTGATATGAAACAATGTGCTAAAAACACTATCAGCACAGCTGCCTAGGATTTCCCAACTTCTTTCCAAAAGGCAATGCATTCAAGTCTTCCAGCTCTTTCCTGAGGTCTATACTTCCATGTTTTGAAAAAAATATGATCATATTTCTGTCACTTGATTCATAATTTAATATTATTTTTAAAACTTTTACTGTTGAAATTTGTGGTCTCTTATACGTTCTTTTCCTTCTCTCAGGCTTTCAATTCCTCCCATAGAGAATTAAAAACAATATTCAGTGTCTAGATGATTCAAATAGTGGACATTTTTTTTTAACCTTTTGGTGTTCTTTTTCCTAATAATTCATGAGTGCCTTCCTCTTCCTCTTCTACTCTTCCTCTACTTCCCCTTCCTCCTCTTCTCTCTTCTCTTACTAATTATCTTTATATCTATGTGACTAAATTCTCCTACACTATTTAACATCCTCTCTACGTAAATTTCCATGTGTCCAATTCCACATTCATCTGAAGTCCTCTAGAGCACAGCTCCTTTCTTTTCTGCTACTCTTGTGCCAGGAGCCTCTGTGGTCCCTCAGCTCCACTCGGGTTTTCATTCCTGTCCACATGGACCGTAGCTTCAGAGTCATCCTGGGTGTTTCCTACATCTTTCTTTTATGATGCATCACCTATTTCCTGTAGCCCATGCCTTCCCCTCTCTCGATTTATACTCCCGTGTTTACTGGCCACATTCTCTAAAAACTCCTGAGAAAGGATAAATAAGCAATAAGCATTTTGAAATCTTGCTTATATGAAAATGCCTACATTATGCTCATATTCAAATGGAAAATTTTGTTGGGAACAGCTGACAATAATTTTTCTCCAAAATATTTTTCTTTGTCTACTATGTTCCGGAGTTGATGCTGAAAAGTCTACTTTATTCTTATCCCCTGTTTGTCTGTAAGCATTGTTTTCTCCATAGAAGCTTTTGTTTATCCCTAGTTTGTTAAAACCGCATGATTATATACTTTAGTGTGAGGCTTTTAAAAAAATTTCTTATATAACATATATGTCCACAGTCACAGTAAAAAACATTTCCATACCGTAACAAAAATTCTCCTCTTTCAAAATCTGACACACTCCCCATAATTCAAGCTTTATTAGGGATGAAATATAAAGGTTAGTTTTTAATCTGAGATCTTCAAGCAATGGTTAATATTTCAAAAAGTCAGAGATTTTGTGTATATATATATATATATCTATATAATTATACATATATTTGCTCATAAAAGGGACAACGAGACAAGTAATAATGCTTGTTAAGTTATTTGCTTTGCATTGGAAATTTGCTTTATATTTTGACACATTATTTTATTCAAATACCAGCCTGATCAGTGTGCATCTGTTTTTATTCATGATGTGTGCACTTGATAGGCTTTTTCAATCCAGAAACTTTGCATTCTTTATTTTCATGTATTATTTCTTTGGTAATTTCTTTTCTTTTTAAAGAAAAGATGCAGGCAGGAATGAAGGTGAGTAGATAGGGAGAGAGGATGAGAGAGGAGGAAGAAGCATTTATTTTATTTTATTTAGTTGTTCACATTGGCTGTTCTCCCCAACCCTGAGAAGTGAACCCTGGACCTTGGAATATATGTGAACTATGGCAGCTGATCTAACTACTACTCCACCAAGGCACGCCAATAATTTTTTCTCTATCATTTTTCTCTGTCTACCCTACTTTTCTTTCTGGAACTATAATTGGTCATAAAAATAACTCCCTAGATCTAATCTCTGATTTTTAAAATCATCTTATCCATCATTTCATCCATCTTGAAAGAATTTGGGGAAATTCTTTCAGTTTTATTTTTTTACATCTTCCACTGAGTTCATTGTTAGAATAAGCTTTTCTAATAAAGCATTTTCTTATTTTCCTGGTTCTTTTTGTTGTTTTTACATCTTACTCTTGTTTAATGAGTATAATCTCATTCTTAGCCCTCTGAGAGACCAGTCATACTAACTATATATTCACTATAGTTTCCACACGATCTCTGCTTTATCCAGGTTATTTTATTACTGCCTTTTATTCTCTTCGACCTTTGGCTGAGAGGGTTTCCTTCCTAATGATCTGTTCTTACTTAACAGTAAGTTTATCAACAGGTGAGCTACATTTTAGAGTCATCCGGTGGCAAGTGGGTCAGATCTGGAAGACAGGAAGTGGAATGCAAAGGTCAGGTCCTTGAAACAGGAGTGGATGAATTAGCATAGTGAGATCCCAGTGCTTTTCTCTCTTTCACTTAGGGTACTTTTTTCTTTTTCTTTCTTTTTTTTGGTTATTCTTGAACTTTAGAAATCATCGAAAAGATTAGATAAGTAACTCTGCCCTGGAGAGCACTTCAGATGCTGCCCAAAATGTGGAACCTGGTACTGGACGCAAGGTTAGAACTTCAGCTCATTAAGCCTCAAGAATACCCTGGGAATAGGCACAGTGAACCATCTGGAAAAGATTACGAGAAAGATTATTTGGGTAGTATCACCACTCATGGAACTGAGAATGATGGGATGGTGCCAAGCAAAAGAAAAGAATGACTGCATAGATATACAACCCTAATGTTGTATGGTCATTGTGTTTGACTTCCAAGGGAGCAGCTTCTTGCATATCACACTGTGTGTACTGCTGTCATCAGGGAGCTATCTGCAACAGACCTAACAGATAACACAGTTGGCACATACGTTGATGTCTTCCTGCTCTGAAAACAGGGAGTTTTCTGATTTTAAATGACCGATTCCTGATCTCTGCTCCCTCAGCTCCAACCATGATGTGCTATGCAAGTGCATCCAGTCCATCCCTGCACCAAAGGGGAGTGCTTTTTCTCTTTCTTCTTTCCATCCATTTATCCATCTAACCACTTATTCTCCTACCTACTCATCAAGACCAAACTTAAAAAGCTGTGCTCAGTAATTTAACCCTACCGATTTCTCCTTGCCCTGAATACCTGCAGCATATTTATTGGCATCACCCGTTGTAGCATGTGGTCATCCAGGACTTAGATTGTCCTCAGGTATATTCACAAACACAAGTGCCTCCAAGAGGGACTCCAGGTGAAAATGTAAAGAAGCCTGTTCCATGGGTCAGAGGTCAGAGCTCTGGGTGCTGGAGTGGACTGTAGAATGAATGCTCTCAGGGATGGACAGCCACACCTTCACTGCCACCAGGTGCTACCTGGTAGAAATGCAGGTCCAAAGTTCCAGGTCTTCCTGTTTTTTCAAGAGAAGTATGATATCTATATTTTTCAGTTATTTGTTTTTAATGATATTTCCATTTTACAAAATCACTACATAGGATAATCACAATAGATATTTCACAAGGCAGGGTTACAGCCTCTGGCATAAATTTTCTTTCTCCACAAGGTGATGAATTTCTCCCGCTCACTGAATTCCCCATGGCAGCACATCCATTCCCCAGGCTGTAGAGTTGATTTCTGATAGTCTGTTCAACTTTCTAGGACACCACCTCCAAGCCAAACAAGAACCTTCATTGATACTCCACAGTGTTTTGGTGGAACAAAGAGAAATCTACCCCTAAGACTCCTTCTCCACACCCATTTGTTCCTATGCCTTATTGCTTTGTCTCATTTGTATTTAAGATACCTCTTTGCCCTCACATCTGGGAGGTGGGCATTGATGCTTTGCCTGGAAAGTGTAAATGAAATATTCATGTGTTTTCTACCTTCTTTACATAAAACCCTCCCTCAGCCTTCCATTCCTTTATAGTTTTCACTGAAAGCAGAAACATTACCTCTTCTTCGTCATCTCATTTGCACCTCACT
Organism: Solenodon paradoxus; assembly: GCA_004363575.1. NCBI lineage: Eukaryota > Metazoa > Chordata > Mammalia > Eulipotyphla > Solenodontidae > Solenodon > Solenodon paradoxus. The sequence continues at coordinate 555,372 of RJWH01000491.1, read as the reverse complement.
CCTACTCCCCAGAAATCACTCTCAACCAGAAGCCACCAGTGACTTCTCTGCTGTCCCATGAAGTGATCTAATCTGTCCTAGATATCCTGTCTTCTGCCTGGAGTCAGTTTTAGCATATGATGCTACTGATCATTTATTTCCTTTTTGAAACTCTCTCTTTCCTTCATTTTAGGGGCTCTCCTCTTTTATATTTTTCTCCAATCTTCCTGAACATTCCACATCAGGTTCCCTTTCCTGCCCAGTCTCGAAGATGTGGGTTTCATCCCAGGCTCTGCACAGCCACCCTGGATGACCTTATCCTCGCCTATGACTCTTCCCCCATCATCAACCCTGTGAGGATTGACGACACCCAGCTCCAGCATCTCCACTCCAGACTCATTTCATCAGCTGCCATCTGGCAGTGTCTGTCTCCATTGATCCCACAACTCACATGCCCAAGGGTGAGCTCATCATCCCTGCTCCGCCTCCCTGGGCTCCTCTTCCTCTGTTCCTATTCATCATGATAGGCATACCTTCCACCTAGTAGATAACATGTGAATTCTGCAACTCCCCGCAAGTGTTGGATGATCAAGTGAGCTCAAAAGGCACATGCTTAAAATATCAAGATGAAAAACCCAGGGTGCCCAAAATTATTTTGAAGAAGTTAAATGTTGGCTTTTTTTTTTTTTTTTTAAAGTATCAAAGTAGCCATCTTAGAAAAATCGGAAATGTTTTATGGTGAGATAATACTTTGATTTTGATGTGTATAGGCGAGTAAGTGGGCATAAGTTTTTCAGAGCTTAAAACCACTAAGTAAGTTCTTACCAGGACAGCCCTGACCGTCCTCAGCTACCACAACTGCACCCATTGGACCCCCAGCCGTTTTTACTTTGCCTCATTGCTAACATCTGGGCCAACTCTAATGCTCTCAGTGGACTTTTGCTGTCTACTACCTGGTTTGCTGCAGCCGCTTCTTTATGGCTACCCTTTCCAATATCCTTCACAGAGCTGTATATCTGCTTCCCAAGTGTCATGCTCCTTCCCCGAATCTTCCCATTGCCACTTGGCAAGATAAAGAGAGTTCCAGCTCTTTATCCTAGCTGATAGGCTCTGCATGCCCTGCTTCTCCTCACTTGGCCTCCCCATCTCCATGCACTGTTCCACGAGTAACCTTCACTCTGGAGTCCCTGTGCTTACTGCGCCCCCTGCAGCCCCCAGCCCCTTCAGCTGGTAGAGGGTCTTCATAACAAAAAGAAAAGGAAGGAGAATCTAAATCTTGGTCTCTAGAAATCAACCATCTCCCAATCCCCTGCCCTCTTCTCTTAAACATTTCCAAAAGAAGAAAGCTCAACCATGCAGAACAGAACTTAGCCAAGAAACAGCTGTCCCCTGACCCTGGGATTTGGACGTAGACTTTGTTTAAATGCTGGTAGCATGGTCACTGGGGCCACAGGCAGAAGAAGACCATTGTCCTCTTTCTTTCAATGGTTCGATTAGTGAGAGCATCTTCATGTCACCAGCCTCGGGTCTCTCAGCTGACAGAACCCGTGTCTGCTGTAAACAAGGCCTGGGAGGATGCTCTGTGAGTCTCCGGTCAGGACACTGCGCTGGCTGGGTGGATGGCATGACTCACTAGAGCCCCATCCTCCACTTTCCCCAATAGTGTGTGCCCATCTTCAGAGGGAGCAAAAATGGGGGTGGTAGGAGAGGTTGCAGTAGATGGGGAGGGGGACCGTTTGTTTTCTTCTGTGTTAACAGTGCAACATCTGTTCCCCAGCCTGGCAGTTGAACCAAAGTGAAAGGATCTGCCCAGTCATCAGGCTTGGGATGCAGTTAGGGTGGGGGTGGGAGGGGCAGGAGGGAGGGGTGTGGCCTGGCAGAAGGCTCCCTGAACAAACAGCAGCATCAATGATACTGAGATGCTCTTACTACCTCTTGGCAGGGGAACTCAAGGAAGGAACTTTAAATCCTGGCAGATCCATGTATTGTAACAAACCTACAAAACAGTTTTCTGTGTGCCTTTTGAAAAGAACCACCCAATTTACAAGATAGTATTTACCTGGTAAATATCTATTTTGGCTCATGCCCTTTGATAGAAAACATCCTTTTTTACCTAAAAGTGAAACTGAAAGGAAAAATAAAATGAGAACTGGAAAGAAGGCAGTAAAGGGAGAAAGACTCAATTCCCAATTAGGCAGGTAAAGGCATGTCCAGCTCAGCCTACCCTAAATGACGTTCTGAAGTCCTCCATCCTCCAAGTTTGCTCCTCTGTAGTCTTCCTCATCTCAGTTCACAGAAACTTCATCTTGCCTTGACTTTTCTCTAACCTCACACCCCCAAAAAACTGTTGGCAACTCCCACTGACCCAACCTTCCAAATGTGTCCCAGAATCCCTTCACTTCTCCTTCCCTACCTCCACTGTTTATCACCCTACTCCAAGTCATCATCAATTCTTTGTTCTTAACATTTTATTGACGGAATATTGCATCATGACATTATATAGGTTTCAGGTGTACATCAACATCTGTACATAATACATTAGGTTCACTGCTAGCAGTCCAGTTCTCACCTTCACCATATAATTGACCCCTTTTACTCAATTAGCACCACACCCCTCTACCTTTCAGGTCCACTAATTTGATTCCATAGAGTAAAAGTCTATTTTTTATTTGATTTTATTCATATGTTTGTTGGTTTCTTTATGAATAATATGTGAGTGAAATCATACAGTGTTTGTCTTTCTCCTTCTGACTGACCTCATTAAGCATAACCTCTCTAGGTCCATGTTGTTACAAATGGCCAGATTTCATCTTTTTATAGCTGGACAGTATTCCATTGTATATATAGACCACATCTTCTTTATCCACTCATCTGTGAATAGGCACTTAGGTCCCTTCCAACTCTAGGCAATTGTAAATAATGCTGAATAAATATAGGGGTGCTGTGTGAATTGGTGCAATATGTGTACCAATTTACACACCTATTAAGCATATGCATTCCCTTTTCTCCACATTCTCACTAACACTTATTTTCAATCTTTTGGATAAGAGCAATTCTCACAAGTTTGAGGTGATGGTGCATTGCTGTTTTGCTTATAACCCATTTTAAATTGATGACAAGTTAATCTCATGCTCATTCTAACAGTCCATTTTGCTTTCCTCCCCCAAATCAATTCTCACCTAGATTATTACAGCTGCCTCCTGACTGTAACTGCTCTGCTCCCACCCCTGCATATCCCCTCCTCACCCAGCCCTATAAAACTGTCAGTTAGATCCTGTTGTGCCTCTGCTCAAACCCGCAGACTGCATTCTCATTCAGGAAAGAAGCCGAAGTGCTCACATGCCCTAGAAGTTTCTGTACAATATGGCCTCCTATTTGTTCGAACTTCTCACTATTAGCACTACTCCAGCTTTTCTGGTCTCCTTCTGTATCTAGAACATTACAGACACATTCCCATGATCCTTTCTGAACTGCCCTTCTTTCTGATTTTGCTTCTCTGTTACCTTTAGTCTTGGCTTGAACATTTCCTAATCTCCCTTCTTAGTTTATTTTTCTCCAAAACACTTGTCTCACCTAACAACCTCTATCTACTGCTTATTTATTTTGCTTCTTGCCTTCTTCAGTGATTGTACAAGTCACAGGTGGGCACGGCATTCTGTCTGTTTCATCCTCCACTGGACCCTGACACCTGGAAGAGTGTTGGCACCTGGAAAGTGTTCATTCCACGTTTGATAAATGAATGAATTGAAGAATAAACATATAAGTGGTGGCATGAACTCTACTGTTATTTATGATGGAATGGCTAAACAACTGGACTCACCCACACCCTCCGAATCAATGAGGCAGTGTTTCAGTGGTGTTTACTCTGCTGCAACATCTCTTCTCCCCAAGTGAAATGATGGGCCAGGAAGGTAAGGCAAAATCTTGACTCCTGGGGACCAATTTTGTTCTTGGGAGAGGGATTTGGGACTATTTCTAATGAAGGTCATGAACTAAGGCTTATCATCTATAAAGCTCCCTTCTGCACCTTTTCACAGATTGACTGACATGAAGCACTCCAGGGAAAAGGAAGAAGACTACTGATGAAGGACATGGAACAACAGTCACTCAGAGAAGGAGGGGAGAAGGTGAAGGGTGAAGCCGTCATGTCAGCTGTCCCTCAGGAGGACAGCACAGCTCTCTCCTGAACCAACTCCATGGGGCTACCTGAGCACTTGGCTTTGCTGCTTGACTCTTCTTCTTTCTCCCCTCTAGGGCTTGAAAAAAGAAGATACAACAGAGTGGTCTTTCCACGAGTTAAGCAGAGCACCCTAAGTTTGCAAGCTATGCTGAGACCTTCCATCTTCATTCTCTGTGAATTTTTTTGAGGGCCAAACTTGGGCAGGAAACTGTTCTCTGCATTAATGTTATTAAAGACAACTCTAACACAGCATGGTGATTGCCATAAGGTGTGAGTCATTAAAGCAACCCCTAAGACTAGTAGGGAGATATTATTCACTTTAAACAGATTAGAAAACATAATTAGAGACCATGATTCAAGAATACTCAGAGATTCCATGAACCTTGGGGTCTGGACCTGACCCCCTGGTGTGCTGGTCCCCAATCTGGTGCTCTGACCTATACATTGCATACTAGTTGAGGGTACCTTACTCAGCATTTCCCAAGCCCACACAGATTGTCAAACTAACTTGTGGCCTCATCTCCCTGGTCTAGAAGCAGTAAGCAAAATGATGCATAAGATGCATTTGTCTTTCTTAAAGTCTGACACCTAATTTAGAGGCAGAACCCAGGCAGCTCTGATAACCAGTTAGGATCCTGTCACTTATGATTTTATCCCTACACCTCAGGTTCTTCATTTGTAATGTGGGAGATGACAATAGTTTCTACATCAAGAGGTATCCATAGGGATGAATAAATGTATATTATAGAGCACTGTTTGGGCTTGCTAAGGATGCCATAACAAAGTATTATGGACTGGGTGTCTTACAAAGAAAGTTAGATCACCAGACCGGCCCAGAAGAGGCCCTGAGCTGTGCACATCCAGTTTTACTGCCCTTGCCAGGGTTCAGCATCCCCAGGCCTCCACTTCCAGGCACCCATGTCTCACAAGACCCACTTGTAAGAGGTCCTGAGCTATGTCTGCCCAATTTTATTGTGTTTGCCAGGCTACAGCCACTCCAGGCCTCTGCTCCATGGGACACTGGATTACTGTACCTGCCCAGAAGAGAGCTGGAGCTGCACCCAGCCAGCTTCCTGCAAGCCTAGGCCTCCGTACTGTGGGATCCCTGGATCACCAATCTTGCCTGAAAGAGGCCCTAAACTGTGCCCACCTAGGTTCACTGTGTTTACCAGTCTCCAGTAACCCGAGGCCTTTGTTCCCTCAGATCCTGGATCATTGAACCCACTTGCGTGGCCCAGAACAAGGACTGGCCTGCCAGGACTCAGGGCAGGTGCCAGTACTCATTAGGCCTCTGGACTCATGGGTCTTGTCCCCATCCTGCTCTGGTAATACCAAGAAGAAGTACCAACTAGGCCTCAGGACTTTGGCACACTCATGGTGCCTCAGTTAAGACCCAGTCTCATAAATTCTAAAATACGTAACTGAGTTGCCTGAGAGCTGTATTCCCAGGCTGCACCTGGGCTGCAATATAAATCCCCTGCACTGGAGCATTGCAAAACCTTCAAGCACCACCTAAAAAGGCATCAGTGTCCCACCAGAGGAAGCCATTCTAGAGAGCAGAGGCAGTCCCACCCCACCTGAAATCAAGGGGTTAGCACCTGCCACAGCATCGTACAAGTAGGAAGAAGTCTCAAGTAAAAGAAAAAGAAAGTTACAGGGCTAAACTGAAGGCTGGAAAGAACATCATGCCAAAATCTAAGTCACCTAAAAAAAACTAGAATGACCCCCAAAGAGGAAGATGCCAGGAGCTCTCTAGAGAATTCCATCAACATGGATTGTGACAACCCAACAGATAAAGAATTCAAAAGGATAGTTATTAAAAAGCTGAATGGGATTCAAGAGGCTCACCCAATTACCCAAAGGCAGTTGAAAGACCGCAGAAAGGATATGGTAGATCAAAGGGATTACTTCACCAAGGAGATTGAGAAGTCCTAGCAGAAATGATAGAGATGAAAGATAGAATCAAGGAATTGCATATAAACATGGAAAGCTCCATAAACAGACTCAATCATGCAGAGGAACGAATATCAGATATTGAAGACAAGTTAGCAGAGGCATCCTTCATGGAAGATGAGAGGAAAACAAGATTAAGGAAAAATGAAGAAGCTCTAAGAGAAATGTCAGATACTCTGAAAACAACAAAGATAAGGATAATAGGTGTCCCTGAAGGGGAGGGGAGGGAGAAAGCAGCAGAAAACCTATTTAAAGAATAACAAGAGAATTTCCCAAATATATTACAAAAAGCAGAGAGAATACCAAAATTTCTAAATGTAAATAGACCATGTCCTGGACATATCACAGTAAAATTAGCAAATTTCAATATCAAAGAAAAGCTACTCAAGGCTGCTAGTGAAAACAAAAATATATGCCACAAAGGCACTCCCATCAGGCTATCATCAGATCTCTTAATAGAAACACTATAGGCTAAGAGAGCTTAAAATGACATATTCAAACTACTAAAAGACAAAAACTATCAGTTAAGAATCTCTACCCTACAAAATTATCATTTAAGTATAATGAAGAAATAAAGGTCTTTAATGACAAACAAAAGATACTGGATTTCTCTATCGCCAAGCCTGCCATTCAAGAAATCTTGAAAGGGGCCCTACAACAGGGAGTATGAAAACAAAGACCCAGCAAGCCTCAAGAATGGTGATAAATAAGAAAGTAAAAGAAGAAACAAAAGTGAGATCAACAGGAGAGAATACAAAAATACTAAAGGAGGGAAGAAAAACAGGTAACCTGTATAAATGCATAAATATGACATGGCATCAGTTCACAAAAATATTTCATAGAGCACTACAATTAGAGATAACCCATGGGATGGGCACGAAACTCAATTCTAAAGAGACACATAGCCAGGAAGCAGAAAATAATGGCAAAATAAACACTGCAAACCATCCAAGGAAAAAAAACAAACTTAAACAAAAAGAAATAAAGCACTAGGCAGAGAAAAGCAACAGAGAACAAAGACTCAAATGACAGTAATATAACCCTACATTTCAATGATTACCCAAAATGTGAATGTAATGAATTTACTAATCAAGAGACTAGAGTTGCTGATGGGTCAAAAACAGGATCCATCAATATTATGCCTACAAGAAACACATATGATCCAAAGACAAACATAGGCTGAAAGAAAAATATATCAAAGTAATAGTGATTAAAAAAAAATCAGAAACTGCAATATTAATATCAGACAAAACAAATTTCCAACTAAGAATTTCATCATGAAGCAAGAACAGACACTACATTATGGTCAAGGGAGTAATTCATCAAGAAGAAATAATTCATTGACATGCATGCATGCAACTCAGGACCACCTACATACACAAAACAAACACTGACAGAACTAAAGTCAGACATTGACACTGACACAGTAAAAGTAGGGACTTCAACACTACACTTACACAATATCTAGATCATCCAGACCCACCCAGAAGAGGCCCTAAAGAGGTGGAAAATGAGAAAGAAGTAAGGGCTCTAATCAAAATAATAGGTCACATGAATCCAATAGATATATACAGGGTATTTTTATCCCAACAAAAAGGAATATACATTTTTCTCAAGTTTACTTGGAATATTCTCAATGACAGACAATATTTTAGCACACAAAACAAGTCTCAGTAAATTTAGCAAGATTGAAATCATAGAAAGCATCTTCTCTGACAACAAGGGGGTGAAATTAAAAATGAAACAAAAGAACAAAACTGGAAGAACCACAAAGATGTAGAGACTGAAAAACATGCTGCTGAACAAACTCCTGGATTACTGATGAAATTAAGACTTATTTGAAAAAAAAAAAAAAAAATTTGGAGACAAGTTTCCAGAACATATGGGATGCAGCAAAAGCAGTTCTGAGAGGTAAGTTTATAGCCATACAAGCACATATCAAAAACCAAGAAAGACCCCAAATTAAACCCCTAACCTCACACCTGAGGGAACTAGAAAGGGAAAAACAATTAAATTTAAAAATCAGCAGAACAAAGGAAATAATGAAAATTAGAGCAGAAATAAATAAAATTGAAAACAGAAAGACCATCCAAATGATCAACAAATCCAAGATCTGGTTCTTTGAAAAAATAAACAAAATCAACATGTCCCTAGCTAGACTCACTAAGAAAAAGAGAGAGAAAAACCCTTGTAATGAGGTGAGATTACAATTGTCATCATAGAAATACAAAGGATCATGACAGACTATAATAATAATATTATGAAGACTATATGAATACTCTCATGAAGAAATGGACAGATGTCTAGGACACTACAACCTCCCAAAACTAGAGCGGGAGGACACAGACAACTGAAACAGACCAATCACAAGCACAGAAATTGAAGCATTAATAAAAAATCTCCCTAAAAACAAAAATTCAGGTCCAGATGGCTTCACTAAGTGAATTCTATCAAACATTCAAAGAAGGGCTTATCCCCAACCTCCTTAAACTCGCCCATGAAGTTGAAGAGGAGAGAAAACTTCCAAATATGTTCTATGAGGCCAACATTACCCTGCTTCCAAAATTAGATAAGGAGAGCACCAAAGAAACAATCTACAGACCAATATCACTACTGAATATAGATATTAATATCCTAAAAAGAGTCCGGGCAAATAGAATTCAACGGCTCATTAAAAAAAATTACACACCACAATCCAGTGGCTTTTATTCCAGAGATGCAAGGATGGTTCAAATCAATCAATTCAATTCACCATGTCAACAAACTGAAAATGAAAAACCATATGATCATCTCAATAGATGCAGAAAAAGCATTTGATAAGATTCAACACCCATTCATGATAAAACCCTCAGCAAAATAGGAATAGAAGGCATATACCTCAACGTGATAAGAGTAATGTATGACAAACGCACAGATGACAAAAATAATCAATGGTGAAAAATTGAGAGCATTTTCCCTTGGATCTGAAACAAGATGAGGTTGCCTGCTATCACCACTACTTTTCAACAGAGTTCTGGAAGTCTTGGCTAGAGCAGTAAGGCATTAAAGGAATTTAAATTGAAAAAGAAAAGATGAAACTCTTATTATTTGCAGATGATATGGTATTATACCTAGAAAACCCTAACTACCCCATAAAAAAACTGCTTGAGACAACAGATGAATAAGGCAAAGTGGCAGGATACAAAATCAACAAACAAAAATCAGTAGCATTTCTACACAAATAGATATAAAAGAAATTTAGAAAGAAATTCCGTTTACAATAGCAGCCAGAAAGATCAAACACCTGGGAATAAACTTAACAAAGGAGGTGAAAGTCCTCTATAATGAAATTCTAGTCCTCTATAATGAAGGAAAGTCCTCTATAATGAAGGAAATTAACAAAAGAAATAAAAGACATATAAAGAGATAGAAAAACACTCCATGTTTATGGATTAAAAGAATTAATATAGTAAAAATGGCCATTCTCCTCAAAGCAATTCCCATCAAAATCCCAGGGACATTCTTTAAGGAAATGGAGCAAATGATATTTTAGTTTGTATGGAATCATAAAAGACCTCAAATAACCAAAGCTGTCCTAAGAGAAAAAAAGAACAGTTAGGGAATTATACTCCCTGACTTTAAACTACTACAGTGATCATCATCAAAACAAACACACTGATCAGTGGAATCATATTGAGAACCCAGAAATAAAGCCACACATATATGAACAGTTAATCTATGACAAAGGTGCCAAGAGCATACAATGGAGTAAGGAAAGTCTAGTTAACAAATGGTACTGGTAAAACTGGAAAGATATCTGCAAAAGAAAAAAATAAACTAGAGTACTTATTATTGCTATACACAAAAGTTAACTCAAGATGGATCAAAAAACATGAGCATAAGAACTGAAACCATAAAATACCTAGAAGACAATGTTGTAAAAACACACCATGACTTCAACCTCAAAGAGCTCTTTGGAGAAGGAATAACTGTGGTAAAAGAGGCCAAAGTAAAACAACAATTGGGACTACATCAAATCAAGAGCTTCTGTGCAGCAAAAGAAACCAATACCAAACCAAAAAGACAACCCATAGAATTGGAGAAGATATTCACACAGCATACATTAGACAAGAGCTTTTAATCTTCAAAACACATAAAGAGTTCACACACCTCAACAATAAAAAAGCAAATGACTCACTCAAAAAATGGGCAAAAGAATTAAATAGATACCTATTTAAAGAAGACACACAGATGGCCTACAGACATCTGAAAAAATGTTCTAGATCGTTCATCACCAGAGAATGTAAATAAAAACTACAATGAGATACCACCTCACAACAGAGAGAATGGCCTATATTTAAAACACTGGAAATATCAGGTGTTGGAAGGGTTGTGGAGAGAAAGGAACCCTCCTACACTACTGGAATATAAAGTGGTGTAACCTCTTTGGAAAACAATATGAAGATTCCTCAAACAAATAAAGATGGATCTACCATTCGATCCAGCAATCTCACTCTTGGCATATAAATACCCAGAGGATATAAAATCTCTAATCATAAAAAAAATCTGCACCCTTATGTTCATAGCAGCACAGTTCACAATAGCCAAGACATGGGGAAAAAAAAATGTCCAACAACAGATGACTGGAAAAAGAAGCTGTAGTACATATACTCAATGGACTTCTATTCAGCTACTAAGAAAAATGAAATTATACCCATTTGCAGCAATCTGGATGGAATTGGAAGGGATCATGGTAAGTGAAATAAATCAGAGAGAAAAACAAGATGGTTTCCACATATGTGGAAATGAAACAAATAAATAGATAAACCCCAGCAAAAACTCTCAGGACACAAGATGATGACAGCCAGGGGGTGCATAGGGGAGGGATGGAAAGAGGAAGGTGGTGGTAAAGGACACTGGTACTCTGGTGGTGGGTATGGTGTGATTGAGATACAATGTCAATATTTAAAAATGAATGTAGCATTGCAAATAAAAGAAAAATTAAGAAAGAAACACAGAAATTTCTTTCCCACTGCCCTAGAGGGTAGAGTCCATGATCAAAGTGCTGGCAGGCTTGTTTTTTCTGAGGCCTCTTCACTGGTATTGGTCTTTAATCTGGGTTTGCAAGCCCCTGGTGTCTTTTGGTGGGTCTTAATCTCTTTTTATAAGGACACCATCAGAAGGGAGTAGGGCTCATGCTCAGTGTCCTTACGACATTGTCATCACTTCAAAGGTCCTCTCCAAATGCAGTCACATTCTGAAGTAAGGACTTCAACATGTGACTTTGGGAGGGGTCACGTTTCAGCCCATAACAAGCACCTAGAACAGTGCTCAGCACATAATTTATTAAGTAAGTAAAGAAAAATAAAATCTAACACCTTAGAATGTCTAAGAACCTCTACTGGTTCTTAAAGGCAATGAGTTCTTTAAGTTCATTGTTTCGTGTACATCTTAGTATATTAGTGCTTCCTCTTTTTTTTTTTTATCCCCCCAGTCTTAAATGTGTCTTTCTCAAGCTTATGGAAGGTTCCTGGTCCTAATATTTTGATATTACTAAGTTTTGAAAGAGTCTAAGGTGACTCTCATATCCATTGTGATTTTCTAGACTTTGGTGAAATCCCCTCAGTTTTTAATTCTTCCACACTGAGTCATCCATGCCATGGTAGTAAGATCATGACATGGGAGTTTGGAGACCTTAGTTCAAGCCTCAGTTCTGCTACAAATCAGCTTTGGGCAAGTCTCCCCAACTTTCTGAACCTCTGGCTCTTCAGATGACAATGGGGAGAGTGGACTCAGCGCTATTGCTTCATGATCATTGAAGAGTAGATGGAAGTTAAGAATTTTGTCTGTGGAATCAAAACAGATGCCTCTGTCACTTTCTGTTGGATGTCCTCGGGCAAGGAGCTTACCCTGAGGCTCTGTTTTGTCATCTGTGAGATGAAGGACTAGTATTACTTCACTTCAGAGGGTGGTCTTGAGAATACATGAGACAACAAATATAAAGTCCCCCCAGCACCATACCCTTTTGTCCGGAGTCTGGCACATCCTAAGTGGGCAAAGCCCCTTCCTGGCTTCCTTCTTTTCTCAAGTCACCTCCCCTGTGTCTGTCTGTCCTGATAGTACCCAAAATCACCTGTATTCTCCATTCCAAGGATAGCAAGAGTTTGGTTTCATTTGAAGAGTTGCTGGTTTATACTGATGTTCAATCATTTGTAATCTTTGGGGCCAAAGCCATCCATTTGTGTCATATTCTCTACTGGGTCATAAATAGAAAAAATTCATCAGCAAACTGAATAGACACCCAACAGCGAGATCACTCAATGAGACCTCCATCACAATCAAGTTATGAAAATCAGTGTATGAAAATTCTTACGTCAGATTTTATTATCATACCACTTACAGACTTTTATCATAGCAAAGTGTCAAATTATGTCTTTCTTTTGTGTAAACGTCACTGCAATGTATAATATAAATTAATACTAAGAGGTAGTGTATTAAATCATCCTTTCCACTCATAGATCAAACAGAAGAACACAAAAGATGCTATTACCTTGTTCTTGCCAGTCAAGGTAAATATTTAATATAAAACTTCTTGGTTCCATCTGAAGGTTGACAGACATCAATCCCTAATTAGAAATCACAGGTTGAATATCTTAATAATTCTTGAGACAGTTTCATGAAGAGATGATTAAAAGTAGTGGTAATAAAATGGAGACTCCTTAAATGTAGTGGTTCGCTTTCAAATCAAATGAAATAGCAGATAAGATTCAGTTGGGAGAACATTTTGATGCTCTAGGATTATTCTGCTTAGTTGTTTCATGAATTGGAAATTTTAATGCAGTTAAAATGATTTCTCTGAGCATTCCTTAAAAATACTCCTGGCATTTTGTAGAGGGAAAGTGTAAATTTATTGCAGCTAAGGGATGTCAGAAACTCAACTAAATCTGATTACCAAATGTCAGTCTGTCAAGTATTTGAAGGCAGCTGCTATGTCTTTAAGAAGTCTGCGGTTTTCTTGGCTAAATACCTTCACTTCCTTCAATCATTTTTTATGTAATATGGCTGTCCAATTCTGGGTGTTTGTCTATTTGTCATTCACTGTGACTGTCAATCTAGAGGTGTGGCATTCAGAACTGAATGTACTTCTGGGGATATGCATTGACCTGAGTGAAAGAAGGCTGTGCTTCTACAATCTTCCTTGGAATTTTATACTTTCATAAATCTCAGTCACACTGGTCAACCAAAACACACTATTGAGTCACACTGTCTGGCAGTCACTAAAACATCTACAATAGCTGCTGTTCCTATTTCTGAAGATTAACTTTAAATTTTTTATTAATGACAGATTCTTGGGAAGTTGCATAGATAATACAGATGAATTCAAGTCCCCTTTCCCCAGTATACTCAAATGTTTAGATCTTATTTAAAATCATTCAATATTCAAACCAGGAAAATGATATTGCTACAATGGACCGGAGTATACTTTTATACCAGTTTTGCCTTCTTGAGACCTAGAAAACCTGAATTTTGAAAATAACAAACCCTAAATTACTTAAGTCTTCCCAGATGCGAAGGCCTTACAATCAAGACAAGATTTGCCTTCTGTTGGAGTAACTTATAACTATATTGTCAGAACTGAATTTTTGAGAGCTTCTTATTTCAATTATATATTTCTCTCTTAACATTTTTAAATAGTTCTCTCCACAAAAAAACATTCAAGCAATCACTGCTCTCTCTGTGTCCTGGCATCGGTAACATGGCACCATTGTTTATACTCAGCTACCCACCTGGAGACACCGTTCTTCTTTTTGACCTATACCCTTTATCTAGTTCATTAACAAACCAGTCAATCTTACTTTCAAAACTTATCCTGAAGCTGACTATTCTTGTCACCTCCACCTTAGAACCATCTTGGTCTAACCACCATCATCTGGCTTCAACCACTGTATAAATGATGCTCTTTCCTCTTGCCATCTCGAGTCTACTTGACAGAGAACAGAGGGAGTTCCCGCAAAGAAGTAATTGAAGCCATTGGTTCTTTCTTGTTTAACACCCCCAGAGGCTTTCCTTCTAAGAGCTAAATATCTATTAATACAGCACTTATTATATGTCAAGGGTTGTTAGTGCTTAACATACATTAACTTATTTAATCCTCATACCGCTCTGAGGTAGGTTCTTATGGTCAACCAATCAACTGATACTTTTGGTTTATGCATGCTTCTTAAAGATGCTTTATTTCATATATATTATTGATTTGCTAACATTGAACTCATGGCCAACAGCACTATAACTTAGATCTGATTGAAGCTTACCTAATGAGTATTTTCTCCATAAGACATATCACAGCCTTTTGGGGCTAGATACTAGACAGCGCTTCAGCATTATGCTTGGATGCCATTATTTATTTTTATTTTTTAGAATTAATTTTCTTGAAGTAATATTGCACCATAAAATTCTCTAGCTTTCAGGTGTATGTATCATTGTAATTCAACATCTGTATAAACTACATTAAGTTCACCACCACCAGTTCAGTTCTTCCTTTACCTTATAATTGACCCCTTCTACCCAATTCGCCCCCTCCCCTCAATTTGGATGCCATTTTAAACAGTTAAAAAATCTTTAAAAAGCACAAAAATTGGAAAATGTGACACTAAATTGATGGCAAGAAAGACACTTGTTTACAGGATGAGAGCTGAAATAAGAAAGCAGAGCACCGTCTTGTCCCACCTCAGGTGAGCTCACACATGTCCATTCTGCACATGTCTATGAATGGCTAGGATAGTGTTACTAGTATTGATCTGAGAGTTACAAATAACCTCTAGTGAGCAGGCAAGTTTGAAGATACAGAATTCATGAGTGACAACAAATGACTATATTTAACAGGAAAAATGTTGTTGCCTTTAAGAAGACCTGGTATTTCCAATATTGTGATATATATCAGCAAGTCTGGGAGCTCTTATTCACTGGATTTATGAGACCCTCAAGTAGAGTAATCCTTGAGGCATATCCTTGTGAAAATCCTTGTGAAAAGTGTAATTCATAGATCAACCTATATGGAGAAGTTGAGTGATTCATTCCCTGCAGGATTGGTATGTGGAAATTATTTTCATGACTTAAAACGAGTCTACATTACTGGGCACATTTAGCAGATGAACTTCAAAACATGTTTCTCAATAGTTTTTCCTAAGGAAGTTAAGAAACCAGAAAGTTGTCTTTAGTATCAGAAATTCCTTGATGCACTGTGGTCAAGAGGAGAGTAAAATATTCCAGCACCTCATACACAAAACATCTGGATTCATAAACGACTGGTTCAAGGTGGTTCCCAAGTGGTGGGAAGTGTAGAAAGAG
This sequence comes from Solenodon paradoxus, assembly GCA_004363575.1. Classification (NCBI taxonomy): domain Eukaryota; kingdom Metazoa; phylum Chordata; class Mammalia; order Eulipotyphla; family Solenodontidae; genus Solenodon; species Solenodon paradoxus. The sequence goes on along the minus strand of RJWH01000491.1, from coordinate 539,933 downwards.
GAAGAAAGAACCAAACTCTTCATACTGCTTCCTCTTCTTGATTCGGCCTGTGTTTGTCGTTTCCACCATTTTTCTTGGTATTACTCTTATTTCTTCAGCCCTTTTGCCTTGTCCCCACTGATGGGCAAGTTCTATCTGTTCTTCCTCTTGAATCTGGATTCTGTTTTCTATTCCCACAGACATGATCCTCCTCCATGCCTTCATTATGCTCTCTGAAACTGCTGCTATAGATGCCTAGTGTTTTTCTCTACTTCTCAGCCTCAACTCCCTCCAAGACAAATTCTTCCTAAAAGAGCTCCTTACTTCTATGACTCCCTAAATCTATGATTCAAACTCAAAACACTTGTTGTCACTTCATATACTCACTATGGATGCCATTGGCTATTTGTGGATGCCATATGGTCTATGCCATTGGCTAATTGTGGGATTAGCCACCTGGGTGTATAACTCTTTTTATCAGTTTGCAAACTTTACCTGAGCCTACAGTGTTAATTTTTCAGGTCATCATCTCTTTCCTTTATAAAATCCATTCCCTCCGTGCCCCCCCCAAAAAGTGAGAGTATAGTTCTTCATAATTTTGCCTTTTCATGTTTCTCACATCTGGCCTCTATCAGAGCTGGCAGCTGAAGTGCTGACCTGTCATGACAAAGGCTTTCTGGGGACATGTGACGTGGGCAGCAACAGAGACAGCAGCAGCAGGAAATGCAGAAAATCTCATGAGACAGCTGTTCTTGAATGCCTGCCAGCCTTCTTGTGCACACTCAAGGGGTTAAGAGAAGCATTAGTAGGGAGGTAACTGGGACAGAATCCCGACTCAGCTGTTTGAGTTTGGCCCATAACTGGCAGAATGATCAGGGCACAGTTGTTAGAGTCCACCAGAGCCTGTGGTCTTGGTGCTTGGTAGCACCCAAAGCACAGCAGTTGGTCCCTCAAGCAAAGGCACACTGTACTGTGGTCTCTCCAAGTGCTAGAACTAGTCATCTCACCTAACTGCTGCAGGGCCTGGGGTGGTGGTGGGTGGAGGGAAGATGATAGTCTGCTTCTGTGGGGCCATGAGATAGCGGACTCTAAAGGGAAAGAGAAGGCTAGGCCCACAGAGCAGAGCTGACGTCTGGGGAAGGGTCAGGATGAGGCTCTGTGATGCTCTGGTATGTTTCTGGACAGTTCAGCTCACTGATCACACACAAATGAGAGCTCTGGGGGTGGTGATAACTGGTCCCAGCCCATAGCAAGGGAGGCAGAAAGGAGGGTATGAAAGGGAGAGAGAGGGAGGGGGAGGGAGAGGAGCTGGAGGGGAAGAGAGGGGGAGTGGAGGGAGGAGGGAAGGAAGGGGAGAAAAGGAGGGAAGGGAGAGGGAAGAAGGGTAAGAGAGAGGGAGGAAAGGAAAGAAGGAAAGAGGAAGGGAGGGAGGGAGGAGTGGGGGTGGGAGAGAGGGATGAATAGAAGGAGAAAGAAAACTAGGATGGAATGGAAGGGGAAAGAGAAGAGAAGAGGAGGGAGAGGAGGGAAAGGGAGGGAAGGGGAGGAAAGGAGAGAAGAGTTTTCTGAGAGAGCAAGCTTGTTCTTAGAAATGGCTAGGCTTCACAGCCAAGGTTTGCTGAAAGTACTGTGTGAAAATCAGCACAGAAAGCTGGGCCGCAGACCAAGTGCACTGATCCTTCTAAATCCCCCAGGCACCTGCCCAACTGCCAAGTCACCTTTCTTTTGTTTTCTGCACATCTGATGCTTTGGCTGCAACCATGAGGGCCAGAAACCTCGGGGATGGCTGGTCTGTCTTACACCAGAAACCTGGTCCCTGACTTATAGGGCAACTTGTGAGCCCAAGGATGACTATTTCAAGTGAAAGCAACCCTGAACCGATCATTATCCTTGGAGACTACGATTCCAAACTCTGCCTTTTCTCTTGTCTGAGGTTGGAGGAGCAGAACGGGCATTGTCTGAGGTGGGCCCACCAGGTAAGACCCAGGGCTGGGGACCCAGTATGGTGGCCAGTTGAAGATGGTATCTGACTTATCCAGGGCACATGCTGATAGGGTCACCAACCTCTGAGTAGGTCCCTAACTTGGAGGGAAGGTAATAAATTATGAATTATAAATTGCAGTATATTTGCTCAAAACACTTGGTCTTTTAAAAGAACACTTAGCTATCTTTACTTTTAAATGGGTTTCTTCCCCACAAAACGGCTGGCCCGTAATTTGAACCATGCTTCCCCAGTTCTCCGCCTACCCCCACCCCCCACACTTTTAATCTAAGCCCTGTAACATCTTGCACTGGGAGGGTGTATCAGCCTGGGGAATGCTCCCAGTGCTCGCCATGTGTGGAGAAAGGATAAAGCGTTGGATGGCTGTTACACAAAAAGATGAATATCAGCTAATGAAGAGTAACAGGCCATCAAAATCCAGGTATGGAAGCCAGAGGGTCTCTTTTGTTGAAGCAAAGAAACTATCATGTCCAACAGAGGAGTACAGAAAGTCAGGGACCAAACCCACAACTTAAGAGTGACTGAACTTCAAAGAGGTTTAAATGCCCAACCAAGGCAGATCTTTTGTGCCAAGTTTAGAGCACTGGTCATGTCCTGGAACATTGCATGGGGACATGGGGGCAGATGCATCCTTCACAGGATCCATCCATACCTCCCTTGTAGTGCTAGATTGAGTCACAGATGGCTTGACTGAAACGGTGCCAAACCTGGTAAGGGGCGACACTGCCTATAACTCAAAGGAATTGGAAGAGCTAGACAGAATATACTAGCAGAAACCAAACAACCACAAGTATAATAAAACTCTGAGGATGTTTTATCAAGGAGGTAAATATGGATAGGGCGGGTTTATGGGACTGAGGGCAGTCTTCTGAGATACGAGACTTAACACCTGGCAAAGATCCCAAGAGATAGTGTGAACTTCTCCTAGAATGCCTCGGAGAAGCATAAATAAGAGAGTGGTGGTCCACATAAGAAGAGCTAAAACACCAGAATGGTAGGGTAGATAGTGGCAAGAAGGACTGAAAGACTAAGAATGGTCACTCAGCGAAGAATGTACTCTGTATGACCCAGTGACCCACTGAGAATCCGTGTTCCACAGGAGTGACCGAAGGGCACAGCAGTCATGGACTCCAAGGGGATGTCTAGGAGAAGTTAAATAGCGGGTCTCCTCTGCAGGGCTGATAGTACAGAAACAGTTACAGATCTTGACTTGCCTGTAGCAAAAAAGATGATGGGGCCCTGAAATAATTAAGACCAGGGGACAACACTTAATTGCCAAAGACCGGCTAGTTCAGAGTGGCCACCATGGAGCTTTGGTTCTCAGAGTTAGGGGAACAGTTAGAAAAACACGGGGTTCCTGGGAGAATATGGGTGAGAATATCACTCAGTTTGAAGTAGCAGGAAAAAAATCAAGGATGGATGACTGGAATAGTTTCTGCAAGATTAGTCATTCCAGAACAAAGCCATCATCCCTTTGTACAGCAACTAGAGATGCCGTTTCTCAGACCTGCCACACCTGATGAGGCAGTTGGGTCTCCAGGTGCGCCCTAGTGGAGTACTGGTTTGATCCACTACCTCCGGCCAGTGCAGTCCACATGAATCCCAAGGATCTGGGTTCACTTCCTGGGGCCAGGGAAACAACCAAGATGTACAACTAAATAAATTCAGGTGCTTCTTGCTCCTTTCTCTTCCTACCTGCCTGTCTCTGCTTGCCTTCACTGCCTGAATCTTCTCCGTTTTTTCTTTTTTTTGTAACTGTGTGATACCTAGGTGTTTTGAGGACTATTGGGCAAACAGTATGAGTTGATGTCACGACCCAAGACCTCAAGTGTAATCATGGCCTTCCTGTAGGACATCTGGGCCAGGTCATAAATGACTTAGTCTCCATCTTGCTAATTACAGGCACACTGAAAGTGCAGATCCATCCAGCTGCAGATATACCTTGACCCTGGAATGTGTAATTGGGTTGGACATACTTTGCCCAGTTCCCACATTGGGTCTTTAACTTGTAGGGCAAGAATTATAGAGGAGAAGGCCAAGTGGAAGTCTCAAAATTGGCCCTGCCCCAGACAGTAAATTAAAAAACCAATAGTGCACCCAGAGGGGAGATTTGAGTCATCTGTAAGTATCCAAAGCATTCAGGAACGGCGGTTCCTAGCCGTCTCCATCTGACTCACCGCAAAAACCAGAGGAATCCCAGAGGAAGCTGTAGGTAGGTGATTGAAAGCTCAAGTAAGGAGGAGCCTGTTTGTCACTGCTGTGCTAGAGTAGGTGTTTTCACTGGAACAGGCAAATATGGCTTCAGGTACACGATGCCCAGCCCATGATTTGCTAATGTATTTCTTTCCATCCCAGTTAACCAAGAGGTCAGAAGCAGTCTAAACTTCGCCTTGGGATTGTGTAAACACTCTGGCCTTCAGCCCTCATAACGTCCACAGTCCATGGTCCGTTACATTGATACTATGTGAATCAGGCTGGATGAGCGAGACAGAGCACAAGTGCCCCAGCAAGCAGAAAAGAAAATACCAATGATTGCATCATAATTCTCCTACTGCAAAGAAGGAGCACAGGCTCCATGCAAACTTTGGGGTTCTGGAAGCCACAGATCCACTGCTGGGGCTGGATGACATGACATGTTCAGAGCAGGTAAATGCTCAGTGGCAGGTCCAGGCTGCCTGGCGGGCTCTCTGTTGGCCGAGGCATGAGTGCTAGGAAAGATGCCATGTGGAATTGGTGGAAAGTCCCAGAAGGAGAGTCCCATAGATCAAGGTCAGGCCCTTTGCAGAAGATGAATCTTCTGCATTTTAAAAAAATCTCCAGGCAGTCCTAGTGCCCGGACAGGAGCAGAATGCCTGACCTTGTGTGACCAAGTGAGCTGAGTCTAGAGCTGCTCATCCTGAGCTGGATCTTCTCCTGACCACCAAGCCATAGTGCACTGAAGGTGGAACAAAAAGTGCAAGCTAGGCACGCCCTAGTGGAGTACTGGTTTGGTCGACCACCTCTGGCCAGTGGAGTCCACATGCATCCCAAGGACCTGGGTTCACTTCCTGGGGCCAGGGAAACAACCAAGATGTACTACTAAATAAATTCAGGTGCTTCTTGCTCCTTTCTCTTCCTACCTTCCTGCCTCTGCTTGCCTTCACTGCCTGCATCTTCTCTTTAAAAACAAACAGTAAGTCTGCTTTGGGGCAAATTGGCTTGGAGTCTGAGTGCAAGTTGAACTTGGCAGCAGTGGCGCTACAGTCTCATTTAGGCCTGGCCTTGAACAACACAGAACCAGAGAAAATACAGTGACAAATCATCCAGTGCACCTGGTCATCCACTGTGGGTGGAAAGAGAGTCTGAAGTTAGAATACAGAGAACTCATGCCCCAGAATGCAGTTGTACTGTAACAGGAAATTCTTTTGCTTAAAGAGCGCACTTCCCTTTGTTCGGGCGCGACTTCCCTGGCCCCCATTCTGCGCACCGGAGAACCTCGCGCGGGTGCACAAACCCAAATAAAGCCCTGGCTATTCGACTTTTTGTTTGATTGACTTTCTTTCCTCGTGGAGCCCAGAAAAAACCTTTCAGTTACACCCATCAGAATTGTGTTTTTTGCACTTCTTCCAACTTTGAAAACTGAGTGTTTAGCTCCAGTTTGCAGCTTCTCTTCTCCAGTGTCCTCAGGACTCTGCTGATGCTTGAAACACCCAGGCCACTCCTGCCACTTAATCCCTTTCACAGAGACTCCTGCCCACTCTGTCACCACACCCAGACCGGTGTGAATCCACGGGACAGACACTATTTGGTCTAAAGTGGAGACTCCTTATATGCTATTTAAAGACAAAAAGCCAACAACAAACAGAAATCCAGAGAACCATGTATTCATCTTGAAGACTATTCATGGAAGCTGGGAAATTAAACACGACCTCCTTGAATGCAGATTCTCTACACCTAAATGTGGACTATTGTTTCCTTCATAATGACAACTCACCTCTGGGGATTGAGAACCTGGCCCTCACTGCTGCTCCACACAATCACCAGTGGGCTGGATCAGGTATCAGGAAGAAAGGAGAACAAAGCCATATTGTCAGGAAGTCTGAAGGCAGACCTAAACACAGCAGCCCTCCAGAGAATTCTTTTGGAGAATGCTTCCTCCAGAGTCAGCTGTGGTTGCTCAACTCAAGCTGTAGAAGACTGCCCTGGAGAGGAAAGCTGCTTCTCACTTGGTGGAGAAGCCTGTGTGCTGCCCCACTAGAGAGAGAAGCGTAAAGAGAAGACTCAGGAAGCGGTGGAGCCACAGCTAAGGGGAAGCCCGCTGCCTGGCCTTCGTGAGAGAGGGCGCAAGTGAACTTTTCACTCCTTGGATCATTCAGCAGGAAAAAGCATAGATTTGATTTAAACACACATTTTCATTTTACAGACCTACCTGTTCATCTACTCATTTAATGAAATGAGGGATCTGATGAGGGTCAGAAATCCCAGCGGCAAAAGGAAGGCCCAAGATGGTGAACCCAGAATATAGAATAGTGATTGTTGGGCTGGAAAAATCGTCAAGGTGGAATCTAAAATGGGCTTTACATTCATTAAGATTTTTAGTCACTCTGCTTCTATCTCATCTTTTTAATTGTAGTTATATCGGTGTACAAAGCTGTAGGTTTCCAGTTACAGCTTCACACCTAAACAGCTGTGCACACCACACCACGCCCATCACCATGGTCTCATCCTCATCCACCACCATCCAGCAAACCCCCTCAACCTGTTCCTCCCACTCCCTGCCCCTCTGTTACCAGCCACAGTGACAACCACTGTTCTGTGGCCAAAATGCAAGAGTTTGTTTTGTTTAGCTTGGTTTATTCAGTAGTTTTGCTTCTTTATATTCCACATAGGAGTGAAATCATGCAGTGTTTATCTTTCTCTTTCTGACTTATTTCTTGACAGGAGCATGGAGAGCCCCAAGTGGGTATAAAAGCCCTGTTAGAGGACACAAATAGCGCTATAGATTCAGGGTTATGCCAGTTTGAACAAGATTGAATTTCTCTACAATCACCACCTATCAGGACTTTCTGGTTAATGTTTCTGCAGTATTAGTAAGCCAATCCTTTTTGGTTTAGGAGTGCAGGTGGAGCTGCGAGGAAACCTTGCCAAGAGAAAGAGTGAAGACGAAAGTAAGTATGGAATGAGAGCAGGGACAGAACTTCTCCTGTTGAGCTATTCAGTGTGCATGGATGACAGCCGACTTCAGGAACTCATTCATTCACTCATCATTCATTTATTCATCCATTCACTTGACACAGGTTCATAGAGCCCCACTTGTGTGGTAAGCATGATGGTGCTGGGTATAGAAAAGTAAAAAAAAAAAAAAGAAAAAAAAGATGCTGTTTTCTTAGAGCCTGGATTCTGTAAAGGGAGACAAATGACATGACATAAATAAATTATGTACCTGTAATTATGCTAGGTATTAGCAATGAGAAGCACAGGGTGTTATAAAAGCAAATAGTAGGGGTGGTGACAGGTCAGAAAATTTCCACAAGGAAAGCTGAGCCTTAAAGGATTAGCCAGATGAAGGGGAGGGGAGTTTGGGGCAATGATTTAGCAGAAAATAATAACATGAGTGAAACAAGAGGTAGGTAAAAAACTGAATCTCAAGAAAAATGAAGCCATCCAAAAAGGCCTCATGGACTAAACTCAATAAAAAACCGAACAAAGCCAAACAAGGGCAGGGCAAAAATCAGTGCCCCAAAGTTGCAAGCGAGACAGCGAAGGGGTGCAGGCCCCTCCAGTCAATCTGGCTTCCGTCCCTCTCACAGCGAAGGGTAATTTACTAAAACCCAGGTTTACATGCTTCACTGCTACATCCCCAGAAGGGTCGCCTGAGCCAGAGGGATGTCGAGAATTCTGTATAAAGTGAACAGTTATCAAAGGAGGAACCGCAGCTGGAGAAGCGGACTTGCTCGAAAAGTGCATGTTAGAGAAGAACCGGCTCCACGTGACCTGACTCCATCTGGCCACTCCCACTCAGAGTTTGTGACCCCAGCCCGTTAACAGGTGGGGGGGACAGAGAGCTCAAAAAGGTAAGAGACTCCCGTGCAACTTTGGGACTGGTGGCAAACGGAGGACTAGACTTCTGGTGTCCTCTGGTGTCCACCTTCCCTGACTGTTGTGGTAAAAACACACACTGGCAATTATCAGTATGCCGAGACTCATATTCACTCATCGTTTTTCTTGAGTTACACCCTTCCCATGCCACCTTGAAAATTTCAGGGCTGAAATGTTTAGTGGGAACTTCCTATTAAACAACCACAAAGTAGTAAATAACATTGATTTTTTCTTTCTTTCTTTCTTTTGTTCTCTCCCCACCTCCCCCCAAGAAACACTTCATTTTTATTTAGTTGGTTGTTCCCTCCAATCGCAAGTCTTGAACCCAGTACCTTGGAATGTATGTGGGACTGCTTCCAGAGTGTATTAGACCACTAGGTCGCCAGGGCGCACCCGATTTGTGCCTTTTATCTCCTGTTTTTATGCATTCACCTAATATATTTAATGCATTTTCTTCTGTAGTAACATCCTATGTACAGAATAATACCTTGGTCCACACATTATATGAGAGAAACAAGACTGTGGGACATGAGGTAGAAAGGTCACCACTGCTCCATCAGGGAAGACATTTGTTATCTACATTTGTTATCAGAGTTGTTTACATTTGTTATTACAGAGTCCCTGTTAACTTTGAGCAAGTCTTTCACTTTTCTGGCATTGGATTCTGCTTCTGGGATATGAAGGGATTATATACCTGATGATCAGTAAGCTCTCTTTAGCTTTGAACTTCAATGAGATAATAAGTCTGGAAGGTATAATCACCAGGAGCCCACCCTCTCTCTCCTCATCAACAATCCCTAACTAATACTCTCACCCACCTGTAACTTAACGTCAATTTCCAGCCCTTTCCTAAGGTGGGGTCTTATATACTTAAGGGAACTTCTGATATTGTCAAACCCTATGCCTGAGCACCCCTCGCACCCGGAGGCAGACTGTTGCAGCGAGGGCAGAAATCAGGGTCTGAGAGCTCGTGTCTAAGTGTGGGCAGCCCCCAGCCCCCAACTTGCCTGTTCGCTCTCTGACATGAGAACGGTAGACCTTCCCGATGGGCAGGGAGTCAGCTTGGAAGAACAAGAGGGAGTGGATGGACCGCTCTGTTATCAGTCAGGTCGTGCAGACCTGCGCAGGGGAAATAACTCAGTGACCACGTAGTGAGGGTGTCGGGGCTAAGGAGGAAAACAATTACTACTCAACTAAATACATGCACAGCAAACCATCAAAGATTAGATGCCAATTATTTGTGGTGTTTACTTTGTCTTCCTGTCCCTGTAAATATCATGCTTGCATTTCAACAGATTTTAGCTTTGTGATTCTGTTGTCTTTTGATGCCATTTTCACACTTTTACTGTTTTGCACACATGCCTTTTACATTTCTATCTATTTAATTATTATTCTAAGCCTTTTATGATAAGGCTATACCATAGTGAGTTACTTTTTGAGAAATCATTTATGCTTATACATGTGGATGTGGGTGGTGGTGTTTCTGCGTGTGAGGTGTGGTGTATATTTGCATGGATATATGTGTGTATATATTTGCAGTCTGTATGTGTGTTGTCTGTGGTATATGTAGGTCTCTGTGTACATGGTGTGTGTGTATGTGTGTGTGGTGTGGTGTGTATGTTTATATCTCTGTGTTATGTGTTACATGTGTGTATGTATCTCTGTGAATGTGGTGTGTCTTTGGATGTATATGATATATGTGTGTGTTCATTTCAGTGGTGACTGCAGGCCCTCAGGCCCTGCCCCGCACCCCTCTCCCTGCCCTTTAGGAGGGCCTTAGCCCCAGAATGCGATGCCCAAGCTCTTTCAGGTGGCTGTGTTAAGATCCAGAAGGGAGACAGCAGTTCCCAGGAGATGTTTAAAAGCCTGCAAGACACCATGTACCTGGGTGTGTGGCCTGCCAACGGCTCTGCCGAGGACACGTTTGCAGTTATCAGCAAAGACAGGACACTCAGGAAGCCATTATCACAGGCACCAGAGTGCTTGAATTTATGGGGGTATGTTTTTCTCTAAGATCATATTTTCATTTTCTAGTAAAAAAAAAAAAAAAAAACAGAAAAAGAAAACATCTCGTGGGTGAATTTGTCATTATTCTAATTAGGCCACATCAGCCTCCCTCTGAGCCTCCTCCAGAAGCAGGAAGAGGAGACATACACCCGAATCCACCAACTGGCCATTCCCCTCAGTTCTGGGCCCAGTTCCCTGCTGCGCAGGCGCACACAGCTCTCTCTCCCCACACAGTTGGGCATAGCTCCTCCGTGTCCCTCATCGTCAGCTTGCTGCCTTTCTGACTTGGTTCAGACAGGAAGGTGAAGGCACTATCTTTAGGCCACCACAGTGTCTTTCTGTTTAGTCCATGATTTAAATAATCTGGAACAGAAATTTTCTGTTCAAATCATGATGAATTAACTCCTTCGACTTCCTGGGTAGGTGGCCACACACCAGTCAGCCAAGCAAGACACTGTGATGGCGCGTGTGCTGGTGAAGAACACGGGCTCTAGAATGAGATAAACCTGTCACCTCCCCTCTTCACTCTTACTCTGTCACCTGGGGGCAGTAATGTCCCTCAAGTCCTGCTGCCTCATTTGTTTCCTGTGAAGCTAACTTGTCAGGAAGATGGCTCTCCAACCTTCTTCCAGCCTTCTAGGTGAAAAGTTGGGATAGCCATGCACTGTGTTCCCAGATGTTTTTGCAGCTGGAGTTACAAATGCACTTGTCTCCTACCAGGTAGATATGCTCAGTGCAAGATGGGGAAGCAGTATCTGCTTCCTTTGGGACCATTCTTGCTGTTGTCAAGCAGAATTGTGGAAATGTGAGGTTTTCTGCATGACGCCCTCAAGTTCATCCTCCACTGTTCCGGGTATTGAGAGGCAGGTGTAGCTCCAGGGTCTCCATTCCAGCACAGATCCAGAACTGTTAACTCCCCAGTAGGTCCTTTTCTGTACTATTGGGGAACTGTTTCTGGAGCCCAGCCCAGAGCTTGCCCTTGAACCCTTCTGTAACTTTACAAGCCTCTTATTCCTCAGTTAACCTCTTTTAACTTAGTATAAATAATTTTCATAAATCAATTTCAGTTTCTTGCCCTGAATCCTGATGGAGACAACTATTATTATTTATATATAAGATTAAAATTTATTAATAACCAGTATTAGTTCTGAGCTAAACACTTTGTTTCACTTAATATGCACAGAAACTTATGAATTAACTAGCATATTTAATATCAGTCTAATTTGCAGTAGGTAAAAAGTATCTGAGATATTGAGTGATTTGCACAACTTTATTGGGTAGAACTGGAATTGGAACACTGGAAGTGACTGATATCCTATTCCATTGCTTACTGGGGAAATCACACATAATGTTAGACTTTGGACAAAGGATATAAGATCCTATCTGATGTTGATTTGTGAAAAATTGTTTCTAGACAGCATAAAAATGTGTATTGTTTACTATAATAAAATGGAAAAGACCAAACAGGAAAAAAAATAAGATTAAGATAATGGCAGCCACCAAATGCTGTCTGTATCCTAAGTCCAGATTTTTATAGATGGTATTTAATTCCATCCTCCAGGCAAAATTACACTCTTTTAAGGGCCTAATCAAGTGTGAACCTGTCTCTTTCTGCCACCAAAGTCCAGAATCCTACCCACTGCACCTTCCTCTTACCTCTGCAATAGCTCCAGGCAATGAGTGTGGCATGCAGGTGGCTTCCAGATACCTGAGAAATGCTGAAAAGAGCCGTGGACCCAGACAAGGGGAGTCCAGGAGGGACAGTGTCTCAGGCTAGGGTCCAGGACTTAAAAGTCCAAGATGGCACTTGATTTCCACCTTGACAAAGAGTCATAACCTTTGGACTTAAGAAAATATAGGAAGCTTACCATGTCCTTCTGGAGTAGCAATTTGATCAGCCCTCTATGGCCAGTGCATCCACGTACATCCCAAGGATCCTGGGCTGGGTGAACAACCAAGATAAACAACTAAAATTTTAACAAGTGCTTCTTCCTCCTCTCTCTTCCTGCCTGCCCTACTCGCCTTCATTCCTGCCTGTACCTTCCCTTTATTAAAAAAATTCAAAACAAAACATATTGGGAGCCTTTGCCTCCAAGTGCCAGATGTTTGCCTCAAAGATCTCAAGTAATCATGATTTTTGGAACCCCCAAGTCTGCATCTTTGTAAAGGGAGCTGTCTGTCCTGTGTCCAGGTGAATCATCACATGTCCTGGGACATTCAGGGTTCTTGGTGGGACTCATTCCTGCTGCAGCTGAGAAGCTCTGAGGCAGCTGGCCAGGAGCAGGAAGTGCACTCATCTTCAGCATGACTCTTTCCTTGTTTCTCAGGAGGCTTCTCTGCAGAAACACCTTCCTGCTGGGAGTGCAAGGTCAGGGACCTTGTCTTATTGGAATCTGCTAGCACTTTGCAGATGTATGGTGAAGGAAATCAATCAGTTATCTATTAATCCATCAGTGGAGTTTCTCCAGCTTGCAGCAGAGTTAAGCTTCCTAGAGAGATGATCTCTTTGCATCTATTCCTGATTCTTTGTCCCCTGCTCCCACTTCCTTTGAGCCTGACCTTACCTGGACTGCACTACTCCTCATCCTCATTTCAGCATCTGGAAAATGGGTTCACTTTTACTTGGTGTTTCCTTTAATGTTCATGAAATGATCTCTCTTTTCATGAATTGAAATCATTTTTCCATTGTTCCAGTTTAAAAGCTTATGTGCAAATACAAGAGTGTAGGACTTCTACCATGTTCCTGAACTGTCTCTTGATACTGAAACTAACAAGACCTTTCTTCAGAGGAAGGATCAATGAGTGTCTCCATCTCTAAAGGCAAGATGCTCCCAGGAGGCAGCTAGGGTTGGTCTTCCTTAATTGGGGGCCGGGGCACTCGGGGCTATAGGAAATAACTGTCCTTTGCATTTGTATACCTTATCATTTACATCTGGTACACACTACACACACACACACACACACACACATATTTTAAGGCTCTTAATTGATCAAGATCCTCAGAGGATGTGCTATCCCAGTTTCAACAGAGCAGTTTAAATTCAGAGTCCAACAGTTGACTCATCAGTGGCTTAGTCAATCCATGACTCTGAATTGGTACATTTTCCAATTTCTCTTGGAACTAAGTCATTCCCTAGAGCTGCTGGAACAAAGGGCCTGGGTGTCGCTGTGCTCTCCTCACACCTACCTCAGGCTACAGTGATGGGTAGGCTCTGTTTTCCCTGGCGGATGCTGGAGCAGAAAGCAAGGTGCACCTGCAGCATCAGCCCTGGACTAAGTACCAGAGGGAACCCCTTAGGCTGGCGGCGGCCCAGTGTCGGGACTCGGACTTCCTGACTCTTGCCTCCCTCGTTTCCAGGATTCACTACTATTCCCTAACTTCCAGCCTAGAGCCTTTTAAAAATGTATACATTGAACAATCAGGAACCTCATCCTGCAGAGCATTTTCTAACTCCTAGTCCCTGGGGAGCTGACTGTTCTCCCTCCACATTTATTCCAACAGCGATGACTACAGCCTGCAGGGGCGGAGGGAATTGCAGGAAGCTCTGGGTCCAAGGCAATTCTACAATGATGAGACTGAGACCACCCCGAGATGTGTGCCTCAATTATCTTAGAAAGAGCAGTACTTTAGAGAGAGCACCAAACAGGGACTTCAGAATTATGCAGCTTCCAGAGGATGAGATGCTAGGAGGGACGTTACGGTGGGGAGGATGACACAGTCTCAAAAAATGATACCAACGGAGCATGCGAAGGAGTAAGACAGACATCATAAACTTCTACTCATATGTGGGGTCTAGAGAAGACAAACAAATGACCCCAGTCAAACAAAAATAGACTTTTAGTCTATAGAATAAAATCAGTGGAGGAGGGTGAAATCAGGTAGAAGGGATCAATCACAGTACACGGTGGAGGGAAGAGCAGGTTGCTGGTCGTGGACTTCATGTCGTGTGCACGCATGTGCTGCTCCGGAAGCCTGTAATGTTGCAATGCCACGTTCCTTCAATTCGATGAAAAAATAAGTTTTAAAAATAGTTTAAAATCACATATAGTACTTGACAACTTTAAAAGCTTTCTCATATATATCATTGCACATAATTCTCAAAGTGACAGCATGCAGTGGTAGACAGAACAGAAATGCCAGTTGAATCCAATAAACCTGATGCTTGGGGTTGCAGTGCTCTGATCCCAGAGTGAAAATCAGGACCAAAGCAGCATAAGGCAGCACCAGTTAAGCAAACAAACAAACAACTATAATCCAGGTTAGTGGATTCTGGCCCCACTTGTGTACACAGCCGTCCCATTTCCTGCAGATTCCCCCTGGTTTATTCTGGGTAGTCCTACTGTGTTTGGTAGAGTTGAAACTGGGACCAACTGGATTCTCAGCAGGTGTGGGTATGTAAGGGCAGGGTCCTCAAGCTGGCACAGGACGGGGGGATGTGGTTCAGGACGGCACAAGATGGGGGGCTAGGCCAGGGGAGGTTAATTAAATGTTGATAAAAGGGGACAATCCTGGTCAAATCAGGATGTATGGAAACCCTAGTTCTGGGTGTCCCCAAGAGGTTTCTCACATTTGTTCAGAAATAAAGTTTCCCTGCTATGTTGTCACTTGGTGCTTGACCATTTCCTCAAAATGGTTCAACCGAAGCTGACATATGGCTCAGTTGTGCTTACTTTCAGGAAGATTACAGAGAACAGTGGAACAACCTTAGATCAGAAAGTAATGGCAACTCCAAATGCGTTCATGGAGAACTATGGGAACCAGCCAAACAAAGTGGATGTGAAGAAGAGACAAGGTCCAAAAGGACACATTAAATCCCAGAACCATGACCACTCTAAACTAATCTCGATAAAATTAGAACTGGGAGTAGGTATAGTTCCTTGGTTCTGGAATATTCCTCTTTTTTTTTTTTTTCCTGGAAATCTGCAGACATAGAGACCTAACTTCACCCTTCATTTGCATTTGGACAGGCATTTTGAATAGGAGCAACTTTCTCTTTGGCCAGAGAATACATTTCTTTATCTGCTCCTACTTGCAGCCCTCAGTCTTTATTAGAGGATGGAAAGAAGACCAAGGCCATAATGAAAACATTGACTACTCAGTTCTGCCCCGTGAAGGACACTCCACACTGAGCCACTACCCGGGACTCACAAGCATACTGTCCCGTGGACCCCAGCTATCTCTGTAGTGTCCATTTTAAGTCCTCAGTTGTCACAGAATTGGGCATCCAATGCAGAGTTGGGGAAGTGGCTCCCTCTTCCTGGATTATACTTTGTTAGAAGCGCCCAGAGCAGTGCTATTGTAACTGTGATGTGACACAGAGGTCATTTGACAGTCAGGTCAGTTTTTATGGATCTGGGATGGACTTGGACAACTGCATTTAACAATCCCTGCAGGTCTCTCCCCGCAGGGACCACTCTCAGTGGCCTGAACTAAGGCGCCAAATGGAGTGAAGGGTATTTTCACACCGACTATTTGTTGTTCAAACCTGAGGAATCAAGCAGATTTGTACAGCTCATTGTTCATCAGTCTCTCAGTGCTTTTATTAGGGGTAGAGGGGACTTTTCAAATTTCAGGGTTTGTTTAGTTTGTAGGGAAACTCTTTTATGCCCTCTAATAAGTCAGGAATGTAGTTGCAGTTACTGAGGATCCAGTGACAAATGGAGACAGTTTCTACTCTTTAGGACCTTACAGTTGGCAAGTCAAGGTCGGAGTGTTGGAATCCCTTTTTATTTTAGTGAGATCCTTCCTGGGAGGTTTATCTTCATTATCCATTCCTCTCCTACTCCCCTCCCCCATCCATCACACTCCCTTCCTAACTTGTAAGTAAACATTTTATTAATTCACCATTTATTATGAGATGACTGTAGATTCAGATGCAGTTATAACACATAATACAGAAAGAACTGTGCAGCACTCACCCGTTTCCCCAGTGGTGACATCTTGCAAAACTACCTAGTGGTATCACAGAAGATACTGACCTTGAGACTGCCCGCACAGGTCATGTCCCTATCCATCATCACAAGACTCTTTCAGATGGCCTTTTTAAGGCCATTCTGACTCCTTCCTCACCCACCCCCATCTCTGACCCCTGGCTGTCACTAATCTGTTTTCTATTTCTATCATTTCGTAATATCAAGAAGATTATATAAATGGAGTCACACAATCTGTGTCAGTTTTAGAACTGACTTTTTCCCTCAGTATACTCCCAGGATGACTTGCAGACTCACTGAAGTTGTTTTGTGAGTAGTTGAGCTCCTTCCTTTTTATTCTGAGTAGTATTCCAGGTTTGGGTGTGGTACAGTTTGTTTAACCACTCACCTGTGAAGAGTATCTGGGTAAGAGTATCTGGGTTATTTCCATTCGTATGACTATTATGAATAAAACTGCAAATTTATAGGATTTTATGTGAATAAAAGTAGGGTTTTTTTTTTTAATTTCTCTGGGACAAATGCCCAGAAATGCAATTGCTGGATTGTTTCGTAGTTGCATGTTTAGTTTGGTAAGAAGTTGCCAGTTTTCTGGAGTGGTTGTACTATAGTAAATTGCACAGTGTAGGAGTGGTCCAGTTTCTTCATGTCCTCATCAGCAAATATGCTTTACATTTACAACACGGACAAAAACCAGACTTGCTCAGATAGGTCAGAAAAGGGGGAACAGCTTAAGGTTTTTCCCCCCACCCCACCCCAAGTACATTCTGTAGTTTCTGTGCAATTTGAGATTTTTTTCTTCAATCAAAGCAACAGCATTATAACATTGCATAAACTTCAGGGGTGCATATATGTAAATCAGCATCTGCATATAATACATTAAGATCACCACCAATAATCCAATTCTACCCTTCTCCAAAGAATTGATCCCTTTTACCCTATTTGTTCCTCTCCCCTCCCCCTTTCCTTCTGGTAACCACTAATTTGATTCTGTGGACTAAAAGCCTATTTTTGTTTGAATTGCTTCATTTGTTTGCTTGTTTTCTCTATATCCCACCTATGAGTGAGATTGTATGGTATCTCTCTATTTCTGATTTATTTCATCGAGGATAATATCCTTGAGGTCCATCCATGTTATTGCAAGTGGCAGAATTTCATCTTTTTTTGTTTGTTTTTTTCCTTCTCCTGGTTCTGGGTCCTGACCTTGGATCCTTGGGCTTTATAGAGACTGCACTTTCGTCACTGAGCCATAGAGGTGCATTTTATTTCTTTTGTTGTTGATAGTTGGTAGTATTCCATTGTGTGTATGTATTACATCTTCTTTATGCACTTGTCCGTTGATGGGCATTTAGGTTGTTTGCAGCTATTGTAAAAAATGTTGCAATAGACATGGGGATGCATATATACGTTATACATTTACATATATATGCATATATATTTGTGTGTATGTATGTGTGTATACAGATATTTATATATATATATATTTTTTTTTTTATAGATTTCTGTTCTCTCTAGCTTGCCCCACCATTTTTCTGGACATGTCCAGACAGGTCTGAAGCCTCAGCAGAAACCTTCATTTCCAATTTTAAGTCCAGCATAGAGTGTGTGGGGTTTTGTGCCCAAACCCCTTCAAAATTAACTGTGACTCCCCATATCCCCTGCTGAAGGATGGGCCCCAGAGACCAGTTTGTACCCATCCAACATGAGGGAGAACCCTCCATAAGTAGGGGAAAGACAATCTCCTTTCTCTACTCCGTGTTTCAGGCACTGTTCTAGGTGCTGCAGATAAGACAGGATTGTGTAAGAGCTCTTTTCTTGGAACTATTACAGGAAGGAGAAATAGGCCTCACAGAAGCAAGGTGATCTCAGTTGGTGAAACTTCAAAGATTATAAAGAGGGTCATATGACAGATGGCAAGAGGATGGGGTTCTCTCCGGAGCTGAGTGTTTTCAGCATGAGAATTCCTACAGGCTTTTATTTTTCAAAGCTAATCATTTACATTTCTCCCACCATTTTTCATGCAATGTGTTTTCCGATCCCACTATTACAGAATCAAACCTCGCTATTAACAATTCCTTTTATTTAAGTTCCTTTTATAATTTGAGTCTTTGAATTAAAAAAATTTATTCTAAATATGCAATATATACTAATTGACTGTAAAGACTTTTTTCTTTAATTTGGACACCATATTTTAATGAATATAACCAAAGATTACTGGTCTGTGGCAGACTCTGTTCTTGTTCATTCCTTCCTGTTCTATGAGTAAAATATCCGTGGGTCCTTATTAGATGAATACTGTAGTAAAGTCAAACCTCTCAGGTCCTGTGCTAGTTCCTATAATGTTTGAAAGCAAGGTATTTATATGTAATACATCAAATTTGTTAGCCTCAGCCTGCCAGACATTTCAGCTACTTGAGTCTGTCACTCAACATAAATATGCAGTGTCGTACCCAACTGCAGATCTGCTTTGAGTGTGATAACCTGATCTCTCAAGCCAAGTTTCATGTTCAGGTATTGAAAAGGACAGAACATGGCTGCCTGGGTCTCACACTTAGCAGTCCACTGAAACCTCCTTGGGCTTAGTTGCTTAGAGAGTGAGGAAGTCATCTTGGATTTTCCCATTTTGTCCAGGAGAGTACTGTTAGGCTGGCCCAGGGACAAAAGCAGCAGTGGCCTTGCCCGGGAAAACGGCAGCCAAGCCCGGGAAAAAGGTGGATGACGTCAGAATAAGGGATGCAACCCCCACACCTGGATTCACAGGGCCAATCCCAATCGCCATATGGGAAGCCCGCGAAATTCCTCTGCTTAAAGAGCCGGTACCCCTTTGTTCGGGTGCGCTTGACTTCCAAGCCCGCGACTTCCCGGCCCTCTGCGGACTTGGGAGTTTCGCCCGGGTGTGCAAACCCCAATAAAGCCCTGGCTATTCGACATTTTTTTGTCTGATTGAGCTTTTCTCCTCGCGGAGCCCAGAAAAACCTTACAAGTACTATAAACGCTTTGGAAAATATTTGACTCAGATCAAGGGATGTTGCATTGCCTGTTTGGTAATCCCATCAAAAAAGCAAATCAGAGTTTGAAGAGACTTGTTCTGAAGATCAGTGTTAGCTTCCCACTCTAGTCCTGTTTGTAATCTTACACTGCCTCCAGTCATCGGTTTATCCTTTTTCTTGTTCATTCTACTCCAAAAGTAACTAAAACAAAATATTTGTTGTCCTTAGGCTTTTTACAAGTCTCATATTTGTCTGACACTGGTTTTTGGAGCCCTTTGTTCCATCTTTTCTGTTATCTTCTTAAAATCTGAGTGCCTTGAAATGCCAAACTGCTAATTTCCATATTATTTTGGCTTATTAGTGCAGAGACTCACAGCAGGTTGGGTGACTAGTGCCTATATAAATAAAAATATTATTTTTTTGCAATCTTCCAAGTAATTTGAGATGTCCAGCTTTTTGGAATAACTAAGCACAGGAGTATTCTCTCTTTTGTGTTTATTTCATATAATTCATTTTCCTAAAGTTTCATGTATGTGGCTGATTCTTACTAGAATCTTCCTCAATTATTTCATCTTGAAAATGGCATGGTTACCATTCACCAATCTGAAGAGAAATCTGGTTAACAATGTGTGCTTTGGAGTCAGGTAGAACTGTGTCAGACTTTCAGATCCTGTAGTACTAGCGAAGTAACCTATACTAGCTCATCTCTTTAACCCTCAGTTTTCCTCATCTATCAGATGGGAAAAGTTTCATAGAATTATAAGAGGATGAAAGGAAGCAATATTTGGCACATAGTGAGCTCTCAATAAATGTTAGTTTTTATATTAATAATTAAAGCATTATTACTTAGACCAAACATGTTAAGGGTTCAGTGAATTTAAGCTAGTATTCTTTTTTTCATTAGGAAATCCTTGTGAATTAAGATTAAATCTAGACCACCATTTCCTCAAATTGCTTCTACTGTTTCCAGGAAGGAAAGAATTGACTTTACTTTGGATTAGCAGTCTTCCTGATGTTCCAGACAGGTTCCCCTCCTCTATTACTCTTAGGTATCTGTTTTATTTATTATGTTAGATTTCTAATCTATACTTGTAAACTGTCCTTCATACCCTTAAATGCTTCTATAGTTTTTGAATGTCATCTCTCTGTCTTTAAGCCTTATCCAAGTGTGTCTATTCTCTACTTTACAAATGTCCCTGGAGGCGTAGGTAATTCTGTCATATATTTTCATTTTTCCTCTCTTTAATTAGTTGTGTATCTTCAGGACGATGATATGAACACTCACAAGGGCAGAGAATATATTTTAGCTTGAATCCCTTTCTAAAATGCCAAACTTTCTTTTTGAAACTTGTTTTTCTTTCCATTGAGCTTCCACATTCACCTCTATTATCTATAGTTGGCCTGGTATGAGATTATTGCTTGCTACCAAATATTTCTCCTCTTGTTTTCTCCTGAGATTCACTGAGAATCTTCACCACTGGTGTTCTATTTAACACCCAGTATTCACCACCTTATCTAGCTATCAGCTTTATCTGAATCTTTTTCTCCCTCCTCATCAAATGTTAATATAAAGCCAACTTGATCAGTTTATAAACTTCCTGCTGAAGTCTCTCTTTTGGTTCTCTTGCCAAGAATCTATTGGTCTATTATTATAAGCCATAGTCCAGGAAAATGAAACCTGTTTTTCAACTGGTTTATTAAGCTAGTAGTCCCCTTCCAGTATCTCCTTTTCTCTTCCAAGATCATTACTTTTGTGGACATGAATACTTGAAACCCTATAGTGCCCACAATTGCTTAAATCAGTCAACTACAGGAATCAGCATGCCTTTGAATTTACCACTGTTATCCCTCCAGTGGAACTAGGAGTAGATTTCCAGAGGTCTTATAGGGGGCTCGGGAGTCTGGGATTCAAGGATGTAGTGGGATTCACCATGAACACACTCTCTAATCTGCCCTCTCTCCTGTTGCTTTGTTTCCAAATAAATCCTCTTTGTTTTCTAAACAATGAATTGGCTTTGTTTAAAGTCAACACTTTCAACTGGAATGAAAATTCTCAGAGCCCTCCAAATGCCCATTTCTAATTCACGGTTTCAGCGTCATTTGAGATGCACCCCACAGATCTCTGTGCTATGTTTTCCATGAAGATCAGTGGAAATGGGAAATGGGTAGTGGTGAGGAATCTTGACAGCTCTTGGAAGACTCTTTTGTTTCAGGAGCCTGGGTCAAGAAACAACAAATCTCCTGAGTTTCCTGCCAGGTTTTCCCTGCTCAGCTCCATTTCAGTCACTCTGGTCTCCTTGCTGTTTCTTAAGTGCATTGGTCATGGTTCTGTCCAAGGGTCTTTGCACCAGATAGTCTCCAGACTCATTGCCTCACCTCCTTGTCTAGATGCCAGTGTCCAGTGCTACAATAAGGCCTACCCTGAGCACTCTATTTAAAGTATAACATGTACTCTTCATCCTCTATCACATTCCCTGTCTTCCTTGCACAGCTCTATTCTCCTCCATAGTACATATCACCTTCTGATATATTAATTTACTTATTGATGGACATTGTTGTTTATTGTCTGATACTCCCCTCCCCCCTGGAATGGAAGTGCCATGGGTCAGAGATCTATATATTTTAAAAATTTAGATCAGTGCTTGACACATACAGACACATAATACAGATGTGCTGTAAATATTTTCTGTATGACAGTCAGGAATTTAATGATAAATTTCATTTAGAACCTACCACATGCCTTATTTCATTTTTCATTCCTTTATTTGTTTTTTTGTCTAAAATGAGATTTTAGAATCTGAATATAAAAATATTTGTTCAAAATACAAATTTAGATAAAAGCATAAACAGTAAAAGTAAACAATATCCTATTACCCAGAGATAAATATCAATAATTATTTTCAAAAAACTGAATCTTGGCACAAGACATAGTCCACATACCTCCCAAGGACACAGGTTCAAAAACTGGGACCAGAAGAAACAACTAAATTAAATAAGTAAACATGCTTCTGCCTCCTCTCTCTTCCTGCCTGCCAATTCACCTTCATTCCTACCTCTACCTTTCTTTTAAAAAAACTGGAAAAAAAAAAAAAAAAAAAAAACTACATACATTTGGATGTGTTTTTGTGCCTAACTGAAAAATGGCTGAAATAATTTTGTACATGGTTTGATAATCTGGTTAATAATATAGGGAAAGTGTATTTTTCCTGTTTTCTTGGTAACCTACACACTCTCAGAACAATATCACCCCATTTCTCTGAACTGGTAAGAAGGAATCTGACTTAACTGTAACTTAGCACTTAACTGCTCTCCTAAAAACTAGGATTTCTTCCCAGTGAGTCTTAGGAGGACATGCAATGGTCTTAAAGTTTTATTTGGTTTTTACACAGGAAGAAACTTTTTCAAGATCAGTCTTTTTAGTGGTTCTACTATATTTCACCATTTAGTTTTAGCATTTGTCATTTCTCCTCTTTTCCTTAGTAGCAGAACATAATTTTATTCTAAGCAGTAATTTACTGAGTTAAAGGACCATACTTCTATGCCTTCCTTGCAGCTAGAGCAGAGTGTTGACATACATCAAATATACAAATATAGGAATGGGGTAGCTACACATATGATTTTATTTTAATTTGTGAAACAAAGTTACTGCAATAAAATACCCCAAAAAGAATTGTATCTGTATTCATAATATCTATTAGAAAAAAAAACTATGTCCATCAGCAAATTATTATATAAACAAGTATGTTTATGCATACCATGGAATATTATTTGGCCATAAAAAATAAACTACCAATACATGCTACAATATGGATGTACCACAAAAACATGCTAAGAGGAAGAAAACAGTTGCAAAATTCCACATTTAAAATTAAGAAAAAGAATAGTAATACACTTCTAAAAATACAAAAAGATAGATGAACTATGGAACTATAATTATAGAGTATATGAAAAATACAGTGTGATTTTTATGAAGATAGGCAAGTTGATCAAATAACTAAAACAGAAATCAAAGAAACAGACACAAATATCTAGAAACTTGATGTAAGGGAAAGGTATTATTCATTACAGGGGATATCATGGCTTATTCAGTAAACAAGTTGAATTGATTGACTATTCATATACAAAAATGATCAAATTGGAATACTATCTTACACTGTACACACAAAAACCAGTTCTTAGTAAATATTGAAATATGAATGCATGTAAAAATTTAAATGTGAAAGTCAGAATTCTAATTGTTTTAAAGAAGCAAAAAGCAGGCAGGAATGAAAGAAGAGAAAGACAAAAGAAGCATTTTTATTTATTTACTTGTTTATTTTGGTTGTTACCCCTGACCCCAGGTCTCAAACCGGTGTCCTTGGGTTTACATGGATTGTGCCCCAGTTACCAACTTAATGCCTGAGTCACAAGGGTGAGCCAGAATCATAAAATTTCAGAAGAAATATAGAAGACTCCGAACTCAGAGGAAGGAAAGAGTTCTTAAACCAGACACAAAACCTGCTAACCAGAAAAGAAATGTAACTACCTTAAGAATTTTCAAACCAGTTATCAATAAACACCATAAAGTAAAATAAAATACAGGTTAAAATATAGGTGGAGATATTTGCAATATACATACTTGACTGAATAAAAGAATTCAGAATATATGAAAGAAATGAGTAGAAAAATGCAATCGACAGAAAAATGTCATCTTTGATGAACATGAAAATGCACATATCAAATAAACACCTGACAAGTTTCAACACCATTAACAAATAAATTCAAGTTAAGAATACAATGAAACACCACTTTACACCTGCCAGACTGACAAAAATGAAGATATGTGTTAATGCCCAGTGTTCATAGGAATTTGGAACAAGGGAAAAATGTGGACCCTGCTAATGGACATAAAAATAGATACAACTCCTTTGTGTCCCATACCCTATGACTCAGCAATTCTATTTCTAATGATATGCCCTAAAAACACATATGACCTCATGCCCTAGAGGACACATTACATAATGTCTCATGGCAGGAAAATTAATAAATATATTGTGGTACAGGTGTATTTACATTCTGGATTATGATACAGCATGAAGAACTATACCTGCACACAACAATATAAATTAACTTTAGAAGCTTGATGTTTAAAAGAAAGCAAATGCCACATGTTGACACACAGTATGTTCCCTAAGTTTTCATATTTAAAAATTAAATATTTTTAGAGCAGTTGTTGATTCACAGCAAAATTAAGAAGAATTTACAGAGATTTCCCATTCATCAGCTGCCCCCCACCCCCCAGCCTCTTGCATTGTCAACACCTCTCCCCTCAGGTAGGACATTTGGTGCAACTGACAAACCAACACTGAAACACCATAATCATGCAAAGTGTATGTAATCAATGGATTTCAACAAATGTGCAATGACATGTGTCTATTATAAGAGAGAAGCAGAGACATGTAATGAAAGAGGCCTGTATAGTAGGAGTAGTGATAATATTTTCCTGATTTGGAAAGTTCAGTCAAGTACTTATGGAAGAAATAACTACATTTTTTAAGGAAATATGCAGGCAGGAATGAAGGTGAGCAGAGGCTGGCAGGCAGGAAGAGAGAGGAGGAAGAAGCATTTTATTTTATCTAATTGTTCATCTTGGTTGTTCCTCCCAACCCTGGGGTGCACCAATAACAATTTTATACAGATATTTTAAAAAACTCATTTTATGGGATCTGAATTACCCTGATACCAAAAACTAAGAAAATAGTAAAAGAAAACTCTGGACCAATGTATCTCATAAATTCAAAAGTTAACGAAATTTTCAAAAGTCAAATCCAGCACTATGTAAAAAAGTATGATAATCATCACCAAATAGGCACGATTGTGGAAATACAAAATTAGAGACTGAAAAAGATAGAATGATTAATAGAACAGCAATAGCAAATGCAATTAATTTAATTCAGCATTCATTCATGTAAAAACTTTTGATACGCTAAGAATAGAAACAAACTTCCTCAACCTTTTAATTGCCATCTAAGAAAAACCTACAGCTAATTTTATAGTCAGTGTTGAAAACCACGTCCTCTAAGATCAGCAATAGACCAAGGATCTCCAATTACACGAGTTCTATTCAACTTTGTGCTATTGGTCTCAGCCAGTGGGGAGGAAGAATTAAGACTTTCAACATGCCCTGGTAGAATAGCGGTTAGGTCCACTGCCTCCAGCTGAGTGCAGTTCACATATAACCAAGGACTCGGATTTGAGTCCCAGGGTCAGGAGACCAACCAAGATGAACAACTAAAATAAAAAATAAATAAAATGCTGCTTCTTCTCACTTCCTGCTTGCCTGCCTCTGCTCGGCTTCATTCCTGCCTGTATCTTTTCTTAAAAACAAAAACAAAACAAAACAAACCCCAAAACCAAAAACGAAACAGAGTTTAGACTTTTATTCACAGAAATAATATAGAAACTGTGCCAATGAACTACTAGAACCAACAAGTGAATTTCACAAAATTACAGAACACAAAGTCTTTTGCGATTTTAAAAACTCAGAATTTAAAATAAATATGTCATTTACAAAGCATCAGAATAGGAATTACTTAGGATTAAATGTAACAAAATATTTGTACACTGGAAATTATAAGAGCTTGCTGAAATGAGAGAACACCTAAGTAAATGGAGAGCTATCTTGTACTCATGAATCGGAATCTTAATATTGTTAATATATCAGTTTGCTTCAAATTGCCTTCAGTTCAACACAAGCCTAATCAACATCCCAGTGGTTTGTTTGTTTGTTTATTGGAAAAATTCAACAAGTTGATTCTAAAATTTATATAAAAGGCAAAAGACCTAGAATTGTCAAAACAATTTTGTAGAAGAAAAATAACCTGTTTCAAGACTTATTTTAAAGCTAAGGTAATCAGGGCAGCATGGCCTTGGCTAAAAATAGACATTGATCAAAAGAGCAGGAAAGAGTTTAAAACTAAGTCTCTGCATATGTGGTTAACTGATTTTCAACAAAGGTAAAATTGAGTGGAGGTAAAAGATAGTCTTTTTAACCAATGGTGCTGGACCACTGGAAATCTTCACCTTTACCCCGCGTCACATCATGTGCAAAAATTTGCTTGACATGGATCATAAGCCTGTATAACAATTACAATTATAAAATCTCTAAAAGAAAACAAGGGGAAAATCTAGGGAAAAACAGAGGAGAATTTATCAAAGCCTTCTTTTGTGCTTATTGGGATCTCATTTTTTTCAGTCAGTAAGTGCCATGAATTATATTAATTGACATCCAAATGTTAACATACCTGAGTTATGCAGCATTTTCTTTTCTTTCTTAAAGGAAAGGTGCAGGCAAGAATAAAGGCAAGTAGGTAGGCAGGCAGGAAGATGGAGGAGGAAGCATTTTATTTTATTTTTATTTAGTTATTAACATTGTTTCCCCAGGGGTATGTTGCCTGTGTCCCTTTGGAGGCACCAGGTATGCCACATTTCCTTAAGTAGGTCGCAAAGAGCATAAAATGTAAAGTGAAACGATAAAATGAGCTTCATCAACATTAAAAATCTTTTGTCTTTAAAAGACACTGCTAAGTATAAGTTATAGGCTGGGAGAAAATATTTGCAAGACATGTATCTGATAAAGGACCTGGGTTCTTTTATTTTATATATATATATATATATATATATATGGTACATATATAATATATCCTTTATTTTTATATATATTTATGTATATACTTGCATAACTTAATAAAAGAAGACAAAACAATTTTAAAAATGAGAAAAAGATTTGAACACACCTAAGAATAGCTAAGATGGCAAATAAACACATGAGATGTTCAACATCATCAGGCACTCAGGAAATGCACTAAAGCCGCAATGGATAGTACTATGCATATTCTAGAATCACTAAAATGTAAAAGATGGACGCTGCCAAATATGGACAAGGTAAACCTGGAAAGCTCACTAACTGAGAGGAACACAAAGTGTTTTAACCTCAGAAACAACCTATCATACCTTTGAGAATTCCCACTCCTGCATGTTTACCCAAGAGAAATGAAAACAAATGTCCACACAAAGACTGGTATTCTATTATGCAGAGCAAGTTTATTTATAATGTCCCCTAATGTCCCCAAAACCTGAAGTAACCCCAATTTCCATCAACTGGTGAATGGAAAATTTGATCTCTCTGTATAGTGCAATACTTCTCATGTGGACAATGACACCAATGAACTTCAAAAGCAGTATGCTACGTGAATAAAAACAGACATAAAGGACTTATTATAATTTCATTTATTGGAAACTCTAGAAAAGGCAAGACAGAAACCAGACCAGCAGTTACCAAAGGATGTAAGTGGGGCAGGGGATTTGATTACAAAGGTACAGGAAGAAACATTTTGGGAGTAATGGGAATCTTCATATTGTGTTTATGATGGTGATGTTTGTCAAAACTCATCAAATTATGCACTTTAAATGGATGAATTTTATTGTATATAAATTATAGCTCAATAAAGTAGATTTTTTTAAATTAAGGTAGAATTATTTCAGGGTGGGAAGGTTAGTATGGGAATAGGATAAGGAATTCACAGTAACAATATTGATCATTTTCTCTCAGTTAATTTGAGTAGGTAGATCATGGACATTCAAATAAGATTTAGTTCTAACACAATATAAAAAAGCTTATCTAATGAAAAAGACAGCAATCTTAGTTGAATGGAAGCAGGTAGAATAAACTAGCAAAGGAAAATGCAGAAATTTATGAGTTAGCAACAAAAAACCAGTAGAAATAATACGTCAAAACTGTTGGTTCTCTTTTTTTTAAATCAGATAAACAATCAGCTAAATAAACTCCTAGCTGATCTAATAATAAATGAGAAAACACAAAAAAATTATACAGAAATTTTTTTGAAGGGCACTAACTTGCAAAAGTCTATGCAAATAATTTTGGAAATATAGATAATAAAGATAGTTTCCTAGGAAAATTCTCTTTTCCAACTGACCCCACCAAGACTGAAAACATTTCCATAGAAGAAAGGAATTTATTGTGACACAATCCTTAAAAACAAAGCAGGAAACCTGATTTTGTCACAGAATTGTCACCCAAACTTTAGTTCTGGTTTCAGCTCTAACTTGTAAAAACTGTACTCCCATCTGCATAAGAACACACTGAAACTCAGTGAATTTGCTTAGATTCATCAGAGAATTGAAGTTATGGGCACACTTCCCCTGTAATCTGGAGTGACCCTGGAATGCAGAGGTCCCGGTCAAGCTCATTGTACACAAAGCAGAAATTCTACAGTCATTAACTGGTTGGAACATTTAAATGGTCATTTTGATTAATTGCTTCAGGCTGAGTGTTGACTAGTTTGGGAGATAAAACCACCTAGGGGTTCAATCTGAGGGGGAATCCCACTTTTTTTTGTGGGTTTTTGCTTCCAGGTCCTCAGGGTGAAAGAGCAGCAGGGGAGCAGGGAAAAGCAGCCATTTTAAAACATGCCTGGAGCATTCCTCTTAACAAAGACCTGTCAATCTAGGAAACTGCTTTCCATTTCTACTCTGCTCCTGAGAAGTTAAAGATGCTACTGTCTGCAAGGGGCTCTGTCAAATGTAGTTTTCACTCTAGTTAGCCATGGGGCTTCTCCTGTTGAGGGAAAAAAAGAGAATACACATTAGGGGAATTCTAACAGCCTCTGCTTGAGTGAGCTTCTTAAGAACTATTAGTTTGAGAGATGCCCAAAAGTTATTGAGCAGAATCTCACTACTTAAAGTGGAATCAAGATAATTTAGAGTTTGACTCTTTGCTCCAAATTCAAGGCAAGTAGAGCAATCATCTTGCCTAATATTTCAGCAGAAGGCAGAGACTTTGAGCTGACATGGAAGGAAATGGCATGGTCCATACAGGAAAAGAAAAGAGACTCCTCTGCAGACTTAGAAGGCAGGGCAAGAAAGAAGACTATGTTAGGAAACAAGGAACTTGGTAAAGACTTAGCCAAGAGGATTAAAAAAACAAAACAAAACAAAACAAAAAACCTCTAAAGAAGCTGGAGAAAAAATTAAAGTAGCCAAAGCAACACTTCATCCAAGCCATGTGCCTACCATTTGCTTTCTTGTTTTCGAGATTCTGCACAAGTTCATCTCTGTGTGTGTGACATTGCTGGAGAGAGATGGAAGCAGTTAGAAGAGTAAAGTCTTTAGTCTCAGAGTTGCAGGCCCAAGAGGTCATCCTTGCCTTCCTCCCCATCTTTCCCCAAGCTGATGGTCCTATCCTCACTCTCCTCTCTAAATTCTTTACACTTAAGAGAATGAAGAAAGAGAGAAAGAAAAAAGAAAAGGATAAGACTAAGAAGGGAAACACAGAGTTAAGATATACAAGTGGTTTACACAAAGCATTTCTATCCCAACAGTCTGATGAGTGGGAGGGAGGAGGAGTCAGGGAGTTGGAGGAGACAGTCTGGAGCAGAGACTGCCATTTTCAAGGCGGTGGCTGCCAGCATTGCCCCTGGCCTTGACATCTGGCAAGCAGATAAAGAGAGAACAATGGAAGCTGCAACTGAGAGGATTTTATCAGCAAGCCTGGAGGTAGTAGACATCACTTCTGCTCATAATCCATTGGTCCAAATTCAGGCAATTGTCCTCCAGAGAGGTTGGAAGATAAGGATTACCTGTGTGCCCAAGAAGAAGAGGAAACGGTGGCCTTCTCACCATGGACATGGGAGGGAAGTGGACTGTGTGTGTATAGAAATGAGAGCGCTAAATTAATCTTGTCTAAAGAAGGATTGTAAACCTTAGACTAATGAGAAAACGGAGGGTTAGAATACCTAGTTTTTCCCACTGGGACAATACTTTGATTTGTTTCCTTTAATAAATGGTGGGACCCCAATGTTTAAATCAGATCCAGCTATCTCAGAGAGTTGCTGTACTCAGCTACATGCCAAGAATCAGAGGGTTGCTAAGAGCCCTAACGATTATCAGTCACATCCCAAAGATGCTCGAGACCCCCTGTGCAGTTCCTGCCAAGGGACTAGACTTTGACTACCCTCTATGTGCAGAAGTACTTGCTGTACTATGAGGCAGTCCAAGTCATTAATTCGTGGATTTAATATTTGTCGAGTTTTTTTTTTTAAAGGAATGAAGGCAAGCAAGCAGGAAGGGAGAGGAGGAAGAAGCATTTTATTTATTTATTCATTTTGGTTATTTCCCCTGACCCTGGGTTTCGAACCTGGATCTTTTGGTTTTACCTGTCTATGCCCCAGCCATGGACTTAACATCTGAGCCACGAGGGTACACCAGATGAAATGTTTATTGAATGCATTCCCCTTGCCAGGCCTGGGAATACAAAGTGACAAAAATCCTGGGTCCACTGAATTTCAGAGTTCACAACACATTTCTCTGCCTGTTTTGTTTAAGTAGGTTCACATATTTTGCTTCTGCTGATGGCACTTGTCATTATTCTCTATTCCACTGGTCACTCAATCATCTAGATGAATTGAAAGCATAATATTAAGTCCTTTCTCAGACCCCAATCAACCTCAACCTAATTATTCCTGGAATAGTAGATTCTAAATCCCATGGGGACATTAAGAAATGGCCTAAGAGCCGTTTCCAAGCCATTTCCCCCTAGAGGGTGTTTGGGGGCCAGTCATTTGTCTAGTTGCAAAATTGCTTCTCCCTGTTTTTCCATCTTAGGTTTCTAAATTCTGTCCCTGAGTCCATTTCAAAACCTATAATTGGATTTCAGCGTCTGAGCCTGCTGTGGAGTCTCTGCCTTCTGCTGCACATCCAGCTTGGAACAAACCCACACCAGAACTCACTTTCCGTTGCAAAACTTGCCTATGCTTCTTACTTTAAAACCACCGCATCTGCGAAGTGGTTGTCCATCCCAAAGCCACCCCTCACTTTGCGTGGCCAAGTCAAAATATAATTTGTGTCTAGAAACCAGGGTGCTTCCAAAATTGTTTGGGAAGATATTCCGGAAGGTCAGTTTAAAACCCCAGGACCATCTGCACTGGCAACACCCCCAACTCCCCCCACCACACCGCCACCGCTCTCCTCTCTCCCTCTCACTTTAGGGTTCTAGGTTTGTCCACAATAATCTTGTCAGTCTTGTCCTCGCCAGAAAGAATTCTCCCCTGACTAAAGTGCCAAACTTCTCTGTAACGTTGGCCTCTGGGAATTAAGAAGCAAAAGTTATTCCTACATGTCCCTACTTCAACTTTTCTGCAAAGTCCATTGTGTCTGTAAACTCAGTTGCTTCTCCTGGACTGACCTGCTCTCACTAACCTGGACTGTTCTAATGATGAGTTAAAACGAAGGACTGGTGCCCACTGGGCACCTGGTGTGCATCACCAAGTCTGGTCCTTACCACCATCCTGAGATACTGGATCTTCTATTCCAGTGGTGAGATGAAAAATCAGGTGGAGTTGGGCTGAGTAACTTGACTCCAGCCGGTTGGCCACTGGATTCAAATTCATGTGTGAAGTTCCTTATTCAAAGGCTGGAACTCATTAGGCATAACCTTGGACAAGTCAGTTGACCTGATCTGAACATCAGGTTCCTGCTCATGGAGGTCACTTAGATCCCAAGTCACTAAAACTTTGATCTCATCTTATTGCTGGGTCCATGCTATTCTGACTTCTCTGAATTTCAGCCAGGGCTGCCAACCCCCCACGCCAGCCCTACCAGCCTAAAACTTTCTGGGGCTGCCTGAGTCTTGGTGCATGGTAGGTGAGACCTCCTTCATCATCAGTCATAGTGAAAAAGGGCAAGGAGTGGGAGAGAAAAGAAGGTCTCTGGAGTTGGTTAGCCCACTGAGCAGGAGGGCCCATGACCAGCAAGGGCCTAGGTATGGTATGAAGAATAACACCTATGAAGTCTAAAGCTCCCACAGGCCCTGGGTAACAAGGTCAAGTGGTGTTTGCAAAGGCAGACGAATGGCCTGGCAGAGGACTGCATGGGCTTCTGGGCCAATAGATCTTAGGGTTCAGATACACGCGGCTACTGCCCATTTCTGGACCCAGTTCCAGCCCTGGTCGTTAGACAGATGCTGGTTAGACCCTTGCAGGAGGTGGAGGCATCGGAGATAATGCTTTCAGCATACTGGAGACTCAGAGCGGAGGCTGGGCCCGTTACTGGTTTTATGAAGGAAATGATGTGAGAAAGGATTTTCTCTGCATGACCCGCTCCAGCCCTCATCACCATTCTTCATACTGTCTGACTCATCCAAAAACTGGGGTGTGACCACTTGGTGAATAAAAGCTGACAATTCTCACTGGACTCTCATGTTCAGAATGAAGCAAGTCTCTGGAACTAGAATCTGGCCTTTGGAGACGGTGGCGGGAACTCACGACTCAGAGCTCTGAGGAAGAAGTCAGGCAGCTTTTCACAGGGGGGATTTGGAAAGCCCGTCTGTTCCCACCTGAAAATCGTAATGCCGTCATTGTCCCAAGACGATTTCTAACAGAAGGAACATAGGCCAAAACCAGCAGTGGGAAAGAACAAATCAGTCACAAAAAAAGCCACCTGTGTTGCAGAGTGGGACTGTCAAGGGTTGGGTGACTTGTAGAAAAGAAATGGACCCGCCAGTCAGGAGGTTAAAAGCTGTGTCCCCACATGGATTTCAGTAGCAGCCCCTTAGTTCTCAGGATGGCGCAGTGCAAGATGACTTGCACCCAGACTGCAGAACCCCAGCCACACGCGCATGTTGGGTGGCGGGAAACTATAGGTGCTGTGTCGGCAACAAAATCCTGAATTAGCAACAGGCAGATGGACACTTGGTGGAGGAATAGGAACTTGGTTCTCTGGGGCAGGGCACTCATCCTGCTATTTTTCTAGGCCCCTCTGGTGATGACTTTGACACATCTCCTGGCTGGAAAGTGGAGGGAGAGAGAGGAGAAAATAGGAGGGTGTGGGGTGAGGCAGGGAGTGTGTCAGCCCTTGGAGTCAGAGGGTCATTTGCCAGCTGTTTTGTGCCACAAAGTCCCGCGGAGAAATAGGTTGAGTGGTGTGCTGTCTGCGCAGCGCCGTCTTTCTGGAAGGCAGACATGTGTCTCAGAGAGTGGATGTCAAGTCAGTGTCCCGTCTGTCCACTTTCCTGTTTTGGAGGTCCTAGGAAGTTTCCTAAAGGAGATCACTTGTTTCTGACACCTGTAGAGGAAACCTCCTGAGTTTTTGGTGTTAGTCTACACCCGCTAGAGTGCATGTGTAGATGTGGGCAGGTTGAATGTTATCCTTCAATCCAGAAAATGCACAAAGGACACTCCCCACTCCAGCCCCACCCGTTTGTCCCTTGTCTTCTATTTTAAAAGCCACCCAGGGTAGCCTGACCTGAGGTCTGTCCATCCTCCCCTCCTTGTTTACTGGAACATTGGGTCACCGCGGTGCAGCTGGGAGGTGTCTCCACAGGCCAGAGGCGGGTCCCAAAGGCTTCATGTCATTGCATGGATTTCCCTCCCCTCCCACTGAGTTTTCTTGGAATTTCTGAGCCAGGCTCAGTGTGTCTCTTCAGGGAACTATTCCAAATTCCCAGCTGCTTGCAGCTCAGCAAGTCTCACTGTTTCTCAAATCCAGGCGCCTGGAAGGTTAGAGATGAGTATGCCCACAGAAGGGGAGTCCCAGAGTCTGTACCGCTGCCCCAGGCCAATAATGAAGGGCCAGTCACAGTGTCCCTAATAAGAAGCAAAGAGGAAAAAAATCGTGTGAGATGTTTTTGTGACATGGCATTCTTTCTTCTGTCCTTACAGAGGAGGCAGAGGACTTGTTGCCCTTTACTTCACAGATTTCACATGACCCTTAACTCTGGGTGGTCCCTGGCATCCTACTGGCCTCCAGGCTTTCTGCTCCTTCTTTCTTCCCTTCAGTCTTTCTGTCCTCACTCAGTCCCCTGCCTGGATTAGAGGAAAGTGTGTGTGTGTGTGTGTGTGTGTGTGTGTGTGTGTGTGTGTGTGTGTGTGTGTGTGGTCAGAAATAGCCAAACATCAATTATGTGAAAATTGTTTGTCTCATTGAGAGTGAGAAAGGCACCTTTGCTTTTTCTTAGATTTGTTCTTGCTGTGGACTGATATCTTGATTCTTCAGGGACGAGCCCTGAAACTCAAAAGTGTGATGCCCTCACCACATTAGCTTCACCGAGGAGCTGTTGGGAGCACAGCTCCTCTGGCCCAAACTCGGACCTGCTGAATCCGGTGGGGTGTTCTCAGTGAGCTGGCTTCGTGATCCACCTCACGTCAGGATCTCAGCTTCCTGGTTATCCGTGTCCAGCAGTCCTTGAAGATCAGGACAAATGACACATGGCATGTCATGGAGAAGCCATCACCCACTTCCCCATCTGCTCTTAGGTGACTATACCAGTCACTAATTGCAAGTGGAAGACGTGGAATAGATTCTTTCTATTTGTATTAAATCAAGCACATAACTAGACACATGTTCTTCGTATTGCCAATTCTTCCTATGCTCTGAAGAGCCCCCCCAAATTATTAAAAGGGTTGGTATCTATGAGTCTAGACCTGCAATGTTCAATTCAGTGGCTATTAAAGCATAGAAATTTGAGTAACCTGATCTGAGATGTGTTATATATGTAAACACAGACTTCATTGCAGACTTACTCCAAAAATATGTAAATTATACCATTGAGATTTTTTATATCAATTTATTTTGAAATTGGTCACTTTGGATATACTGAATTACATAAAATATATTATTGATATTAGTTTTGCCCATTTCTTTTTCATTTAAAAAATGGCTGTTAGAATAATGAAAATTATTAATGTGGCTTGTGGCGCACCCTGGTGGCTCAGGTGCTAAGCCAGCAGGTGGGCGATAGTCCATGTAAAGCCCAAGGACCCAGCTTCACTACCCAGGGCTCGGGGAGCAGCCAAAACAAATAAACACATTGATGTGCTTCCATCACCTTTCCCGCCCTCCCTTCCTCCGTAATTCCCTTCCTCCCTCTTCCCCTCCCTTCCATTCTTCCTTCCTTCCAAATGTTTCTTCCTCCTCTCAAAACAAAAACAAAAACGGGGCTTGTATTAGTGGTGCACAGTGTTTCCGTTGTACAGAGCTGGTCAGATTAATCTGGGCTCTGGTCAAACATGGGGTTTGGAGTAAGGTCAGTGGATGTGCCAGAAGCCAGGAGAGGGAGCAGGTGTGAAGGATAGTGTGACAGTCAGTTCAGGGAGCCTAGAGCACGGTAGCCAATATGCACAGTGGAGCTGGACATATGAGGACTGAATCTGGATGTCACTTATTTGCTCAAGAAACTTATCCTCTCCAAACTTTTTTTTCTCATCTGTAAAATTGATTGGTATGTTTTTTAACTCAAAGGGCCTTAGTGAGAATTAAGACAATGAATGTAAAAGGCTTACTAGTATTCCCAGTTGTTAATAACTACTCAATGGACATTCATTCTCCTTGAATAAGAAGAAATTCTATTACTAGGTAGTGTTAAATACTGATTGTGAAATATTCATTTCTGGGGATCTTTTACCTTTAGATGGATTCTTCTCTATTTCGAGTGTTGTCATATCCCAAGGTATGGGGGTGGCTCTGCTACCTTCTCAGTGCTTCAAAAGGGGAAATTTATAGGTGGCAATAGACCCTCCATGGGTCCTCCTCCACAATGGTACTATGGTCCTGGAGGTGGAAAACAAAATTACAGAGAGTACTACTGGGCAGAGCTCTCTGGTTTGTTATGCTCAGAAAATTCAGTGGTATATTTGGCATATACTGGATGGATTCTGGCAGTGACACAACATAGCATCATGACTGAGGAGGGCAGAATGTTCATTAGTTCTCCAGGTGAGCAAAGCTGGGGCTGAAAACTGGGACGGAACTCTATGACCTGACTTTAAACCAGTCAGTAAGAGAGAGCGTTGGCCTCTACTTAGTTCAGGGGAGGCGACGGAGCCTCCTGCTGGCAGAAGACATCTAGTGTAGATTCTTCCAAAGAGAAGACAGCTCTCTCAAAAGTTCACATGGGGGAAAAGATTTAAAAAAACACAAAAGGATGATAAGAGAATAGGGAGAAAAACAGTCAGATAAAGGTGGTGCTGGCTCCATTTGAAAGACCCTCAAGTGTCCCATTGTGGTAGCGTATCTCCAGGTGCAAAGCATATGCGTTCCCATGTGCTAACACCACGAAAAAAATCTGTAACAGTTTATCAGCCATTAAAAAAAGAAGATCCCAGAGCAACCTGGTGGCCTAGCGGTAAGGTCACTGGATTTAGTCCATATGCATCCTAAGGACCCGGGTTCAAGAGCCGGGACCAGGGGGAACAACCAAGATGAACAACTAAATAAAAATAAATCAAACACTTCCTCCTCTCTCTCCTTGTCTGCTTACTCATCTTCATTCCTGCCTGCACCTTTCCTTAAAAAAAATTCACTATGGATATGCTCTAAGTAACTACAAGGATTAAGAGACTGAGATCATGCAAGATTAGGGATAATGGGTATCTACTCTGGGCAGTGTTCAACCTTGAAAAGAAGAAACAGCATGTAGAGATGACATACTTGGCTGAGGTAGGGATTATCAAGTCTTCGGTCTCTTTATGAATCATCTTACTTAATTTACCATTCTCATCATAATCACTGTCCTCGTCATCATCCTCAAAACCATGCTGACTACATTCCAGAGATTCTGCTAGTGCCTTTTATGGTTTCTCTCATGTGAGGTAAGCACTATTATTGTGTCACATTTACAGATGAGGAATCTGAAGCTCAGAGACACTAAGCGACTTGCTCAGTTACACCCCATCACTGGGCTTACCAGGACATCCCTGCTCAGAAAACAAAGGGGCAACCCCAGAGTGTGGTTACAGATTACAAGCGGAATCCCTAGATCAGGAGTTCTCAACCCTATATCAACCCTCAGGTCCATTTTTATAAAAAACTATTATATACAGCACCACATTTGTTAACCTGCAATGAAATTCATAGATTATGTAACTTACCACAACACGCGATATTAAAAAATCAATATTTTGGTCTCATATTATACTAAAGTCATGTAAATTGTAATATATAGGCATTTGGCTGATGAGATTATCTTGCATCTCAATCTGGAATCGTAATAGTCACAGTTACACACCTTGTCTGCTCAAGCACCACAAGTAGTGTTGACATCAGTGATAATTGTTTCATGAGGAAAGAAATTCCTACTGAAGTTCTCAACAGAGTAAAGTAAAATTTTACGTTATTTATGCTATAACTATATTCCAGGAAAATTCAGTGCCTATTAACTTAAAACATACAAAAACTCTGTATCTATATGCAAGGTGGAATTAATTTCCAGATTATGTAAATTTTTTAGCTATATATCAGTACCGATGACATTCAAAAAGTGGGACAAACTTTCTTTGGAGGAAACTGTACTGTGTTTTAAGACATTATTACAACATCTAGCCCATATTGTTGCCAAGAAAATTCCAGTAACACATCTGTGCCATTACTGGGCCACCAGAGATATAAACTTCAAAACAACTTGGGACAATAGTTCTCAACCTTGGCTGCACATTCAGAATGACTTGAGATTTATCTCAAATGCGGACACACAGACAGCCTCTGTAAGCTTCAGTAATTGGTCAGGGGTCACTGCCTGGTCATCAGAGTTTTTGAACACCACTCAGTTCCTTCAGTTCGGGAGCCGAGGTTGAGAAGTATACTTTCAGGAAGGTTCTGCCCCCATGAGCACCATCGCCTGAGTCAGATCGCCAGGACACTGACCTGGCAGGCTTGCTTTCTCTGCATCATGGAATTATGTTCCGATAGAGCTCTGCAGCCCTTTAAGGAACAACGTCTCTAATTATTAGATGGGACAGAGAGTGAGTGGCTTTTGGATCCCCAAAGTCAAAAACCTAGCTTCAAGAGATCCCAACAGTAAATGAAATAGTTTACTTCCAAATGTAGAACAAACTGAAGATAGTTTAACAAAATGAGAATCAAACCAACAGTGATTGATTATTTAGGAAATAAAGCTGTACTATAGTGTATCTAAGCACCTTCTAGAACCCTTCATTGTTTCTCCTAAGCTTGACTTTGGTCTTTAATTTCTACAGTCAATCCTCCCGGTCCCGAGGGGCTGTCTGTTGAACCCTTAAATCAGATGTATAGATACATTTTATGATTTGGATGTGTCTGACTGGAAATGGATTTGAAGCTTCTTCCATGGAAATCGAATAGTGCTACGACGGCATGGCTAATGCTATCAGTCAGGGGCACAGGATGTGGCAGGAAAGGAAGCATGTTCATTCCTCCCTTAGATCCCATGATATGGGAGAGGAGGCAAGTTTTTAAAAAATAACAAGTGAATGGCTCAGTCATAGACAACATTTAGAACCTGATGGTGTGTTATCGTTATCACCACCACCATCATGATCATTTGTTGATAAGTTTTGTTTATTGAAGCATAGTTATGTGACCCCCACACTTTACATTTATTACTTTGCTAATACTTACAACAACTTTAGAGGGCAGGTATTTTCATCAGACTCCAATATGGGTGAAGGAGCTAGTTTTCAAATTCAGGGTTCTCTGGTGCTAAAGTCTCCCAGCACAAAAATGCCAAATGCGACCTCACACCATAGTTTGAAGCTCTTTACTTTGCATCCACATCTCCAGGATTCTTGCTCAAGTGGCATGAGATCCAATAAATAGCAAAAGACAGTTCACATCTTATTTTTCTGCGTTTTCCTGGCATCTCCTGGTATTGAATCTTACCCATTCATTTAAACGGCAAACTTCAAATAGATAGTAGGGATATAGTAGCTCTGGTTAATAATATTTCCTCTGATTTGTGGTTTTCTTTGCTGAAAATCTTTCAAAAATGTTTGTTTTCCCGTCACAATTCAGAATAGCAGAGGGAATTCAATTCATTGTCATTATCTAGCACCTAGAAAGGTGTTGGCACACAATAGACACTTCACAATTATTTATAATAAATTAATTACCACAATTGACATTATCAAAGAGCAATTTTTAATTTTGATGAAGTCCAGTCCATCCATTTTTCCTTTCATGATTTATCCTTTTCGTGTTGAACCTAAGAAATATTGGCCTCGTCAAAGATCAGGAAGATTTCCTCCTATGTTTTCTTCTAGAAGTTTTGTTATATTACCTTTTACACTTAGTTTTACAATCAATTTAATTAAGATTCTTGTCGACCTTAGGGGTTGCTTTTTAAACACATCTCATCTGTATGCCACTGAAGATGTAAGTGAATCAATTTAAGAGTCTGGATATAATGGTTTCTATCTTCAAACATGGTCTAAAAGTAGTTTTTCCAGACAAAATCTCTCACAGTAATGTGATATTTATCATTTCACTATTCTTCCTAAAGGGGAGATGTTCCTCCTTTTTTCCCCTGAACTGTCTCCATTTTCTTCTAAAGTCTCAAGAAACAGAAAACTCTAGTCTCCAAGTCATGTTAATTGACATTTTTCTGTTTCACAGTAACACTGTCCCAGGACCAGTGAAGGAAGCGTTTCTCAATACTTCCCACTCCCCATCCACTTAACCAGAAGACAACCCTGAGCACCTCTCTCTACGAGGAACCCTGTATTATCTGCACAATAATCTTCAAACAAGGGCTCAAGGAGAAACCCACACATAGAAGTTGAGGCCTGTGGGTGGGAAACGATAGTGAGATCAAGAACCCACTCTTCTGGTTCTTGCTATTAGCTTCTTGCTATTCCAGTATCACACTGTGAATACTCCCTGAGCAAAACCTCTGTATCTGCATGCCCCAGTGGAGCAGTGGTTGGGCACAGTCCACGTATATCCCAAAGTCCCGGGTTTCTGTTTCAGGCCTGGGGGAAGAACCAAGATGAACAACTAAATAAAACAAATACAAATGCTTCCTCCTCCTCACTTTCTGCCTGCCTGTCTCTGCTTGCCATCATTCTTGCCTGCACATTTCCTTGAAAAAAAAAAAAGAGTTCTGTGTTGAGACTGTTTTTCAGGGAGTCCGAGGAAAGGGATGTGGTGGAAAGGATCTAGTTTTCTGAGTCATACAGCTCCTGGGAAGACTTGACTTCATAGCCAGAATGACAACTATGTTTTCTATGTCTGCTCAGAATTTCAATTGCAAATTATACTATATATTTATCACTCCGACGTTCTGGAAGGATGAAGAAAAAGAAAATGTGGATCTAGTTAGATCTCCAGTAGCTCTAGGGGAAAGCTTTTGGCCTTTCACAATTGTGTCTTTTACTGTTTGTTTTACATATTCATGTTCACAGTCACTCTACTGGCAGGAATCTTACTTATAGGAACCAATCTAAGTCTTTGATTGTGAATCCAAATATTCAGACATTCTTTCTTTATTTTTTTAAAGGAAATGTGCAGGCAAGAAAGAGGCATGTTTGCAGGAATTAAGTCAAGCAGGCAGGCAGAAAGAGAAAGGAGGAAGAAGCACTTTATTTTTAATTAGTTGCTCACACTGGATCTGGGACTCTAACCCAGCGTCATGTCTTTGCTCCTTTACAGGAGATTGACCCAACCACTACTCTATCAGGGCAAACCTTCCCTTGTCTTAAGAAAGAGCACTACTGCCCTAACATGACCATAATTCAGGAGAGATTGTGGGATATCAGAAAAATAAAGCCCATGTCTTACACCATAGATTTGAAAATGATGGCAGTTGGACAGTCTTTATTCTGAAATACGTGTGTGGAGAGCTATGAGAAATAGCTAGACAATATGAAGGTGAAGAAGAGAAAAAGGTCAAGAAGGACACATTGAATCCCCACCCCTCCTCATCATGACAGCTCTGTCCAGACCAAATTAGGACTGCCAGTAGACATGGTCCCCTGGTCCTGGATGTTCTGCCCCCTTTTTCAGAAGTATGCAGATATCAGAGACTAAACACCACCCTCACTGCTCAGTCCTTTTTAAAAATCATATGACCTAGTCCCTATGTGTCGTGAGACAGGAGAAGGCACGATCTTCCTTTACCCTCTTTGGCCAAAAATATCTTTCTTTCCTTAATCTATTTCTACTTTTGGCCTTTGATCTTTAGTAGCTGAATGGGAAGTAGAGCCTAGATGATACTGATAACGAAAGATGTTCCTCAAGCACAATGGGGGCACAAACGATGGGCATCTAATACAGACCAGGATAGAGTGCAGTATGGCGTCAGTGAAGATTTTCTGGAGGAGTTAATAGATATTGCTCAGTTTTTATATCAGCAGGTTACAGAATATCAACATGATGGTTCCAGGTAAACCTGTCTAAAGCTCGAAGGCGTGAGAGAGCATGAGAAATCCAGCGACCTACAGGTAGTTCAATGGACCATAACCAGTCCCTCTCAGCGTGTTAATAATTCGAACTCCTTTTAACTGCTTACCTTTCATTTCATTTAGAGAAAAGCTCAGGGGGCTCTCTGACAGCAGGATGCAGATGTTCTTTTCAATTATCCCAGCAAGTCAATTCTTTGACCCCTCACTCAGTTAAACAAAATTCTTCAGTTAGGTGACCATAATCTTTATAAAAAGCAATTTAGAAATCTGCTGTTACTGAGGTATCCCATGGGGATATCACTCCCTACCCTTAGTTTATCATAGAATCTGATGTAATGTCCTCTCTCTGAAGAGTTTTAACCATTCTGCCTTACTATATTTCTAGTGAAGAGTTAGAAAGCTTTAGAGATTGATTCCCTCACAGGCTCACCCTTAAGCCAGTTCCAAGAATGCCTGAAACAGTGTAAGAGGGAGGTGACAAGATATGTGGCTAAGTGAAGTATGAATGGGAAACCAGATGTGAAAATCTTAGAATCTCCAATGTGGGCAGAGTAGCCAAAGGAAGATGAAGTTGTTGACATATAAACTGAGCCACATGGATGAAGTCTTGTTTATTCTTAATTGCTTTAAAGTACAAGTTCATTTCTTCTATGAATTACTCATGCATTTTCTGAAGGCAAGAGTTCTGCCTCATATTCCCTTGGTGTCTTCTATGATTGCAGATACATGTTTAAGCACATAGGAAGTAGTAAAAAAAAAATGTTGATTGGTAGATTCAAATGGGCTACCAAGAGAGGCTATATAGCTCTTTAGGAGGAGATTTCATACATTGTATAGAGTTGGATTCTTCAGAGCGGAGAAGGGTGGAGTCTACATATTTTTCTGGGTTTTGTGTGTCTCTCCAATTCATCCAGCCTCTTGTAAGTGACTGTATCTCTCAACCTTCCACTTTCTAAACTAGGAGGCACATCATTACCTTTGTCCTCTGGGATAGGGATCCTCTGTCCCATAATAAACATATTAATATATATCCCATCAACATGAACAAGCACTTGACTGGTAGCTTTGTCAATTGGCCCCAAACTTCAAGACAGAGGGTTCTGGAAAATATGACTCTCTGACCTCCAGCAATCTCTGAACGAACTGCCGCTCTACTAATGCAAACTACTTTCTGTGAAGCACCTAAATGGTAAATTGATTCCGCAAGCAACAATTGGCAAGTTCAATGATACAGAATACTATATTGGGTTAGATAAAGTTGGGCCATCTTTTCAAGTTGAGTTTTATGCAACCTTGGGTCTCTAGGGAATTTCCGCAGAAAGTCAGTTCAGAGTTTGCTGGCTACTTGTCAGTAGCTTTCTGGCTATGTCATAGTGGTTGAACTATAGTGGCATTTGCACTTAGGCCAGACTTTTAGAAAACTAGAAATGCCACGTCCCAGTAAGCAGCCAACATTTGCTCCAAGTATGTTTTTCTAAAGTCCAGGTTTTCAGGATTACCTTTGCCAACAGTGACAGTAAACTCAAGAAAAGCAATTTAATTTGATTGTCATTTTCGATTTGTTTATTATATGTTGTCCGGGTGTCTCAGGCTTCCTTGGAAAAAATTTGTCAATCACTTTGGCAGAACTTCTCAAAGTTTGTTACATCAGAGGAGTTCAGGTTACTCCTGAGTCAGAAGATGGGACAGCCAAGGTGAAGGACATAGTCAGCTTCACTCAGACAGATAGTTTCTGTCAAAGTAATATCTTCCATTGGCCTCTTTCTTAAGCCTCTTTAAGAAAGACTTGCTTTGACAGGTGACTGGCGGAAAGACCACAATTATAGGCTGTTAGATGTCTGTGGAAAGTAAGATCATGCAGTTTTAGGAGAAAATTCAGCTTTTCCTTGAGTTTTGCTGATATCTTTCCAGTTTCCAAAGGCAAAGTCAGCACTTTTCCTACAATGAGCCTGAACGCCTACCAGGGTTGAGACACGGGGAGGGGGGTTATGATTTGTGGTGCAGTTTTGTTCGCACCTGTTGCAATGGGTTTGCACATGCTAGGGGCACAGGCAAAGACAAGTCCTTTCTATGTAACACATTCATGAAAATAAATGGAAAAAAAGAAAGCATTTCTTTTAAAAAGGAAATAAACATTAAAACAAAAGCACTAATTTCTAGGACTATTATTATAGTGGGAGAATCAAACATGTGTATAATAAAACATGATTAAAATATAGATATTTGCTACTTATGTAATGTAGATTATTTTCTAAATTACTGTGAGAATAAATGGTTATTGAGGAGCATTTAACTCTTCCAGCAGAGAATTTGCAATACTAAGGATGACGCAGGCACAAAACTGACTCTAATCCAGGCCATCACCAACTCTGTTTAACTATAGAATTATACTTCTTGTCTGCACCTTAAGTATAGTGTTTTAAACTTTATATTTTTTAAAATCTTGCTTTAATGTGCTTTTGCAATCCTGTGGACTTCTCAAGG
Source organism: Solenodon paradoxus (assembly GCA_004363575.1). Lineage (NCBI taxonomy): Eukaryota > Metazoa > Chordata > Mammalia > Eulipotyphla > Solenodontidae > Solenodon > Solenodon paradoxus. The sequence goes on along the minus strand of RJWH01000491.1, from coordinate 496,260 downwards.
ATTATGAAGTTAACAGACCTTCATAGATTAGAAGCCAGTCCTGCACTCACTCCCCTAATACTTGATAAGGATGTTGTTTTAAAGGAAGGGGAAGCTTCCCTTTAGACACAGCAATACAGACATCCTGACCTGGGTACACACACCACAGACCCCTCCGATGGTTGTCAGAACCTGGAAGGACAATCATGGCCTAGGAACGACGGTCTGAGGAGAAAAATGACCTGGAGCAAATCCAGATGTGAGGAGTTCCTCAACCGCAAAGGTCCATACTGCTGTCTTTATCAAACATGGACAAACCAGTCACATTGACCCAGCAGTAATTTCTTTGTTTTCCTCAGTCCCTGGTCCTTTCAATTCTGACACCAACCCCAATTCAGGAAGTAGATTTGAGCCTGGCTGCTCCTGCCACCATGCTGACTGACTTTACAATAAAACCCTTTCCTTTTTGCAAAATCCAGGGCCACGGAGATTGGGTTAACTCTGAGCATCGTGCCAAAAACACCCCACATTTTGTTTACAAAGACAGAGAAAGCCTGTTGGAATCATCTTACTGTGAAAACAGGGGCTTTTCTTCGGGTGAATCTTAGTCATTTTCTCAGCAAAGATTTGATTATCCATCAATGACTACAAAGGGAGATGATTCCTGTTCTTATATTCAAGCAAAGAAAATAGGCAATGACTAATAAAAGCACTTCTTTTTAAGTGACAGATTGAAATCTAATTGTTGTGTTGTCAATGATGATGATGACAGGCCTGCTGAAAACCATAAGTACTGAAATCTCACTAAAACAGTAGTACCAAACAGTTTGTTAGATTAATGACTGTCCATATCTTTATCCTGAAGATGCTTTTAAAGTTAACATGGGTCCATTGTGCAGATTAACACTTAACAAGTGACTCTCAGAATAAATAATAAAAAAAAAAGCCCTGACTTTTACCATCTGCCATGTTTTTGTGGTGAAAATTCTTACTGAGGCCATGTCAAAGCACCAGTAAGAAGATACTGAACATAGAATTGGGAAGAGATGTACAGGGTGGCTTCTAAGAGCCCATACAAACTAGTGCAGTATACCCTGATGGAGGGTCTGGGAATACAATTTCTAGATGGATGGGACCTTGGCCCTCCTCGGACATGTGCATCATGTTCTTGGTAGGTAGCAATTAGCACTGAGAGAGGTGTCACTGAAATTTCTATATTCCCTTAAGTCACCTTACTGATTTGAAAATATTTTTGGGGGAAAAGGAAATATTAAAAATACACAAAATGATCTTATTTACTAATTGGAGTAAAATATACCCTCACATTCGGTACTTAAGATTGTTCTTACTTATGGCCATGGACAACTACTGATCATTTAATTGTAATGAGGAGCTTGCTATTTGGGATGTTTTACTATTTTCCAAATTCAATATTGATCTTAATCTTGAGGATTATTAAATAGTATTTGGATTTTGTCCGCATTTCTTATGTGATTAAATAGATATTTTTTCTTTTTAATTAAATTATATATGGGGAACTGTTAAATAGTCCTTTTTGAAAATAACCTAGTAGATTTTGCCCAATTCATGTTTGAAATATGACATTGCCCTTCATGATTTAAGAGTCAATAGTACCAAAATATTGCAACTTGACTTTTACCGCCTCTAATTTCACGTGTGTGACTCAACAAAAAGTTCATACTCTCCCTTTATGTGAGAAGTATCCTCTGGGAGACACTTGTTTGTTGCTTCACCAAAACCATGGAAGGATGCACACTCCTCTCCTGACAAGCTTCTCTTCTCCTGCCAATGTCTGTCTCATCTTTTGTGCGTGGGGAAATTTTTTCATTTCAAGACTGAAATGTGGGGCAAGATGACAGTGTTGTTCTAAGTCAATCTAGAGCAACATATTAAGTAAAATTCAAACCAAAGTCCTGATTGCAGCCTGATTTTGGGAATCTGAAAAAAAAGAGAAAATATGAAGACAATACAATAACCATAGAAACACAAATTTCGCTCTTAGAATTAAAGTAATATCCAGTAAGTGCGCTATAGAGGTTTACGAAAGATGCATCTGGTTTTCTGGATGGACAAAGCAGCTATAAGCCAAAGAATGAGGGCAACACCAAAAACCCGGAAAAGTGAAGAAAAGAGATACTTTCTTAGAGCTTCTGGAAGGAATACAGTCCCGGCGACACCTTGAGCCAGTGAGACCCATATTGAACTTTCACAGAAGTATAAGGTAATAAATCTGTTTTGTTTCAGACCACTAGGTGTGAGATAATTTATTACAACAGCAAACAGAAGATAGTACATATTCCAATCTCTACAGTGACAGTCTAGGAAAGGCCTTGAAGCTAGCTAGGAGTTATGGAATGTAGGTGGTTATGACCCTTGTGTCATGTGCTGTCTGTCGGTTGGGCAGCCACACCTGGAAGGCCAGTAGAGCATTCCCAGGAGGCTCTAGTGTATGCCTGAGACACTGTATGCAATTAGTCTGGAAATTCTGAGGCTGCCCCAAACAAATACATGAAGCTCAAACTCCTGAGTTCCCAGAGCTGATTTTTCCTACCGTAAGACTTCCTTATTCCAATGAACACCTCAAGTCAGAGACCCAAACAATTTTTAAGAAAGTTTAATATTTGTATTTTTTTAAACAAGGTGAAACTTTTAAAAAAATGGAAAGTTGCAGTCAGGAATGAAGGTGAAAGCAGCAGGTTGGAAGAAAGAGAGAGGAGGGAGAAGCATTTACTTATTTATGCATTTTTATTTGGTTGTTCATCTCGATTGTTCCTCCCATTCCTGGGAAGCAAACTGGTCTTTGGGATATACATGGACTGCGCTGGCAGAAAACAGCTGATCAAACTACTGCTCTGTCAGGGTGCTTTAAGATCGAACTATTTTTAATAGGCCGAGTGAGAGCTTTATTGGACTCCTTAGCCTTATTGTCTAACTTAATGTTTTTAAAATTTCAAGTATCACATGAGAATATGTGCTGAAGTTTTGTGGATTTCTTAAATGAATGCTGCTGTCCAGGCCACTGAGGTATTCAGAGCTGCTCAGTGAAGACAGACAGCTCATTGGTCTTCAACAAGGTCCTCCAGTTCATTCTTAAACGTGCTGTCCATTCTCATGGACTTTTTTTGTTCAGGGATTTCCTTTTTCTTGGAATAAATACCCTAGCCATTCCTTCAAATTCAGTTTATATCCATTTTTCCAAGAAGGTCTTGGAAACTCCTCCAAGGAATATTGATCTTCTCCCTCCACATTTCATGTCATTTTTTGCAATTCTTATTGTATTTGTGTCTGCCCGCTGCCCTACTGGCACACAACAAGTTGTGTGTGCCCACTCACACTAAACTTCAAGGCAGGTATTGTTTCTTACTCACTGTTGCCCTCAGGATAACATAATCCATTGAATGCAATAAAAGTTAAATGCATTTGCAAATTTTAGTAAAACAACCTTTGGTGGAAGAGTATTTTCTGTTCTTTTTTTGTTTGTTTGCTTTCTTGTCTTACCAGAAAAGGCCATGGGGTGCCTTTTGATGATCACAGATCAGCTACATTTATATGAAGCCAGGATCCCCACAATATACCTTCATTCATTAAAAATAAAGCAATTCTGAATACCTTCCATAGACCAGGCACTGTGGTGAATGCCAGAGCACCACGTACTCTGTGTGATAGACCAGGGCACCAAACAGGACAACCGCAAAGCACATATAGACTGCACCTACTATGTGCCTTGGTACAGATGACTTTGCCAGATCTTCTGACGAAGACTTGACTTCCTTTTCCACTATTTCTTCCTTTTCATGGAAATGAAGTTTCCCAGCATCTGGGAGGCAACCATTCCTTTATTAACATTTGTTTGCACATCAAGCTTTTTTCTTTTTTTTCAACATTTAGGAACAGGCTGTTGGTGTCCCTTTGGCTGGGATCCCTGTATTCCCATATCATTATTTATGATGCAACTTACAATCTATTTTATACAATTAAACTCAATTCCATTTTCCAATTGTGCAAGACCTTTACCCCATCGATTTTCTTTCCATTAAAATGCAAGAAGGGTGTGTAAAACAATTTATTGAGGGGGCTCTAGGGCATATCCCAACCAATTATTTCATCATTTCAGCTCTTGGAGAAGGGTGAGGGAGAAGAAGAAGGGGGAGACTTGTTCTTTCACAAGTGATTGTCACTTTACCATAGGGACCCCTACCATTTTACACCCATGACAGATGTAGCATTTGGAGGTTTACTTGAGGGACAGGACTGACTGTGTCAGACTATAATGAATAGTCCAGATTGGGAGGTGGAATTTGGCCAACAACAGGGAGAGTGTGGTGGTGATAATCATAGAACATTGACTTTGAGACTAGGAGCCAACACTGCTGTGCAATGTGTCCCGGATACCAACACAATGGCTTGACTTAGCAACTGCTCCCTAATGTTTCAGTGGATGTTTAATGAATTGCTGAACATATGAACGTTACATTCTTGCTTCCTCCTCCAAGCAAGCAATCTTTATAAAAGCTCATTTATGTCTCCTCTCTGAAAGAGGAATTTGGTGAGACACGAAGTTCATCGCTATGGACTCATTCCACTAGCCACACAGCCCCAAGGGTGCAGGAAGAGATTAGAGTAGGATCTTCCCAGATCCTTTCCAAGTAGGTTAGAGTCTCACTTCCTCATAGTTAGTTTCAGGCTTCAATGCCATTCTTCCAGCATATCGAAAACAAGAATGACCAGTGTAGGATAATGGTTAGTCCTCTATAGTCTATAACTCTGGGTTCTAGTCTAGTTCTCCACTGACAGCAGGGAAGTCACTTCATCACCCTGCCTTCAATTTCTTGTTCATAAAATGGGTATAATACCAGGACCTATTTCATAAGGTTGCTGTAGAGCTTAAATTATCTAGAAAGTACATGGTGTGCTTAGCCTAGCCCCTGGGATATAGTTAGTGCTGAGTAAATGAGATCTATTATTATAATTAGCTCAAAGCATAGCAAACAGAATTTCATGGACCTTTTTTTGATTGCTTGATTGGAATAGAACTTAACTTGAGGGAAGCAGAACAAATCAGAATTAGGCAGTCCATCGGAATTCCTTCTAGACCTATGATCGCGTTACAGTTCAATTGCTTTGACTTTGTTCATTTCTCCAAATGTGAGCAATTTAGGGGACTTCAAGTTACAGTTTAGGGAAGTCTACTGAAGAGATAGTTTCCATGGGACTTATTCCTGGTTAAGTGCCTTAATGGATGATGAGGAACTATTATTCATCTCAACTGAGAGCAAGGTAAGAGGAAATGAAAGCCAATGAGAACTGGAGCACTTCTTGTTAGACAGGAAGAAGCAATTACTGGAAGTAATTTAGTCCCCTCAAAGAGGGCAGGTGATATCCTTTCCAGACAAAAACAAAACAAAACAAAAAAGCATAATGAAAATTATCAAGGTATAATTAATTCACAACAAAATGCATTTATTTATTGGGTGGAGTTCGACAAGTTATAACAAATGAGTTCACTTATGTAACTACTACCACAATCAAGATGATAACATTTCCATGGCCCTAGAAAGTTCCCTCATTCCTTTTTGCTGTTAACTCCCTCTCCCCCAGTCTTGGATCCCAAGTAATCACTTAGCTGTTTTCTATTATTATCAGTTACTTCGTCTATTTTGGAATTTTCTATGAATGGAATTATGCTATAATACTCTTCTGTGTTCAGTGTTCTTTGCTTATCTATGTTGTTGCATGTACTCATTATTTGTTCATTATTTTACAGAGTAATAGTCTAATGTAATGACATCCCACAATATCTTTGATCTAGTTACATCTGCATTCTTTCCAGATTATGGCTGTCATAAACAAGTTTGTATTTGTATACAGGTTTTTGTGCCTACATTTTCCAAAATGACTATACCACTTTACATTGTCATCAGCAGGGTATGAGAGTTCCAGTTGCTCCAAAGCCTCACCAACAGTTGGTATCTGTGGTAGGTGGAATAAGTCTCCCATCGATATTCATGGCCTACAGCCTCTAATCTGTAAATATGCTACCTTACATGTCAAAAGATGTTTTGTAGATGTGATAAAGGATTTGAGATGGAAGTATTACCCTTCACTATCTAAGAGGGCCAGTGTAATCATGAGGGTCCTTAAAAGACGGAAGATGGAGGTAGAAAGTAAGATGGATGTGAAGATAAAAATAGGTCAGTGTGGTGAGGTCATGGAAAAGGCAAAGGATGGATTCTCCCTTAAAGCCTGCAAAGTGACTGCAGCGCTGCAGACAACATGATTTCCACCCCATGAGCCTCATTTCAGTGCTACTGACACCATGTTCATTTGAGAAAGGATTGCTGAGGACCTTTCCTGTGGTTTCTTGAGAGCTGTAGTAGTTGCAGGGACAGGTCCCTCACTGGTGGTCACTTTTACACCTTGCATCTAGCTCTACACTAACTGTAGTTTTTAAGATAATTCCTTGACTTCTCGCTGCCTCTTAAAAATTTCACTTACAGAATCATATCATTTGAGTGCTAACCTGCTAACATTCAAGTTCTGGTTCCTCCATTTATTAGCTGTGTGATTTTGGACAAGTAGTTTTTTTCGCTATGTCTAAGATCTGATCATTTTTAGGTTACATGGGGGAAACTGAGTCATTGACTGCTAAGTAGAAGAAAAGAACTATACCTTTGGTTGCTTTTTCTTAAACACATGGTTGATCTCTCTCATCAGATATCACTCACTCTCTCATCTGCCTTTCCATGACCCCATCATACTGACTTCTGAGCTGAACCTTTAACCCGGTCTGCCTGTTTTATACATTCACTCATTCTGCTGCTCAACTTTCTCAGTGCCAGACATTGCCAATAAGCCTCTCAACAGTGAAATGATTGTGGGGTTTGATGGTGGACCTTGGGAAAGAGAGGATAGGATAACAAAAGGAGCTGGGAAAGGAATTCTAAAACCAAATCCTGGCATTTATCAAGTTTGCCAGCTCTCAGAAGATGTGTGGCTTTCTCCTTGGAAACCACAGAAGTTCTCCACACTGCTGTCTATTTTGGGGTGGTCTGGTCTTATTTATCTTGATATATCTCATACGAGCTTAACACCTGATAAATGATCACCCACTATCACTTGCTGAACTGCAATGACTACCAACCATTCTAACCCTGGACAAAGCTCAAGAGATCTGTGTTAAAATAAATCTTAGTAATCATGGAGTCCAAACTCCTGTTGGATGCAAGGATCCTCTCCAGTGTAAATAACTGAGTTGTGGTTTGGAGCACACAAATTGGAAACAGACTCCCTGGTTTAGAGACTTTGTTTTGTTTTTTTCAAGCTCTATAAGGCACATACTTAATTTCTGTGTACCTCAATACTTTACAGAGGCAGTAGGATTTTAACAATATATGTAGATTTTTTAAAAACAATGCCTGTTGCATAGGAAGTGATCAATTATTCCTACAACTACCAATTATTATCAATCATCGGAATACATTGAGGCAAATCTCTGTTCTCATGATTTCCATTGATGGATCTTAGACGTATTTTCACCTGAGTTTTTCAGAGTCAAAGACAACTACTAGAAGCTTTCAGAGCCTTCTCTAAAGTTATACATTCATACTTCTCGCCGATATTGTTTCTCATTCTGTGGGGTCTTCAGTTCTTGTACCATTCCCTTGAAAGCATCTCACTGTCCATGAGGCAGTGCCTTCACTGATATAACCCCAGTACAGTGCATTCAAGACTAGAGCAGTGTAGGCTTACTTCTTCTCTAATAGAGGCATTATTTCACTCAAAGACAGGTTCCTGGGTCCCTTTGAAGAGATAGAGGTTATGAACAGATACCTGCCTAGTTACTACATCCCATTACTCACATTCATATCCAGTCACTTTGAGTATCAGCTCTTTAATTGAGGTTGAGAGTTCGATTCTTCATGGCATAATTGCCCCTTTCCTCACCATCGTTATTGTGACACTCTGGGAGGGGACCAAAGTGAGTTCTGTCCATCCTGGGTTTGTTCTAGCACTACAAAAGCTAACCTTAGTATTTGAATCACAGTAAAAAGACTCGACACTTGCAGAGTGATCCAGGATCCCCCAGACACACACAGAAGCTTTTTACTCAGTGAACCCAGGGACACCTGGCCTGCCTACCCAGCAGTAGGAACCTTAGGCAGAGAACGGGTAATGTCCACTGGGAACTGAAGTTCTAAGACTCTGTCCCTGCTGTCTAGTCCCTCAGTTCTCACGGCTTCTCTCCTGTACTTCCCATTCTTCCCATCCCGCCTCTTTATCACTGAGTCAGCTTTCTTTCCAACCTTAGCTCTCTCTCCCTAATCCTAAAACATATACTCTCAATCATTTGTATCTCCTCATGTATTTTAGGTTCTATTATCTGCTTCCTCTTGGAACATTAAGCCCCTTCAATAATAATTGATGTTTACTATTTACCATCATTTAAACCCCACAATGACCCTGTGATGTAGCTAATGTTACTCGTTGCTTTTAAAAATAAAGAGGATCGTCGCGGTGGCCCAGCAGATAAAGCCATTGGACATAGTCCACAAGGACCTGGGTTCAAGACCTGAGGCCAGCGGGGCACAGCAAGAATGAACCACAAAATAAGATATTTAGATGTTTCTTCCTCTTCTCTCTTCCTGCCTCTCTGCCTGCTCACCTTTGTTCCTGGAGGAACCTTTCCTTTAGGAAAACAAAAAGTAAAGACAACGGGACTTGAGGGAGTAAATACATTATCAAAGATCTACCAGCTCCTGGTGGAAAATCTGGGTTATGCCTAGTATCTCTGGCATTTCTCTCCCAACAGAAGCCCACTGGTAATGAGTAATTCTCTCCCACAAAGTATCTCAGGATTCAAACAGGAAAGAACCACCATGTATTACATGACAAGGGATTTGTTATAAAAACCAGATCTTGTATAATTGAAGGATAAAAAGGGAAACTAAAAGTTTAGGTGGGAGGTTGAGAGAGTGTCAGTAATGCTGCCACATGTTTACCACTGCTGACTGAAGCCACCAAGGGTAGCTGGTGGGAGTTTGAGGGAGTGCACTTCACTGTCAAGTCTCCCAGCATGTACGTGGAGCAGGGGACTGCTGCTGGTGTGCAGCATCAGGAGTTAGAAGAAGAGTAGACTGTGGAGCTGGTGATATAAGGACAGACAGGTATCTTCCAGCACCTCTCCTTCTGTCACCACTTTTGATCATGATGACCTTCAGAGTTCATTAGGCTGCATTCCAGCTTTCTAAATCTCATCGAAGACCTCTCTAGGACAGCTTGAATCCAGAATCATGCAGGCAAAGGAGATCTGGGAGGTACATGTGCAGGTTAACTCACCTGACATGTGCAGACCACTCCATGAGGCAAACCTCCACACCCCTTCCCTGCACTGCCTCCAGAGCGGTGGGGTGCAGCAGCCATTGGCCAGCCCAGAAGTCCCCAGGACTCTTCCGGGCCAATAATGCACATGCAGTCCAATCTTGCCTGTAGATCAGAAACTTTGTATGGGACTTGTGTTCATTTTCTTTCTTTTTACTGTATCAGAAGACTAGAAAAGGGAGGACTAGCCATTTCAATGTTAATTATTGGCTTATGACGAGAAAATGAACAAATAGATTAATTGAAAAAAAAAAAAAAACCTCATTAGAGACAGGTGATGAGATGCATTTTTTTCTTCCAGCATTGGAGAATAGATGACAGTTAGTACTGGGGTATGGATTCCATTTAAAACAGAAGGAAGTAAAATTTTTAAAAACCCTTCAGCAGTTGTATGCTAAGGATTCCAGCAAAGACAAAACAGCCGTCAAGTATGGATGAGTCATGGAGTTTGTTTACCAAGGTTTGTCCAGCTCATCAGGGCTGTGGCTTCTTGCAAGGATAAACCCTAAATGTAGCTTGGGGATCGCAGTCACCAGGCCAGTAGGTTGATATCACCAGCAGCTCACCAGCAAGTCAGTGTGGACAAAGGAGAGTGCCCACTGAGCAAACTCATTTTCAGCACACTTAGAGGAACTTCAGAAGTGCCTGGAACCTGAGAGTTCTCAGTGTCCTGCCAGCCACACTGTACTCACAGTCCTTTCCCTGACCATATTCATTCATTCAAAGTTGTTCTTTCACTGAATAAATGTTTACAAAGCAATTCATGAGAGCCCCAGCACTGGCCACCTCCAATAAAGGGAGGCAGAACTGAGTCTCAAAGATTGCACAACTATGTGAGGGAGGCCCATGAAGTCCTCTGCATTCTGCTTCCCTGTGATAAATGCTCTTTGGGTGGGTAGAATAGTGGTAGATCCCAGTTAAGAAGACATACAGAGGCCAATAGACACATGAAAAGATATTCCTTCTCTCTTGCTACTAGGGAAATGCAAATCAAAACGACAGTGAGACATCATCTGATACTGTGAGATTGGCTATTATCCAAAAGTCTGAAAAAAACAGATGTTGATGAGGATGTGGAAAAAAGGGAAACCTTTTTGCACTGTTGGTGGGTGTATAAATTTGTGCAAACTTTATAGAAAGCAGATGGGGAATTCCACAAAAAAAAATGAGACTAGAAATTCCATATGATCCTATCATCCAACTTCTGGGTACATCAGGCATCTCTGTTCGGAGACATACTCTGTTCGGAGCCATAAACTGCCTGCCTAGTTCTAATGGGAGCAACATTTACTCATGAGTCCCCATGTCAAGTTTGTGGCCTTGGAAGAGGGGCTAACCTCAGAGAATTCAAGAAAAAAGTCTGAGACAAAGTTTCCAAGCCAGTTTCCAAAGGAGGGCCACTCCATGTGACCTTCGTGACGACATATGGAAATTAAGCTAGCAAGTGTAGAAAATATATTTTATAAACAATTTATCTTTGTTAATTTATCCTTATGGCTTTCCTTTCTTTAACATAATAGTTTCAGTGGATTTTTTGTAATTGCTCCAAGATCTTTGCAACTTTAATAGCAAAAACTATGAATAAGCAGATACATTTGATTCATAATGAATACCAAGTTTGCTCCCCATCATTATTGGTATAATTCACAGAAATATCAAATAATGGAAGTTAAACCATCTCAGTCCAAAAACATAAAAAAACCCAATCCTATCCTATAGTTTCCTTCTAGTGTCCATGATTCCTTTCCTCCATAACCATAAATAAACATGGTTCTTGATATTTTTCTGTTTTCTCCTAACCACTATGTGGGTTCAGCCATGGTTTAAAAATAAATGTGTTTTCAGAATTTTTTCTCATTTCATCAGTCTACAGTATTATGGCAGGAAATTTGAAAAATTCAGTTAAGGATAAAGAATAAGTTCAAATTCACCTATAGAGATAGTAACAGTGAACATTCTGCTGTCTTATTTTTAGTTGTACATATATTACAACCATTCTTTTTTATTGCAGTAACTTTGATTTTATACATTAAAACTCATGTGTGTAAGTTTTCCACATGTGCATATGCCCCATTCCTCAAAAAAAAAGTAAACAAACCCTGACCTCCACTGAATCACCAAGTGTTCTTCACCACTGTCCAGTGGGCTCTGCCATCAGTTATCCCCCTCCCCCAATCCCATTCTCTGTAGGCAACCTCAGTTCTAATGCAAATGTCCAAGTGTTGGTTTTTGTTACTTCTGTTCCTTTGTTTTATCTATTCACATTCCATCTCTAAGTCAGATCATCTGGTATCTATCTTTCCTCTTTTGGTTTATTTGACTTAGAATAATCCCCTCTAGATCCATCCATGTTTGTTCAAAGGACAAGATTTCATGTTTCTCAGGGCTGTGTAGTATTCTATTGTGTATATGTACCACATCTTCTTTATCCATTCATCTGACGTTGGGCACTTAGGTAGTTTCCAGTTCTAAGCAATTGTGAATAGGGTTGCAATAAACATGGAGGTGCACAAATCTCTGCAAATTAGTGTTTTTGTATTTTTTGAGCAAACACTTAGAATGGGATGGGGATATAATATGGGATTTTCATCTCCAACTTTTTGAGGAATCTCCAAACTGTTTTCAATAGGGGTTGCACCATTTTCACTTCCACCAATAGTGTAAAAGTGTTCTCTTTTCTCCACAGCCTTGCCAACATTTGTTGTTTCCAGATTTTTGGATAATATCCAATCTCTCAGGTGTAAGGCAATATCTCACTGTTGTTTTGATTTGCATTTCCCTGATAGCCTATGCCTATTGGTCATTTGTATATCCTCTTCAAAAAGTGTCTCTCCAATTCCTCTTCCAATTCCAATTTTGATTGAATTGTCTATTGTTCTATTAATTGAGTTTTATGAGTTCTTGCCAGAAATGTGAAATGCATCTCCCAGTTAGTAGGTTGTCTTTTTGATTTAGTGATGTCTTCTTTTGCTGTGAATAAACGTTTTAGTTTGAATGTAGTCCCAGTTGTTTATTTTTCTTTTTGTTTCTCTTGATGTTGGAGTTGAGTCTCCAAAGACTTCTCTAAGGCTGATATCATAGAACGTCTTTCCTGTGTCTTCCAAGAGTGTTATGGTTTTGGTCTTATGTTCAAGTATCTAGTTTCTCTTGAGTTAATTTTTGTGAATGATTTTAGAGAGTGGTCTAGTTTTATTAATTTTCATTTGACTGTCCAGTTATACCAACACCATTTGTTGCAGAGACTTTCCTTTCTCCATCCTATGCTTTTGGCTCCTTTGTCGTAGATTGACTGACAGTATAAGTGTGAGTAAGTTTCTGGTATTTCAGTTCTGTTCTACTGATCTGTGCCTCTGTTAGTATTCCAACACCATACCCTTTGATCACTATCATGTTGTCATTTAGCTCAATGTCTGCAAGTATAAGCCCTCCAGATTTATTCTTTTATCCTAATAACTGTTTATTATTCCTCCAGTTCTGAATGATAATCTCACCAAGTAATGTATGCTTTCAGCACTTTGAAGATGTAGTGTCAGTCTCTTCTGGCCTGCACAGTTTTAGTTGAGAAATCTACTATCTCATAGGGATTCCTTTGTATGTGACTCAATTTTCTCTGCCTGCTTTTAAGATTCTTTCTTTATATTGTAACTGTTGCTCCTAACAGATTGCCACCTTGACTGGAATCCTTGCACTCATTCTTCATTCATTCTTTTTTCCAACAATTATTTCCTGAGTTCTCTAAAAGAGGGATTAGATATTGTGGAAGATTAGACAATCAACCAATAAACTGCAAAATAAAATATCAGGCAGTGATAAATTGTATGATAAAAATAAAGCCGGGTGATACAATAACACAAATAATATTTACATTGAAACCTGAATGATGAGACACCATTTTGCAAAAATCTAATGATTAGTTCAAGCAGAAGAAACAACTAGTGCAAAATTTAAAATATACAAGCACTGTTTAGCCAGCTATTCCACTTCTAAATCTGTACATGTAAGTATACAAAGAGGCACACATGAGGATGATTACACTGTTGTGACTATAAACAATCTAATTCCTACTGATTGCGGTAGAAATTTGTTAACTACTCTTGGTGCTTTCATAAAATTGGGCATCTTGTAGTTGCTGAAAAATGAGATAAGTCTCTCTTCACATACTGGTAGGGAAAGATTGCTAAGATATGGTTGTTTACTAAAATAAGATTGTGTTATAAATGCATCTTGTGAGCTTCTTTTTCAATTCATGCCCAAGAAGTCTTTTCTGTATTCTTAAGTGCTCTTTTGTAGTATCATACATAATGAGGCATGACCTTCTTACTTTGGATCAGTCCCCATCATTTGGGTTGTTTCCAGTACTTTCTTCTAATCAAAGCTTAGCAAAGCTTTGTATAAACCCATGATTGTGATGATAGCTTTAGAGTATATATCTAGAAATGAAATTTCTGTGTCAAAGGATGGCATCAGTTTTTTGGTACATACTGCCAAATTGTCCTCAGAAAAATCACAATGAGCTCCACTCTGCCATGTGTAAGGGTGCCAATTTCTTCATATTTTATCAATGCTGACAATATTTAAGAAAAGGCTGCAATTTTACTAGCCACAAATAAGTTTACTGTTTTAATTTGTGCTTCCTTGATTGCTCATTAGGCCAGACATCTTTACTAGACTTGTTGATTATTTCTTATTTTGGAATTATTTGTCCTTTACCTATGTCTAATTGAAATTCCACATTTTCCTTATTTATTTATAAGGACTATTTACATATTAGATCTAGAAAATTTTATTTCTCATATATTTGCTTTTTCTGAATTTGTCATTTATTTTTAAATACTGTTTTTGTTTAAGTTTTGATTCTACGTGTTACATCCTCTTGAGAAGTTTATTCTGAAGTATTTTATACTTAAAACTTTTTTTACTGTAAATAGCACTTTTCTTATTATATTTTTGAAATTTTTACTGCTAGGGAAAGGTATTAATGTATGTATATTTCTTTTCCAACTGACCATTATCTGATGATCTAAATGATCATATATTTTATATTGTTTTCTTTTTCCAATAGGTTCTTAATGGTTTATAGTATAGTCAGATAATCTACAAATATTAATATCAATTCTCTTTTCTTTCCCCCCCTTTTCCACCATTGACTAGAACCTCCTTCCTGCTTTTAAAATAACAGCACACTGGCCAACTTCATAGAGTCTCCCTGACCTTTGATATAAAGACTCTTGTTTCTTCACTATAGGACATAGTCTCCATTATTGTGTGTGCATCAATGTTCCGTCATTTATTTTAAAAAGTAACCTCCAATATCCAGTCCACGAACAATTTGGTGAAGAAATGTTCGTAAAACATTTATGCTTCTGCAATTCCATTCATAGTTCTAATCTAAGACTTTTACAGCTTTCTCAAGATTTGCTTTTTACATCTAAATTTTTTAGCATTGGCATCCGCCATACTTTTTCAAAAGAAAATCTAATTGTCTGTTGGACATCAACAAATTAAGTATTGTCTGGTTCCAAGATCAGCACAGTCTCCCAGAGAATAATTCAAAAAATCAACAACTCGAGTATATTACTCTTCTCCTATGCATTGTCAACCTTCTAGGTTTATTTTACATCTGTTTGATATTTAAAGACTTTTTTAAAGATATTAGCTTAAAGATATTAGCTTGCTCTCCTTTCTTTAGCCTGTTTCTTTATTTAAGAAAAATCTCTTGTAATTCCCACTGGAGATTTACTAAATATTTGTTCAGCAAAAACATTTTGAGTGCCTGTTGTTTATCATACTATGATAGACTCTGGTGAAGGAGGTGATACTTACTACAGTTTTTATCTTCAAAATGTTATCTAGTATGGGGGAGGTAAGGGGAGAACAGGCATAGACAAGAAAGTCACAGCATCAATGGGGTGTAATGAGTTCCTCAATAGAGGTCTAAAGAGAATACTTAGGAGGCTCGAGGGCTGCAGAATTCTGCCCTGGGATGTCTGGGGAAGGGGTCAAGAGCCGCTTCCGTGGATGCTTCCTCTCAGTTGGGTGAATTTCACTTAAGATTATGTCTGCATTTACCATCCACAAAGTTGGAGGGGAGCCATCCTTTGCCCCTATGCCACCGAAATAGTTCTTCATGTTTTTCTTTCCTTAAAACCAAACCTTAGTTACCTCATAAGTAGGCAGACAATAAATGCTAGTTTATCTACTTTTACCTATAGTCCCCATGTAACTATTTTAGAGCTCCTTTCTAGCCTTTGCCTTTGAACAGTAAATGACAAGTCTTCTCATCTAGTCTTCCTCTTCCCAGATTTAACCAAACTTCAGTTAAATGAAACTTAAGGGAGGACTGAGTTTTAAATGTCTAAGACCCTACTGGAGTCTAAAACCTTGCAGAAATCTAAGACCTTGCAGAAATAGCCAACTGTCAACAGACTATGGTGTGTTCCTGTTCTGAAAACAGTCCTCTTGCAGCTGCCCTGTCACCATCATCCAGAATGCAGATACAAACAATGCTATTTGGAATTGCCTATGGTCACCAGCACCCTGAGAAATGACCTTTTACCGAAACTGCCCAGATCTTATACTTCCCTACCCTGGGACCATATAAGAACTTACCCTTGCTAAAGAAAATTGCCATTTTCATTTTGAACATGGCTGCCTGCACATATAATAATTGTTATCAGCAAGTTTGCTATTATTTTAAGTTAAATTTCTATTTTTATAAAAGTACTGTATGTAGGCATGTCATGGTGGCTCAAGGGTTAAGCCCCTGCCTGGGGCATAATCCACATATAACCCAAGGACTCAAGTTCATGGCTCAGGACTGGGGAAATAACTAAAATAAGACAAAGAAATAAATATGTTTCTTCCTCTTCTCAGTTCCTTCTTGTCTGCTGCCTGCCTGCCTTCATTCTGCCTTAAATAATTTTTGTTAATTTTTTAAAGTACTCTATGTAACAAGTTTAAAAGGTGGATTGAACTACATACTTCTAATTGAAAAAAAGTGAGTCCCCTGCTTCAGTCATCTGAACCTTGTTTTCTGCCTCCTGAGTAATCTCTTTCTAACTCTTAGCTACTTCTGATTTTGTCATCTTTTTTCAAAATAATATGCTACCTCTTGATTTTGCCATTCCATATGCTCTGCTAACTTATGTTATGAACTAATTGTGTCTCCCTAAAATCCACATGTGCAATCCAACCCCCAATGACTGTGGAGAGAGGACCTTTACAGAAGCAATGAAGGTTAAATGAGGGCATAAGGGTGGGGCCTTCACTGATTAGATTAGTGTCAGTAGGGGAGGAGGAAGGGACACCAGGGCTCTCTCTCCCTCTGATCATGCACAGAGGAAGAATCATGTGAGGAAAAAGCAACAAGGTGACTGTCCACAAACCAACCAGGAACCAAACTGGCCCACACCTTCATCTGGGACTTACCAGACTTAAGTGTCTGTGGTATTTTGTTTTGGCAGCCTGAGAAGACCAAGACAACTTCCTATTGTGAAGAAAGACCTTAGCCTCTCTCCATAGCTTCACTCTATGAACACAGACCACACTCATACATACATGTACACATATGTCACATACACTTTACATATACATTCACACAAGCTTTACAGAAACACACCTCATCTTCTTGCCAGCACCCTCCATTTCTTTCAGTGAAGATTCCCATTTTATTCGTTGTCTTTGATGGCTTGTATGTACATGGCTCTTACACTTTGGTGTGCCCTGGCAGCTCAAATGTTAAATCTGCATCTGCAGTGTAGTCCATATAAGAAAGTCCAAGGACCTGGGTTCACAACCTCGGGCCTGGGAAAAACAACCAGAATGAACAACTCAATAAGTAAATAATGTGTGTTCTTCCTCGCTGATTCTGCTTGCCTACTCACCTTGATTCCTACCTGCTTCCTTCCTCTAAAGAAACAAAACGAAACATACCTGGCATTAGTGGTGATGGTATTCAGTATGATGCCCACATGTTTTCAACCCACCATGCTTAGTCATAAGCACCTGTAATCACCATGTTTGCCCCAGTCCACTCTCCACTCAGCACCTGTGCTACTTTGCTGAGAAATGTCTCTGAAGAAGCACTTGCGCCAGCACCATCCTTGCAGAAAAGGCTTTGTCACCATTATCTGCACCAAACTGAGGTTCTGATACCTAATTATCTTTCCCCAGAGTTCAACACATCACTTCTCTGTGTTAGATAGTATCTTTTTTCCACCTGGATGACAACTTCCCTTTAATCTTCCTTCTCCCCTGGCCCAATAACAATTGCCAGGAAAATGTTGTATGGTAGTCAGTATAGACCAAGAGTTCTCAACAACAGTATTATTGATATTTTGGCCCAGATTACTCTTGGTTGTGGGTGGGGACTTTATGACTGCTGGTTGACAGACTCTGAAGAGTCTCTAACTGGTGTGCATTCATCCGTACAAGAAAGCCAAGATGAAACTTGCCTCATGAGACAAAGTTTGGCCAATGGGAGAAGTACAAATTCCTGAGGACAAATCTGACCATGTCAAAGAGGTTTTGCTGAATTTTCCAACATCTTGCCCATAACTGGCAAGGTGTGAGAGTTATGACACTTTCAGTTGCCTGAAACAGAAAATATCTACTCATAGAGGCTTATGCAATATGAAAATGCTGCCTGACATACCTTCAAGTTCAGAGATAGTTCAGGTTCCAGGAGAGATATGGTTCAGTGCTGCTCAGCAATGTCATTAAGTACAGCACTTATTTCTGTTTCTCCATGCAGTGGTTCTCAGCATCAACTTCATTCCAAGGTTGGGGCTTCTCAACATAACAAGATGGACACCATTGGCTATCAGGCCAGATGCTCCATGTTCATCTCCGTCAGGGAAAAGAAATGGAAGAAGCCTCCCTGCAAAGCTATCTCCTTTATCTGCTTGGGCCAGATATGTTCATCATGGGTCAATAACAGCTGCCGGGAGAATGCCATGTACTGATCACTATAAATCAAGACTTCTCAATAGCAGAATTATTGATATTTTGTACTGGATTATTCTTTGGTCTGGGACTATATTCTGTTCATTGTAGGATATTTTCTAGCACTCCTAAGCTTTATACACCAATCATGAGAATTGAGAATATCTCCAAACATTGCTGAATGCCCCCTGGAGGTGGGGAGAGGGCAGACTCACCCTCACCCCTCCCCGAGTGAGAGTCACCGCTGTAAACTAATGAAGTTACTTATCTCCATGCCATAGTTTTCCCATATGTAAAATAGTAATTTTGATAGTTGCTCTCTCATGTGATTGTATGAGAATGAAATGAGTTAACACTTGTAAACATATAAGAATAGTAAGTGCTATATAAATTTATTTTTCAAAAGAAAGGTGCATGATCTAACTGCCATTTCACCAAGGTGCACCAATATAAATATTAACTATCACTTTTATCCACTATTTTAAGAATATGAACTGTAGGAGGTACTCAATATTTTCTGAATGACTGAATGAATTCAGTGGAAAATCCTTTGTATCCATGATGTAGTTCATACAGCGACATGACAGTCTGTAATGCCCTTCCTACTGAAAATTTCTGAATTTGAGTTTACGCTCTGAGTTTGTAGAGCATTTCATTTCTTTATGTAAGAAGCATAGAAGCCCACTGAAATGAAATGCACTAGTATGTGAATAAAGGGAGCCCGAGTGCCTTCAGAATGTATATGGCTGCACCTAATGAGACGGGTCAGCTGGCTAGCAGGAGTCAGGGGCCTTAGATGGCCCTGCTGACTCACTCATATAACACAAGTGAAATCCCTCTGCATGTGTATTGGAAACCAAGTCTGAGAGCATTTCCTTCAGCCTGAAGTTCAATAATTAAAGGTATTGAGAGTAGTCCCTTGGTGACATAATTGAAAAATCTGTCCATTTTTTTCACTGTTAAAAAGAATTCATTATTTATCATCAACTTTGTTGATAATAACATTGTATTTGAACAGTGCACCATTCCGTTTCAAAAATCACTTTCAAGTGCTTCTCAGAAACTGTTACCAGATTGAAGGACTTTGTGTGGGGGTTTGAATCCCAATCACAAAGATACTTTATTTCCAGAAGCTCAGCTCAAGGAGCTCTGGAGGAGGATTTAAACGGGTCACACCAACTGGCTGAAATTCAAGTTCAAAACCTGAAAAAATCATAGGGCAGAGCAAGAATGCTTCTTCCGACCACCAGCAGAGAAAAGAATGCTATGAAGCTATTATTGTCTCAAAAGCCCCGGGGGGTGGCAGTGGGTCACCGACTCCACAGCCAAACAGTCTGGGGGTGCGCTCCTCTGCTCCCTTTTGCTGATATGGACATTTTAAAAGGTTAGAACAACGTGATTTTATTTATTTATTTTTAACGTCAAACTTCAAAACCTGTTTTTGATGTTCCTTTTGGTTCAAATCCCCTGAAGGAGGACACCACCACATCCTTTGAAATCAAGCTGACTCTTTGTCGAGGTTGTGTTTTAGCATCTACTACTGGAAAACAGATGAGACTGTGTCTGTTTTCCTTCCTTAGTTTATGTTATTCAAGTCTTTTTTTGGATAAACAATAACTATTTCATTGTATATCATGACTTGGGGGGACAGAAATTCAAGTGAGCACAGCATATGATTCCTCTGCTCCCTGTGCCATTGGCTATCGCTTTGTGGCATTTGCTTTGTTGCTCTGAGAGCCCAAGACGGCTTCTCCCAGATGTTAGGCACCATATTGGAGATTGCCAGAAGGCTGGACTCAGGCAGGATCATGGAGTGGCATGTCGATGGCCATCATCTCCAGTGTGGCAGTCTCAGAGAAGCTGAACTCCTTACATGGATCTGGTTTTCCCCACAGAATCCAGGCAGGAATTAAGGTTCTATGTGATCTAGCCTTCAAAGTTCCAGAAAATTTATTTCATCACATTCTTGTCATGAAAAGAGAAACAAAGTCCAATTAAAATTCAAGAGGGATAAGAATAGATGCCATCTCTTAATCATAAAACCTCTGAGTCTCAGCTTTCTCTTTCAATAAAACGTATGCTTGAAGAGTTGTGAAGGTCTGATGAGACTGTTTTTGTTTTTAAGTTTCATTGAAGGAATATTCCATCATAGCATTACATAGGCTCAAGGCGTGCATCATCATAAATCAACACCTGTATGTAATATATTGTGTTCACCTACAGTGCAATTCAGTACTTAACCATACTATTGATCCTTTTCGCTCCATTTGCTTACCCTGTCCCCCTTCCCTTTTAGCAATAACTAATTCAATTCTATAGACTAAATGTCTCTTTTCATTTGATTTGGTGCATTTATTTGTTTTCTCTATATTCCACGTCTAGCAAAATCATGTAAATCTGTCTGTCTTCTTTTAGTTGATCTCATTAAGCATAAATCCCTCTTAAGTCCAGCTATGTTGTTGCAAATGGCAAGATTTCATCTTTTTAAATAACTGAGTGGTATCCCTTTGTGTATATAGACCATATCTTCTTTATCTACTTATCTCTTGATAGTCACTGAGACTGTCTTCGCTGTTCGGCTGTTATATGATGTAATAAACATAGAAGCACATAACACTCTTTGAAGTAGTGTTTTTGAAACCCACTGTTTGATGTGCTTAGCTGCAACTTCTAGAGCAAATGCCTTGCTATGTGCGACTCTTCTCCTTTTCCCATGTATCCAGGTTCTAGATAATTTAGTAATCAGTAAGAATGTATGCAGGACATTTGTACCGATTGGAGAGGTATGGTGGGGACAGCAACAGGGAAAAAATCCTCATGGTTAGGTATCTGACGTCATGACTACACAATGATTCAGTGGCAGATTCAGGTGTAGAAAGCGGTTTGGGTAGGAGACACAGACAAGGAAGAGTGTGACTGTGGGTGCCTCACCTCTGTTCACAATCCATCCAGGTTGCTCACTCATCAGTCTAACAGCAGCCAACATTCATGAGCTCTTACCATGGGCTGTGCTATTTTATAAGTATCTTGCTGCATTCTGTCATTTATTTATCGCATAACCCTATAACCTACTCTATTATAATCCCCATTTTGCAGATGAGGATGAGTTGAGAGATCTGTACAAAGTCAGGAAACTAGTAAGTGCTGGAACTGGGGTGTCCTCCAGGCAGTAGGGACCAGAGGCCTCTCTACCAGCCTCATTTCACTCTTCATCTCAGAAGCCTAACTTGTGATCAGGTTCCATTTTGTAGATACTTCCAAATGGTCTTATGAACCAATTTCTCTGGAGAGTTATTCAGATACAGCAAGCACACAGCAATACTCAGAAGCAACACTGCAAGCCTCTGTCATCTCATCCCAGGAGCAATATCCTATAAATATATATATAGCCTGCTGGTGGGGGCATTAAGCCATCAAAATTGCTTTTTAAAGTCCATCAATTTACATTGATATTTCAGACACCTACTAGATAGCCAGCCTCATTTTGACTATATGATGGATATAAAGATATGTGACATGAATCTTACCCTCTGTAAAAACCAGTACCTGTGAACTTATGTAGGTAACATAAAAGTAAGTCCAGAGTTTTCCAACACTGGGGCATTGAGCAGTGGAACAGTAGAGATCTTGCTGTGTTAGTGTGCAGTGAATGATGCTGGTATGTTTCCTCTATTCATCTACTCTAGAGAAAAGATTCATCCCCTCCCACTTCTTCCTCACAGTAGCTTTCTTGTCCGTCAGTTTCTTTAAGAATTACAATGTTCTCCCACGAATTTCCTTAAATTCTTGGTCTTTGATAGCAGAGCCACCAACAGCCAGAATATGCTCACAGCAAAGGAGAGTTACTGCACACACAAATGAACAAAAGCCAGCACACTAAAGCTAATCAACACCCAAGAGGTCAACACACCAGCAAGGTTTGAACATCAACATTTTCACCATTTCCAACATGAGAGAACTTCCTCCCAGCTTTTTTGCTCATGCTTATCCCCGGCTGATTTCATGTGACTTTCCTGGGATCTTATTTGGGGGGCTAGATTCAGAAATGATAGTCAGTGACTGTAAGTCGAACATGGTATGGACCCTGCCATTCTCAGCGACCCTGGAGTCACATTGGGAGAGGAACTGAGTCACTCATCTCACCGTGAGATCCAGAGCCTCCTTCATTTGAAAGTTTTTGTGTTAGTCCAGAGATACTGAGGGATGCTTATTCCATCTCCATGTGAGTCCAGGAGTACACAGCCCCAGGAAAGACCTCTCCTACCACAGAAGAATGGTTTCCTCAATGTGTCGGCCTCCCGGGCCTGTGTCGGCCTCCTGGGCCTGTGTCCTTGCTAGCACCTTGAAGTCTGTTTATGCCAGGGCGTCAAATACATTCCAAGTCCAGGGGTCCAAGTGACCCCTGAGAACAGGGTTCCTGTAGTGAGTGTTCAGTGTCCATCAAAATCCACATAAATTACACTACTTGTGAGAAGCACAGATCTTGGAACTCCCCAAAGGCTAAATGATTCTGAATCTTGGAGTGGGGCCCTAGGGGTGACTTTCTTTAACATTCCCAGAGTGTCTTTTTCTTTCCCTTAATTTGTTAGTCACTGAAAGGGCAGAGGTCAGGGTGGATTCAAGAACAATATCAGGCAAGAGAGCATCCTCTTCAATGACAAGAGTAGGGAAAGGCCAGCAGAAAGCAGTGACCAGTGGCCTCAGCTGTAAAAGAATCTCAGGCAAATACCAGAACTGGAAGCAAAGATTGGCTTAAAAATAAAACAAAAAACTTCCAAAACACTGTCTGATTGTGTCACAGCTTAGACATCCATGGCTTTAAGTTCTCAAAACTAATATGAAAACCAGAATTCTTCCTACACCTCACTACTCCCTCCCACGTCCACACCCCTCTTAGTGCCTCTGGTGCAACCAGTGCTTTATCCAATGTGCCCAAATGGAAGTTTAGTGGAGGGACAGATGGGATAGGAGCTGGGGCACCCTTGGTTGCCGTGGGAACACAGCCCGCGGCAGGGTCTGAATGGGTCTCTGTTTGCTGATGTCCAGTCCTTTGGGGGCAGTCCCCAGCATTGGCAAGTCCTGGGCACTGCATCCTGTGGCTCCCATTTCCGGCATCCGGCCCAGTGGCATCCACCCCAACAGGTCTCCTGGGAGCAGGCAGGGTGTCCGGGATTGAATGCTTCCTCCTGACCTCTTGTCCTGCTGCTGGGTCTCCCCAGCTGGGAAGTGAAGGGAAGCAGAGGGCGTTTCCCAACTGTTTGAAGAGAGTCCTTGTTTTCTCTTCCTTTTTATTCTTCCTTCCCTTGTCATCTAAACACGAACCATTGGCCATTTGCCTGTCTCCCCGCTGGCCAGTCGTCCTTGTCATGCTCTGGGCTGAATTTCTATGGAGCTCAGAGGGACCTCAGCATTTGTTTTTATCCACTGTGGTAGCCAGGCTGCTATCTCTAGTTCTCTTAAATTTTGATTTCAGTAGCTGATTAGAAAGTTGAAATGACCTCCATGCAAATGGTCCAAGGTGATGTTCTATGACATTCTCCTATTTGAAAGGTTTATTAGGCCCAGGTTATCTTAATAAATGACCAAGGCCTCCAGGTGCCTAGCTCACACTGTATAGTGTCCATGTTGCCACAGTGTAGATCTCCATGCTCACATACCAGCTCCTCCAACTCTATTTACATCCCTAGGCCTCTACACAGACCATTCCTTCTGCTCTGAAAGTCCTTGCTCCCTATACTTACTCTGGTCACTCAGTCCTGAAGACACCGGCCACTGTAGTAAGTCGCCTCTTTTTTCTTCACCCTACACCAAATCCAGAGAACTTTTTGCAGTTTCTGAAATAGACTTGGCAGCTCTCTGTCTCAGGGCCTTTGCACGTGTGGGGCCTCTGTCTGCAGTTAACTAGCTTTCTTTTGGCTCACCCTTGGTTATTTTCCAAAACCCATCTAACACTGGTTCCTTGAGAAGTCCTCTTTGAACATTCCCATATTCCTCCCTCTCTATCTCATTACCTGCTCTTTTTTATATTTCCCTAGTGCATCCATTTGTAATATTTATTTACCTTTGTTACCTAAATCCTGCCTAAACTATGAAGGCCATTGAGTCACAGATTTTTTATGTCTCCATATGCTGTGAACTTGGAGTGCCTTTCTCTCTGCCAGATGCAGAGGGTATACACTAAATATTTATTGGATACATGAAAGAGTAGCTCATTCTCATTCAGCCTTCCAATCTCACCAGGAAGTCAGTAGCCTCCTTGTGTCCATCTCTCCTGATCACCACCTGTCTCACTTCAGGCTCACCACCCTGGTGAGTCTGGGTGGAGTGCTGTCCCAGGACCACTTCTCCATGCTGCATTAAGGTGCTTTCTGAAGTGTGTCTTTCTTCAGGCTGATAATGAAATTTGTAAGGGTACTGTAACTGTTGTTTTTGTATCCCCAGGATCTAGAAAACTCTCTAACGCGGATTGTCAGACTTGACCAATTTTGGTGAAAGAATGAGTGAGTGACAGGTGACATCTGACATGTACAGAAATCTCAATGTGGAGCTGCTACCTAGCTCAAATAGAAACAGAGAAGTTTCAGGAAAGAACTTGTACAATTTCTCATGCTTCACGGTTCTTTGACTCATCAGGTATCTAGGCAACCAACAATCTGGTAAAGCCTTAAAGATAAAATAAGCCAAGGAGTCCTAACTCTTTTACAGCCAAAATGAATGATGTTGTTCATTCCCAAATTTTAAAATACCCAGGGGTAGGGGGCTGAATTGCAGATGCTTTTTTAAGTCTGTTTCCTCATCTGTAATGAGGATGAATTAAATCATCTCTTATTTTCCAGATCTAACAGTTTGTGATTAAATCTATATCTTTATATCTCAAGGTAACAGCATTGGTCTTTGAATGCTTTGGAAATTCCCAGGGGCTCTGTTTCTCCCTGGGGATGTTCTAGGGTTGAATCTGGCTGGGAAGGTCAGCTTACACCTCAGGTTTGCTGCTCTCCCTTAGAGCAGATACAAGTTACCTTTCTTCTCATATTATCACATGGCTTATGACTGGAAAGACGGTGGAAAAAGAGCAGAATGCAGGATCATGTTCACAGAAAGAAGAGGGACACAATGTGGGCCTGCTGGTCCACAACGGGGACCAGTGGCAGGCACGGCTACAGCAGAGAGCACATGTGGGGTGTGTGGCTAGGGAAGCAGCGGGATGCCAGGAGGGTGGAGAAATTGGGGATTAAAGTGAAAATGCATGAAGAGGAAGGAATATTGAGACAAACAGAGGAAGAGGCAGGGACAAATAACAGGCAACCAGCAAAGAGTAGCCGAAGGATTCTGAGTCTAAAGATTACATTTAGTTCAAGTTGACCACTAACCAGTTGCCTGAACCTGAGACATTCTCCTGACCTCTCTGGGCCTCAGTTTCTGAATCTGTTAACATGTTGCTAACAGCATCCTCCCCACAACATAGGACTGTTTTTCAGACTAAAATAAGCTTATGGACATGAAAGCACTTGAAAAAAAATTAATGAACAAAAGCAGAAATGACTGGGTCAAAGCATTAGGAGGAGAAAGATTTATGGAATAATACAGAAAAAAAATAGCTACCAGATTAAAGAAATATTACCAGAAATTTCTAGCTTGCAAGGAAATGGATCAAAGAGGTCAGGGAAAGGTTCCTCTCCCCCACTCCACCCCAAGGCTTGGTCAGATTTTTCCAATTGTTTGAAAGAGAAAAATTAATCAATGTTATCTTTATTTTGTCCAAAGGTGACTTACAGGAACTGAAAGGGTTGGGCCAGGACTCTGGGTTGAGGGATCAAAACATTCCCTTGATGAAACTCAACCCAGGTAATTACAGTCTGGAAAAATTCCTAAACCCCAGGTCGTGGGCTAAACTACCCCTCAGTCATCCCCGCATTCCTCCAGAGCAACAGAAAATCCAACTCATGAACCAAACTTGAATCCAGAGCCTGAGGAGACAGTGAGGGAGGATCTGACTCCAATAAAAGACTTTGGAAGAGCTTGGCTAACCTTGTCACCAGACAAAGATAGACCTTTAAACTCTAAAAAGGGAGACAGCTATAAGCAGATTACTGATGTTATGTGAACTCATTTTAGTTAAGGCTCTAGTTCAAATCCTCCCACAGGTAAGTATGTCAGAATAGTTTGAAAGTGGACCAAGTCTAACTAAGTCTCTTTTTCTGTGATTGTCCCTACAACCCTGACCCTTATCTAGTATGCTGTCACCTACAATCTCTTGCCCCAAGCCCCAGTGGGGGTCCTGCCAGACTTCCTTTTCTGCCATAGTTCCTCCATCGGTGCCCCATGTTGTTGACCAGCTCCCCAAATCTCTCCTCTCTCCCATCCCTTTGGACTGAGACGTACTGGGTTATCCAAGTCAAGTCTGCTTATTTGCAAATGACCAAGAGTCAGAAGCAGCCAGCCCTTCAGGGACAGCCCTTCTTTTCTGGGATCTGTAAACGTCTTCTGTAGTGAACCAGATAGCAAATATTTAGGATTTGCAGACTATACAGACTCGTCACAACCACCCCATTCTGTCATTGTACTAAAGTAGCCACAGAAAATATGTTAATGAAAGGACATACCTATGTTCCAATAAAACTTCTTTTGAGAATCTGAAATGTACATTTCCTGTAACTTTTACTACCACAAAACATTATTCTTCCTTTGATTTGCCCCCCAATCATGTAAACATGTAAAAGCCATTCTTATGGGCCACACACACAGGGGCAGCAGATCAGAGTTCATGGATCTTACTCTGCAGACCACTGCTCCAAAGCATCTGAGATGCAGCTAGTCTGAATGTGCTGAAATATAGAAGATATCCAGACTTTCAAGATGTAATACCAAAGAAAAATATCAAACATCTCAAAAATTTCTATACTGATTATATGTTAAATGATAGGATTTCAGGTATATTGGGTTATATAACACTTATTATTATTTTACCTATTTCTTTCTACTTGTGAATATAGAATATGTAGTTTGCATTATGTCTTTGTTGGACAGTGTTGCTTAGAGGCAATGCCTGGATCTATTACCTCAAGCAAAGGCAATTAGTTCTTCCAACAACAAACAGGGTTTACTCAGAACTAAAGCTACAGCAGAGAAAGCAGACTGGAGAGCGTGCTCATGGTAGATGCGCATGCATGTCCCCGAATCCAGGGCTAACAGCCCCTTCTTTCCCTCTGGAGGATCTCACCCTCAATCCCACCCAAGGGGGAAATCACATCATTTCTCATGGGAGATGCAAGACATGTTAGGTCCTGTAGTCTGTCGATCTGTCCATGCATAGGTCTCCTGACCTCATTCAATAGGGCTCCAAGTAATATTGTTCACTGGCCTTTGCTGAATGAATTCATAGGCTAACAGAGCCTATTGAGAGAGGATCATCATTTCATGAAGGATGATCTAAGAGGTAAGATCCCAGCTGAATGGACGAGGATGGTGATCTTTAGTCCATGGCCTTTCCATCATATTATTTGATCCAAGTAAGGGTTCTGATAGTTGAGGGGACAGGGGACTCTTGAGGTGACCCCCCAGCTTACAGAAAATAAAAGCATCCTTCTGCCAGACTTTAATGTTGAGAAAAATCCCATGTAATCTTTTTCCTTCATTATTTCCAATTTGTCCTCAAAGTCTGGCCCCAGGACTGCTGATCGGAATCCTAGCAGGGTGGATAAAAAGTAAGAGCTGCTTAATTAGTGGGTCTGAGGTTGGGCCTGTGACTCTGTGTTTTGACAAGAGGCTCCTCAGGAGAGTCCCTATGCACTTTAACTTTTGACTTTTGCTGCTCCTGGAATCTTGCTTTGGAATGCTCATCTGTATGACACAGAGGATATTTCTTTTCTATGATAGGAAAAGAGACTAGAAATTAAAAAGGGTTGGCATGCGCTGGTGGAGTAGGGATTGGGAGCAGCTCACAAACATACCCAGGTCCCAGGTTCGCGTCTCAGGACCAGCAAGAACAACCAAAATGATAAATAAGATGCTTCTTCCTCCTCTTTCTTCTTGCCTGACTGCACTCATTTGCACCTTTCCTTCTAAAATTTTTTAATTAAAAAAAGAAATTAAAATGGATTGAAAGCCCTTATTTTGCAAGCAATATGATCTCCCCAGGAAAAAAAGTATTCACAATAGGCAATGTGATATGAGTGCAGCAGTAATTACTGAATAATCATGGTTTCTCTTTATCAACCACACACCCTGAGCTCTCTCTGAAAAGCAATTTAGATCTGAAAGCAGCTCGGAGGCCTTTGAATTCCTTGGGGATGGTGCTTGCAGGGCTCTGTGCCACATCGGCTGCACGTGTGCACAATGTATTTTGAATAATGATATTCGTCAGAGCATTCACAGTGTGTGTGTGGGGAGGAAGGCTTAGCTAGAGCCCATCATGGTGTTTCCATGATTGGCAGCTCTGTCTTCCTATGCGAGTCAGAAAATCTGGCCCACTCATTGCAGACTTGAAATATTGTGGAGATAAAATAGATGCTCAGTTTCTTTTGCCACAAGTGTCCTTTATTCTGAGGTTTTGCTGGTAGTAATGGCACAAGAAACAAGTGATAATGTCTCCCAAGATATATAATTTGAGGCAAACCCTGGTGTTTAACATCTGAGTCCATGGCCTCCAGCTAACCCAGTCCACATACATCCCAAGGACCTCAGTTTGGGCTTGGGATGGTTGGTGGCGGGCAGTGGGTAACCAAGATGAACAACTAAATAAAATAAATAAATGCTTCTTCCTTCTCTCTCTTCCTGCCTGCCTGCTCACCTTCATTCCTGCCTGCACCTTTCCTTTAAAAATAAGAGATATAACTTGAAAGAGCTCCCAGTGCTGTCTTCATTTGTATGTGAGGTGTTTTCAGATTAAAATAAACAACATAATTCATTTATGCAAGAAATGGTCATGTTCCATTTTGAGATGAGAGGCACTGAGACCCCATGCTGACCCAGGAGCGGGTTCAGCCTTCCCATGACTTTGTTCCAAAGTGCTCCTGCAATTATATTGACTAAGAGTACTGGCACGGCTGTGACAAGCACTACACATTGTTTGGGGCAACTCAGCCCCGATCTTGTGGGGTTAGTACCTTGCAGAGTGTGAACTGCTCCCCTGAAAAGCTTTGACCCCTCAAGTAATTGATTAAAAGCTTGAGTCTGAGTGCCAGACAGATTTGGGTTCAAGTCCTGTTTTGTGGCACAGGTCACGTGAGCATGGGAAACGCTGTCTCTCTACAGCGCAGATGCATCTGTGAAAGGGTGATTACGACACCCATCCCACGGCGTTGTTCGTACAGCATCTTCCAAACCGATGTGACTCCGTGCAGTGTTTTCCATTAGGGTTTCAAAGCAATGAGTAGATGTCAGAGCTTGCCCTCCTGAAGGGCCTAGAAGACTGTGTGCTGTGTGACACTCCCAAGGACCATCATTGTGCAAACTTATTGAGTTGAGAGTTTTGGATCACACATGATTTTTATTTTAAGATCCAAAATTTTCAATTATGGAGCTCACAAATCCACACTAGATTAGTACTACTTTGTGCCCAGACTGGACTGAAACTTTGAAATATTTGAGGATGAGATCTGAGTAAATGAACTAAGGAGAGGGTCAGTGTCGAATTAAGAAAGCAAGGCCTGAGACCAGGATACTGAGCAGGGATTGAAATAACAGGGAGCCAGTTTGGCCAAAGAGAAAAGAAAACGTGAACGTGTTTTTAGGAGCAAGACACCAAAGCACACCACTCTCAGGAGTCAGGAAAACAAGTAGTGAAGGCTGGGAGGCCACCGTGGTTCTGTCTGGAATGCTGAATGCAAAGCTGATTCCCATGACCCAAATGTTACTCACAGCTGGGCTGTGAAGACAGACAGAGCATGAGATTCTTAAAGAAGTAGGGTTAACAAAGAGTCAAACTTAACTACTGAGATCTACAGCCAGCAATTCTTTCCCCTTCTCTGAACTCTTTGTCAGGAGTCAGATGACCTCCAGGACTTGAGTTGTAATGGAGACACTTATGGGCCCCTGGAGCTGCTCCTGGGATCACTGTGAGCTTTTTTCTCAGAACAGCATCCATCTTCCCTGGGTGAGTTCCCACGTGGACCTCTCCAGCAGCATCTTCAAAGAGGACTCCTTCCTCCCTAGGTGTTCCCTGCAAAAAGAGTACCCTGCTTTTCCTGTCTTCCACTAAAGCCCAGTCCAGGCCTCCTTGGAGACTTCCTTCAAATCTTCCTTGACTTGACATATCTCAATGATGTTGCAGAGAAGCACCAGCTCTCAGCAACAGTCAAGATGGAAAGAAGTCAGATGGCATCACCAAGAACTGTGACATGGATAGTGACAGTAATCAGCATAATTTTAAAACTGTCTCAAGCTCATTCTAATGAGGTCTCTGGGACCCCTCACCCAGGCCATGAGTGTCAGAAGGGTTAATGACAGACCTTAGTGTCCCTCCTAGCAACCTCAGTGTATGGAGAGAAATACAGGCATTGTTTTATTCTCGTATTTCCCTGTATGTCCCTTATTTTCCTTCCATTCCCACCTTGTGTCCCTGCCCATCTTATTACAACTCCCTGCCATTACAACTTCTCCCAATAACTGAAGAAGTTCCAGAATGAAGTAGGAATAGAACAGGAGTTAGATAGAATAGAAGACCTTCCCAGAGCTGAGATGTCCTTGGGGTTCAATGCAATATTTGGGCCTTGGTAGAACTATATTTTACTTTTTAATATCAAAAAAATGTGATTTTTTTTTCAGCCTCAGGTCTCAAACTTGGTTCATTGCTTTCATAGCCTGCACCTTAGTCACCTGAGCTGTGGTGGGGGGTGGGGGGGAACTCTTTTAATTATTTCTCAACAATGACATTGAACATATTGAACCCAAACAGATCCCTTCTTTTTTAGCTTTCCTCTTGTTCTTTTGTACCAAACACTGATATTCCTTGAACACCTACTCTGTGCTAGGTACTATTCTACGTTCTAGTGAGATAGAGATAAAGTGCTTTCTCCAAGGAAATTCCAATGAGATTAGTAAAGAAATTTCCAGTTAGATTTATCATTTACTCATGCGTGCCTTAGGAGACCTACTATGTGCTAATTTAGTTTCTCCCAAACTTGGTATATATGTCAACAGAGATGATTTTGCTGGCACACAAAGGAGGTACAAAGGTGCTGACTACAGCTGATGGGCAGGTTATAGCACTCTTGAAAGAGGGGAGGGTGCAAAATAGGGAGCACTTTCAGGCAAAGGGGAGGGCATGTGACTTCTTTTCAAGCTCTGGGGCCATTGGTTACTTTGCACATAGTTTTACACACACCCATGCCCCAGGTTTCCTTGCCTACCACCTGAGCTTCCAGGTAAGACTGGCCCAACAGGAACCTGCAGGAGACCAGAACATTGTACGCCTCTGCCCTGCTGTGAGCCCAGACAGAGCTGCAGCCTCAGATAACAATGCTGCTCCCACTGAGGCAGGGAAGTCCTTGAAGGCACTGAATTCTAGTCTTGTATTCCTCATTGACAATGAGCTTTTAAGTCAACTGAGCTCATTCAGACTGTTTCTCAGCTGTCATTGGTCATTGGTTATTATAAGTAAATAATTACATCTGTATAGCACCTAGGGAATACTCAGTAAGTGGTAGCTGGCACTGGGTAGCCCAGGAGGGTGTCTGCTATACTGATCGAAGTATTCAGCCAAGTTCAAATATCAGAAAATATTTTCATCACCTGAACCAGATGGTGATGCTCTCATCTGAATAACAGGCACGATTTTTTTAAAATATTATATAGGGATCATTGGGAAATGAGAAGTATCTGCACAAGTATTTTTTCTAGACCGAAATGTAGCAGGCAGTAGATGAGAACACATTTTCCATCACTTTCCAAATATTGCCAGATTCTAAGACTAGATTTTGAGATTGCTTCAGAAGTTTTCTTCAAAGCATAGCCTGACTGTAAGATTTCACTCATATGTAGTAGAAAATGAAACATAACAAATGAACAAACAAAACAAAACAAAAACAAGTTCTTAGACTTCAGAACAAAGTGGTCATTACAGTCAGGGAAGGGGAGAAAGGAGTAAGTCAGTAGGGTAAAAGGGGTCTTTTGGTAAAAGATTGTTGGTGGTTAGCATGATGCAGTTTATGCAAATGTTGATGGATAATGCTGTATGCCTAATGTCTGTATAATGCTATAAACTTGTGTGACTTCAATAAAAAAAGAAAGTTTGATATGAAAAATTATCATTTTAGTTAGGAATAGGATTGACTCTTAGAAGCCAACCTTGCTAGAAGAAACAATTAAATAATCTCTTCCCAATCTTTCTGACACTAATGAGTTGGAATTTTAGATCCATGAATATTGCTAATGCAAATATTCTGACTAACCATGATGATTCTAGCTCATATGCATTGAGCTTCCTAAGTGCCATCCTGGCACCGTTTTGCATGTATTAACTCATGCAGTTGTCAGAAACAACTCTGAGATTGGTACTATTCTTAGCCTATTTCACAAACAAGGAACAAAGGCACAGAGAAGTGGGAAAACTGACCCTCCCTCACAGCAGCTCCCAAATGGGGAGCAGGGACTCATGTCTGGGGAGCCTGACTGTCAGCTTTACATAACTACCTCCAGTAGATGAAGCATCTCATCCTCTTCTCTGACTTAGCACTTTGAATTGAATCCTCTTTTCTGGAAAGATGGTTAAGCCATTTCATTTTTTCTTATTGAAGAATTACTTTCATAAAGCGATTAGATGTATGCTCCATGCATGGTGTTAGCAATGCATAACACTTGACATCAGGGCTTCTTATAATTTCTTTCTTTTTATGCGTCCTTTTTATTAACAGAAATGGTATTGATTTTACATTTAAAACCATAAGGTTTTCATTGGGAACAAAATGGTTTAAGTTAAAAAATCTGCTTCCAACAAAGTAATGGGGTACCAAGTTCAAAACATGGCTCAGAGACCTGAGCGCCACACCAGCCAGGCAGCCATCTCTGGGGACACAGCAGTGTGAGCAGCAGATGACACTGGGCTGAGGTTGGGGGGTCCCAGAAGCAAATTTAACCCCAGTTGACCTCATAATCCTTTGGGACTATTCCTACCTTTTACATCACTTTGTCACCAAGACTTAGGGAACATTTGCTTTGACCAGAGACATTGTGCTCAGCCTCTAATTATGCATTGTTGAATGTTTCCACTGAAAACATTTGTTTTAATAATGTTCTAGAAGGGCAAACATTTCTTCACGCATTGCTCCATGCTAATCTCTTATCTAAGACTACCAAGAACAAGAAAGGAGAGAGGGTATAGGTTCAAAAAACATTGTGTTTAATTATTCTTTGAGACATTCCAACCCTGCTTTTATCATTGGCAATTGGCACTTTTCTAAGTTGTTAAACTGCACTTTGTAAGACAGGAGAAAACCCAGGCTGACTTATCGTGTGACCTGGGAAGCCAGGGTGTTTACCGTCCAGAGGAAGCAGAAGTTCATGGGCTTGGCTGGAATAAAAAAGACAGCTCAGCACATGGAAGAGAGAAAAAACAACAGCAGCAAAGAAGCAAGAAGAAAACATTTGAAGATTCTAGTCAGAAATGGCCTGTATAGAAATGGCCATCCTTCTTCCTCCACTCCCTCATCCAGCCTCCAGGAGCAAATGGCCCTGCAATGCGGACTCCCTGCAGGGGGCTGTGCTGGCCTCCACCCTCCAGCACATACATTTCAGCCTGGGGTATCTCCTGCGCTGAGGAAGTCAGCCCCTGTGCAAGGAAAAGAGGGGGAGGCTGGGAGCCAGAGAAAGACAGCTCAGCTAGCTGGCCCCTGCCCCAGAGGAAAACAAGCAGAGGTATGGAGGAGACAAACTGTTCCTGCAATCTGATCACCTCTGTGCAAGCCTCTGAGTTACACACCCGGACACAGAGGCCAGGCGGATGAGGCAGGAACCCAGCGTGGTTGCTGTTCCTGGGCAGGTTAGAGACTTGAAGCACACCCTGAAGAAGCAGGTCACGGAGAGTGTGCAGGGCAGTCCGGCTCGGGGCTGGGAAGGGGCAGAGGAAGGACTACAGATAATGTTCTATTTGTGAGCCAGAGCCCAGCTCCTGGGTGGCCCCTGGCAGCTGAGGAGCCCTCCCTGTGGGAAATCTGGAGCAACAGAGACCAAGGGTGCTGCATTCTGAGGGGCAGGGAGGGGATGGCCCAGGGTGGGATGCAGATGATTCTGGAGCTTCTTAAGAGAACTGGTCCTTGTTTGGGTCATTATGCTCAGGGACCCCTTTACAGAGATCCTCGAAGCACGGAATTCTCACTAAATTGGAAAACAAAGAAAACGGCTTGCTTTTTTTTTTTTTTTTTTTTACTTCCAGGTAAGGGACACCTAACCTTTAGGTACCCTTTGAAATGTTAACCAGAAACCAGCTGAAATGTCACGAGAAATCAGTAGAGCGATACCCTTTAGGTTCGAGCCCAGGCAAGGACGTCCAGGGCTGTGAGGACCAAGTAAGTCTTCTTGTCTTTTCTCTGAGCCCCAGCCATGGGGATGCTGAGACCCCAGGCCTCCCAATACACCCGCCCCTGCCGGCTACTCACACCTGCAGAGCCGCAGCTCAAGTGCCTGCAGCCTCTGCTCTGGCGCCACCTGGTGACCCCGACCGCCATTCCAAGGCTGACTTGGTTGGCAATCCAGCTAATAGCAACTAAAGTAATGCCATCTAACCTAGCTTTTAGAGACCCTCTGTCTTCACTCTGACACTTATCGTCACCTCATTTTCCTCTTTTCATGTTTCCCTAATTTTTGCCAGTTTGATGCTACTGCTTTTCACTGAGTAGCCTCCAGTGAGCCCCCAAATCTTGGAGCCTCCTAATCAGGGAGAATTTTTCATTTGAATCTTCTTATTTTCAGTATTACTTTTAATTGTAATAAGATAGAATATGAAATGTGCCATTTTAACCATTTTTTAAAGAGAGGGAGAGAAGGAAGAAGTTTTTAAGACAGGAAGAAGAGTAAGTACTTTTATTTAGTTGTTTATTTATTTTGATTGTTTTCCCCTGACCTGAGTTCACTTAGGCTTTATGTGGTCCATACCCCAGCCACAAGTTTAGCAGCTAAACCACGAGGGTACACCAATTGTAACGACTTTGAAGAATACAGTTCACTGATATTAATTATATCTACAATGTTTTGGTATCACCACTATTTCCAAAATTTTTTTCATCATGCAAAACAGAAATTGAATCCATGAAGCAGTAATTCTTCTTTCGCACGCCTCCCCACACCAGCCTCTAATAATCTCTAATTGTGTGAATTTACCTTGTCTAGATATTTCATGTAAGTGGAATCACACATTTGTCCCTTTGTGTCTGATTTATTTTACTTAGCATGTTTTCAAGGATCAGCCTTGTTATAGCAGCTATCGGAACCTCATTCCTTTTCTCATTCCTAGAGAATGAATCATACTCTAGTGTGTGCATTGACCACATTCTGTTCATCTTTCATCTGCCCATGGACACTTGGGTTACTTCCGCTTTTTATTTTTTGTTTTTATCTTTTTCAGTTTTCTAGAAGATTCTACTCTCTCTCCTCCCAAAGGTTTGGGACATGTTTCTAAGAGATTAGCATTACTCTGTATGAGTGACCCTTGTTTATCCCCATTGAACTTGTCCTTCTCAATCAGCATCTATACCTGGGAATGGAAACCAGGGTAGCAGATATGCCCAGACTCAGGGTGGGTTAACTCCCTATTCCTTGGGAGCCCTCACTGAGAATGCAGAGGAGGAACCAGATCTCAGTTTTACCAGCAGTTTCGGTCTGGTGTCTGATTCTAACCCACGGAGCCTGACCAAGGACACTGGGAGAATCAGCTCTATGGGCAATGGCTTTGGAGGTCACGCTTGGATGAGAAGGGAGTCTGTTCAGAGCAACAGATGCACTCTGAAGGATGAATGCCCATTGCAAAACAGGAGGACAGCCAAGGTTAGAGCCAGAGATGCAGGGTCAGACCAAGGATGTATAGGTAAGAAGAGCCAGACAAAGGACAGGAAAAAAGTGTTTGGGTCTGGGATAAGATATAGGAGGAGATTATGAGGAGCACAAGGCATGGATGTTGGGGCTTAGATGGGCAAGTTAAAAAACTGTTTGAGCTATAACTAGAATCATAAGTGAAAGGGGAAAAGTTACAACAGATATGACAGAAATTAAAAACATCATAAGGGACTACTATGAACAGCTCTATGCCACCAAAATGGACAACCTTGAGGACATGGACAGATTTCTAAAAAAGCATAGTCTACCAAGACTGAACCCGGAAGAACTGGAAAACCTGAACAGAACAATCACAAGCAAAGAAATTGAAGAAGTAATCAAGGGCCTCCCCAAAAATAAAAACCCAGGCCCAGATGGCTTCTCCAATGAATTCTTCCAAACCTTCAGAAAATAATTAACACTAAAATATTGAAGAACAGGGAACTCTCCAAAATATTTTCTATGAAGCTGTATCTTTAATAAACATAGATGAAAAAATTCTCAACAAAGTATTAGCAAATCAAATTCAACAATGCATCAAAGAGCTCATCCATCATGACCAAGTGGGATTCATCACAGGGATGCAAGGATGGTTCAACATATGTAAATCAATTTATATCACATACTATATCAACAAGAACAAAGAGAAAAACCCCTTGATCATATAAGTAAATGCAGAGAAACCTTTTGACAAGATCTAACACCCATTTTATGATAAAAAACCATCCATATAATAGGAATAGAAGGTTCATACCTCAACATATAATAAAGGTCATATATGAAAAACCCATGGCCAAGATGATAGTCAGTGGTGAAAAATTGAAAGCATTTAATATTGTACTGGAGGTCTTAGAGCAATTAGACAATAAAAGGAATCCACATTGGAAAAGAGGAAGTAAAACTCTCATTATTTGCAGATGATATGATTATATATATATTGAAAATCCCAAAACTCTATCAAAAAACTTGTAGCACTCATCAATGAATATAGCAAAGTTGTAGGTTACAAAATCAATGCACAAAATCTGTTGCATTCTTACGTGCAAACAACACGCTAGAAGAAAACAAAATTACAAAAATCACACCATTTAAAATAGAAGTTAAGTGAATGAAATACCTAGGCATATACCCAACAAAAGAAGTAAAAGATCTATACAATGAAAACTACAAGTCCTCCTTAAAAGAATAGAGGAGGACACAAAGAAATGGAAAGACATCCCCGGCTTGTAGCTGAGAAGAATCAACATCATTAAAATGGCCATCTTACCCAAAGCAATATATAGGTTTAATGCACTTCCCATTAAAATCCCATGGGCTTATTTCCAGAAAATAGAAAAAAAATTCTTAAAATTTGTATGGAACCCAAAGACCCCAAATAGCCAAAGCAATCATTAGAAAAAAGAACAGATCCGGAGGGATTACACATCCAGACTTTGAACTATATTACAAAGCAATAGTGATCAAAATGGCATGGTACTAGAATAATAACAGAGGCACATCAGTGGTATAGAACTGAATCACCAGAAAATGACCACTCTCATACAGTCAGTTAATCTATGACAAAGGAGCCAAAAGCATTAGATGAAAAAAGGAAAGTCTCTTCCCAGTGTTGGGAAAACTGGACAGCCACACACAAAAGAATGAAGCTAGACCACTTTCTAATACCATTCACAAAAATTAACTCATGAGAGATGGACATAAGGCCAGAAACCATAAAGTTCTTAGAAGACATCATAGGAAAGGCTTTCCATGACATCAGTTATAGAGAAGCCTTTGGGGACTCTTCTCCACCATCAAGGGAAACTAAAAGAAAAATAAACAACTGGGACTACATAAAACTAAGGAGCTTCTTCGCAACAAAAGAAAACATCACCAAAACCAAAAGGAAACCTATTAACTGGGAGAAGATATTTGCATTTGATATTCCTGATGAAGAAACCTTCTAAAGTAAAACATATAAAGAACTCAAAACTCAACAACAGAAGAACATGCAATCCAATAAGTAGAAGGAGAAATTGGAGAGATGCTTTTCTGAAGCGGATATACAGATGACCAACAGACACATGAAATTATGTTTCTACTCACTGGCTATCAGGGAAATGCAAATTAAAACAACAATGGGATTTCACCTTATACCTGAAAGACTGGCTATTATCCAAAAGCCTGGAAACAACAAATGCTGGCAAGGATGTGGAGAAAAGGGAATACTTTTACACTGTTGGTGGGAGTGCAAATTGATACAAACCCTCTGTAAAAGTTTGGAGATTCCTCAAAAAACTGAAGATGGAAATCCCATATGATCCTGTCATTCCATTTCTGGGCATCTGCCCAAAAGATACAAAAGCACCGTCTGTAGAGATGTGTGTGTCCCCATGTTTGTTGCAACCCTATTCACAATAGCTGAGAACTGGAAATTACCTAAGTGTCCAACATCAGATGAATGGATAAAGAAGATGTGGAACATATATACAGTGGAAGACTACAGAGCCTTTAGATGAAACCCTGTCATTTGAGTCAACATGGATGGAACTAGAGAGGGTTATGCTAAGTGAAACAAGTAAAAATAAGAAAGGTAGATACTAGATGACCTCATTCATAGGTGGAATGTGAATAGACAAAACCAAGGAACAAAAGAAACATACCCAACCCTGAAACATTTGCAACAGAACTGAGGTTACCAAAAGGGAATGGGGCAGGTGGGAGCAAGTGGTGGCAGAGTCCACTGGACAATGGGGAAGAACGCTTGGTGATTTGGTGAAGGGCATGGTGTGTTGAAATATGTCTAAGAAATTGGTAACCTATGCATAGGAAATTATTTTAATGTGTATAATAATTGCTACAATAAAATAAATAAATTTAAAAAATTGTTGAGCTGGCCTAGATGCATAGTGTCAAATATACTCCCCAGATGTCAGGTTACTGTTTCTCCAAAGAGAACCCCTGACAAACCACTTTGTGACACAGAGCCCTTAGGTATCTCTGGGGTCTTTATCACACTGACATGACATTGTTACACTGGTGCAGTAGGCTAATCAATAGGGCCATTTGTTTTTAATCATTTATTCACTTTCATTCGACCAGTGATTTCTAGTGTCTCCTGATGCTCCAGGTTCAGCTCTGGGTCATGGGGTGGAAGACAAATAAGATATGGTCTGGACCATAGAAACGCCCAGTTTTGGAGAAAGAAACATGCGCACCTTATGGTTGTGACGTCATGTCCCACAGCATCACAACATTTCTGTGATGTACCAAGGGCTGGCATTATTATGATCCTTTAGCAAAAGTAGCTAATACTGAGATTTTGTTGTCTCTGGTGTGAAAGGGTGTTTTGGGAACATTAAAATCAATAATGCCTGTTTACAGTAATGATTTCATAAATGTGAGCACGATGTGCTTATTACAAGGTTGAATTTCAGAAAACTAGTGTAGCTAGCAGAGGGGTTTTTGCTAATAATGGAGAAAGCATGGATTCAAATCCTGAATCTTCCAACTTACAACCCTATGTTCTTCCCTTTACTGTTTGACACAACTTGTTAGTTTGCTTTGAATCATGCTTTTCAATGTAGGCTGAAGATCAAAGACACCTGATGAAGGAAGCAAACAGAATGACAAAGCACTTGTTGGATCACCAAACACCAGTCGTCTTGATAATCCTTCCAAGGTACTGGAATCCCAGCCAACCAGAGTTCATAGACATGAAAGGTAGCTGTGAATTCAATATACAGGAGGTGGGCTCTCCTCTGTTCAAGCTGATTGAGGCCGGGGTTGTGCCAATGAGAAATGCGTCATATTATAGAGATTTTATCCAGCAAATCCATCTTGAGGCACGGGAATCTGTGTTATTAGGGCTCTGATGGAAAGCATCTTTGGGAAGCACTGAACTAGACCCCTCTCAAGGACCTCTGTTTTCTATAGCCTCTCCTCTCCTGGGGCAGAAAGATTGGTTTGACTCCAAACAGGCCTGGTGGCTGAACTGCAGTGAATAGATGGCAGCATCCATGACTCCAGAGAAGTGGTTTGAATTCTGGCCCCAGAAGTGCAATGACACTCTGAGCCCTCTGGGGTCAGCCCACATTGCTGGCAAAAGACCAGCCCTTGCAATAAAATAAGCCCAAAGTGGATTTATGTTTGTTTTCTAAGTTCTCCGCTAAATCGGGATAGAGTCCACCTAGGTGACTCTCATTAGCCACTCAGTCAGATCTACTGTCTTAAGTAGTGTGAACCAAAGCTTGGAGACAAGATATTTCCAGCCTCCTTGACTAATCTCTGCTTCAGGCTCTTTTACTCACCAGCACAGTCCTCTCAGCCTAATCTTTTGTCTGAGGTGAGGCAGCACTGGTATAAGAGCATGCGCATTCTTTGAGCTCAGATAGGTAAACAGCCAGCTCCAGGCCAGGCCATGGGTGAGGTCACCCCATCACAGCTCACTGCTCCAGTAAACAGCAGCTGTCCCAACTATCTTGGCCTGGAGAATTTCTCCAGCTTTACCTCTTGATCTCTGTTGTAAAGCTTCCTGAGCTGACTTCACTGGCTC
Organism: Solenodon paradoxus; assembly: GCA_004363575.1. Classification (NCBI taxonomy): domain Eukaryota; kingdom Metazoa; phylum Chordata; class Mammalia; order Eulipotyphla; family Solenodontidae; genus Solenodon; species Solenodon paradoxus. The sequence goes on along the minus strand of RJWH01000491.1, from coordinate 455,381 downwards.
TTTCTTGGATTCTCCATGCCTAGGTTCTTTCCATTGATGATGACTTTCTGGGATATTCTCCCTCGAGTTAATACTGTTCCCCACACATACACATGCTTCATCTGTCAGTGAGATTCCTGGAGCCCCATCACCACTGGTTTCCAGGAACCCACCTGGGCTCAACTCCCAAGACAGAGAGCAAGGGGTTGGGACACAGCCTGAGCAGGAACTAGATGTTTCTGTTGGAAGCAGTGCAGAACCTAAGAACCAAGAGATGTGAGATCAGAATGAAAGTGAGTTAGGAACAGACCAGGAAGGAACTAAGCCTGGAGTTGCAGTTTGCTTCTGTGGGCTCTGGGCCAGTCTCCTAAAAGCCCTGAAACAAGGGCAGGTGATGATTCTCAGCCCCTTAGACTCTCCAGAAACGTTTCTAAAGAAAACACTAGTGCCCAGACCCTATCACGGAACAGGGCAACCTGCACCTCTGAGGGGGATGTGTGTGTGTGTGTGTGAAAACTTCCCTGAAGATGCTGACATGTGACCACCGCGATGAGCACAGAATCAGGCCCCCATTGCTGGGCCTTTGGGGTCTCTTGCGTCTGCTTTTCCCAATGGTATGTTGCCAGGTCCTTCTGGAATCAGCTTGAAGAAAGAAAACCAAGACTTTGAAGTCATATATAAATTCAGATCTTGGTTATATCATTTGCAAGTTGCAACTCAGGGTAGACTGAGTGTCTCTGAAGGTATTTTGAGAATTAAGTAAGATGAGATATTAAGCACTCAGTACTGGCAGGATCATGACATATGTCAATTCCTTCCCCGCCACCACACAAGTGGGTGTCTTCTAGGCCTCCCTGGTTGTGAGGCAATTCAAGAAGAGATGAGACCAGCGTTAGAGCCTTTGCCTGACATTCTGTGGGAGCTGGATGTGAATTCACACTACCAGACCTGGGAGGGACTTTCTGTTTCACTGTCACCCCTTCCCAGGACCCAGTGTCCAAGGGTCAAATGCCCAGGTCATTTCTAAATTGCTAAAATTTCTCCTTTCCTACCTCTCCAGCTCCATCCTCCCCCACGCTGTCTCAGTCTACATGTTGGGGCTCTGACCTGTGCTAATTGCTGTTGGGGGGTCTCCCTCGTTATCTCTCTCTTTGGGGAGACCCACTGTAAGGGTCTAGTCTGGTACCTTGTATAACTCTTGTCATCATCTCTATGGAACCAGGATCTGGTCCTCACATCTCAGCCCAGGGTTGGGTTTCTAATCTATGTTGGCACATCTCACAGTATCAACTCCTGCCTCACTGTACCGACAGACTCCTAGACTTTGACTGATTCTTCACCTACCTATCACTTGGAAATGACCAATTATCATGACACTGCTCCTGGAATCCCGCTTCCCCTGCCCAGCTTCCCTTCCTGTTCCAGCCTCAAAACTGGATAGGCCATACCTATTTCTTCCTCTTCCCCAAGGATGAGACACTGTTGGGTCTGGTTAGATGTTCTCCTCCCAGCCCTAGTTGTAACCTTTCTTCATTCCTGAACCATCTCAACCATAGCACGTGTGTATTATAAATACTTGGTGACAAATTATGACTGATTTGGAATTTAGGGATAAAAGGAAAAGCCATTTCATTAAATTAGCATGGATATTTGGCTTCTGGAAATGTCTAGGAATACTCTAATCTTTTCCAAAGTCCAAATCAACTCTGCCTCTTCCACAATACTTCTCAATTCTATATTAGTTAAAACAATCAGATATGTGGAGCATTCACATAAAGGCATAGCCCTTTCTTGGAATCACTCGTGCTATGTTCTCATCAAGGCCAAAGACGATCAGTACTATCTCTGTGCTAATTCTGATCTATCTCTAATGGCTTCCTAGAACACTGTACTGAAAAAAAGTTAGGAGGCCCAGTCTGGGCTGAGTGAAAAAGAAAGCAATGATCAATTAGAGATGTCTGCCATGATAGGACAACATAGTGGTTGACAGCATGGGTGTTATAGTCAGAAGACAGAAGTTCAAGTCCTGTCTCTTATCACTTACTAGCAGAGTGACCTTGGACAAGTTACCTTATCACTTTTAGGCTTGTTTCTCATCAGTACAGTGCAAATACATGATAGCATCTGCTTCCCAGGATTGCAAGGAGGATTAGTTGAGATAATTAATGCAAGTGCTTAGTGGTGTATCTGGCACAGAGCACTCGATAAATATTAGCTGTTATTATCATAAATAGTGTGGGCTTTCCTGGGGTAGATAAGGTAACTTGTGCTTGGCATTTTCGCTATTCCAGGTTGCAGCTTGTCCAACTTCTTGACTTATGGTTAAGACACCTTTTAACGACACTTGAAGAGGTAGTTGGAATATCTTTGTGTCACAGATATTAATTAGCAAGATTTTCAGTTGATGCTGGTATTAAATCTTATCTCTTTTTTTTTTTTTTTTAAGAAAAGGAATGCAGACAGAAATGAAGGCAAATAGGCAGGCAGGAAGAGAGAGGGGAGAGGAGAAAGAAGCACTTTGCTTTATTTAATTTTTATTTAGTTGTTCACACTGATTGTTCTCCTCCCAGACCCGGAACTGAACCCAAGGGTATGTGGCCCGCCCTTGTTCAGAGGCTGTTGACCCAACCACTACTCCACTAGGGTGCACCTAGATTGTATTCTCATAGATACAATTTTACCTGCATAGCTATTAAATGGCGTAATTCTTGGATCATTTCTAGTAAATATATTTTTAATGAAATAACTGCTATTTATTTCATGACCATAATACAATCAAAATATCTGAGGGAAATTTTTCAAGAAAAATTGGAAAATAAATGTGCAATACAAAGTTGTGTTTGACTTGGAAAGCTCTGGAAGAATGATTAGGACTTAGGTTTCTAAGTGTAAAAGTATGTGTGACTAAGTGTTGACAAGCTCAGAATAGTTCAGGGGTTGTAAAAATATTCAACCTGGTAAGATTCTATCGTGCAGAAGATTGTTTATTAATCTGTTTTCACCAGCAGTGAAAGAAATAGAATGTTAGCTGGGCGGTTGACCATTTAACTAGAGACTCCTTGTCTTATCCTCAAAGGAATGAATCAGGTGTGCACATCCCTGGGACTTTCCTTTTCACTGGTGGGAGAGTGAGGAGTGGTTAGTTCCTTTGGATCCAATGAAGGAACAAACGTGTAGAGGATGGCAGAGCCATCTGCTAACCTGGATGACCCACTTCAGGACCAACTCTTGAAAAAAAAAAAAATTAACTTCATCTTGTTTAAACCATTGCATTTTTTTTTTTTTTTTGAGAAATCTGAGTGCCTTTATTGTGCTGAGTGAAAGCTGTGATAACAAACAAACAACTGAAAAGGTGGAGCTGATGATGGTTCTGACAGCTTTCTGGCTCAATTTGAAAATCAAATCAGAAGAAGATTGATATTTCTTGTCCTGTTTATTACAACATGTAAAACAATGTCTTGTTATGATGCTTCTGCAGTACTTTCTTTTTCATCGTGAGATTGCCCTGCAGCATCTATTTGTCTCAGGTGTACATGACTGTGGATATTGGCGATTGTGTTAATGGCCCAACACTGGTGAGTCACAGGCACTGACTTAGCGCCTCGCAGTGTGGTTTACCAAGCATCCTGACTCCACAGTGATTTAGTCCTAACCTCACTGAGACTGGTTGTTGGGCAATTATATCTGGTTTAAAGACTTCCTTGGTTATACTTAATCTTCCCTTTCCCCACTCCCCATAAAATGAAAGGTATATGTTTTTTTTTTCTTTCCATAAGCCAGTGCATTTTTGTTTGAGGAAATACTTTGTTCCTCATATTCTAAGACTTCTCCATTCAGAGACCCCACATGTCATTACTTAAGGGGGAAGTTTAGACAGAATCTAGAAGAGTGTTTTTCAAACTGTCTGTGGTAAAGTTCTTAAAAAAATTGCTTAACAAGAAAAGCAGGAAGGAGAATGACAGACATCGTGTAATAACGCTCTATATGGTGTATGGAGATAGCAAGAAAACCAATTAACTAAATTAAACAAAAATGGACTTTAAAGAGGAGGCAAGCTGATAGCCTAGTGGTCTAGTACACACCCTGGGAGCCATCTCACATGCATCCCAAGGTCCAGGGTTGAAGACCTGAGCCAGGGGAAACAACCAATGTGAAAAACTAAATAAAAATAAAGTGTTTTTTCCTCCTCTGTCTTCCTGCCTGCCTACTTGTCTTCATTCCTGCCTGCACCTTTCCTTAAAACAACAACTAAATCAAGCAACAATAAACTTTTATCCAAAAAAAAACAAAAACCCTGAAGCAAGTCAAGAAGTACAGGAAGAGATGGGGGAGAGCTGGGGGCGGGGGGAGTGAAGGGGGGGACAAACAAGGCAGAAGGGATTAATTGCAAAGTGAAGGAAAAAAGAAATAGTGGGAACTTACTGCATTATATATAGAAGTAAATTTGATATGTATACCTTAAACCATGGTTATGAAAAAAGTAAATTAAAAACAAACATATATAAAGGAAGCAAACGTTTTTATTCAAGTCAACTGACGTAAAATTGCTCTGCCAAATTTCTTCAAAACTTTCTAAACACTTACCCTCAATTCCTGTACTTAAAGAGAAGTAAAAATATCAGAAGTGCCTGAGGAGTTTGATTCAGAGTTCTGTGAAAAATAGGCATTATCTGACATGGACTAACATATAATATTGTCTGTGAAAGTCTGCTTTTATGTATTGCTTTTGGTTTATTTAATTTTAGGATGAGAATCTCTATTCAACAAAGATGTTTTACATCACAAGAGTCAAGGAAGGGTCATTCATCCATTTGACAGTGACTTCTTGAGGGCTAGTCATTCTTGTAGCCCTTTCCCCAAGCTCAGTGGACTAGTTCACTTTGCAGGACCCTTGACTCACAGGAGTTTCCTCAAGACCACCCTCTCTTGGATGTAAAAACTCTGGGTCAGAGAATCAATGTTGAGCAGCAGACTGTATTTGCTTGAACTGAAGGAGGGTTCCTGCTCAGTGCTCCTTAAGACATCACCAGGTGGGCCCCATGTTGAAGCCACACATGAGTGGTCTTGCAGTGTCTTTCAAGTCACACATCGTGAGCCTGGGAGGCTGGCATGTTGTTCAAGCCACCACGAAGAGAGTGGTCTTGGGGGCTAGTAAATAGAAAAAAACATGTCTTAAGTTTCAGGCAACCTCTAACTTAGAGTCAAATCATTCAACAACTCCATTCTCCCGTCATGTCCTTGTGGGATTTAAACTCCATACAACAGGATCTGTGGCAATTGCCTTGTAGTTCACAGACATGCTTTGTCACCAGAAGGAGAGAAGGTGGCCCAAACTAAAGCTAACTGGGGAGGATTCTGGCAGCTCTCAGGACAGAACAATCCAGTTTCAACTAAACAAAAGGCTCCAAAGTCTTAAACTGTTCAACAACCAGCTAAGAATGCAAGAAGCAAAACAAAATTGAGTTCAAGTTCAAGGTCAGCCCCTTAAAAGACAAGCACATATGTAAGAAAATCTTCTAAGTTAAAAGGTAAGTTTGCCAGGAAATGAGCTTCAGTTTAGAAACATTGCATCAAGGTCAAGGTAGGGCTAATTTAAGACTTCCTCTGGCATTATTAGAGAAGCTGCCTCTCTAGCCAGCTGGGAACCAATAGCTGGGTATAGGTGGGTGCCGGCACCGAATCAGACGGCATAGTTTGTTATTTTCTGAGATGTCTCCATCTTTTCTTCTAGCTTAGTGTGAAATTACACCTTTGCATGGAAACAAGCCCCAGGACTTTGAGCAAATTTCCAATGTCCCTACTTTGATGTGTTTTATTTCTAGATGATGAAGCTCAGAGAAGCTAAGGGACTTGGCCAAAATTCATACCACTAATGAGTGACAGGTCCAGGAGAGCCAAGTTTTCCATTTTTCCTTTTGGTAAATGAGATTCCTAATGACATCTTGCTTCTTGAAGCTCTCTTGGCAGGGGTAGGGGCATGATAACATTTGGGATATTTGTTTAATGCCAACAAGAAAATAGTTTTCTCAGGCTTAAAATCAAGGAGATTCCTGTGCAGTCTAGGAAGTAAAACTGGCTCACAACTTCTTGTGACCTACAAGCAGAGTAGATGTTTGAGCTAAAACGCTAATCTCTGTGAAGTTCATGGAGGGGACACAGAGAAGGTTACGGGAGCAGAGAAGTCTTCATGTGGAACGGGGGACATGCATTAGTGTTTAGATAGAATAGGATGGATTTATAAATGGGGGCCACCAGATTAGGAAGGAAATAGCATATGAAATGTGGGATCAGAGAGAGATTTTGAGCAAAGAAATGACATGAACAGCGTTCTAAAAGATGATTGATTTTTCCCGGCACTCAGAGCAAATTGAAGGACTCTAGAATCAAGGGAATTAGTCTTTATATGTATTGCAAGATTCTCAATGTCTTGACCAGGGTGTGCCTGTATAAAGGGAAAGGAAGTTACAGACACTTGCAGACATTTCAGAGGAAATATTGAACACATACCACCTGCTCATTTTGCCTTTGTTCATTCCTCAAAGTGATGAAACACCAACTAGCTTTACTTATGGAATATTGTGTTCCAAAAATGACTATATATCAACACGTAGCTTTCTCATCATTTAGTTGATTTTCCAAATATTTGACTGCTTTCATTAAGACTTAAAATATTAGATGCATTTTTTAGGGTGGACTTATCCAGAAAGTTTATAGTTTTCAAGTGACATCTGAAAATATCTTTGAAATCTTTCAAAGCTCTGAATTTCACAACAGATGATAGATTTGTTAAGTTCTTTCAAAGTAGGAGACATACTTAGATCACCTTAAGTGTTAGAGGTTTATTGTTAGAATTTACAGGGACATATGGGAGTAGGCCAAATGTCCAGCACTTCCATAATCATTCTGAGTCCCACATACTTGCCCAAGGTTTTCACAGTGGGGTGTGCAGTAGGTCTATGTTGGACTCAGGTGGTCCAGAGAACAGTTTGACATACTTCAGGGTACTTTAGTGGCTTCCGTGACCCACCTCTCCAAGCACTTCCCATGCTCTTCAAGTAGCTGAGCAATTATTTTCCAAAGTGGAGGACACCACTGGATAGAATTTCTCTCCAAGGCACTAGCATAAAGGAGCATTCTGCATTGCAGCTATTCCACTTTATTTTATTTGACTGAGCCCCCATTCCTTTTGTAATCAGTTAGGACAGGGTTGAGTCACTTATCACAAATGACATAAACCATAGCATTCAGGCAGAAAGAAAGATTGAGAGTCATGTTCCTCAACAGTGAGCTATCACAGACACTCAGCTTCTTGTCTCATTTAGATGGGGGCAAACGATAGTAGTGATGTATGAATGGTGGCAGCTGGAGAAATTATCTTTATTAGAGGGATATATAAGAGCTTCCTAAGTTTCTAAACTTAGGAAAACAAAGGTGCTCATATTGGCAAGAGTATATATTGAGTTTCTGTTCACCTCAATTTTTTCTAACTTCTTATCCACTGATGAGAAAAGAAATATGGTCAGACACAGTACTCATGGGAAACATCACAACTTTCCATATTTTATTGTGGTCTTTGCTGAAGATTAGCTATTAGAACATGTCAACTGCTCTTTTTTTCTAGTCAAGAATTTGTCAAAATTAATTTGCCTGAGAAAAAGTTATTATCAACAAGTAATCATGTCCTGGTGACTCAAGTGTTAAGCCTGCATCTGTGACACAGTCCTCATAAAGCCTGAGGACCCAGGTTCATGACCCCGGGTCGGGGTATACCAAAATGAGTGACTAAATAAATAAATGCTTCTTCCTCCTCTTGATTCCTGAATGCCTGCCTATTGTCTCTGTTCCTGCCTGCTTCCTTCTTCTTTAAACACAAAACAAAACAATTAATGAGCCAGTGTTTAAAGAGTACCCATCCGCACTGAGATGTCATGATTTCATCTCATGTACTTGTTCTGACTTACTAGAGTGATTCCTGGGATGTTTGGGGTGAGAAGGAGTCTAAGATTTTGCTTGTTCTCAGAAGGAATGAGATCTGACACTGATTAGTGACAACTCCATGAGGAGGGGAGGGAGGAAAAGTAACTCACACAGGGTGTTCTCCAAATTTACACGAACCTCATCTCAGCCTCACCCCTCTCATATTAATGTCAATAGGAACATCTTCCTTACCTATCACATTTCCTGCTCCTAACACCTTCAGATCACTAATGCTGACTTACTTTGCTTCTTCACCCTCACTCAAGCCTGTATTATCAACAAGGTTTTTCTGAAACCTTTCTCTCCTTTTCCATTCCTCCAGTTCCAATTTTGGTCCAAGCCAATTTATTAAACTTGCAAAGTCTCTTAGAGAGGAGGGGTTGAGTCCAGGAGGTGCCAATTGGACCCTAGAAATAGTCCCGGCGAGCAGGACCTTGGTCATCTCACCATAATGAGCTTTAGTCCCCAGTTAGTCTCCCAGGTTAAAACTTAATTGTGTCTGTGTCCTAGACCAGACCCAGGAAAATAGGGAAATGATTTGTATGACTCAAAGGAGGGGGATGAATAAAGAATTATAGTAAAAAAAAAATACTCGCCATGCAGAACATCATAAAGTTCTCTGATGTGCACACTTGTCCTTGGTAAGAAATCTCCATGTGTGTCAGGACCCGATCAGAAATGATCAGAGTAGATTTGGTGAACATGAAAGCAAGGCAGGGACTAGCTGTGTGGGCAAAATTGCACCAAGCATCATGGCGTCCTCATCTCGGGAAGTCCTTTCCATGGCCTCTGCACAGTCCTGGAAAAGAACTGTCAACGCTTCACTCCTGTAATTTTTGTGCTAAGTAAGCATCTTTCTCAACACACTCTTTAACAGCATGGGTATCGGTTTGGTTGCTGACAAGTTGCTCCATTCAGTAGGACCTGAACAGCTTGCTTTTGAGTACTGAGCACTGATTTTATTAGATAAAACCTTGTAGTTTGTGTGTTTGTGTGTGGGGAGGGGTGGCGGGGTCCCTGCTCTCATGCCTACAGAATCTATTCTCTAGCTGCCCATTTCTAATTAATTTGCCTAAACACCCTTTAATAGTCTCATGATACCTCCCACTTACTGACCCCTGTTTTACAAATTCCTTCATAGAGAGTGTCTCCTGACATCCTCAGAGGGCTGGGAAGCAGGCATCGCCTGTGTGACCACCCCATTCCACACAGGGATCCGAGGCTCAGAGAGAAACTTTGCGTGTTCCTGTAGCTAACCTGCCGCAGGGGCCAGTCCTGGGACCATGTCTCTTAACTTGGGGGACCTGTGTTTTCCCAGCTATTCCCTGCTTGCTCCTTTTCTACTGACGATGTTGATAAAAGTCTCCAGTCCCTCAGAGACAGGAGTGAAATTCCCAGTGATGGGTCTCCAGGTCCCATGCTGCATCTGACTTCTGCTCCCCTGAGTCTTCATTCTGCCCAGCCTTGTGAACCCTGCTCCCATTTCCACCTGCCCGCGCACGTAGGCCCTGCTTTGACATCTGCTGAGCAGAAAGAACCCCAGTGCAGAGCGCCTTCCCAGAGCAGCACGGGGTATCAGTTTGGCAGGTCACTCTCTGCTGGCACTGGACTCGGGACCTCGAGGTGGTGAGGAGCGGGAGGGGAAGACTGGCGGAGGACGGAATATTTTCAATGTGTTCTTGATGCTCGTTTCTATTCAGGTTTCCTCATTAGGCCCCAGAGGCAGCAGGGACCTGTTCTTCATTTGGATTTGGCAGCCCTGGGGCCCATTAGTGGGACTGCACACCAGCGGGGGCTCCAGGCAGAGGAGGAAGCTGAAAGGACTTGAGATTCTGGTCCAATTTTCTAAAGAAAAGGAAAGAATGAAAGACCCATAAGACGTAGAAACACTCTCTTCCTTGGCTCATTCACATGGAAATGCAGGTCTGATGATCATGCACAGGGAGGTGATGGCTTCAGGAGCAGGGCTCAGGGGGACCCAGCTGGGCCAGCAGGCCTTGCCTCCAGAGCCACCAGGGCCAGAGGGAAGAGTCTTTGGACCCTTGGCAGGAAGAACCATGCATGTTCCTATTACAAAACTAATGAACCCTCAAGCCCCCAACCAGTCCTTCCTGGCTCACAGACTCCCCAGTACTGGGTGCTGGGAAAACTTCCTTCAAACACCCAAAGTGCCTTGATTGCTGCACTTATAAGATGGGGCAGAACAAGGACAGCAGAATGGCATTGGCAGTGGCCAGCTAGGCACTCTAAGGGCTGTGTGCTGGGAGGGTGAGCACAGGTCCTGTGGGTGTCAGGGTGAACCTGAGGAAAGGAAGCTGTGGAGCCTGTTCCTTGAAACTTAAAGAAGCAAGTGCCTCGTTTTGCAAGCTGATCTCTTGATGACAGATGCAGGGAGCAGTAGCGCTTGCGTTACAGCCGCCCTGCCTGTTACATAACCTGTGAGGACGCTGCTTGGGTACAGACTACAGGCGGTACCTGGGGACACGCCACCCTGCTCCAGTGGCACAGCCTCCACCTTCACCCGAGGGTTCTCAGACCATCTTCATGGTGGCCTGGCGGTGACCGCCTACCTACAAATGAAGAAGTGAGTCTCTGCATGTAAATGGCTTTCCCATGAGGAGCAGAGTCAAGATCTAAATCCAGAATGTCTGAACGACCCCAGTACTTTTCCCGGGAGCTCACTTTCTGGAAAGATCTCAAACTCACCAACATGGTTAAGTTTAAGAAGAACCGTCCACTCTGGGGCTCAAAGTACAACTGTCAGAGTGAAGACATGGTTCATGACAGCTGGGCTTCTTGTAGATCCACAAATCACTAGCCTATCTTTAAGAGACCCCAGCTGAGAGACTTTGCAGGAGAGTCCAGAATTAACATTATCAAAGTAGATACATTATGACCTTCCCACACCAGGCTTCTACTCTGCTTTCCAGCGGTTAGGTCTCACGTTTTCTGTTGCTCTCTTAGTTCTCCTTCCACAGATGCTAATCCCTTCTTGCTTTCCCTGGGTTTATGGATCTTTTTGCTGCTTTTTTCACCATGTGGCTTGTTGTTAGATCTAGAAAATCTGCACCCATTTTGGGAAATAGATAGAGAAAGGCATTCAGTAAAGTCACAAGATGCTGGTTTTTACGAGTACCAGAACAACACATATTCAGTATCTGAATGGCCTGCTCCATCCAGTCAGAGCAGTGATGCAAACCTACTCTGTGATGGTGACCTCCAGAGTTGTGCCTGAAAAATATTGGGGTTTGGAAGACAGAGATTGACTCATGTCACATGAGAGGTGGTTTCTCCAGAGTCTCACAACTAGTCGGTGCCAAAACAGTCTTGTTTCTACTTGTGCTGTTACATTTTTCCCGCTATAATTTGCAAGAATGGAAGATTGAGGGGAATATTTGGCCCCTTTTTTAAATAGGAAGATCAATCAAAAAGCCCACTTTGCCTTCCCACACGGTTTTGCTGAAGGCTTTCAGGTTGAGATAAGTGAATCCTCAGAGAAAAATGTTTTAAAAAGACCCATCTGTTCCCTCCTTCTGTTTCTATGAGCTTTTCCAGATCTTTTCATCAGTTTCTACAAGATATGAGAAAGAAGTGGGAAATGTGGTTCTAAAATCATCAATGCAATAGTACTGGTTATTATAAGTCTCCCCTGGACGGAGGAATCGAAAACACTGAAACTTCCATCTGGACTGCTTTTTGTGGGAGCTTTTTTTCAATCTTAAACCTGAATGCTGCATTACAAATTAGAGTGGCTACTTCAATGTCTATATTTAACACCTCTGTACAAACAAAAATTTACTGTAAAGCATTGTGCCAGTGTCGAAATTTGAGCAGCTTAAGGGATTTGCTCACCTGTGTGTCCCTGAAATAACCTGATTTTCCAACTTCAAAGCTGAGACTCCAGTTCTGACAAAGAATTATTTTATATTGTGAGTTAATTGATCCAGAAAGTCTTATAAAGGTATACAACTAAAGGTGTATTTAATCATGCACTTAGCTGAACACAGAATTGAAAAAGAACAAAAATGTATGAAATCAATCTCCATCAATGTTTTTCATGGGGAGAATCAGGAGTTGCTAGTTGATTTCTTTCTAAGTTTGTTAACCTTTTGTGATATATGTACTCTCTTTTTTAAATGGATGTGTTCTTGTTATAAAATGCAATATTCATTGTAGAAAATTTAATACAGTTAAGCAAAAATAGTGAAATTTTAAAGTTTTATGATCTCACCCCTCCAGGAGAATCAGTGTTTCATTTTCCTTCTACTTACATTCTACACGTCCATGTATGCACTCACACACACACGACCACTGGATTAAATTATACAAACAACCTCATATTTTTTCTGTTTACTTTTCCAATAAATATTGTCCTACAGCATTATTTTGAGTGACTAATTTGTTTCTTTGTATGGTATCCTATTATTTAATTAAGCCATTTCATTTTGTTTGGTTGTTTTAAAGCTACAATAAACACCTAATACGTTGATATTTATTAATAGAAAAAGAATAAAAAGTAAATGCAGTGAAGCCATCATGTTTAAAGTATCTTAGAAGATGATCAAAGTCAGTTTGATTGCTAGAAATTAGACTCTAATATAAAAATGATCCACAAAAGCTGTATCTCTTCAGGCACTGACATTTAAGCAGGATGAGAAAGGCAGTGGTGCAGTGTTGCAAAAGGAAAATGCTCTTCTAGGAGGAGGGTAGGAAGTCCAACACCTTACACCACACACAACTGACGCCATCACATCTCCTTCACACCCCAAGTTGCCCTTTTTGCATCTATTTTTCCCTTCTAAATTGACCTTTACTGGATAATGAAAATTATAGCAAGGTCAGGATTGTATGAGACTTGTTCGGGATTCCATGACCTCCATCCTCCCTCCTCCCACAATTCATCACCCTTAATCCCCACTGTGGCATTCATAAACAGAGAGAGGAGAGTAGATGACAAAGGTCGAGAAGACAAGCTCAGTCCCTGAGAGATTGGTGTAGACTGGCCTGGGTGCAAGTCAGCAAGTCATTTTTCTTTTGTTTTCTGTCACGTGAGACTAGACTAGCATCCTTGGTGTCTGCGCCATTCATCAGGTGTCAAAATCATGAGCATAATGACTTCCTTAAGTGACGCATTTTGCACTGCAAGCACACTCAGCTCCTTTAGCACATTGGGCAACTGTGATTGACTGCTTGTGATGCAAATGCTGGCTATTCTTTTTTTTCAAACATGCCCCCATTTCGTATTTACTCATTTATTTAAGGACAGGTACAGGCAGAAATGAAGGCAAGCGTAGGCAGGCAAGAAGGGAGAGGGAGAAGAAACGCTTCTTTCTTTTATTTACTTATTCATCTTATTTGTTCCTCATGACCTCTGGACTCAGTGGCATTATCCACTAGACCACCAGGAAATGCTCCCCAATTTTTTAAACTAACCATCCAACCAAGAAACAAAAGCAGAAAACCAAACAACAAAACAGAAAAGAAAACTCATCAATCTATCATTGCAATCTAAATGAAAAAGTTTATGATAAATGACCGCTGCCACTGTAGCTTGTCGGTCAGGGTTACTTTGGAGCAAGTTTGGGTGTCTACTAACTTCTCTCTTCTATAAGTTGCTTTGCATAAAAGATTATTTTAGATACTTACTTTTGGCTGCTGGTAAGAATTACCAAGGGAGGCAACCTCCATCCTTTCTATCTGAGTTTCTACACAAGGCCACTTGCCCACCTCTAATATGGAACCTGCATTAGATTCCACAAACCAGGACTCCTTGGGGACAGTGCTGGGTGGGCACTTCCCACTGGGGTACTCTTTCCCATAGTTCCCGATACCTGTGTTCCAAGATAAAGCAAGACTTATGCTCCATCCCCTTTCCAAGTATCTGCTTACACTAGGCAAGACAAATACCATGGACTGTCTCAAAGTATTGCTAACCCAATTTCAAAGCATTTCTTATCACCAGATTAAGTGTGTTGATCACTCACCAGTCCTGCCTCGAAGGAGACCAACAATTTCAATGACAGTAAATATCAGATTGCCCTTTGGTACTGAACATATCAGTATGACCTACAAGAATACAAGCGCCACAAAGGCTGGAACTTTTGTTTTGTTCTCAAATGTATCTTCTAGAACACCTGGAAAACCACAGAGCAGCACTCTCAAGGTAGATACTAAGAGGAATTTTTAATGGAGTCCAAGTTTCTTTGCAGTGAACAGCCTATTCTGGGACTGCACATAAATGGAATCATTTTAGTGTGTGATCTTTTTTTGCCAGACAGATTTTTAAACTCAACATGTTCTGGAACTTTATCGACATTATTGTGTGTGTTTGCAGTTTGTTCCTTTTTATTGTGGTATAGCACTCCATGTAAGAATATTCCACAATGTCTTTATCCATTCTCTTGTTGATGAATATATGGTGGTTTCCAGTTTGAAGACTACTATGAAAAATCAATCAAAAATATTATTGTATGCATCTTTTTGTGGACGTATGTTTTTATTTCTTTTGTATAAATACCTAGGCGTGAAATGACAGGACCATAGCATATGGGTAAATTTTTAGGATTCTTCCAAACTAGCAATACATATTTATGAGACTTTTGAAATATATCCAGATAAGTTATTCCTTCAAATTTCCCTTTCTCTCAGTTATAGTAAAATTCATTTTTCAGGATATTGTCATGTCCTACACAGAGACTTCTCGGATTTCCATGATATATGTAACATTTTAAATCTTTAACAAATATTTACTGCATATTTAACTATTTCTGAAGCTATAGAGATAAAAATCTGCCCTTGTCCTCAGGAAGTTCACCACCTAGTGTGAAAGACAGAAAGCTGAAATGGAGGAGAGTGTGCACAGGAGGCTATGAGCTTAAAAAGAGGAAATACTTCATTCAGTTTAGTACCCCTTTCTAGGACTAGACACCTGAATGAATCAATAGCTGAGGAAAAAAAAAAAGAGAACATTAGCTAGGCACAGAAAGCAGCAGATGAAAGAGAGATGGAGCAGCACACTTCACTGGGGACAGGGGACCTCAGGCTGGAGCACTAGGTGTGAGTATGGGTCAGGGGAGTCACATGGAGACAAGGGGACTGGGGAGTAGCCAAGATCAGGCTCAAAAATGGCCTAGAATGCCTTTGTCAAGCATCTGAACATTGAAAACAATGGAGAACCACTGAGTGGTCTTAAGGAGTGACATGAATAGAAACAGCTGCCCTTCCAAATTTCCATAGCAGGTGACTTGACTTGTCATACCACTTGCTTCATTTTGTCTCTTGTTGCTGTGATTTGTAGTGGATGCCTCCTCTTCATCAACCTACAAGGTCATAAAGTTTCTAAATGCCACCCAAGACACCTGTCCATAGATGTGCACACAGTAGGCACAGGTGCTTGTGGTATTTGACAGATAGGATTGATTGACCCATGAAGGATTGAACCATGAACTCTCATTGCCCATGGAGCTGGTAGGCTGAGACTGAAGAAAGACGTTATTTTCCTTCAGGTCCATTGGAAGGATTGGAGAGAAAAAGTTCTGAATTCTTTAGAAGGAAGCGGGGAAACTACACAAAACCAAGACCCTCAGTTGTTTCTGTCATAGCCTTCTCCACCTCCCAGCCAGAATCACACTGAAGTGTTTGGAGGCTGTTCTGTAGCAAAAACCTGGTTACTTTTCTGAAACTTCCCAGAATCTCCATCTAGTGAACAGATGGCATTGTTTTCACGTGAAGAGCAAAAGAATTTCATGTATTCAAACACATAAAGCTTGAGAAAACACATTGGTAGTCATTATAATGGGGAAAGAACATGATTTGTCAACAGAGAGCTATAATTCATTCCAAACAAGAAGCCTGTTGGAGCCTCAGCAGCGGGGTGTGGGCTCAGCAGGCGCTGGGCCAGGGAAGGCTCTTATTTGCAGCATGGCCAAATTGCAATCTCTATAAAAAAGCTCCTATTATGTGCTGGACGCTGAGAGTTCACATGAAGAAGAGAGCCAGTCCCTGCTCTAAACTGTCCAGGAACTTTCATCGTGGTGGTGGGGACAGAAAATGAGAACATAGGGTAAACGTGATAAGCCAATCTAGAGGGATCGCAGGAGGTGATGTAAAAGCTGCGTCTGATGAGTTGACTGGAAGTGGGCCAGGAGGCAGGTGGGACTGAGGCCAAGCAAAAAAACATGATTAAGGACATTCAGACAGAAGGGGATAGTGTGAGCAAGGGCATGGGGGTCCCAGGAGTGAGAGATTACAGGGGTGTCATAGAAGCAGTTGGCTTGCCTAGATAGGGTAAGGAGTGGCAAAAATGAGATTAGAGATTCTGGCTGGGGGGTAGAAATGTCTGAAAGTAGGAAAATAACTGAGCACAAAAACTTTACACAAGGTCATGAAAATTACTTGTAAAACAAAGTGTATCCTATCAGTAAACCTGTTTATAATGGTGTGTGGACATATCTGGCATCAGGACCACACTGTCAGGATCAACTGATTTCAGGACGAATTAGTTGTTTTTTCATTCAGTCTAAACACTTCTATAGAGCACATGCTTGGAGCCAATGCTAGAAACCACAGAATCCTATATCCCTAACAAAATGACTAACACCCTGCCCAGAAAGAGCACTACACAGAGATTTGCTGAATGAATAAATGATTCACTTGGGCCCCCGCCCCAGGAGCTCACAGTCTAGAAGAAATCCAAGAGGCAAGCAGATGATAATAGTCTGAAATGATTGTAGTTAAGTAGAGCCAGAAAATCATCCTTAAAAAAATGTCTGAAAGAGCCATAAAAGTAAAGTGAATAAATGAAGAGATTTCCAGTGAAAGACAATAGGGAATAGTGGGGACTATAGCCAGGGGAGTATGCGCTTATTCCAAAGCAGGCAGTTGCTACTCAACTCCAGGCAGATTAGGGTCACAAGAAGCTAGAAATGTGTATTTTTATGAAGTGAAATGTCACTGTCTCAACTGGTGGCTCCCATGTGGCCAGGGTTCCAGCAACATCAGCCTGGTGCTTACATGGGTGAGGACAGAGAGACATGGGTCAGCAATACACTTTGTTTCTGGATAGGCATGGCTAGAACACAATGTTCTGGTCATCAGAGGGGAACATTAGAGCTCTGATGGCCACGAGGGTGGTGTCTCCAGGACCCCCACCTCCTGGCAGTCCTCAGGCCCATGTGCACCTGAGAAAGCCTGACTTTGTGTCCCTCTCTGGCCGACTTAGGTCCAGACTGGTCCATGGATGTTCCTCCCGCACAGAGGACCTGAGTGGTGCTTGCTCCTGGCCTCACCCTGAGGGACTGTTTGGGGCTGTTTGCTTTGCAGAAGGAAACAGAAGACTGCAGTGTGTCCAAATACTGCTCCTCCCCCAGCACCGCTGCCTCCCCCACCACATGAAAGTTGCTGAACCAACAGAGAAATCTAAGATGATTATAAGCTGCTGGAAACCCGCGTGCTTCCGCCTGCTGCGTCCCCGTGCCAAGCCGTTATGTAAGCATGGCCCGCTCAGGCCGGGGAGCAAACAGAGTGCCATTGACAGCTGACCACCACACAGAGGAAGCCAGGATCCCATCTTACCTGCTGAGGGAGGCCCCGGCACACTCTCTGTGGCTGACGTGTGGCTTTTACATTTGTTTTGGGATTTCCCTCTGTCCCTTCCCTGCCAGCTCTGAGGTATGGGTGGATCAGGACTAGGAGTTTACTCTGGCCAGATTCCAAGTGACTCAGGCATTTTATACTGGAAAACTCCATTTAGCAATCTGGGGGAGCCGAGTGTTTTTCACTTTGGTTGTTTAGAGACCAGAGCTCAACAAGTAACTCCTGGTGACCTCCAGGCCAGAGAGGGTCTGACCACAGCGCTTTGATGACCCAGAATGATTTCTATTTATGGAGTGAGGCATGCATCTCAGCCTGAAATTACCTCAAGGAATATCTGTCTGAGAGCTTCTCCTTTGAAGTATCTGTGAAATAGGTAAATGAGTGGAATTTGCAGCATTTTCTTCTTTCTTTCTGCATCAGGGAGGAGGAATAATCAATGGTTCCTATAGCAAGTACACTGAGGTTTTCAGTGTTAATTCTGACAGTTGGGTGTGTTTATAACTGTTGGCCCTGGGGGATAGAAAACTCTCCCTCATCCAGTTAAAAATCTACATGTAGCTTTTGACTCCCTCCCAAACTGAACCACTGATAGGCCACTGTTGCCCTGGAGTCTTACTGATAAACAACAGCTGATTCCACATATTTTGTGTGTTACATGTATTATCCAGTGTATTCTTACAGTAATGCAAGCTAGAGAAACGAAGCTGTTAAGAACACCACCAGGGGATCATCACCAAGGTCTTCATCTTCATTGTCTCCATGTTGAGTAGGCTAAGGAGGAGGAGGAAGAGAAGGGATTGAAAAAAATTTACGTGTACATGGACCCTCAAATTTCAAACCTGT
This sequence comes from Solenodon paradoxus, assembly GCA_004363575.1. Classification (NCBI taxonomy): domain Eukaryota; kingdom Metazoa; phylum Chordata; class Mammalia; order Eulipotyphla; family Solenodontidae; genus Solenodon; species Solenodon paradoxus. The sequence goes on along the minus strand of RJWH01000491.1, from coordinate 436,988 downwards.
GTTGTTCAAGGATCAATAATACACCTACAATGAGGTCCCAGTGATGCAGTTTTGACAATGTAGATGAGTCTAAACATTTATATCCGTTCAACACTGAGCTGCCATTCTTCTCCTTTTGCAATCTTAGTGGACCACATCCCAGTGCGAGAGGTTCAGATCTCAAGTAGAAGAGGCCTGAACTTTAGAGTCAATTAAAACCTGTGTCAGGTTTGTTGTCAAAGCGGTTGTTCAGAGGCAATGAGACTTGTTCTTTTGCTTAAACTCCACTAAGGCCAGGAACTAAGGGATTCCCTGAATTTTCAACATCACTTCAGGAAAGCACAGGATTCCTAGGAGCTGGTGATGGCTTTGAGGACTAGCTGACTGTGTCTTCCTCTCACTGTTCCATCATGGAAGGGGCAGGAGCAGACCCAACCTGGAAAGCCCTTTGCTGATTGGGGAGATGGCCCTAAAAGTGAGCAGTTGAACTGTGAACTGGAATTCTAGAGCTGAGTCCCCTCTTCTGGCACATTAACCCTGGAGGGAGCCCCTCGTGAGACCAGGAACCTGGGTGACTGTTGACTTTTCTTACTCAGCTCATATAGCTGATGCTATAGCTAGCAAATTCCATTCCTTACTCAGGCATTTTTAAATAGCTCAAACCAGGGCAGGATATAGCTTTTCTAGATCCAGATCTATAGATGAACTAGTCAATAAGTCTTTGGATCCTGATGAAAGAAGGGATTTATGGGGGTAGCCTATAAGCTCCATGGCAGGGAGTAAGAGCAAACTCAAAATGAGAACTATTTTCACTAAGGATTGCATTGCAACAACTCCATTTAAGTAAACCACTGACTTCTCATTGTCTGAATGATAATAGGGGAGCCAAGCACAGGTCCTAACCTTCTTCATCACTTGGCTTCAGATGACCTTTGGTTGGGAAATAAAATGCGGGTTTAAGATTCAGTAAAGCTTGGATTCTTTCATATGGCCCAACACTCCTGATCCAGAGGGATGAAAATCCCTGCTCCTGGAATCTAATAGTCCCTACTGGTTTTCTGGATAATAACTCAATGCATGTCAATCAGAAATGTCATGTTGTATCTAAGAAATAGGGATTCGTGGTATGAGTGGATGAGGCCCCGGGAAGCAAGCCTTCTTGAGCATTTTTCTCCTGTGTCCAGCTCCTGTCTGGACAACCCTGAACAAGAAGCTTCCCTCCTCAGATCTTCCAAGTCCCTCTCTGAAGAAAATATGAACTTGAATAAGTTGACTAAGGGAACTAGTGTTGGCATAAAACATGCTCTCCTTCATCTGCCAGTGCAGGAGAAAGCCAATAGGGGAAAATCAATGAAGATATGAGGCTCTGTCAGTCAAGCCCTCCAGATGGAATAGCCAGAGCAGATGTGTCACTCTAGAAAGCACATTCCTGGGTCTGAGAGAGAATGGAGTACAACGACTGGCCAGCCTCTCCATCTGAATGCATGAGATCAGCCTTTTGAAACCTCCCCTTCAACCCCAGGCAGTGTGACTGCAATTCAACAGCTCATAAGAGAAGGGCAGAGACCTGGGTCACACACAGAAGGCTCAAATGCCCTCAGTTCCTAAAGATATAGATAACAATGTTTAAAAAGACTTGACATATAATTCTTGTCAATCTGGTGGCCTAGTGGATAAGACCCCCATAGCATAGGTTCAAGACCCTGAACTAGGGGAGCAGCCAAGATAAAGAACTAAATCAAATAAAGTGCTTCCTCCACCTCTCTCTTCCTGTCCGCCTGCCTACTTGCCTTCATTCCTTCCTGTACCTTTCTTTTTTAAAAAGTTTTGTCAATCATGCTTTGCCTATAAAAATTTTTTAAAAGACACAGAAATCACTATATCATAAGATTTAGAGATACACAAACACTCCAGTGTCTGATTCTGGAATTTCTGCACTAAGCTTTAATCCTTAATAATTACTGCTCAGTCAAATCTAGGTCATAATCTTGTTTACAATAAATCAGTGGTTTCTTACTTTTCTAAGAGAAAGTCTTCTCAAATGTTTAAGTGGATTTGGAGGACAAGTTGTTTTGTTTTTAAATGTCACTTTTTTACGACAGCTTTAGATTTGCAGATAAATTGCAGAGAATACAAAGCATCCACACACCTCTAACTGATTACCCTTGAATGGTGTCTTCCATGAGTATGGTACCCGTTGTCGCCGTTAATAAACCTATTCTGGACACTAAAGTCCATTCTGTAGAGAAGGGAGCTTTCTGGAAAATTGGCATTAAAATGTTTCTGAGGTGTTTTATCTTGGGTTTTACATGACAGAAGTTCTTTGCTGACCACTGATCTACCCCATCACCTCTTGGAACGTTCACTGGCTGTTTGTGGATTTGCTGAATTTTTCCTACAAGAGAAAACATATTTTCAGGTCTCAGAACTTGGCTCTCCACTGTGAAGCAACTCCCATATCTTGTTTTAAGTTGTACTCAGAAATATTTAAAAATAGCCATGCAATGAACTGGCAAAAAGTAGAGATGTTGGATCATGCAGATTAAATCCCACTTCTGCCGTTTATAAGCTGCTACTTGATTCAGCTTCGTTTTTCTCTCTGTAAAGTGAAAATAACAATATCTTCCTCACTGATTTATTGTTATGATTGAGTGAAAATATTTCAGAAGTACTACCTAACACAGTTTCAGGCAGTTAAAACTAGTCCATCAGTGGTAGCTATAATTAAGCTCAAAGGGTGAGACCCTTTTGAAAAGCAACTGTGGTCAATCTAGATCCAAATGATTTTTTTTAAATCTTCTTTTCAACAGAGATCAGTCCCAAAGATCAGGAAGGGGAAAGAGAGACACATATAGAAAGGGGATTTAATTGCCTGAAGAATGGTCTTCAAATTTGAAAGAAGAAGGTAATTATAGGGGGACCCTTGTGGCTCAGACAGCTCATACTCATATACTGGAGTGCTGACAACACACAGTCCGAGGACTAGGATTCGAGACTAGGGCCAGGATAAAAAATAAAAATGAACAATTAAATAAATAAAGGTAATTTTTTTCTTCTTCTTCCTCCATTAAATTCTCCCCTGCTTCTTTCTCTACTCTCTTTATTCCACTCTTTAGAAAAACAAACAAACAAATAAAAAAACATTGGTGCACCCTGAGTAGTGGTTCAGTCAACTGCCTCTGAGGGATGCAGGCCAAATACACCCTGAGTTCAAGACCCAGTCCCAGGAGGCAACAAACAGTGTAAATAGTTAAATGAAGAATAAAGTGCTTCTTCCTCCTCTCTTCCTGCCTGCCTCTGTACTGCTGCCTTCATTCCTGCCTGTACCTTTCCTTTAAAAAAAAAAAAAGGTAATTTATAGGGTCTGCTAATATGAGAAAGTGCAAGGAAGTAACATTCAGCTTGAAAAATTGAAATGACAGTAACTGTTTAGAGCAGTAAATGGCTGGGATCAAGGCATGTTTCAGAGAGAAATGAGGTCTCGGGGCTGAAGGGCACTACTGGGAAGCCTGGTCCCTGTGCACATCTCTTTGTTTGCCATGCCCCATCTCCCTGCACCATCCAACCCTCCAGTGTCATAGGACTATGGGATTTCCCAGCATGTAGGCTCTCTCTTGCATGTGGTCCTCCTTCTGCCTGGGTGCAGCCCACACCTTCTCCTGGCTAAGTGGTCTTCAAGATTTCGTCTAGTTATTGCTTCTGATGCAATGTCTTCTACTGTTCCAGGGGCAACCTGTGCCCAAGGACTGGCAGGCTTTGTTCTCACAGTCTTGGATGGAGCTCATACCTCTTCCTCCCTCAGTGTGAGCACCACAGGTGACTCAGGTCCAGCATGATTCCCAGGACACGGTACATGCTCCCAAATGTCAATGGTGGCTCTCCTCCCCTCACCTGCATGCCCAAGGGCTTCAAGTCTCCTTCCTGACTCTAGAATGGAAACAGAGAGGCAAGTGGGTTGAGTGAGAACTGTATCTTGACACCTGAACCATAAGTGAGAAAACGTTAAAGGTTTCTTTGTAAAGACTATAAAGACAGCCAGAGTGAGATTAAATGTAACAGCTCTTTTGTCAGTGGTTTCCAGGTCCAGGTGGAATCAGTATTGGTCTGTGTAAAGTGTTTCCAGGTCAAGGAAGATCTCGAAAAATGACCAGTTATCTTGCGAGGGGGCTCAGCACTGTGAGCAGGGACTCTGGGCAGAGAATGGCCTCAGAGAGGGAACTCTCCTGAAGCCCCTTCCTCCAACTCTCCCGGGATGGACTTGCCCATCGTCTTGTAAGTAGCAGCTGTTGTGATTTGTCTCATTGAAGAAAGAAAATAACTTCTTCAAGGTCACAGAGCCACAAAGATTTGAAATTAGGATTCAGGCCCATCTATCTGACTCCAGAGGGTTGAAGCCTTTGGCGCCTGTTCACATCATAGACTCAAAAGGACAGCGCCTCCTGTGTGGGGCTGAGCTGATGAACCCAGATCTACTTTCCATGAACGCATACCCCAGAATGGATGGCCTCGGGGCTCCCTCAGCACTCAGGATTTATGTCACACCTCCTCACTGGCTTTTTCATCCCATGGTGTTCTCTGCTTCTCATAGAGACAGTCTTCCAGTATGGTGAAGAGGAATCTGTGTACCTGTACTGAGCCCAGAGCGGGCTCCACTCTGCACCTCAGGTTTCCAGTCCAATCCCCAGCAGAGCCAGGGGTCAAATCCTTCTGCAGTACAAAATCCAAAAATCTCTAAATTGTTCAGTTGGACAAGAGCTTAGCACAATATAAGTAGGCCTTTGCTGGGGTTTGAGAAATGTGTAAATATATAAAGTTATTTGTTATAATTTTGGTATCTTCTTGATTAGTCTGAGAGTTTTTAGTCTTATAGAAAACACAAGACACTCATAACTTTCTAAAAAAATTTATTGCAGCACGTTTGATTTTACACATTAAAATAAACTCATATTTAGGTTTCCCATATGTGCAGTTTCCCCATTCCTCAGATATATGCCAACACACGCAATCACCCTTCCTGCACGAAATCACCACGAGTTCTTCACCACTGCCCAGTGGGCTCCCCCACCACTTGTCCCCCTCCTCCACCCTCTGCCCCATTCCCTCTTGGTAACCTCAGTTCTAATGCAAGTGTCCAAGGATTGCTTTGATATCCATAACTTTTTAATTAAATTTTCATCATTTTCTGGTTTCTCAATCAAAGCAACAGTAGCTTCAGAGAGCCTCTACATGCACCTTGTAAAGCTCAGGACTCAGGTTCGAGACCCAGATTGGGGAAAACAACCAAAAATAAGTAAATGAGTAAATAAAAGTGTTTCCTCTTCCATTTCCTTTCTTCCTAAAACAAAATAAAACAAAATCATTCTTCCGCCTCTCCTTTCCTTCCTTTTTCTTGCTAAAATAAAAAGAAACAAACAAAACAGAGAGCCTCTGGGCTCACAGGTAAGTATTTCTGAGTGTGACCCAGACACAGACCTGGAATGTGGCACAGTGGAATGTGTGCCCAGGAAGGTGAGCTGGCCAACTATGTCCAGGTAGGCACACCTGACTCTCTCAGTATCCTATACTTAGAAGACATCGTTATTTCTGTCTTGGCATATCCATCTTGACTAGCAGCATTCTTCCCCTTCAAAGTGGCGAGCTAGCACAGTGGTCAAATTTGAGCTGATTTGGGCACTATTTACAATAGCAAAGACATGGAACCAAGCCAAGTACTTGTCAATAGATGAATGGAAAAAGAAGATGTTGCCTATAGACACAATGGAATACTACACAGCTATTAAAAATGATGAAACCCTGCCATTTGCAACAATAAGGTGGATAAAACTAGAGGGGATTATGCTAAGTGAAATAAATCAGGAGAAAGACAAATACCAGATGATCTCACTCATATATAGAATATGAAGAACAAAGCACATGAGCAGACAAATCATAAACAAACACTAATCCTTGGACTCTGGCAACAGAACTGAAGTTATCAGAGGGGAAGGGGTGGGGGTAGGAGCAGAGTAGTGGGTGCAATGAACAGTGTGGGGGAGAGACCATTAGAAATACAATGATGGGTGTGGTGTGTTATCTTACACTTGATAAAGAGTGAACCAGCACATCTAAAACTTAAATTGTGTTGTCAGTCAGTTACCTCAGTAAAATAATTATATATATGCTGATTTGTAAATGGAAAACCATGGAACGGCCACAAAGACAGACAGAAGGCAGAAAGCAGATCCAAACATACCGCCCAGCTTTGGCTGTTTTCAGCCCCAAGCAAATTAGCCTTGCCCTTCCCTGGCCAGGAGACTGTTCTGTGGTTTTGGCACCAGACAGCGACCTGGGAGAGAAAGCAAAGTCTATGGATCTGGTTGCCTTTTCTCCTCAAAGCCAACTCTGGCCTTGTTTTGCTGTGAGCCTGCCACTGTGGGAAAATGGCGAGAGTGTCAAGTTTCCTTCTTTGTCCCCAGCGCCCTTCATTTACCAGGGAGCCAAGCTGGGAACAGAGCCGCCTCTCACACAGCTCATGAATGACTCCATTTTCTCAGGGCAGCCTCTGCTGGCCCATTGTCTAACTGTCATGCCCGCTTGTATAGGTGTTCTTGCAGCCCGGCTGTTATGTAACGCCTGTGCAGGAACATCGCGTGAGAGCCGGCGTGAACAGAGAGGCGGGGGAAAAACCCAGAGGCTAACAAAATGTCTTCCTGGAGAAGGAAAAGAAAAAAATAGAAAAGAAAAAAGAAACAACCCATGTAGACATTTGTCAGCCCCTCCTTTGGCTTGTTTGCCTGAATGATACACGGGGTTGCTGGCATAAGCAATCACTTATGTTCATATCCATGAGGCAGGACATGCCGGATTCATGCCCATGTCACTGCAGCTGCCACCCAGGTGTTCCACAGGACTCTGTCGAGAGATCTCTCTTATGACCTAGGAGGAAAGACTCCCTCCATACAAATACAGAACAACATTAAAAAAGCAAACAAAAATGCTAATAAAAAAAAAGCATAGAGTATACAAAACATGTGGCCAGGGAATCCTATATCGTTGCCATCTAGTCTCCTGTGCTGGCTGGTTGGTCATCACTTTCTCCTCCCCACTCTCCTGCTACATCATTGGCCTGTGAACCCCTCAACCTGCTTAGAAACCCCCAAACATCCTGCTGACTTAGGGCCTTGACTCTACAGCAGAGTTCATGCTCAGAGGTTGCTAGCATTTGATGCCCATGTAGGAGGTCACTATCTCCCACGCTGGTATCACCTGGATGCCATGTTGTTCGGTCAATGGCATCCAATGTCCCTTTGAGTCACACCTCCTATACTGTGGGGACATGAGGAAGGTGGAAGAGGAACTTGTCCTTTGTCTGCCCCAGCATTTTCCTCAAGTTTCTGCTATGGAAGCTCTTGGTGCCAGGAGGGGAGACTTGATAGCAAATGAAATAAGATTCCCTGGCCAGATTGTGTGCCTACGCTACACTTTTGTTTGTTTGCATAGAGTATACCGTGCATTATTCTATACCCCTTGTAAAAGTTGCAATGCATGTTAGCAAAATAAAGCCCTGAAATATTTTCAGTAAAAAAATTGCTCTCTCACTTTGGTTTAACATTTCCCAACTCACTTGACATAGGTCTGCAAGTTCCAAGAGTTCAGGGACTTTGCTTGTATTGTTCATGGTTGAATTTGTCATTTATAGTCTGCTTATGGGTGTTTGACAAGTGTATTAAGTGAAATGGTAGCGAATTGAATGGAACCTTCTTTCCAAGTCATGTCCATTAACCTCCCACAAAACTAACACTCCCAGAACATACTTTGAGAAATGCCAGTCTTTGCCATTTACTTGCTGACAAAGAAAAGAGCAGAACAAGAGCACAGGTAGACCCAAGATGAAGACATCTAGTCTTCACATGATAACGGGCTGCTCAGAGGAGGTGGCTCTATGAATCCTTTGAATGCACCCCTGAGCCACAGGGAAGACGGTGGAGTCAGTCTCTGCTGCTCACTTACTTGTCCTTCCCCGACTCTGGTCCTTTGAAACTCAGTCTTGGGACTTGCCTCAAAGTCGGTTCTTCTGACCCTCTTCTTGGTTATAAAAATTAATTAAAGTGAGACAAAACAAAGCCCTATCGCTATCCTGCTGGCTGGGAGTTTGCAATCTGAGAACCCCATGTTCTAACCTATATTCTGCCATTTATCAGCTTTGAGATATTTAAAAACTTCTTGTGCAAATAGAATCTCATTGTCTGTGTACAATAAAGGCTCTAGCGCCTGTCTTCTGGAGTTGCTGTGCATGTTGAGTATGCACGGCCTCAGCACCACGTCTGGCTTTGAGCCAGGGCAGGTGGCGGGCTGCTACTAATCGGCTGCTCCCCACATGCCTGCTGCTCCCTTGGGCACACCACACCTGCAGGTGAGCCCCCCTGTCCTTCTGCTGGTTTAGCCCAGTGACGCCCAGTTCAGGATCAGTCATCCTCACATCTGAAGACTGTCCCCTCGTGGCTGCTACCCTCAAGGACCCTAACATTCACCTGTCACCACTTCTTGTGTCCCCTTGGAGTCCTCACAGGAAAGGGCAGCCGTCCACCACTAGTGTTTTGCAGTTTACAAAACTAAGCGTGACCTGTAGAGTAGCGGTTAGGTCAATCACCACAGAAGGAGCACAGGCCACACACCCCTGGGTTCGAGTCCCAGGTCCAGGAGGAAACAACCAGTGTGAATAACTTAACAAAAGTAAAATAAAATGCTTTTTCCTTCTCTTTCTTCCTGCCTGCCTGTCTACTTGTCTTCATTCCTACCTGCACCTTTCTTTAAAAGCAAAAACAAAAACAAAAAAACAAAAAACCCTCTAATACATCATCTCAATTATCCTCACAACATGTTCTGCGGGTGGAGTTATCTTCCTACAGATGAAGGAAAAGTGAGTCAGTGACTGGTTGGAGCTTACACAACAAGCAGATGTCAGAGGCTGAGTTTGAACAGAAGTCTCGTGTTAGATGCAGTGCCTCCCTCTCCATCTCAACACAGTTGCCACCTGGTGACTGAGATACAGTGAGAGGCAGAAGTCTGTTCTCCTGTCCCTCAGGACCTCATCATTGACATTCCCTTTTTGCTTCCACATCCATATCAGGACATGGTCCTTCCACAGCAATAGAGAAACCTGGGAGAGAGGGCATGGGGGACAGGAAATGTGACGGAGAGAGCAGGGCATATTCCAGCTGGTTCTTCAGCTCTATCCCACACTAGGAGCCTGCCTCCTGCCCCAAAGGGTCTCCGGTCCCCTTCTGAGGACAGTGGCACATGGGATACCTATGTCCACATCTGGTAGCAGTGAACAAAAAACAGTCAATGAAACATGTAGGAGAAAATTCTGTTTAGCAAACTTGTGTCTAGTGTAAGTAATGATTATTCATTGTCAATGAATAAATTACCCCCAAAACCCTCTAGGAAGGCTTGTTTAGTCCTTGCTGTTGAGAAGAATAAACACATACACACAAACCCCTTTATAGTATAAAGCTAAAAAATAAACAAGTGGTAGTCTTTCTTTTTAGACTGTCTTTTACATCATATCCTACAACAAACATGTACAACCTAATGCCAAATCTTGCATCATTTAAGGATCTAAGATGCCTTTTTCATTGTAAATTAAGGAACATACAGATGTGGATTCAACAAAACATGTTAGGAGTAAGAGGTAATCAAGAGGGACAGTACCATTAGCAAGCACCATGAAAACCCACCAATCTTTGCCCAATCACTGAGGTCAAATACCCTAGAAATAGAGGAAGTAACCAAGGAAAAGAGCAGTGGTCTTCTTTCTCTGTTGGAAGAATTATGTACTAGGAGAAAAAAGGTTCTCATATTCTGCAGGACAGACGACACTTTATCAGGGAACTGAGACCATGATCTGTGAAATGCAGGAAAACAGTGGTAGTCTCTTGCCCTCCAGGTTGGAGGTACCAGGAACAGTCTGTCACCTGCTCTCTTTGTCTGATCTATCTTAACTCCTCTTTCTTTCTCCATCTTCTACAGGACTCTGAAATAGTATCTGCTACATCATCTTTACACAAAAGCCTGAACACAAAGAGTTAAAAATGTACAACAGATGAAACTCAGCAAAAATGCACAGGGCACAAGATGATGTCTGCAATGTGGGTACTGGGGGGCGGAAAGGAGAGAGGGAGAAAGGTGATGGTGAAGGACACTAGAACTCTGGGGGTGGGTACAGTGTGTAATACCCATAGACTGAGAAGCAAGTTCAATATTTTAAAATGAGTATGACTTTGTAAAATGTATATATATAAATATAATTATATTTAAAAATCATAATGACTTGTAATTTTACCTTGCCATCCAAAGGTTTTACTCTAAGGAATCAGAAGAATGGTTCCAGGACACCAATATTAAGAATTAGTCAGAATGCGAAATGAAGGATTAAATCACGTAGGTTCTAATCCCACTAGTAAAGAAGCTAACATCAATAAAAGCAACATATTAATGACTGGAGCTCTATGCTATAAGGCACGGTAAAAAAATGTGAGTCTCTTTTCATGAATTTGAAGAATGAAAAAAATCAAACTGTGTGAGGACTCCAAAAAGAGAAATGAGTCTTCTTCTCAGTATGACCATCTGGATATGTAAAAATATAAATATTAACTTTTCAAATAAATAAATAAATAAATCTTTAGCATATAGTTATAGTACTAATACTAATAGTATTAAAAGTTAAGATAAAACTCAAGAAATAAACTATCAATTACAATAGCAAAAACTTGGAAACTATGCATTCTGATTTTGATTAACCTTAAAGATGATTTTTCAATTAAATTCTTTAAACTGAAAAACTGAAGCTCCATGTTGGTTATTAAGGATCCATTAAGTGCCACTGGACTACCTTCAATTTTTTAACATATGAGTGAAAGTATGGGTTACATTTTATGACTGAGTTCTGTCATAGGGGCATGAAAGGTCATTCAGATCAGCTTGGGAAGATGATTCCTGAAGGAGTATGAATCATAAAACAGAGAAATAAGGGAAGGAAGAGAAAGTCATACAGAAGAAATAACAAGAAAGCTCAGAAGTACGAAATATTTGATTATTTAGACTATGACCTTCATGAAAGGGGACAGTGGAAAATGAAGACTTGAGATGTAGACAAGAACCAGGTTATGAACTGTTTTATAAGCTGTAACAAGGAGACTGGGTTGTCTATGAATGTCAGGAAAGCACAGAAGAGCCTTAAATAATACAGTGCTGACATGTGGTCATTCTACTGTGGAGTGTCATTTAGAGAGAATGGAAGGGAGACTTAAGAGGTCAGTGCTGAACTCCAGGTGAGCAGTGACAAGAACCCATGTCAAAACTTTCAGAGTGGTGGTAACCAGGATAGGAACAAATATGAGAAATGTTTGGGACACAAACTCACCACACTTGGTGTTTGGGGTAGGACAGAGTAAGGAATGACCAGTAGGATTCTAGGAAACTGGCAGAAAGCAGTGGCACCGCTGAAGAAGTAAATAAGGAGAAAAAGAAATAATTCGAAAGGAGAAAAGAAATGCTGGGGTCTCTTTAAGGCATGTTGAAGTTTGATTGACTGAGTGTATTAATCTTGTAACTTGTACTAGCCCATCTGATAGTCCTCTATAATCACAGAGAACTCTGGGAAAGAAATTAAGTTTAGGCATGCCCTGGCTGAGTAGCAGTTAGGTCAATCGCCTCCAAAGGAGCAAGCCACATACACCTGAGTTTGAGTCCTGGGCCTGGGGAGAGGCAAAAGGTGTGAACAACTAAATAAAGTAAAGATGCTTCTTCTTTCTTCTCTTCCTACCTATCTGCCTGCTCACCTTCATTTCTGCCTATACCTTTCCTGAAAGAAAAGAGAAAGAAAGTCCAGCTGTGAAATTTAACTTGAAGGATTTAGAGAGACTGAAAATGGAGAATCTGTATTTACAGGCCTTTTCCACTCATACTGTTTTCTTCCTTAATAAATTTTTGTAGAGGTAACATTGTTTTACATTATATAAGTTTTAGGCATGCAGGGTCAGTCTTCACCAAACATATTGTATCACACTATACTCACCATTGCTTATATCCTATAAATTGTATCTTAAAAAGGGAAGTCATGAATAAAATATATTTTGTGATATACTGGATGAAACATTTTAGGTTGAGAAGCTTTAATGGCTTAAGTATAAGTTGCCTTTATTAACATTTTGTGTATTTCATTGATTTACCTGTTCTTTCTTTACTCAAAAATACCATCTGAACATTTGCTGTTCTAGGTGCCAAGGATATGATGAATCAGATTTAAAGGACATCTTTAAGGGACTCACTATTAAATATTAAAAAATTATTTTATGTATGCAGCTGCCTATGCAAAACTCTAATTCAATTTGAAATGTTGCTTTGTTTTCTTCAGTTAAAGAATGATTCATGAAAAACAAACAAACCACATTTTGTAGTCAGCCTTCTCTGAGCTATTCTAGTGAGTTATTTAGCCTAATCAAGTTTGAAAATGTCAAACTACATAATTTAGACCAATTTTCCTATTGACAGTAACCAATAAAATCTTTAACAACAACAAAAAAAAGAACTAACAAGAGTGAAGAATTATCAGGTCAACTCGGAGGCCCAGAGAAGTAAATTGGAAAAACTGGTAAATAGGGTTTCTTTACACTGGGAGCATTTAGTAATTTCTAAGGAGTTACAGAAAAACTGAGAGACTGAATGTAGGGAGTAGATTTCAGTCTGGGGCCTCCCCAGGTGAAAGGGCCTATGGTCCATGCCTTCACTTTTGAGTCAAGATGTTGAAAAGGTAAGGATGAATTACAAGTAAAGAAACCCTCCCAGGCACTTCAGCTTAGAGTCATCCCAACTGCCTGGAAGAAAAACATGTAAACATGCAAATTCTCTAAAGAAAGAATATATTTCTACAAACAATATTGTACATACAATTATTGACACATAACTTTAAAATAGGCACATGAATAAGAAAATATAAAAAGTTGCAGAAACAAAGAACAGCAGGAATAGATTCACATGGGATATAAATATTTGAGTAATCAAAAATAATCTAATATAGATATTCTGTATCTGTTAATTTTCCAACCAGCAAAAGATGGCACAGCCAAATTATATTTTGCAGGAGAATTTAATAAAAAATTAATCATTGATAATGGGAAGACACAATCTAGTGCCCTGGAAATATTACCAAAGAAAGTCTTAGAGTGAAAAGCTATAAGGAAGCCCTATCATAACCTTGATATAGAGGCCATGATCAGTCAATGTGGCCATCACACAGTAGCCTTACTAAGAGAGATCAAGTACAACAATAGACCAAGTACAACAATATCGAGTCTCTTCTTACCTCTGGTTATACTCACACTTCCATTATCCAAATATAGATTGCAGCCATAGAAAATAAAGTCCATTCATAAATCCCAGCTCAGGTTTCTGGGGTGATAGCAAGCTGCGGTAGGTGCAGTAGGGTGAAGACATAGCAGAAGTGACAAACAGAAGATACACAACACAAGCTATTAACTTTCCAAGAAAGTAAAAGAAATGATTGAGGATTTAGAATAAGATCCAGAAACAATATGAAAGGGACAAAAATAAATTCTAAAAGTTAAAAAAATAAAATTATCAAAATTAATAACTTTAATTTTGAATTAAATAAAATGAATACCACTAGCAGTTGGTTAAGACACAAATGAAGCAAAAATTTATGATGTCAGATCAGTCAGAAGATATATATTAAGAATATATTTCTACGGAGAGAAAAGGATGAGAATATGAAAGATATTTAGAGATTCAGTGAGAAGATCTAATATAGTTAGAAGATCAGATGAAAGTAAAAGGTATAGAGGACAGAATCAATATTTGAAGAAATAATGACTGTGAATTCTCAAACCAAATGAAAGACAGCCAGAGGAAAAGAAACAGATTACCCTCAAATGAACAGCATAAGACTTAGAGCTAACTTCAAAAAAGAACAATGGAAACCAGGGGACAGCGAGATGACATTGTTTAAAGACTAAAAGAAACTACCTGCTCATCTAAAATGCTATGTCCAGGGGAAAATATCTACTAAGAAAGAAGGTTAAAAATATTTTTATATAAACTGCATACAGACAAAACCTGAGAGAATTGTCAGTAGCAGAATCACACTTTCTTTTAGGGTGACTTCACACCGATACCAAAAGCTGACAGAGACCTCACCAAGAAAGAAAATTACAGACCAATATATCTAATGGAAATAGATGCAAAAATTCTCAACAAAATATTAGCAAACCAAATCCAAAAAAGCATCAAAAGGATCATCCATCATGACCAAGTGGGATTTGTTCCAGAGATGCAAGGATGGTTCAACATATATAAATTTATTTATGTACTACACCATATTAACAAGAGCAAGGTGAAAAACCACATGATCATATCAATAGATGAAAAGAAATCTTTTGAGAAGATTCCGCACTGATTTATGATAAAACCCTGTATGAAACAGGGATAGGATAGAAGGTATATGCCTCAACATAATAAAGGCCATATAGACAAAGCCACAGCCAACATCAGAGTCAATAATGAGAAACTGAAAGCATTTCCTCTAAGAACAAGGCAAGGCTGTCCACTCACCACTGCTTTTAATATCATATTGGAGATCTTAGCCATAGTAATTAGGCAAGAAAAAGAAATAAAAGGAATCCAAATTGGAAAGAAGGAAGTAAAACTATCATTATTTGTAGATGACATTATATATATATATATATATATATACATATATATGTATATATATTCCTTAAAACTCTGTCCAAAAACTACTAGAATTAATCAAGGAATACAGTAAAGTAGCAGACTACAAAATCCATGCTCAAAACTCTGTTGCATTTTTGTAAGGAAACATGCTCTAAGAAAATGAAATCAATAAAGCCACACCATTTAAAATAGAAGCAAAAATAATAAAATATCTTGGAATATTGGGGATAAAGAAGGAGACAGACCTGTACAATGAGAACTACAAGTCCTCATTAAAAGAAACAGGGGAGGAACATAAAGAGATAGAAAGACATCCTCTGCTCATGGTTGAGAGGAACCAACATTATTAGAATGATCATTTTACATAAAGCAATATACAGATTTAATACAATTATCATTAAAATCACAGGGCTAATTTCAAGAAAATAGAACAAAAAAATCTTAAAATTTATATGGAAAAATATGCTGAATAGTCAAATCAATTATGAGAAAAAAGAATGAATCTGGAGGGATTGCACTCCCAGACACTGAAGTATACTACAAGGCAATACTGACCTAAATAGTGTGGGCACAATCAGTGGAATAGAAATAAATCAACAGAAATTGACTCACTCACATACATTCTGTTAATCGACAACAAAGGAGCCAAAAGCAAACAATAGAGAAAGTAAAGTCTCTTCAATAAATGGTGCTGAGAAAACTACATAGTTCCATGCAAAAGAATGAAGCCAGATTAGTCTCTAACACCATTCATGAAAATTAACTCAAAATGGACTAAAGATTGGAACATAATACCAGAAACCATAAAATTCTTGAAAGACAACATAGGAAAGGCATTTCACGACATCGGCCTTAGAGAGGTCTTTGGGGACTCAACCAGCATCAAGGGAAACAAAAAGAAAAATTAACAACTGGGACTACATCAAACTAAAGAGCTTCTTTACAACAAAAGAAAACATCACAAAAACAAAAAGGCAATCTACTAACTGCGAGAAGATATTTGGATTCCATATTTCTGACATGGCTTAATATCCAAAATATACAAAGACTCATAAAACTCAATAACAGAAAAACAGGCAATCTAATCAAAAAATGGGAAGAGCAATTGGAGAGACATTTTTCCAAAGAGGATATACAGATGGCCAATAGGTACATGAAAAAATGCTCCTACTCACTGGCTGCAAGGGAAATGTGAATCAAAACAACAGTGATATATACGCCTGAGAGATTAGCTATTAACCAAAAACCTGGAAACAACAAAAGTTGGTGAGGATGTGGAGATAAGGGAAAACTTTTAGTCTATTGGTGGGAGTGAAAATTGGTGCAACCCCTATGAAAAGCAGTGTGGAGATTCCTCACAAAATTGAAAATGGGAATCCCATATGATACCACTATCCCACTTCTGGGTGTTCACTCAAAAACACAAAAACACTAATTTGCAGAGATTTATGCACCCCCATGTTTATTGCAGCCCTATTCACAGCAGCTAAGAACTGGAAACTACCTAAGTGCTCAACTTCAGATGAATGGATAAAGAAGATGTGGTAAATATACACAATGGAATACTGCATAGTCCTAGAAGAGATGAAATCCTGTCATTTAATGTAGAGGGGATGGATTTAGGGAAGATTACGCTAAGCGAAATAAGTCAAAAGAAGAAAGATAGATACCAGATGACCTCACTCATAGGTGGAATGTGAATAGTAAAAACAAGGGAACAGAGGAAACAAAACCAAACTTTGGACACTTGCAATAGAACTAAAGTTACAAAGAGGGAATGGAATGGTGGTAGGGAGTGATGTGGTGGAGGGGCCCACTGGACAATGGTGAAGAACACTTGGTGATTTGGTGTAGGGCAGGGTGTGTCAATGTTTATCTAAGGAATCAGGAAATTGCATATATGGGAAACCTACACATATGAGTTTATTTTAATTTGTAAAATAACTTTACTGCAATAAAATATTTAAAAAAAGAAAAAAAAAACAGAAAAGATGGCGATACTGAATATGTTAAGTAAAATAGTAGACTTATACCCAAATATGTCACTAAATGTTAATGTACTCCAATTAATAAAAAATAGTTCCAGACAAGACTTATTATAGGAAAGAAATATCAGCTATGTACTATAAGAGGCATATATCTTAAGCATAACAACATAAAAATATTAAAAGGAAAAGAACAAAAAATCACCAGGTATGAATAACTAACATCAAGTTAGGAAAACCATATTCATTATACGAAGTAGAATGTAATACAAAAGTCACTATTCATGAACAAGAGAAAGCCACTTTATTACGATAAGGTTAAATTCAACAGAAAAATGTAATAATTACTAACATAGTCTCAAAATATATAAAGCAAAACTGGGAGAAAAACAATGATAACTGGGAGAGTTTTAACATACTTTTCACAATTAAGTGATATAGCAAGCAGACAAAAACCATTAATGATATAGATTTGAACAACACAGTCAATACACTTGATCTCATGGAAATCTATAAGACACATACAATAAAATCAGACTCCATATATTTTTTCTAACACACAAAGAGAATTAAAGAAATTGATCACATGCTTGATCATAAAAGCAAGCCTTAATAAATTTCAAAATATTTCTTATTCAAGGTATTTCTCTGAAAAAAAAAGTGACAGATAATTAGAAAGTCCTCTACCATGGTGGAATTAGAATCAAATTGTAAAGGTATTATTTCCCTAAAATTGACCTACAGATTCAAACAATCTCCAAAAAAATTAATGACACCAGCTGATTCTAATCTTAATGAATACATGAATATATATAATTTTATGAATATATGAATTTTTATTAATTTATAAATCAGTGAGTTTATAAAGCATTAAGAACAACCAAGACACTCTTGAAGATGAACAGAGTGGGAGGACTTGCTCTACTGAATAAGATGACTAGTGACAAAGTCACAGTAATTAGGATTGTGGGACTGGAGCAAGGGTAGTCAAATAGAGTTGTGGGAGTAAAAGGAAAGCCAATGTGTGGACACCTGATTTGTTAATGGTTTGCACTGCAGAGCAGTGAGGGGAGGTTGGTCTTTTCACCAGATGTACGAAGACATCTGGGATATTCATAACAAACACCAAAAAGTAAGTGTAATCCCTACCTCACACCATCATAAAAATTAATTTCTGATCTATGTTAGATATAAATATGAAAGGTAAAACAATACAATTGCTAAAGAAAGCATAGGAAAATAGCATTATAATGCTGAGAGACACATTTCTTCAATAGACACAAAAAAACCTATCATAAATAAAAGATTGATAATTGGACTATACTAAAATTAATAACTTTCATTCACCAAAATACCTAATAAGGTGAACAGATAAGTCATACATATAAGATAATTGCAATAACATATAACTATGTCCAAATTATGTAACAAAATTACTGTAAATCAACAAGAAAAAGAAACCCAACAAAAAAGTGGAATTTGAATAATCACTTTATAAAAGAGATAATTCAAATGACATTGAGTTGCCACTACATATCCACTAGAATGACTAAAGCTAAAAAGATTGAGATTATTAAGCAATGACAATGTGGAGAAACATAACCCATTATATTGCTGATGAGAATAGAACTACTTAGAACATTGACATAATTTACTAAGGTACCTGTGACCCAAGAACTTCACTCCTAGGCATACACCACCAGAAATGTGAGTACATGGGCACCAAAAGAAATGTGCAGGAATATTTGTCATAATATTAACCCAAAAGTCCATCAACAATAGAATGGAGACATTGTGTTCCACTCATACAATGAAATATCACAAAGATGTGAAAGCTACAACCATAATTAATAATGTGAATAAAATTTCTGATTATAATATTGAGCAAAAGAAACCAGACACAAAAAGATCACCCACTGTATGATTCCATCCACATAATTGTTTTAAATATAATTAAGCCATGTTTAGTGATTAATTCTTAGGTGGTGAAACCACGAAGAAAAGCAAGCAAATGATTTCCTTAAAAAACAGGGTAGTGTTTTTCCTTTGAAGGGAACAGAGGAGGTAAGAATTGAGAAAGGTCACGGGGCCACTTCTAGACTTCTGGCAACATCAATTTCTTGATCTCACATGGCTACTTGTTTTGTAAAAAATCCTAGGGCTGAACATCTTTGCTTGGTGCACTCTTTGGTCAGTATATCATAGTTGAAACTGAAATCAGGTTTCACATACATGTTTAGCACAATATAGATTTCAGCACCTAGCCTCATACCTAACAAAATAGATGCTCAAAGAACATGAGATTGCTTCTCTACCCACAACGCTTTTTTCTTCCCAGCAGAGAGACAAGAAAAAGACAAAATGTGAATTTTCATTATCATCTCACTTGCCAAGTACAGGGACCAACATTCTCTCACTTTCCTACAATATTCTCATTGCCATGTCAACTGCGACCACAGCTGGAGTTTGTGAAGAGAAAGAGAAGTGGACATGGGCAGCCTTGAACTTGATATCCCTTGCAGGAGGAAAATCTTGCATCGCTGCATTGCTGGAGCCCTAAGCCGAAAGTGCCCATTAACGGATATGTTTGTTTTATATTTTATTTTCCTTTCCAAAAAACAAAGCCAAAGCATTGTTTAAAGGCTTACCTTTGCTGTAGGTTGCACCTAATCCTATAATCAATGGGTGAATATTTATCAAGCCAGACATTCTTTGTGTGTCAGCAAAACAAGAGGCAGGCAATAAGAACATTGTCTTCCAAGAGACAGTTGGGGAGGGTGATGGGAGGGTTGGGTAGTGGCACAGTGAACTGTGGGCTGCAGGGAGCAGTCCCTAACCAGTTTCTGTTCCAGAGGGCACGTTTCAGCCTGCACCCTGGGCTGGTATCTGCATCCACCCACCAGCTCCCAAGCCTCCGCTCACTACTCCTCAGTCATTTGACATGTTTAGAACTGGAAGAAAGGCAAATGAAACTTGGCAAAAATACTCCAACTCTATCAGATAAGAAATTAAAGATATCTGAATATCAAAGCTGTTACCAAGATCACCTCTAAATTGCCTTCCTACAAGCCCTCCTCCCCTCCACACTCCACACCCACCTGCCACTTACACTTTAAAAATACCAACCTTGGAAAGAGATGGAAAGAATGAGATTCTGGACCTAAAAGGTAGCAACAAGTCCAAAGTGTCAAAACCTGAAATCACAAAGGACCTCAGAAGCTTATTTGCAGCTGATGTTGAAATTCTTTCCTGTAAATCACAAAGGAAATTCTGCTTTTAACAATACTTCTGAAGGGAGTTGGGTCTAGGATTCCTTGTGGACTGGAGAGGTGGCAGGAGTCAGGAAAGGACATGTGGGCTTCACGTTCTTGGACCTGTGCAATCAGGCAACAGGGTTGCCTCGTTCTGCTGGGTTAGTAGAAGTGAAACTCTCTGAGGACTTGATCATTAATTGATTAACTCAGGAAATAGTTATTGAGCATGTAGAATACATGCGTGCTGTGTTAGGGGCAGGAGTTAGACTGGCCAATCAGAGAGACTGCGCCTCACCCTATGGAGTGTAAGAACTGGAGGAAACGGCCTCAAGTGGGCCCGGGAGGCCCATGTACACATTGGCATTGCAAGGTGGCCAGTCTTGAAAAGGAGGAAAGGCAGAGAATTTGCAGTCCAGAATAACCACCATTCCTCCCTCTCTAGTCTGCAGGAACCTGGCAGGGGGAAGGTGTGAAGAAGAAGAAAGCAGAAGAGATCTCTAGCACCTACCTGTACATAGACATGATGGCCAGGGAAAGGGAAGCCCACGGACATGACTGGGCAGACTGGACATCCATGGCAGCATATAAAATGTGTCAAGAATCAGGGAGATTAACTAAAAGCCCAAACAGGTGCACCCTGGTGGAGTAGCAGCTTGATTGGTTGCCTTTGGCTGACGCAGTCCACATACATCCTGGAAACCCCAGTTTGCATCCAGGGATTTGGGGTAAGGGTGGGAAACAACCAAGATGAATAACTAAATGATACAAATAAAGTGCCTCCTCCTCCTCTCTCTTCCTGCCTTCCTGCTCACCTTCATTCTTGCCTGCACCTTTCCTTAAAAAAAAAAAAGTCAGAACAAAGCCATCTGCAAAATTAACCACAATCATCAGAGTAACACTTGACTATCGTCTTTCAGAGAGCCCAAAATTAAAAGGAATGGAAAATAAACATAATTGGCAGATGCTGAAGACCCAAAGCTCACCCCAGAAGGGTACTCACTACCAGTCTGCAACTCGGTGGAAAGCTGAATGTATGATGTCCCATCCATCTAAGGGAAGTCAAGTGACAATGCTGGCCTGCCTATTTGATCAGGCTGATTTCCCAAACAGACTGATGTAGGAACAGCAGAGAGATCTGGAAGGGGAGGACTTTCTGTCTTGATTCTATTACGGATTCTTCTGCATTATCCTTGGCAAGACTCGTCCTCAACGGTTTCCTCATTTAAGAAGTGAGAGGGCTAAAACAGAACATCCCAAGTGTCTCAGAGCTGGTCTCTCATGGATGCCCCAGTCTGACATGAAGAACCAAGAACAGGGGAGGACAGCCCCACAGGCAAAGGAGAAGCTCAAATTCTTCTATCTCTTTATCCTTTCTCTTAATCAAAGAAGCCATCTGTTAGCCCCTGGGCCTCCACCTTTCCCCTGATTCAGAAATGAACTTTTGTCCTTATTCTCTTGAGGAATGTAGTTTGGAAAGGTCTTAATCCAAAAGATAGTTTATCTGTAAATAGTCCTCTCTACATAAGAAACTTATCTCCTAGACACTGGTGACAGTTTCCTCTCTCCCCGAACACCCCACATCCTCTTTCTAGGCCTTGGTTGAGGATATAAATCATGGGTCTGCCCCAGCTACCTCAGAATTTATCACCATGTAAATTCACCATACGTATGTTATTACATTTTCTCTTACTAATTGCACATAGTGTTAATTTGTTCATTCATACAGCCTGTGAAGAACCTCAGAGAAATGGGGAACGTTTGCCTTTGACCCCCACTAAAGCTTCAAAACACTCATTCTAGCCATTCCAATGCCATTACCTTTATATGCTTACTGCCAAAATCAAATAGTATAGCACCAATATACCCTGTGTCCTCCTTTTTATAATTTCTCCAATATTTATAAAGTGTCTTCCAGCCAAATTAGAGCAGGAAAAATTGACTTGAATATCCAGAGCGAGGGAATGTGTGGCCATCCCTTGCATGGGATGACATCATGACGCCTTCATAGTTACAGCAGACAGTCAAGGGCACTGCAGACCCCAGCCATCTCAGAGTGCTGAATCACTCAGAACTTCCTGTGCCCTCACACATGGCAGGGATGCAATAAACAGATAGCCATAGACTACTGTGTAGTTGGGTTTTACTCTTTAAATCTTTAAGCCTTTTCTCCACTACTGGATTATAGGACAATTGAGGACTTATCAATATGCTTCTTTAATTTTCCCTCAGTATTGGTAATTATCAGTGTTAATAGGACACATTCAACATATATCTTCCAAATGTTTATTGAATGGCTCCTATGACAGACCTTGAGCTATAATAACAGATGGTGTTTTTAAAAGGTTCAAGGAACTCTCCAGCCAGATACTTACTCTTACAACACTGCTGTCAACCACTTTGCAAAAATAGCCCATCAGATCAATATTTGTCCCTAGAATAGCTGCCATCCAAGTGTGGCAGGGACGGGAACCATTCCTGCCTTCACACAGGCCAGGCCCAGCCTGCTGTCCACGGTGGGGCAGAGCCGGTCCTTGTCCCCGGGACCTGGGAGACACCGTTGAGTTTGACAGGAAAAGTAAATTACTGCTACAAGTTTTAGTGGGTCAGTAGGGTTCCAAAGTTCACCCAAAAGACAAAAAAGTGAATTCAGCATAGGCATTTGACTAGCTTGTTGTCAGTCTAATTGTTTTCTGAGATTCTGATTGTGGAATTGAGGGGGAGAGAGAGCAGTAGGACGACAGGGTGTCAGGAGCTGAGAAGGGAGAGTCAAGCAAGAGGAACATTTTGGAGGGACACTGAAGCTGTGTCAGCGTCTCCTCAGGTGACAGACAAAGTGGCAGCAGCAGTTATAAACTTCATCCCTTTGATAAAAATGAATGGTACAGAAAACCTGGGTCTGTTTTATTTTCACATCTATTCCTATGAAACAAATGTAGGAATGCAGCTGATCCTTGTCCCACACAAGAGTTCAGGCCTGTTGACACCTGAGCAAATCCCATGTACTTTCCAGGAACCTAAGTTCCAAGACCAGGTACCACCCTCTGAACTGCTATCAGCGACCTGGAAGCCAGGTGGGGGCATTCTTTGCTAGCACATTTCTTGGAAAGATGAAGAATGATAGTGAAGAATTTCTTAGATATTTCCTTACCGGCCTCCCACCCCTCTCTACCGATCAAAGTGAGGGTTGAAGTAGTCATTCAGCTGAAGGCCACAGGGACATCCAATCTTTGCCATGATCCATGTCCACTCACACTGATGAACTCATTCTAGGCCTCGGAGAATTCAGACTCGCCCTGAAGCAGAATGAATTGTGGCTTTGGTAAAGGTTGATTCTCTATAATCCAAATGCAAGGATACAACAGCCTTGAGGTCAGTGACCAGGGGTCCCAGAATCAGATTGAGTTTAGAGAGAATGGGAACCAAGAACCTTCATGGGGATGGTGTGAAGTTTAGCTCTTTCCACGTTCAAGTCCTATAGGATGTCAGGCACCAAGACAAAGGGAGTGTTAGAAACATCTCCCCTGAACTCTGCTGTCTCAGAGTATCAATTTAATAATAGATCAGCTCTATTGAGTTCCAGAGCTGAAAGCCACAAAATCTCAGAGTTGGAAGAGGTTGAAGAAGCTATCCATCCTTACCTCTCCTAGATGTGAACACACTGCAGCCAAGGCCAAAGGGTCATCTATTAATTTCTCCTAATAACAGGCTTATGTTTCCCCTTTCTCTGGGTTAGATATTCTCAGTTGCTTTAGTCATTCCTTATAAAATATGACACTAGACATAGATATGTGGTCACCAAGCATCCTTGGTATATAAACATGATGACACAGGATAGCCACATGGACCAATGACCCTGTGGGCCACACACTCAGTGCTGCAGGAGTACAGGGAAAGGAGTGCAGGCAGGACTCAGAATACTTGATGACTAAGAGGACTGCTCTGAAGGATGAAAGGGTTTACCAGATGGACAAACAGGAATCAAGGGAGTTTTTGGCAAAAGAGCTAGTATTTACTCATGTATTCCTGTTGTCATTCATTTAGTCACACTCATTAATTTATTCAACCATTATTTGATGAGAACAGTCTTGATTTATAATATTTGCTCTAAGTAGGAAAAATGAAAGCAAAAAGAGAAACATCGTCTCTGTCCTCAAGTAGCTTACAGTCTAGTTTGGAATCTAAATATGAAATAAGGCAAAAACCACAGCGTGAGCAAGGACAATACCAGGGAAAACAGATGTTTTGAGAGCCTGTAGGAGGACATGAAATCTATCAGCAGAAGCATAAATGAACCAGTTTGGTGATCGCAGGAAAACCTGGCAGTCTGGAGTCTCTGGAAGAGTTAAGGAAAATGAGGTTTCAGAACAAAGCTAGAAAGCAGAGCCTTGGGTTTTATTCCTTCAACACTTCAACAATGGGAGAAAGAACAATGAGGATTCTCTTTTCCAGTTTCAGCAAATATAGGCAGAACTAGTTACTACTAGTTTATGAGCATTGATGTTAAATGAAAAACAACAAGACTTTTTCAAGTTTTAGAAATTAACCTGAGATGACAGAAACTAGGAAGCAATGTCGATTTTGGGAAGTTGACATGCAAACCTAGCCACCTCTCCCAAGCAGGGAGCATGAGATGTAAGAATGAAGGTGGATTTTAATTGGCGTTTCTTTTCATCCTCAGAAATATGTATATTTTACAACATCTATCCTGAGATCAGAACAAAAGGCTGAGGACAGCACAGAAATGCCTCTCTGGCATTTCAGAATCGTCACAGCTTGTTCATGAATAATATCTTCTAAAGTCTCTCCATTAACAGTTAAAACATGATCACCTTGCTTCAATTGGTCATCATCTATAGCTGTGCCCTTTGCAAACAGAGTCAACACACATTGGCATGTCTCCATGGGGGTTTCCATAACCCCCTAGAATATTAAACTTTAATCCTTAAGAATTTTTCTCCAAAGTAATCATCTTAGGTGGAGTCGACTTTGTGTCTTCCAAATGGTGTTCAGCAGTGGCTGAGCCAAGATAGTAGCCTGTAGACATGTTTTCAAGATGAGTTGTTACAGTGTTTCTACTGGTATCTGATACAACCTGGCAGAGAAGATAGAATAAGACAATTCTCTATCAGTCCAGGGCAGAATTAGAGAAACCTTACTATACCCATGGTCAGTTCTCCATCCTCCTTGAAAACTTTAAATAAGTAAGTGATGTCATCCTATTTATCATCAGTGGAAAGCACTGTGGCTAGTACAGATTGTTGTCAGAGAAGGGGAAGGTGGATATGAGTTTCTGTAGCTTCCATGGGTTTCGTATTTCCTCTCTGTCACCATACTGGGTCATATTCCCCCTTTAAGCAGAGTGGAGTGAAATATCACAGATGTGATTTGACTGGCTCATATTGCAATACGGTAGTTTATTATTGTAGATGCCATTCTTCTGTTATTTCTGCCTAGGATGACAAAAGCTTTTTTTAAACAAATCGCACTGCTCCTTCACATGGAACTTAATGTCATCATAAATTGCATAGTCACTTTCTCATTTACTATGGCCCAACACTCTTTCTTTCATCTGATATAAATATCAGTTCTTGCTACCAAAGTACAAAAATTCACATTTATCCTTTTAAAACATCATTGTGTATTGTCAACATATTTCTATCTTGTCTAGCTTTGTAACAGCTACAGATTGGACTGTCATGTCATTTATGCCTTTGTTCAAGTTCTAGACAAAATTCGAAGTGGGTCAAGGTGAAAGAGGGACAACTTTGCCACTTATAAATTCAAATATTAAAGCAACTTCACAATTTGCCACCAGACTGAAAAAAAATCCATTTTTTGTCAAACACCATGTTGAAACATGGGCAAACCAGAGCTGGCATTGTCCATATATCCAGGGACACTTCTAAATAAAAGAACGCACTTCACCTGGAAACAGTAAAAACCTGTTTTCGGTGAACTAATCTTGAATTCTAGTTATCACCACTTTCTTTTACAAGGATCCATTGACTATTCTTGTTCATTTCTCAATCTCTGCCTTACCTGAACTTTCAGCAGGAGTTGATCCAGTGACCTGCTCTTTAAAACCTTGTCTTCATCAACCCCCCAGGGCACAACCCAGCCCCTTTGGTTGTCCTACCTCTTTGGATGCTCTTTTTAGGTCTTCCTGTGCAGTTTTTTTCCTCCTTGTCTCAATATCTCAACATTTAGTGTGCTTGGTTCCTGAATTTCCCCTCTTTTCTACTTCTACTAATTTCACCATTCTCAAGGATGTACCTTGGCCTCTTTCTTGAGCTCCAGACTCATGAATCCAACTACCTGCCACATTTTGCTTCTTGGGTGTCAAATAAGCAACAAAATGTGACATATTCAAGAACAAGATCCTCATCTCCCATCCCCTAAGTCAGGTACTTTTCTCATCATCCCACTTCAGTTAGTGCCACTCCATCATTCTAGCTCATCAAGCCAACATGCTTGAAATTTACCATGACTTCTCTCTTTCCTTCTCATCCTTATTCAATATTAGCAAAATCTGATTGTTTCTATTCAAAATTTGACTACTTTTAGGACAATGCCTCCACACCTTCTTTGGCTACAGCCTAATACAAGCCTTCACCACCGTACAAGAGCTTTGTAATAAGGTCCCCTGCTTTCATGACTCTCTTCAGTGTCTGACACTGGAGAGTGAGCCTTTAAAATGTAAACCATCTTTGCACACCCTGAGGGCCTAGCAGATAAGATCACTGGAATTTAGTCCACATTCATCCAAAATCCAGAGGGAAAAACCAAGTTAAACAACCAAATAAAACAAATGAATGTTTCTATCTACTCTCACTTCTTAAAAAAGTATAAATTATCTTTTTTTTTAACAGTTGTCTAGAATCCCACTGAATATATGCACCATAAATTCTTTATCCAGTCATCTGTTGACAGGTATTTAGGTTGTTTCCACATCTTAGCTATTGTGCTGCTATGAACATAGCAGTGCAGGTGTTCTTTTCTGATTAGTGTTTTTGTATTCTGTAGGTATATGTAGGAAGTACATAAAGAGAAGTACAGGGTGGTTTCACTCCTATGTGGTATACAAAGGGAAAAAAACACAAATGAACAGACAAATCTCAACAAAATTCATAGGATACAAGATTGTGGCTGGGTGGGAGGGGATAGAAGGAACAAAGGAAGGAAGGAGGGAACAAGATGATGGTAAAGGGCATTAGAATGCTGGTGGTAGGTGTGGTGTGAAATGTGCAAAGATTGAGATGCAAATAATCCAACATCCTAAAATACATATAGCAAAAAATAAAAGAAATGATGAAACTATCTTAAAATAATACATAAATAAATAAAATGTAAATCATGTCACTCCTCTTGTCAATGACCACCATCTTTCCATCTTTCTATCCTTCCTAGGTAGCATTCCTGGTTCTCACAGGGCTGTAGTCAGGTCTGCTGTATTTCTACTGACTCATCATCTCCTCATGGCTCCATTGCAGTCACAGTGACTCCCTGTCTTGTTGGAAAGATGCTAGGCATACATCCCTCTTGGGCACCTGGCACTGCAGTTTTTTCTCCAGAAAGCCATGTGTCTCTGGATTTTACCCGAAAGTATTCTTATGTCAAAGACCTTACCTAATTCCCCTCTTTAAAACTGAAAACTTCTCCATCCATTGCACCATACTTTGTTTTCCTCCATATTATCTATCAGCAATCATCATAATATATATTTACTTACATTTTAAAGCATAAGTTTCTCCCTAGATCTACTACAAAGGAGAAACCATAGATTTCTATTTATTTGACTCCTTTGTTCTCAGGGCCCTGTGCAGAGCCTGGCACATAGTATGCATGTAATAATATTATAGTCAGAAATGTTGCCTGACATTGATAGTGTTAAGAAAACTTACTTCTCTTCTTTTCAAAATTGGAAAGTATCTGTTCATCTCTGACTTCTAGACTTTTCTTTTATTCCCATGGTGCTTAATAGACTACAATTAGATCAGTCACATAATAGTCAGAGTAGTAGCAGCAGCTAACAATTGTTGAGTATTAATGGGTGCTAGGCTGAGTATTAAAAATAGATAGAATGCTATTTAAACCCTTCCACAGCTATATGAAGTAGGTACTTTTATTTTGCCCATTTATCAGGTAAAAAACCCAAGACCCAGATTGGTTAGGTAATTTCTACAAAGTCACATAACTAGCAAGTGTGTGAGCAATATTCATGTCCAAGCTCCAGGCCTGTGTTTTTAACTACCCTCCATAACAGTGATCCCTTTCTGAAATTTTGTTAGAGTTGGCATGGGATTCACTTGGGCCAGGATATGTCAACTAACTTGAGGAATAAGTTTCATCCTAACATACTCCTCATTGGGGATTTTTACGTCTTCTGTTCTTGGCAGACTTCAAATCAGTACAGTCACTTAAAATCTTACAATCATTTTTGACAAAGGAGTTGGAAGCAAAGTAGAAATGGATAGGATTGTTTTTCTGTCATTCAATAGCACCCCACCATCCATCCTTAGGTACAGATGTAGGTCTCCTTTAACATGTTTCAGATACTCTAGTTCAATTTTCCCAACATTATTCTGATAGCTCCTTACCAGTGCTTTATGATTTTATGTTGTTTTTGGTCAAAGGTACTCTTCCTCCCTTTTGTACATTTCTTTTGTGAGACAGAGCTCATCTGAAAATTCCCTGGGTAGCCACTTCTGCCAATTTATTTACTTAGCCATGTTCACGAAAATGATCTTTTTAGATCCCCTCTTCTTATCTCAGCAGCAGTTGATTCCCCATTTTGTTGATTCCAGGGAGTCATGCACCCCATCCGAAGCATGGGACTGTTTCTGGAGGGGCAGGGGCTACAATTCTAAGCCCCATCTGAAGCAGGAAATGTTGTAATTGAGTTGTAGCCCATGATACAAGGGCTAAAGTGACAGACACAGCTCACAGGGATAATACCAGAAAAGTATTTTTGGTCTCCCCACAGCTCATCTTCCCCACCTATGGGCAGATGTCTCTACTCCAGCCAACTTTGGAAGTTGAATATTAAATGGGGCAACAGCTCTGCCAACTTGGGTGCACGAGTGATTCCTTTCCCAAATGAATGTTGCGGGAATAGAATAAAAACACTTTTATCATGTTGAATCACTGAGATTTGGGAATTTATGTTTTTCCATGAGTCTATGGAATCTTTTTTTTCTCTCCATCTTTTCTCATTACAGTAACACATTAAAATAAACTCATATATTTATTAAAATAAATGAACATATATTTACAGTTTGTTTTAATGTGTTACTGCGATAAAAACATATATATATATATGTTTATATATATCCCCCATATGTGCAGCATCCTTATTCCTCAGATATTATGTCAACACATCCTAACCTCCACCAAATCACAAATTGCTCTTCAACATCGTCCAGTGTGCTCCACCACCAATTGCCCAGTCCCTATCCCATTCCACACTAGTAACCTCAATTCTATTGCAACTGTTCAAGGACTGGTTTTGTTTCATCTGTTCCTTTGCTTTGTCGATTCACATTCCACCTATGAGTGAGGTCATCTGTTACCTACCTTTCTTCTTCTGACTTATTCCACTTACTATAATCTCCCCTAAATCCATCCCCCTTTCGATTTAAAAGACAGGATTTCATCTCCTCTATGGGTTATGTAGTGGGTTATGTAGTATTCCATTGTGTACATTTACCACATCTTCTTTATTTCAATTCATCTGAAGTTGGGCACTTAAGTAGCTTCTGGTTCTTAGCAATTGTGAATAGGGTTGCAATAAACATGGGGGTGTATAAACAAATCTCTGCTAATTAGTGTTTTTGTATCTTTTGGTAAACACCCAGAAGTGAGATGGTGATATCATATAGGATTTCATATTCAAATTTCTGAGGAATCTCCATACTGTTTTTATTAGCAGTTGTACCAATTTGCTTTGCATTCCCATTAACAGGGTAAAAGCATTCCCTTGTCTCCACATCCTTGCCAACATTTGTTGTTTCCAGATTTTAGATAATAGCCGGTCTCTCAGGTGTAAGGTAATATCTCATTGTTTTGATTTGCATTTCCCTGATAGACAGGGAGTAGGAATATCTTTTACTGTACCTATTGGCCATCTGGATATCTTTTTTGGAAAAATGTCTCTCCAATTCTTCTTCCCATTTTTATGATTAGGTTATCTTTTATTTGTTATTGAGTTTTATGAGTCCTAGGTATATTTTAGATGTTAAACCTTCTTCATAAATATGAAATGCAATTATTTCTCCCAGTTAATATGCTGTCTTGCTATTTTTGGTGATGTTCTCTTTCACTGTGAAGAAGTTTTTATTTTGTTGTAGTCCCAGTTGTCTATTTTTCTTTTCATTTCCCTTGATGCTGGAGTCAAGTCCCCAAAGGCCTCTCTAAGACTAATATCATGGAATGTCTTTCCTATGTTGTCTTCCAAGATTTTTATGGTTTCCAGTCTTATGTTGAAGTCTGTAGTCTATTTTGAGCTAATTATAATGAATGGTCTTAGAAAGTGATCTACTGATCATTTGCATGTGACTGCCCAGGTATCTCAACACCATTTATTGAAGAGATTTTCCTTTCTACTTTGTATGCTATTGGCTCCTTTGACATAGATATGTGAGTGGGTCAGTTTCTGGTCATTCAGTTCTATTCCATTGGTCTGTGCCTCTGTTATGATTCCAGTCCCATACTGTTTTGATATCATTGTTTTGTAGTATAACTCAGTGTCTTTGAGTGAATCCTTCCATATTTGTTCATTTTTCTCATAATTGCTATAGCTATTTAGCTGTTGCTCCATACAAATTTTAAGATTTTTTTCATCTATTGCCTTGAAATAAACCTGTGGGATTTTAACAGGGATTGCATTATATCTATATATTGCTTTAGATAAGATGATCTCTTTAGTGATGCTGCTTCTTCTCAACATGAGCAGGAAATGTCTTTTCATCTCTTTTAACCTCTTCTATTTATTTTCAGAATGATTTGCAGTTCTCGTTGTGTGGTCTTTCACCTCCTTTGCTAAGTATATTCCAAGATATTTAATTGCTTTTACTTCTGTTTTTAATGGTATGGTTTTCTAGATTTAATTTACTTCTATTATGTTTTTTGCATGAAAAGTGCAACGAATTTTTGTGTTTGATTTTGTAGCCTGACACTTTATTGTATTTGTTTATTAGCTCTAGCAGTTTTTTGACAGAGCTTTTAGGATTTCTCAATATATATAATCATGTCATCTGCAAATAATGATAGTTTTACTTCCATCTTTCCTATTTGGATTCCTTTTATTTCTTTATCTTGCCTAATTTCTCTGGCTAAGACCTCCAATATGATGGTAAGTAGACATGGAGAGAGTGGACAAACTTGCCTTATTCCTGACCTTAAAGGAAATGCTTTTAATTTTTTGCCATTGACTATGTAGCTGTGGGTTTGTCATATATGACCTTTTATTATGTTGAGGTATTTTCCATCTATCCCCATTTTATGCAAAGCTTTATCATAAATGGATATTGTCTCTTGTCAAAGCTTTCTTTGCAACTATTGATAATATCATGTGGTTTTTCTCCTTACTCTTATTGATATGGTAAGTTACATTAATAGATTTATGTATGTTGAACCATCTTTGCATGCCTGGGACAAATCCTACTTGGTCATGATGGATGACCTTTTTGATGCATTTGTTGGATTCATTTGCTAATATATTGTTGAGAATTCTTGCATCTATGTTTATTAAAGACATTGTTCTGCAGTTTTCTTTCTTGGTGACACGTCTATCAGTTTTTGCTATCAGTGTGATGTTAGTCTGATAGAATGTATTTAAAAGTGTTCCCTTTTCCTCAATATTGTGGAAGACTTTGAGAAGAACAGGTATTAATTCTAGTTTGCTGTATTCAGATTTTCCCTGGGTTTTTTATCGTATCCATCATTTTTGCATATTTCTCTGTGTCTTGTCTCTGTTTGGTATCCTGTTTATGTTTCTGTGGATTAGGCTTCCCTGTAGTGTTGGCTTTGTATACGGTATCAACTTTCACTGAGTAAGTCTGGATCTTGGTTTGAACACTGGGGTTTCAGGGTTTCTTGAATTTTGCGGTGTCACCACTAGTTGGATTTGTTGAAGTTCTTACATGGCCCATCTTTTGGGGCCTGAGAGTTCACCTGTACAGTTGGAATTTGTGTGGGAGATGCAGAGCCTTCCCCTAGCATCCCAGCTCCAAACCATAGTGACCGCCTTGCTGTTGACCCACAACCAGCAATTAGGCTGTATTAAAGTCAATGGATTGGGTTCATGACCTGGAGGTGGGGGAACAACCAAAATGAACAACTAAATAAAAATGTTTCTTTTTTCCTGTCTGCCTGCCTTCATGACTGCTTGCCTTCCTCTTAAAACAACAACAACAAAAATAAACAGACATAGTAGCAAAAACAATAAACACTCATGGAACATTTGCTAATTGACAAACACTGTTTTATATGCTTTACACAAATGAACTCACTTCATCCTCACATTCTATGAGATGATACTATCATGCTCCCATTGTACAGATAAAGAAACTGAGATCCAGTGAGATGAAATGTCTTGTCTGATGTCACACAGGCAGTCCATGACTTGCATGGGATTTAAACTCAGGCATTCTGGCTCCTTGGTCCATGTTCTTAGCTGTTGTCAGGTCTCCAGAAAGAGCTGCCCATTGCTGTCCAACAGAGCAGTGGGCTCTGATAACTCCATGGCCAACTCTGCCTGCCTTTCTTAATGGGACTCAGATGGGGAAACAGTATCATTCTAGGTTTCTGCAAAGCAGGTGGATTGTGTAGTGACAAAATCCTGAATTAGAAATCAGACTGTGTTAACACTTAGCTCCGTGATCATAGACAAGTCATTTAAGCAATCTGAGTTTCCATTTCTGTATTTGTAAGAGGAAAATGTGCCCCTTGCAGGACTGATATCAGCTCTAACCCCGAGCTGTTCCAACATAGTTATAGCCCTAGTGGTACTTAATTACATTGAGTGTGAATCTGAACCAAGATTTGATTCTAGGTTGCTGCCACATAATGGATGTGAGAAGCAGGGAGAGGACTTTAGAGGAGCTATACTGTTCTAATGTTGCTGCGAGAGCTGATTCCACAGAGGTCATTGCATGGGGCTCCCAGTTACTTCATCCTCAAGAACAAAACTCACTATCCCTGAGCTCCCTAGAGCCCAATGGCCCTGCCAACCATCAGGCAGACACAGTCTCCCTGAACAAAGCTGGCTTTTACCGGTCCAACTGTAAGATCCAGGACCAGCCCTAAGGCCTACTTCTCAGGGGGTACCTGAGACAGGCAGGAGATCCCCACATTGCATGGCCCTGGGGTGGTATAATCATGGCTGCCCAAGTGGTCTCTGCCCAGAGGCTGCTCCCCATCCCCATGTCCAGCATAGTCAAACTTCATGCTGAAACTGACAGATGCATTATGTTGTTGTACATGTGTAATTGCTGTTATGTCTGCTGTTTGCTCTGGGGATAAGGGATTAGATAGTAGACTTCCAGCCCAGCAGGACAAGATGGGGAGCTAGTTGGAATTTGCATTTCCCCATCCGGATTTCATGGATTTGGTCCTATAGGTGATTTTGTCCCCATCCCTGCCATCATAGGTCCAGTAGGCCTTATAGTTCTGAGGACTCCCAGTCTCGAGATAGGACTTATGTCAGCAAGCCCATGCTCCCTCTGAGCCAAGGACAGCTATGTCACTGGATGGTCAAGCATGTAACAGCTCACGATGCCAACCAGTATTCACTTAAGCAAATCCTTATGACAAGAGCAGTAAGTCAAGACCTCTGCTGCAGCTAGCTAGGAGATGCTCCGTTTTCTTTGCCTGAGTCTTTTCTGAGTCACAGGAGGCTCAGACACCACATGCTAGATCCATGTCAGAATCTAGACTCTTCAGAGGCAGCAGCTTCTCTGAGGGCCTCTGGCTCTGGTAGGGGTAGGGGGACATGCATTTCTCTCACATCTGTCCCGAGAGTGCTGGTCCTCCTGGATCCTTCTGTGATCAAAGCACATTGGTCATTATGATGGACTCAACAATTCATCTTCTATGGAGTTCACAAGTTCTGAGCTCAGAACCTCTGCCCTTCATGGCTCATCACCAGTGAAAGTCCATTAGAAGAGACTGACATCAGAAATAGTAAACCAGACAGAACATGATTGCCCTGACACATCTTCTGCCCCTCCCAGTAGCTCAGTGCAGCCTCTTCCTGCTGCCCTCGGATGGGCCTCACTTCGGTGAACTCCAAGCAATGTCCTGGTTTGACTGTTTCCTGGACAGGAACAGGTCCCTGAGACACCTGGGCAGTTGTTTTCTTGGATGATTGCCATCCTGGGCACCTGCATGACTCAGGGAGGTGGCAGGCCAGCTGGGGCCAAGGAGGTGGAGTACAGCCCAGGGCCAGCCCGAAGCCAGGAGGCGGCCTGCTCCACATGCCCAGACCTTGGGGAGACCGTGAGGGAGGGGCCTGCTCCCACATTGACATGACTTTCAGAGCTCAGCAATGTGGCTTCATAAAGGGGACAGTGAGGCTCTCAAGGAGGAAGAAAGGAAAGGCAGGGAGAGACACATATTTTGGCCAGCACTCCATCAGATAGGAGAGAAAGAAAAAGTTCTCTTAGGGGAACACAAGGCATGTTCTGTCCTTGAGGTTCCATTTTCCCAGACAACAGGGGTGAGGGCAGAGAAGCCAGATTGGGTGGGATGCTGACCAGGTCACCTTGTCCATGCAACCCACACCCACGCTCAGGGACTGTGGCTGGGTGGCTAAGAGGGGAATCCCTGGCTGAATCCTTCCTTGTGTTAGCAAACAGAGAAGGAAGCATGGTGATGCGTTCAGGGCGGAACGAGAAGAGTGGCTCCCTTTCCTTCCTTCTACCTCTTGTGCCCTCCAAACACCTGGACCTCACTAACCAAACACCTCAAAGCTTTTGCTGAAGGGAAGTTGATTTTAGGCCCCAAAGTCTTGCAACTTCCCCTTCGGGACAGAGGAAGAGAAGGTAGGGAGGAAAAGACGAGGCAGGAATGCTGGGACTCCAGACTGGTAGATGAACCTCTGGGGCTGGAAGAGGTGGACTCCACTTCTCGGGCTGCTCCCACTTTGAACTTTAGCTGTGGTTTTGCTGGGTTGGTATCAGGCATTGGCCACAACTTTCCTTCAAGCAACAAGACAGGGTTTGGGGTGCTGTGTCCACTCTGAGAACATTTCTGTCTCCTGCCCTCCCTCGGTGATTGTTCTGACTTCCTTTCTTGATGTGTCAAGGAGAGAAGTAAAGACCCTGCTAATGATGTCTTCCTCACTTCCTAGGAAGTTAGGCTGAGGATTGACCAGAAGCATCAATAGGACAGACAACTGACCATCATTGGCTAACTTCATTCATGAACCTCCTGTATCCTACCCAGAATGTTCCAGCATTGACTTAAGAAGAAAATGCTGATACATGTCCAGGACCCTCTATCTAATCATCTCATCCATCCTTTAGGGCCCAGTTCAATTTCTTCTCCACAATGAAGACCTCCTTGTCAGCGCCTACTTGTCATCACCTTCTCTATCCCCTTGTTCATTCCCAATATTTAACAACCACTTCTCTTCCTTAATCACTTCTGGTGTGATTCCTTTCATCCTACCTCAAGGGACCCTCCACTTGGGTCTGAGAGTGACATGACATGGTGTGCCCATCCCGCAGGGTTGCTTCCAGTGCAGAGAAACAACCATTTCCCATGGCTCCATGAGAGAAAGTGCTATGTGGGTAGAGGAGGAAACACTTTAGGAACCTGTGGATATCTCAAGGGGACCTTACAGGTAGCATTTGGAAACCACTTCTGAAACACATCGGCGTCTAGGACAAGGACAGAGCACACAAAGACATGGAGATAGGAAATGGTGGATGGATATGTGGAGATGACTAGGGTGTATCCCACCAAGCTGCCCGCTGCTCAGCACACAAACTGCCCTCCTCCAGACTTGACTGACTGTGGCAGCTTTCTGCCCAGGTCTCTCGGTGGACAGTGAACTTGGAAGGTCACAGAAAGAGGCAGAGTAACAATGTGGCCATTTGTTGCTAAGACGCAAAATCAACCACACTGGCCCAGATTTCCATGCACAGATGTGCCCCCAGCAAACCCCAAGTTACCCTCTTAATACTGTGGCTACAAGGTTTGTTTCTGAAGCCAAGGTGGTCTACTTAATTTCCTTTTCAAGCTGCTGTTTGCAGATCAGAACTACCTGCAACTGGACTGAAAGGGAACTAGCAAGACTATCACAAGCCAATCTTTGGAGCACAGGTGTTGATGGCAGAACCTTACACGTGATAAGCACAACCTAATCCAAAGCCCCAGGGGCCCCAGATGCTCTAGCTCAAACCTGTAACAAGCTCAAACTTTGCTTCAGCCAGTCAGGCAGCTCTAATTATGACTTCCTCATCCCCAAACCTTTTATTAGACCCCAGGTCCATGAGATAGCTGAGAAGTTTTGCTTCCTGTCTCCTTGCTGGTTGACTTGCAATGAAACCCTTTCTTTTCCTCCAGACCTACTGTGTCCTGTTGACTTTCTAAGTATCAGGCAGCAGCCCCTTGTCCAAAAACATCCCCTGGGTCTCAATTTCCAGAGGCCCTACCAGAATCACTGCCTGCCCGGGAGGTGACAGCTGACTAGTAAATACTACTCAGCGACTGCAGACCCACCAGCAGGCCCCGAGAAGGCTTATGCTAAGCCAGCAGTGAGGGTGGGTTTTGGGGGATTGCAGCCATTCCAAGGAGTGAGGATGGCACCCAGGGGACTGCTGTGGCCAGCAGCTGTCACAACGGCTGCCCGGAGATACTGCTCAGCCTCCGCAGTTCGGGGCTGCCTGTGCCAGATTTTCCTAATGGATAGAGTCAACTTTGTGACTGAACACCTGACCTGCATGAGAATTTGGCCTGCCTACACAAACTCTCTTGGGAATTCCCAAGTACCATCCAGAAGAGGCTGACTCAGAGGCTCTAGGTGAGGTCTGAGTCTTCTTTTTAGGAAAGGTGCAGGAAGGAATGAAGGCGAGTAGGCAGGCAGGCAGGCAGGAATGAGAGACGAAGCAGCATTTCATTTTTATTTGGGTGTTCACACTGGTTGATCCCACCTAGATTTGGGACTCGAACCCAGGCGTGTGCATGTGAGTTGGAGTCCTTTGGAGGCAATCGCTACTCCACCAGAGTATGCCCAAGTACTTTTTTTTTAACAAGCATCAAGTCCCCTAGAATAAGGCTGAGAATCACAGAGAATTGGATCTTGAAATGGTTACAATCCCTATGTTTTCAGGGCGGCTGCACCCTGGCCTTGTCTGTGCCTCAAACCACACTCTGAGCCTAACCTAGAGAGGGACAGGACGCGCGGGAGGGAGTGCGTTATCCAAGGGGCAATACTGCCATCTGCTGACCAGTTCTGGAAACATCTGCCACCGCGGAATGCCTGGTGTAAATAAGACTGCAGGCCTGGTGGTACCCCAGGCCCTCCCTCTCCCTTGCCTCTGAATGTCCTAACCGGACACTACAGCCCACCAAGCCCCGCTCCCGGAAGCAGACCCCACTAATCCACCACCTTGCCCCAGATTTGGTTCTGTTTCTCACACTTGACGTGAGCCAGGTGTGAGCAGAAAATAGCGCAGCCCTACTTTTGCAAAGGGGAGGGAACCGTGGGGAGCGCTTCATGAGTCTAGATGACAGCTACCTGAGATGCTGACTTAGTTGAACGCTGAAGGATAAACAAGAGTCTTCACCATGTGGAAAACAAGGGAGGATTCCAGCCAAAGGACCTGCAAGATAGGCTATTCTGGCCCTTCAAACACTTAACTGTTTTAATCCACTGCTTTGCTGCCCCCCAATGGCTGGAATACAAACATCTCCTCTCAAGTCGGCAGATCCAAAGATGAAGAGTAAGGGAAACAAGTTAAGAGTCTGGGTTTTAGGGGGCCCCCAGGTCTACTGAGAAAGTCAAGAGGGAAACTTGAGTTTGGGGAAAGAAACCCCAGGGGCAGGGGAAGCTGAGGCAGCAGCTGTCTCCCTGCTAAAAGATCTGGCAGCAGGGAAGGTCTAGGTCACCACTCCCAACCTGGTTACTGCAGTGTGCACAGGTGAGGGCATCGAGTCGCCTAAACACGATTCAAATGCATTTAACTGCTAAATGCATAACCTGCCAATGATGAAATCGACCTTCACGAAAACCATGCGATTGTGTGCGTGTTGGTTTTCACATTCCTTTGAATACTGCCTTAATGAGATAGATCAGTGGATGTTTTGAGGTGAGGTTAAAGAAAGGTTGTTAAATTCAACCATAACCAGACTGCCATGACCTCCCCACCACTATAAATTGTGACCTGAGGGTGCACCTGCGGGATCAAATATCTGCAGAGATGTGCTGGCGAGGAGCAAGTTTCTCTGGCATCTTTCTTTTTCCTACAGCATTTTGCTCTTCCCTTAAATCTGTGTCACAAAGCTTCGGTTCCAGGACGCGCTTCCAGCCTTGCAAAGACTTAGTCTCGGGGCCCTGAGAACGGCATCAGGCGCCCGCAAGCCAGCAAACCTGAGCGCCCCGTGCTGAAAGAGTCCGGATGTCCAGCAAACCACCCTGGGTTGGTACGGGACTGGGGGTCGTTGGCTGAGCCCCGGAAGTAGAAACATACGTATCAACCACAGGAGGACATCAAAGAACTCAACCTGCTCTCACACCGGCATTTGTGGCACATTCCTACTGGTCAGAACAGAGACGCTTGAGACACAGCGTCAGAATAAAACCAAGGTGCACTCTTGCAAAACTGAGGGGTGGGTGGAGGTCGACCATCCAAAACATTCTGTAGCTCCGGAGGTACCGGGATCCTTGCCAAATGTTTTCTCCCCCGGAAAGTAGGTACCTGGTTGCATGACCCCAGAGTCTGGCACCCAGGTGCCACTCTGTACCTGATGTGCAGCCCGCCCTGGCAGTGTTCTGCTTTTGCTCACCAGTGAAAGAAATAACCTGCCTTCTAAAGACAAAACCTCACCCTTTGCCCTCCGCCCTAACAAGACCCCCAGGATGAAGCCCAAACAACTTAGCATGTCTGCAGTTTGTGTTTCCACCGCCTCCTCTCTGCAGCATCGTCCTCATCTCTTGGACTCCGGGTACCCAAATGACCCACTCCCCACTTTCTCTCAGTAGCCCCTTTTCCCCACCCCAGCTAAGACCTGCTCTCCCGCAGACCTCCTCCTAAATCCCACCCCCGTGACTGAGGAAAGGGTCCTCCTGTTGCTTCCACATGCTCTGCGTTTGCCCCATCAAGCCCTTAGTACCCTCTACAACCACGGGCTGCCTTCTTCAGCTGTAGACCTGCCACGGCAGAACCACGCAATCTCCATGGCTTCCGTCCTGCCACACAGAGCCTGAGCTGAAGAAGGTAGTCAGAAAGTCTTGTTAAAGGAAATGACATTGTCCACAAGACCTGGAGGATTCAGTAGGCAGAAGAGTGTGAAGAGATGTGATTTCAATCCTGAGCACTGTGAGAGAACTGAAGTGTTAAGCTGGATAGAAATATAATTGTATAACCTCAGTGTCATCTATTCCCCTTTTTCCTGCTATCAGACACAGCTGTCTTCAGAGAAGAATCCCCTACAGCCTTCTGCATGATTTCCTTTTCTCTCCCACATCACTCCTACCACCAGGTAGGGTGTACCTTTCTCTTCCTTCTTGTTCCTCGCCATCTCTCTTAAAATTTCTTGGCTTTGACTATCAAATTATCAGCCCACAGCTCCCACCAACCCCACCGATGACCTCAGATCACTTTCCTCATCCTTATTTGGGTCTTGCAGTTGTCTCCCTAATTCATACCACCACCTGTCTTCATTCCTGGGACCATGTGTCTGGCTTCTCAGTTCCCTAAGTTGCTCTCCTCCAATGATCTCATCCTCCACCTAATGTCAAATACTCACTCAAATGGCCAAAGTCTAAAGCCTAGTTCCATCATGTCAATTTCGTGAAATAGGAGATTTCCTTCCAATGTCCTGGCTCCTAGCCCTAGAATCCCATCATCAACTTCCTTGCAATGGGTCACCGGCTCTCCCAGCTTTTAGCCCATCCTACTTCCCCCATGTTCTCTCCTAACTTCCTTGACTTAAATCTATGCTCTGTCCTTGTAACGCCGCATCTGAGCTTATTCCCTGTTCCTTCCCACATGGCTGCTCTTGGCTGGAGGAAAGCACACACTCTTTCTAATCTTTTCATGACCGCAGACATCAGATGGGCTTGTCACGCTAGCTGGTTCTCATGAGGCTATTCACTCCCCCACTCTCCTGATGAAGTATTTCCTAGCTTCTTTCTCTCCAGACATCTCCTCCTCCTCCCTCCTTCTCAGTCAACAACTTCTTCCTTTTGTAACAAGAAAATGCAACGCTAAAAGAAGAAATTATTCATTCTCCCACCTCTATAACCCCCTGACTCCCTGTCATTGTCTACATCCTTTAACATTCTCCTGTTTCTGTGGATGAACTTGCCTGCACAGAGGCTACGCTTTGTTCCAACACTAGACTCGTCCTCTTTTAGTCCCTCAAGGACATCGCCCAGCATATCCCTCCACTCCTATCCATTTTTCCTTTTCTACTGGGTCCTTTCCTTCAGCATTCACAGTTTCCATTTCTCAGCTCCCTCTACAAACGTCTAGACTGGTCTGTCTTCCTCTCTCAAATCTATTCGAATCAACTTTGGCTGCCCATGAGCTAAACCAAATGGACACACCTTCATCCTCGTTGGACTTGAATTTTCTGCAGCATTTGACATGATGGACCAAGTCCTTCCCTTTGAACTGTATATCCCCTTCGTCTTCAGAATATCACATCCTTCTGATGTCTATTTGAACCCCTCATTCTCCTCTTTATATTTCTTTATTAGGGCTCTCTTACCTTCCCCACTTATTAACACTAGATTGGTCCATGGCTCAGTCCTTGGACCTCTTTGTACCCTTGTTGATTCACACAATCACATGGTGTTAAATTCAATCCATTGGTAAAATTTAAATTTTATATTCTACCAAGACTCGTATCTTGAAATCCAGGTACCTCTATCCAAACCAGTGCTGACATTGAAGTAAAGATTGCCCGGCCTAAACTCCTTGACCTTCACATCTAAAATCTACTTCTCTCACAGCCTTCCTCATCTCAATTAAGGGTAGGCTACCCTCCCAAGGTGCTAAATTCTTGCTCTAAATTCTTAGAGTCTTCCTTGATTCCTCTCTCTCACAGCCACACCCAATCCATAATCAAGCATGTTAGCTCTAACTACAAATGTATCCAGAAGTTAACCATTTTCTCACCATGTGTAGACATTCTGGTTAAAACCACAGTCACCTCTAACCCAGATTACTGTAAAATATCCTAACTGATCATTCTGAATCCACTATCGTTCCCAACAACTTTTTAAAAATAACCTGCAAGACCTTATATGATCTGGCCATGACCTCACTGCCTTCTCTCACCTAGCTGAGTTTCTCCAGCCTCACAAGCCTCCTCATTTCCTACACTCCAGGCATGTTACCACCTCAGAACTCTGTATCATCTCTCTCCTCTCCTAGCTTCTCCCAGATAGCAAATCTTGCTCTCTGCCTCCTTCAAGATTTTGCACAAAAGTTATCTTCTTAATGATACTTAGTTGACCCATACAATTTACATCCAATGTCCATTTCCACACTTCCAAGCTTAACACTGTTCTGTTTTTTTTTTTTTCTTTAAACCTACCCAACATCTAAAAGACTCTATCTTGATTTACTTATGTATCTGTTGAGAGTAGGAGGGTTTAATATTCTAAACCTTTCTCTCCCATGTATGTGTTTACTGTGGACCAGCACAGAGTCTCAGCTCCTCATAGTCATTCAGGTCCACGAGGCTGGACGATGAAGGTCTGCCTTCTGGAATGTCGCCACTGCCACTGCCATGTGAATGTGAAGAGGGAGAACAGGTTCTCAGAGAGGCAAAGGATGCTGCCTGACACACACCTCATGGACCAGAGTCATCATATGTTCCCAGCCAAGCACAAAAGGCCAGAAAATAAAACCCTACAATATGCTAAGAAGGCAGGAAACTAGAAATATCTTAACAACATTAGCTGATTACTAAACAGTCAAGATTTGTTAAATGGACAAATCGATTCCCCACATGCTGAATCCACAAAGACACTGAGGGACATCAGAGAAGCCCAGGTGTTTATGAGCACCTAGCCTCAACCAGCCCCCGGCACATCACCAGAGGTTATAATAAATGGTGGTGGCTAGACACCACTTCGTTTCAGGTGTCGTGCTACATGGTAATCGCTAGAACATTCCCCAAGTTCAAGAGCAGCCCTCAGCCAATAGCAGGTTTTTGAGTAGAACAATTCTGAGACAATAAAATGTTAGTCAATAAAATTGAGGTCTTTTATAATTAGAGGTCTTTGATTTGATGATGCCTTACATGGTGGAAATTGAGAACAGGAAGGCCTACGATACAGATTGCAGAGCGGGAGAAAGTTCTGTTTGCTTCTCAGATTTTCAGTCTGGGTGAGTGGAGAAAGGATAATATTGACTTTTAAGAAAAATGTTGGTAGACAGGGCACCCCATCACTTTGGGGCAAGATGCTTTCAGAGATGAGGCTTAGTCTCTAAAAGATTGATGGTATGTTTAATTCGGAATGTAATATCTTAATTCTCATTTTATTTTTATTCCATTTATATACAATGACATGATTTGTATCATTGTTTTCAAATAGGATGGCATAAAATTATAGAACATATACCCTTCTATTTTTATAACCACTTATGATTTTGTGTTTCTAACGCCATCCTCCACCCAGATCCACTGGGTGGATTTGCCTGAGGTTTTCACAGTCCCTGCTGGGCTGTGAGGCAGGACCACTCCTCAGTTACCCCTGGACAGTCCACACACTCAGAGTAGCTGCATTCCAGGAATCTAAAGGGAATTTCGTTCAGGAATCTGGGCTTTATGCTAGTCGCAATAGCATTCGGAAGAGAGGTACTTTCCAGTTCTGTCCAGCACAGCGTTGAAAAAGGAAAGGGGAGGTGTGCTTTTATGGAGACCTCCAACATCTCTCCTTATCTCCTGTGAATTAAATACCTTGGAGGACCTGAGAGGTTGCTCTGCGCAGGCCCCAATCCTGGTGGCAATGCACAAATACACCAGAGGGAGAGTGGAGGTGCACAGTCCTCCTCAGAGAGACAGAGAGGCTGCCCTCCAGAAAGGACTGGATCAAGCCTGGGCAAGGAATATGGGGTGAAATTCCTGATGGTGGCAAGGCCTGTCCCTCCCCTTGGTTGCAAGGCAAACTCAAACACACCCTTCAAGGCCCAGCACAAAAGACATCTCTTTTGGAAAGACATCAGCAAAATCCAAGCAAAGCCCATTGCTCCTCCACTTTGCCGTCCCCAGCAGGGCAGCCACCGGAATTGTCCATGTGGCTCTGAATTCGCAGCCTGATGCAAAGTCCTGGAGGACCCACCAACGCCAACCTGACCAAGTTCCTTTACTCCAGCCCAGTCAGTGTCTGGTTCCAAGCCATGCGTCTTTGTGTAGCTGGGACTTGGACTTCAGAGCTGTGGAGGGTGTAGGGCTCCTCAAAATACAAATTCTTGTGTCTGCCTAGACCAGAGGAAACTCTGAGAGGGTGGTTCTGGAGCGATCCTATTTAACCAGGTCCCTGATTCTTCATTTTCTTTTTCAATTGTTTTATTGTTTCACATTGTTATGTGCTCTCAAGGGTACTGAACTCTCACCTCAGCCTGTGTGCATCTCACACCACACCCACCACCAGGCTTCCAGTGCCTGCACCACCACCTACTCCTTCCTTCCTGCCTTCCCTGTTTCCCTCCCCTTCCTCTCTCTGCCACAGTCTTGCATTTGGTGAATTTTGTCGGGGTTTGTCTGTTCATTTGTTTTGTTTCTTTATAATTCCATATATGAATGAAATCATCCTGTACTTCTCTTTTTCTTCCTGGTTTATTTCACTTAGCATGATCCTCTCAGTTCTGTCCCGGTGGTTGCAAAGGGCATGGTTTCATCTTTTTAGCAGCTGCATAGAATTCCACGGAGCATATATGCCACAAACGCATTAGTTATCTGCTGACAGGCATTTAGTTTGTTTCCGAGTCTTAGCTATAGTCAACTGTGCTGCCATGCACATAGGGGTACAGGTGATTTTTTTCTGGTTAGAGATTTTGTATTCCTGAGTATATGCCTATGAGTGGGACTACTGGATCAAATGGTAGCTCCACCTTTATTTCTTTGAGGAATCTCCTTTCTGTTTCCCTGGATTGTTTTGATGCACAGTGGGATTTATATAGAGTGTTCTTCACATGATTTGGGCCAAGAATCAAAGCAGAACATAGCAGGAAATACAGTTTTCATGACAACTCCGTGCATCTATGTCTACAAAACTACAACAAATATTACATAAAATTGAACTTTTTCTCACTGTGTGAGAGCTGGTACATTCTAGCCTACTCTTATCTGTTCTCTATTCTATTCAAATAAGAATGCTGGCGATGCCTCACTAGAGATGCTGCCCATCCCAGTGACAGGTTGTGTCCTATGGTTTAAAAAATGCAGACACAGGCTTGCTTCGCAAGTGTTTGATACATGAATAAGTGAACAACACAACAATGACTGAATACTTGTGTTGCACCAACAGTAATACAGAGCGGCT
This sequence comes from Solenodon paradoxus, assembly GCA_004363575.1. NCBI lineage: Eukaryota > Metazoa > Chordata > Mammalia > Eulipotyphla > Solenodontidae > Solenodon > Solenodon paradoxus. The sequence goes on along the minus strand of RJWH01000491.1, from coordinate 392,313 downwards.
GCCTTAGATCATTTCTAAGATCTTGGCATTTAAAATTCTGCAGTCTGAAGCTATTCTTTCCATTTCAACAGCTTTGCCATGCCCCAGCGCTCTGGTCATCATTAAAGAGATCCCCACTACACGAGGGTTCGGAGGGCCCGCTTAATTTGTTTATTAAGAAACTCATGCAGTGCCTTTCTTCCCTTTTGTCCCTGTGCCAGAAGGGCTGGCAGATGCAGAGGAGAACCTCAAGTTAGGAGATTCCCAGGAGTCTTGGTGGTGGGTTTCTCCTAGCCTTCCATACGCTCCCAAGGCCGAGGAGGACGGTGGGCTGTCTCTGTGCCTGGAAAGGGTGCTCTTCCCAGGGTCAAGAACACATGTTGCTCTAACATCAGAGTGTAAGAGTTGAAACGTTTGACCTTTTGTACCCAGAGGGTCCCACAGCTTCAGAGATTCACACCCTGCAGCCTGTACTCATCCTCCCCTGCATGGACCGGGCCCCAGGGGTCACCTGAAGGCTCTCAAGGGCACATCATGGGTCTTGAAGAGGGAGCTATTCTTCTTGGAGCTCATCCAAGGGGTTCTGATGACCATCGTCCTAGTGGGCCTGGTAGAACTCACCCATAGGGCAAGGCCTCGGGACCACAGAGGGAGAGGATTCTGGGGAGAGCCAGCGGGGTTCCCTGTCCCCAAAGTATGTTTCTATTCGCCAGTATCGAGTGCTTGCCAGTATCAAGTGCTTGCCTGTCGCTTGCACTCTGTAGAGTGTGTCATCTCATTTAATCCCTCCCCCAACCCTGTACAATAGATACTGTTATTAACCACAATTTGCAGATCAAGAAACTGAGGCACAGAAAGTTTAAATCTTGCTCACCATCAGGCAGTAAGTGGCAGACACAAGAGTGACTAAACCACAGAACCTGACTCCAGAGCCCATGAGTTTGGCCCCTACACTGTGGGACAGGTGGCTTTAAGTTAATCAAGGAAAGGTCTTCCTCTGGCTGCTCTGCAGGAGGTGCTGGGATGCACTGACATGTCACCAGGTCCTATCACCCTCTCCGGTGTACAAACCTCCTGCTCTCATTGTTGATGGCCACATGTGTCAAGTGAGCAAGCAATGGAGATTTGAGCATCACTGCTCTGGAAACATCATTGGCCTTGGAAAATCAGGCTTGGCTAGCTTCTCAGTCGGAATGCTTAGGACAGGAGAGCAGTTTTCTTTGGAAGCCGAGTAATTATCAACCTTCTGGGGCACAGGGATGGGGCAAAGACAGCAGCAGGTTTCTACTATTGCTAGCATAAAAATATTAACTTACTGAAAAGACCTCCCTGACTGACATTGTGCTCAATCCTTTAAAAATATTGTTTCAGAGTCTTTCATGACAACATTGCAATGAAGGAATTCTTAATCTCTTTCATAGTTAGAGAACCTGAGTGCAGAGAGCTTCAGAATATTCATCATCATCATCAAATAAATAGAACTGGAATTTAAAGCCATGTTTGTCTAACCCAAGACCAGGTACAGAATTCCTGGCCCACCTACAATTCTGATTTCTACACATATAATCTTATTCTACAAAACTTCAAGTCTTGAGACAGGCAGCAAGATTTAATCTCCATCATGTGTGGGTAGGTCATTTAATAAGGCTCCAATAATCTTCCTCAAGAATGATGCAAGACTGGGTAAAGATTACCGGGCGCCAAAGAAACTGAATGGCCAGCATCTCACTGATTGTTCCCACTGAGACGACAGGTGCTGGGGAGCATCCAAAAGACCTCCAGAGGAGATGTCCTGATTGGGACTCCCATGAGCAGAACTAGGAAGTTTCTCAGGATCACAGTCCAACCCAATATCCAAATGTAGCTGTGGTTCGTGACCTGAGCAAAGGCCCAGGCATCTCCCATCCAGGACAGAGGGTCTACTGGCCCATTGTCACCATCTGACTCATCTCTCCTGGCCATTCCTTGTAGCTCAAAGGCACTGCTGGGCTCCTGCATCATGTGATACAAGCCAGATGCTCCTCCCTCCTCCTTGAAGGCTGACACTCCTCTCTCCATCTCCCCTTTCTTCCTCCCAAAACAGCCAGGGGGTATTCACCACTCAGGACAGCTCTGGGGAGATGCCAGATTTTGCAGCAAACTTGTTACCATGGCGGACCCCTAGGCTTGAACTTCAAGGAGCCACTGATATATGGATGTTCTCAAGCCCTCCACTTTCTCATCCTCTCAGCCTATTCAACCTGAAGACGATGACAATGAAGACTTTTATGATGAGCCATTGGTGACTTTCTTAATAACTTAAGCTTTCTAAATTTTATTTTATTGAAGGAGTATTGCATCATAACATTATGCAGATTCAAGGTGGGAATCGTTGTAAATCAATACCTATACATAATACACTAAGTGCATTACCAGCAGTCAGATTCAGTTTTCTCTAGCTTACTTCACTATGAGAATACAGTACATAAAACACATAACCTACAAAGTATGTGTTAACAGACTGTTTATATTATCAGTTAGTCTTCTGGTCTGGCAGCCTAGTTAAGTTTGGAGGATGTATACGTGGATTTTAGACAAGGCAGGGGGCTCAGGGGGCCTGTGCCCCTAACCCTTGCATTATTCATTTGTAATAACAGAACAATAAAACCATTACCTCCGCTTGTTTGCATATCGAAGGGATTGGGCAGAGTGACATAGATTATGAAAGTTCCTACAAGAAGAAAAAGCAGGGAATATGCTTTAACTCCATGCTTGGCGGTCCTTATGGTGGCTGCTGAGAAGACTAAATGTGTGTGCTGTCAGCAGAGAAAAGCAGCCAGGAAATGAAAGGGATTCCTGTCCCTGGGTCTGAGCAATAGATTGAAAGTGATCCACACAAGACCTGGAATTCAGCTGTGAGGTCTCCGTCACTTCCTCTGAGCAGCTCAGTGGGATGGGGAAGCCTCACATACAGAAAAGGGGAGTGAAGCTTCAAAACACACTTTTCACCATGGCGGGGGCGCCAGGGATGGGGTAAATCCTGGGTAGGTGACTCAGGGAGATTAGGGCACATACTGTCTCTGGGGTAGACTCTCTGGGTCATTGTATCCCATTTATTGATAGGTGACCTGGCCTGGCCGACAAGCTGGTAACATCAGTGTGTCTTAAAAAGACAAGGAGGAGGCAAAGTGGTTGAGACAACATGACAGCCCCACAGCATAGGGTAACAAGCCCGTTGGTAAGTTTCTAGCAATAAACCGTGGTAAGAAACAAGCTGTCCTGGGCTGCCCTCTGGGGAGGCAGTAGTGGAAGCCACTGTCTCCATGGGCAGTTTGCTGGGGGAGAAGGAGGCCTTGGGACGGGGCTGACTGCAGAGCCCCACACAGGGTCACACGGCATGGGGTGAAGGGAGTGAAGACTTCTAGGAGGAAACATGGAGGTGTTGGGCAGAGACTAAACATGAGCTCCGAAGAGATGGTGGCTGGCAGTTTGTACTGTCATGGGGAAGAATGCAGGCCTGAGTTTGAAGGGCAGCGCCACCATGTAGAGGTGGGTGGTGTGATTGTGACCTTAGGTCAGGCCCTAACCTGCCTGTCCCTGTCTCCTCAATCCAGACAAGAGTCGCACTGATTAATGGCAGCCTCCCATCAGAGTGTGGTGAGAATTCATAGACCCATTCATTGCATGGGTATGCCAGCAGGGTGCCTGTGCTCGTCACACACACACACACACACACACACACACACACACACACACACACACACACTCCTATCTCAGCTCTGGCTGTCACCTCCACGGGCCTCCCAGGCAGAGGACTCACTTCCTTGATGAAAGACCCAAAGCTCAGCCTATAGAATATGGTCTCTTGGGATATTCGAAACAGCGGTATTTCAAGCGCCAACTCTCTCTATCCTACACAGCCCTGGACACCATGCAACCTTCGGCAGAAGGCGCCCTTTCGAGGAGCGCGTGAGAGCGGTGCCTTCCCTGGACACAAGGGTGGCCGCGATCCTAATGAGGGTGGCTATGTTTTCTGAACACTTACAGTGTTCTAGACACTTTGTTAAATCTTTCCATACATCATCGTATTTAATCTTCCCAAGACACTGTGATGGGCATACCACCACGACCCCTATTTTACAGATGAGAGACTGAGGCACAGAGATAACTCCCCCAAGGTCACACGGCTACTGAATGTTAACAATTCAAACTCAGTTCCAGAACTTGCTGTGAATCAGTATAATTCTAGCCACTGAGGGACATCACACATTCATCTCCTATTTTAATGTCCTGAACATTCACCCTCAAAAAGGTTTATGACACTTGGGTGGGTATGGATTCTGGACACACTGTGTCTCCTGTCCTGGTCCACCCTGCCTCTTCTAAGTGAACCTGCGTGAGAACTGATGCTGATAGCCTGGTAGGAGAAAATCATCTCCCTTCACCCTCTGGCCCAGCTCAGTGGTTGTGGGCATCTTTGCGCCATGACTTTCTCCAACTCCTGGGCACTTCCCTGCTCAAAGCCCTGCTCTGCAAAAGGCAGGCTCTGAAATAGAGACAGGGGTTCAAGGGCCATGTGTCCCATGCCCAGGACACTCACATGAGACAAGTGGCCTAAGGAAGTATCAGGACAGGACAGAGGATGGACCTCAACCTCTGCCTGGAAAGAGGAGTGGGGATCAGGTCACTGGGGCCACCTGCAGAAGGATCATCAATCTTGGGGGGAGGTTGGTCTGGAGAGGCAGCAGCAGAGGGCACAAAGCACAAGTGGGCAGTGGGAAAGCAGCTCCTGCTTCCCGAGATGCTGGGGTGCAGCAAGCAGGTGAGTGTTTTACCCCAGACTCCAGACGCTTTCCTTGCTGCACTGGACTGGACACCAAGCCTGAGAGAGATGTGTCTCTGCTGATTTGTACCAAACTCTGTCCAGAGAGGCCACACGTGACAGAAGCAATGCTGCTACTCACATTCCTTAGGTGAGCAGCCCTGTGCCAAGCAGGTACAGAGCAAGGCTGGGCAGCTGAGAGGATGGAGGGGATGCCTGTGTACCAAGACAAACCCTTCTGGTGCATCAGGGAGGCCCGACCATCAGGCTGCTGTTGCTGCAGGACCACAGCATGGACCTGGAAGAGGAGAAGCCTTTCCGTTGTCTCACCTAGAAGGGGAGTTGGCTGCAACCAGCAGGGTGGTGGTGCTCCATTGCGGGCACTCGGGGAGCGGCGCTTCCCCAGGTCCTCCAGTCTGACAGAGCATCAGACCCACACAGTGGCACCTTCCAGAGGGCAGACTGTGCGAGGTCTTCCAGCAGCCCTAGTGACCCATGTGCCACCAGCTCATCCACAGGGGAGAGCGGCCTTTTCCTTGTGCGCAGAGTGGCCTTTCTGTGCTCTGCCACCCTGAAGCGGCATCAGCAGCCCCACTCCTGGGAGAGAGGCTTCCTCTCTGACCCATGCTGCTCAAGATGACCCAGAACCTTCCTGTGGGAGAGGTCCGAGCAGTGTGAGAACTGGCCAGCACTTCCCAGTGCAAACTTCCCCAATGACAGCAAGCCAAGCACCTCTATACACATCAGCTAACTCCCAGGGAAGGTGAAGGCACATTGACCTCTGCATGGAGCCTTCCCCCAGGGACAAGCCCTCCTACTCTGTGCCCAGGGTCCATTCTGTTTCTGCGCTGATCTCTTGTGTAGAAAGTAATTGGAGGGATAGCACTCGGGCGCATGCCTGGTTTTGCATCAGCCTGTATCCAGGTCACATTCTACTGGACAAAGTTGTGAGGCTGCTCGGGAGTTAAGGTCCTGGGCTGGGGATCTCCACTGGAAGTTGGAAGGTATGTGCCGTGTGCTGTGCAGCGAGTGGGAACAGTGACCATCACTGCCCTGTCCTGCCCTCAAAGACATATGCAGATGTTGAGAAGACTCTGGCAGGTCCTCTTCGGAGAAAGTTCTTCTCTGTTTTCACATGGACAAAGGAATCCTCATAGAGATCTATGATGACTCTTCCAAAGCAACAAAATTTACCTGGAGATAGTGGTAAGTCCCTTCCTTACTGAAATGCCATTACCTTCCAGGAATGTGTTTATGAGTCTTAGCTTCGAAGCAGAGAAGGGGACAGGTCCTGTGTCTACGAACCGGTTATTCTGGAAAACCAGAGCAGCTGTGGCATCTGGGAGAGGAGCCCATTTGTCTTCACAATGGAATTAAGTAACTGATCTAACCTGAGTCAAACCTCATAGGTGCCTCCCCTTAGGGCATTCCTTCTGCCCACATCTTGGGAGCTCAAGTTAATGTATTTTTCACAGAGGAACCTGCCCATTTGCAGACAGAGAGATAACATTTCTCCATATGAGCCTAGCGTGGTTCAGGAAACCCTTTCAGTTCATTTAAATTTGCCAGCGTTGTTAGCTCTGACTTGAAGAAGATAAATTAATAAAGCACCTCGCGCCCACACGCTGATTACTTTGTTTGTGTCTCAAAGTCATGAGAGCCCTGTCTGAAAACCTACATGACTCACCATTATTCTCTCTTGATATTTGAAATCTGTATCGTCAACAGCCACTCTTCAAAATGCCCTGATGCATATATTGAATTGTCTGGATTCAATTCAGTAATTCTGAACTCTGGACCTCACCTATGAGGTGCCCATGGCATCCTGGAGTCCCATTCCTGTGGGGAGATAAGCAGCACTCCCACTTTACCAGTGTTAGAGAAGATTATTCCACAAGACAAAGTATTTCCCTTTTGAGGATATCTTTAATACATTCCTAAAATTGTCACCAAAGTGTATCATACTTGAATTACTCTCGGGTTCCACTCGATTTGGGTCTGGGATGTGACTGCTAAATAGCAATCTCATGCTTGCTGCCAGGGACCAAAGAGAAGCCATCTGTCAGCCTTCCTCGTTTGACAAAGAAAACTGTAGTGGAAGTGCTCTGGTCACATACCTAGAGGTTCTGTGTAGTCACTCCCATAAATGTATCTGCATGTCAAAGAAACAGAATGAGCTGGTGTGTGGTCTGCCACAAGAGAGTGGTTGGATTCTTATTCCATCCCATCATTTACCAGTGATACAAACGAGCTTCAGCTTCTACATTTGCATTAGTAAAACAGTAATGATAGTAATAGGGTAATAAAAGTCGAAGTCATCCTACCAGCTGAAGAATCTGGGCCAAATGCAAAGACATTAGATTGACAGAGAAGTTAAACACATCACTCATAATCTTGTGACTTTGAACAGAGTAAATCTAGCACTTTTTTTCTGACTGATCGGTGAAATATTTGAAGATTGAAGTTATTATCCCTTTTCTTTGTATTTTTTAAGATGGTTATCATATAGAGTCTACTAATTAAAATATTTGGTTAGGTTCTACAATTTTTAAGGCAATTTGTAGAATGATTATGGAAACTGCCCTAGTTACTTGTGAACCATACAAATTACTAAATCCTCGTCTTGAGTAGTGATCAGTTTTCATCAATATTGGAATCTAATTTTTAGAGGTTCCCATGCCATGTGTTCTGATTCACAGCCAAGATACCCAGAGCCAGAACCATCCAGGTAAGCAGCTCCCAGACCCCTGGTCCCTGGAAATGGAAGTAATTAATGCTTGTTGTTTTAAGCAGCTGAGTTTGGGTTGGCAATTTATGACACAGGAAATGCTAACAATCAATGATCTAGAGAACTTGCTCCTGATGTAAGAAAGCAGTCATGGGATGTGCACCTCCAGCCTGGATTTCTGCCCTCAGTCAATTGAAAGAATGTTGGATCACAACCACTTTCCTTGTAGCCACATCTGCTAAACAATGGTCACCCTTAAGACTGACAAGAGGCTCCTTTGGTGTGCAGGCAACTTCTTTGTCATCTGCCCCATCACCAAGTGGATCATTTCAACTCTAGGGTTCTCTAAGAGGAAGCCCCTGGGAAGGGGGCAGTAGTAGTGTGGGTCATGTCTGGACACCAGCGCCTCAGTGCGAGGGCATCATAAGACTACAACCCCCCAACCCCCGCTTCCCTCTTTTGGGGTGTACTGCAATTCCTACTCTACGTAGCTAAGTCAGTCAATGTGTGGTCTCCCTTTGAAAGGGAAGAAATCTCGAGTTCTCTAGTCTGGACACAATCCTAAGAAAGAGCATCATTTTCCCCGTTTTGCAGAGTGGGAAGGTTAAGTGGTATAACCAAGGTGATACAGCTAGTAAACATGGAGCCAAACCTGCTTATGTCTGGGAGCTGTGAGACCTTCACGGGAAGACTTGGGGGCTAAGGACCAAGAGAAGCCCCAGGCTTCCCCCCGCTCACTGGGCAGTCTGTGTTCCTTCCACTATAACCCAGTCTCTTCTCCAAATCTCTCCTGGCTCCTACCTCCTGCACCCACTTCTGTAAGCACCACAGCAGCCCTTTCCCACTCCTATGTCCTCCCCTCCCTTTCACCCACATCTTCAAGGAGTTATTTGGTTAATGCGGGAGCAGGGTCTAAGAAGATGGTCATGTATATACGTCTGTGTGGTGGCTAAAGCTCCCACTTGGCTTCCTCCAGGCTTGTTTCTGGGAGGAAGGTACTATGAAGGAGACATACCTTGTGTCTTTCCATTTTGAGATGGGACAAGGTGTATCTTTAAAAAAGGATTTTAGGCATCCGTGAAGGGCGATATTTAGGAGAGCACCGTCCTGTGTTCCTCACATCATAAACCATGCATCTGGACATGGATATGGCCTGAGTCTAGGACAGTCTGGACTGAACTCAGAAGCGTAGTTAGTGTGTCTCACCTTCCCCAACAAAGTGATTTTCACAGTCACATGACCTGGGCAGCTGTGTGTGAAACGGATGAGTCTCTTGTGCAGAGGAGTATTAATAATTGTTGAATCCAGGTGAAACACACACATTCTGGCAACTCTTTACCGACTTGGATTTCTTTTTCAAAAATATTGCTGAAAACAGCTGTTCTTGTCAAGACTTAGCAAAGATTTAGGGAAATGGAAATCTTCATACTCTTTTAGAAGGAATACAAATAAGTATTGTTGTTTGGAAAGAAATATAATAATATATATTGATATATAATACTAAGATCATGTAATAGTAACATTTATAATAATATGATAGCAATATAAATAAATATGAATATGTCTATAACCCAGAAATTCAAATAGTGGTGGGAAAAAATAAGGGAAATTTGTACTTACTTTTTAAGAAACAAATTTACATTTTATAATAGATATTAAATATTAGTATAATGGAACATTTATAAAATTTATAAATCTATATTGGAAAAAGGCTGCTGAATTTTTAATTGACAGGGCAGATTGATCAGTAAGGTAGAAGACCACTATCCTCAACAAATCAAGCATGTATGATGAGTTTAGATAGACAAATGGACAAAGAATATTATCTACAGAATGATTTATAATAAAAAATATTTGGAAACATCCTAAATGTCCATCAGTAAGAGAAAAGGTGAGAAAAAGTGTGTCTTATTCATATAACATGATACTAAGTGGCAATTAAAAGAAACAGAGTTGTAAGTGTCTACATGGATAGGTAGAAAATGCTGAATGATAAAAGCAAGTTCCTGAACTGTAAAGACACACTACTAGGAATGTTTATGGATATTGAAATCTCCTGAAAAACAAAAGCATTGACTAAACAATGCATTCATAAAGAAATGGTAGAGATGAGCTCCAGAAAGAGATGATGTGAAGCTTAAACATAATTTATAAAGATTCATTTCTTTATCTTTCCTCATCCCCCACCCACAAAGAGCTCAAGATATCAGAAGGAAGCACCATGAAATGTTAAAGGTGTCTGTTCTGCATGGCAGATACTTGGGTACTTGGTCTAGTCTTTCCTTTTCTGGACCTTTTACTTTTTCCAAAAAGTAATAAACCTGAAGTTTTTCCTTTCTCTGATGGATTCCAATTCCCACTCATGTGGCACCTGAGAAGTCAGGCCAGGCCCAGTTCTCCACGTGTCACAGCCAAGGTCACACCAAAGTAATTTACAAGTAAGTTACAAAGTAACTTCCAAAAGAAATACATTTCGAAAGGAATCTCCTGTTTCTTATTTTCATAATATATGGCCTTAATTTCATGGAGATATCAATCTAGTAAGGAGTATAAAGAACCACAAGTGATAGCTTCCTGAGCCACAATATTCTGCAGTGATAACTACTTGGTTATTATCTTGATTTATGCCAGGATAAAACCAGACATTCTCCCAGTTTAAAAGTTACAAGTACCATAGTTTGCATATTGTGGGGTCATATGTATTAAAGTCTATTATAACATCTACAGAATATGTGAAAGCTTTAGCTAATGGCACATGCCAATATTTCAAGTTATGCCCATATAATGAAAGAACTTTAGTTATTCAGGGACAAATTCCTTTAGATTTCTCCAACATGCAGTTTTCTGATGATATTTTTGTTTGCTCCTGGTACACATTTCACCTCCATTGGAGAGAAAGATGGTAAAGTTTAATATTGATCTACTTTATTACTTATTGGATGAATTAATTACATTTAAGTGAGAGAAAAAATATTGAAACTATTGATTTAAAGAAAACTTGAAAGTTATCCTCCCCTCCCTTAATTTAATTGTAGAGACTTCTGTGAAGTGTTTTGCATTAATTACTAGGAGATGGCTTCCATATTATTGATGTAAAAAGAAATAGCTAGGTCAAAGATTTCCAATGTCTTTCCAATAGACCCATGCAAGGCTGATTTTTTTAAGCAGTAATGCTTAACAAAGTGGAAGCAGGGAAAATAAGACTTTAAGAATTTGGAGGTTCCTTTCTTCCTGTATTTTTAATGTGTGCAGGATCTTCAATGTTCTCTCTTCTCTCTCTCCTTATATTGGATATTTCTGTGTCTTCTTTTCTTTCTTGAAAAGTCTTGTTTGCCAATTTTACTAGACCTTAATTGTTAATGAATATATATTGTGATAACTTTGATTTACAAAATAAATAAACCCATATGTGCAGGTTCATTATTCATCAGATTCATGACAACACACCACACCCACCATCAAATTATCAAAACTCCTTCACCACTGTCTATTGTCTATTGTTCATTGGGCCCCATCACTCCCTTGTATCCACACCCCACCTCTTCCCTGCTGGTCACCTCAGCTCTATTGTCAGTGTCTAAGAATTAACTTTTGTTTTGTCTCTTCCTTTGCTTTGTTTATATTACACATATGAGTGAGATAATCTAGTATTTGTCTTTCTCCTGACTTATTTCACATAGTATAATTCCCTTTAGTTCTATCCATATTGTCACAAATGACAGGATCTCATCTTTTTAAGGTTGTGTACTATTCCATTGTGTATATATACCACATCTTCTTGGTCCATTCCTCAGACCATGGGCATTAAGGTCGCTTGTGGTTATGGGCTATTGGAAATAAAGATGAAATAGACATGGAGTGCATATATCTCTGCAAATTACTGTTTTTGTGGTTTGCGGGTAAATACTCAGAAGTGGAATGATGAGATCTTATTACAGGATTTTACTTCTCATTTTTCTAAGAAGTCTCCATACTTCTTTCCATAAAGTTTTCACCAATTTACATTCCCACCAACAGTGTAAAATTTCCCTTTTCTATGGGTCTTCAACAGCATTTGTTGTTTCCAGGCGTTTGAATAATAGTTAATCTCATAGGTGTAAGGTAATGCCTCATTGTTGTTTGATTTGCATTTCCCTAACAAGAAATCAAGGATAACATCTTTTCATATGCTTTTTGGCCATCTGCATATCTTCTTTGGAGAAATGTTTATCCAATTCTTCTGCCCATTTTTTAATTGAGTTGTTTGTTTTTCTTTGTTGAGTTTTATGAGTGTTTTACATATTTTGGATCGTAAGCCCTTTAGACCTTAACTTGTTTCTGAGGGGACTGTTGATTCTCTCCTGTATAGGTACCTTCTATTTCATTAATTTCTGCCTTTATCTTTACTGTTTCTTCTACTTTTCTTGTACTTATTTCCCAGGGTTTTTTTTTTTTAATTTCTCTAGCTGAATAGAATGCTTGCCTATAAATTTTAATTTTTATTCTTTTTCATCATATGCCTTAAGATTATAAATTTCCTTCTAATGATTTAAGAGTACAAGTCTTGAGATGTGATATTACTAGATTCTCAATTAAAATATTTTATAATACTGTTACACTTTTGATTATGAGTTACTAGGATATGTGCTGACTTTCCAAATATGGGAGCATTTTCTAGTTATCTATATTGATTTCCATTGCAACTATATTAGGGTCAGTAATATATAATAACCAGTCTACACTATTTCATCATTTGAACTTCAATAAGACTTGCTTTGTGATCCAGTTTATAGCCAATTCCTGTAGAAATTAGTGTGTGTGTGTGTTTAATATATTCTAAGAGCTTAGGTAGATATTGGTCCATTAGATCGAGTTCCTTGATAATGCTTTTTTGGTATTATATCTTTATTTAGTTTTTGTATGCTTTTCCCATCATTGTCTATTGTGCATAAAAGCTCTCCCTTGTCTATTTTTGACTATATCTCTCATTTTGTCCATTTTCACTTTATGTATTCTAAGACCATGCTATCTTTTCCACTTAAAATGTGAGAAGGGAAATTGCTTGCAAAGATAACTGTAGCTCCTACTAATAAATTAAAAAAAACAAATGAACATTGTTAGACCTGTAACTCCCATTTTAGGACATTTTCCTTGAAAATACTAGTTTTGGGAGGATTGTGTTCCAACATAAGAGATAATGGTGGAGTCCTAACTCCCAGTACCTCAGAAAGTGACCTGCTTTGGAAATAGCATCTCTATAATTGAGTTAAAATGAAGTCATTACAGCAAGTCAGAATTCAATATGGTTGGTGTCCTAATAGGTGAGGAAAATTGGACAGAGTCACATAGTAGGAGAAAATGGCCACCTTCAAGTCAAGGAGCAATTCCCCTTCCCATCTCTCAGAAGGACCAAGTTGGCAGACACCTTGATCTGATAATTTTAGCTCCAGATCTTCAAGACCATAAATTTCTGTTGCTTAAGCTACCCAACGGGTTTATTTTCTTATGGCAGTCTTAGCAAACAAACAGAGCATTTGTAACTTATAAGGCAATCTTATTACTTCAAAAAAATGAAAGGATATTTTTACTGGAGGAAGAAAACTTTGTTACCCTTAAAAATGTAAAACGAGGAATGAGAAGGTAAGGAGAAAAGTTAGTTTTCTATTTTTAAGAGTAAAGTTAATTTTTTTATGAAAAAGTATCAAGAGGGATTTTTGTTTAATAAACTTGGTGGGTCTGTCTTATTGAGCAAAGGAAAAACAATTATCCTGTCCTCTGATTTGCATTTTATGATTTCTAATTAAGGAGGAGAAAGACAATTCCCAACTTTCCTTCAGAATAGATTGGTGCACTAAACATAATTAACTCTAAGATATTTAATAATAAATCACCAAATCTCATGAGCATAATAAATACAACAAAGGAATTATTTTAATATGGAATCAGTGGAATAATCACAAATTCAACTTCAGAGTACCATGAATTATAAATACAGTACAGATATATTAAATTTTTCTGTAAGTCAAATTTTAAAGAATATTAATTTTCTTAGCATGGCTCTTGAGCCAAGCTATGTTGAAGGTCATTTATTATTGTGATAATGCATCAGTGTAGCCATCCTAAGATAATATTAACAAGCATAACAATGATCTCCTTGAGACTCTTCCTATTACCTTGATATGGGGAAAATATGAAGCTTAAGAAATCAGAGACTATGACTCTGGCCAAGAGAGAATGACTGTAAGACCACCTGTGGAATTTTGTAATCACATTGTTAACGTTAGTCTCTTCAATTCACATGAGTGTACTGCTCTGATACTGGCAGCATTGTGAAACTTGTGTATGTCTAGACCAGTGCCAGGGATGCATTTGACAGATGATCAACTGATGAATAAGATGAGACAAACAGTTTAACAATATGATTTCAACTTTATAGTCTATTGTAGACCCAGGCCAAGTCTACTGACAGTAAGAAATATATCTATCCATTGCAAGCCCTTGACTCTGGCACCCAATGTGATATGATAGCTATTTAGACAGTTGGCTAGATCAAAGTTTTGTTGAAAGTCCTTAGACTTAAGTATCTCCCAGTCATAATTTTGATCAAGAGCCACTTAACTATTCTGTAGTTTACAGAGTCTTAATAGTGGAAGTCATCTTATTCAAGTGGCAACTTAATACAGGAAATTTATGTAGATGGTCACCTAACCTATTCCTAGATGCTTCAAGTGATTTAAATGATAGAAATTTCACGTGTCCATCGAGTATTTTGTTCTACAGTCTGTTATAGTATTAGAACACTTTCCCTAGAGTGAGTCCCAAATTGACCAACAATTAAATCTACTCCTAATTCTTACTTTTGCCTTAGGGAGATTTAAGAAGTTTATCTTAGAAAGGACAGATTTTCAGATCGAAAGAGAGCAATCATGTCTTCACTAAGTCTCCTTCTAATCACAAAATAAACACACTTCTGTATTTCAACAAATACCAGGAATACAGTTAATTTTCAATAATGGGGTTGGAGATGAGTGCGACTGGGGAGAATGATTTAAATACAGAGCAGCTATACTTAAACTACATTTGGGCCCCTGAATTCAAGTTTGGTAATAATTCTCTACTAACTTGTGTCTGAGCTAAGTTTCACTTATAGGACTACCCCTAAATGGAGCCAAGAAGGCATCTGGAGAGGTAGAAACGATGAGCTGTGGTGAAAGGAGTCTTCAGGAGACACAAAAAAAGTTCATAGATATTTTATTAATTGTTGGTTGTCTCTTTTCTAATTATTTAATTTCTGGCCTTTAAAGTCATAAGCAAGGAAAATCATTATTAAGACTAAAATGTGGTGCGATAACTCAGTTTTACCATGAGTTTCTTTACCCTCTGGTAAGCAGGGTTTATACATCGCAACCAGAAAGTCTATTCCTCCCAAACACGGCTTCATGAAGATTCCCTGGGGAAAAAGTGTTGCATATTCGTTTACATTAATCTGAAATTTCTGTAAAGTCTATTTCAGTCTTTCATATTTTAATATCTGAAAAAAGTCTTGAGAAAGCTAACTCTAAAGGTATTTAAGGATAGATTTAATAACTAGAAGTGACATTCATTGTTCTAATATACAGTAATAGCAGTCTTGCCCTGTATGCACACAATATTGATTAATCCCTCTCATAACCATATTTTAGCATGAACATTTTATATCCGTTTTATTTAATAAAGATATCAACAAACTGTTCTTCTATAATGTGTATTTTCCACTGAAACTCTTACATGATTACACAAAGTCATCTAAATACCAAAGTTGGCAAATGATTTGAGTTGATCATCCTACTCCATTTTTCCATACACTTGAGTTTTTGTCATCCCAGTCTGCGTAAAATTCTCTTCTCCCTTGTCTTCTTTATGACTGCATCCTTTGTGTAATCCTTATTTTCCTTGTTGTTTTCTTCTTCTACTTTCTAACATGATCCACTACTTCTCTCACTTCATGCTATCGTGAGATTTTCTCCACTCTGACAGCTTTAACCAACACTTTTGCACAAAGCTATGCACCAGAACTCTCCAGATGATCTTGTCTTTACCTGACCTCCTCTTCAATAGGACTCACTTTCTCTTAATATGATTTTTGAGGAAAGAGTAGAAATTTTGTATTCAACTGACAAAGCAGATAGAGAGTATTTCAGACAGACAGTGAAAAATCATATGCAGAGATGAAAGGTCAGTCCAGATTGAGAGTGCTGTTCAGTTGTGCTACAGTGTGAAGTGAAACTGGTGGGGCCAGAGGAGGAATGAGAGGTGAGGCAGGGGTCAAATAAAAGGTCATTCTGATGATTTTAGATATGTCTTGTGCTATGGGAGTATTGTGGAATTCTGAATAGGAGAGTATCCGGATTGTCTCTGAATTCTAGAAAGTTCTTTATGTCAAGAGAATGAAGAAAGGATGAGATTAGGCAGAAAACAAATGAAACTGTGGCAATCATTCAAGTGAAAGATGATGTGAACTAGGTCTCTAAGTCAGTGGACATTTGGGGACAATGAGCCTTTCCAAAGGAATCAAGAGAATATGATGATTATCAAATAAAAGTTTGTGTAAGATTACAATACCATAATCGAGTCTCTGGTTTGAGTAACTGGGTTAAAGAAAAACTATTCAGCTCAATGAATTACAGAAAGTGAAGTAGATATATTGGATAACATTCATTCTCTCTTTATCTCACCAAGCAGTTACTTACTGAGCATTTCTACATGCTAGGCACTGGGTTGAGCCCTACAGTGATTTATGTCTTACACATAAGTTTGAGGTACCTTGGAATATTCAGGCTTGAGATGTTAGGCAAACAGGGAGAGAAAAGCATCTAAAACTCAGAGACACATCTCCATTATGTTGTTAGCAACATTACGACATGTATTCTTGTGGGCAATATTTTGCCCAGCTGATTAGTTATTTTTGTGAAATGAGATATTTGTGAAATGAAAATTGGCTAAAATATATATGATACACAGCATATGATTGATACTTTTATAAAACTGAATAAATGTGAAATCACATGATTGAAACTGAACAGAATATGACTGATTTCGGCAAAATCATGAGATAGTATCAAAAGATTAAAAATCTTCAGAAGCATTTTATTACCCTTTAGGAATGTCATATATTATGCAATATTTATATACAATGACTGCTTATTCACTGGTGATAACCTTATGAAAAAATATAATCCTTTTTGGAAAAACGGGCAAAATGTAGAAAGTTTAAGTATGTGTACATCTTTTGACCCAATAATTTGACTTTGGGAAATTTAAATATTCTAGTGAAATAATCCAAGCAAAGGAAAAAGCTATATGCCTGATAATGCATGGAATTTTTTAATAGGAATTTTAAAGACAAGGAAGCAACCTTGATGCCCCTGGGAGTAAAATTATAGTTCATTTATTTGTGCCCATTACAATTTATGATTAGAAAAATGATAAAGACACAAGCAAAAGTGCATATGATTATGTGGCAGGAGAGAAAATGCAGGAGAGCAATTTTAAGTAGATTATAATTACAATTATGTAAAAAATTGCCTGAGTAAAATAATAATTGTGTAGGAAAAACATTTGCAAAATATAAATTATAGTTATATTTGAATGGGGAAATTAAAATTATTATCTTTATTTCCTGAATTATCTGTGTATGTGAAATTTATAATTTTTGTTTTCCCAGTGACCTCTTATCCTTTAGTCTGGTAAAAGTGACCTGACTCTCCATAGAGAATTGCAGATTCCTTCACTGAGTTCATGTGCTTTCAGAGGTTGATGCTACCCCAGATCATCAGAGACAATTAGAGCCTTTCATTGGACTTTTTTTTTAATTTTATTGAAATTTTTGGAAAAGACGCAGGTTCTTTCCACCATGAATTGCTCAGGGAGTAGGAGGTGAGTCTGGAGTTGCAGGTAGTGTATTGTCACCACGTGGGTGGATTCTAACTTGAAAAGAATCAAGACAGAAATAAAAGATGACAGAGGAAAGCAGAAACAAGAGATGGAAACCAAATCCTGGGGACATTGTTTGAGACTCTTGTGTCCATCATGTCATAATTTTGGCTTTACTTAATGCAGTTTGACTTTTCTCTTTTAATTTACAGCAGAATAAAACACAATCAACTGAATAATCAGATATTGTATTACTCCTGTTTTTTAATCAGTAATATGCATTAATAAGCACTCTAAAACTTTCTAAGCATTCTAATGTTGACATTTATTTGTTGACCTGCACTAGAAGCATAGATGAAATATGGATAGTAATTTCAGGGCTCCACAAATTCCAGAAATCTTGACTTAGTTCAGTTCAATTCAGTTCACATTGTCCTCACAAATCTACTGAAATGTTTAAAAAGAGAATAGAAAAGTAATATGGAAGGACTTATAAACTGGATTACTGTGTGTGAATCCTAGTAAAGTTTATCATCTTGTTTGTCTCTCTAAAATCCCCCTTCTACTGCTAATAGCATCTTCTACTTGTTTTGGGGAACAATTTTCCTTCCTAACTCTGCCCAGGTAGCTAAATTATCTAAATTAAGCCATTCAATTACCTTTTCAGATTGCTCAAGTGGAAATTAAAGAAAGAGATTCTCTCTTTTTCTGGAGCTCAAGGTGAATGATACTGGTGCCCATGACTCCAGCTTTGTTGAGGACACTTGTCTGAGAGATAGAAGTCATCTTGCTGATAAAAAAAAGC
This sequence comes from Solenodon paradoxus, assembly GCA_004363575.1. Taxonomy (NCBI): domain Eukaryota; kingdom Metazoa; phylum Chordata; class Mammalia; order Eulipotyphla; family Solenodontidae; genus Solenodon; species Solenodon paradoxus. The sequence continues at coordinate 374,109 of RJWH01000491.1, read as the reverse complement.
AGAAGCAAGAGAGCCCAGAAGGCAAATGAATGCAGCACTAGTCACCAAGAACTCCAGTAACAGCAGTAACTCCTGCCCTGCCCTTTCCTTAATTTGCTTATATGAATCAATAAATACCCCGCCATGTACTTTCCATTGGATTTGTTCTCTCCTGTTGGAGAGTCTAGACTAAATATATCTTCAGTGTTGTGCCTATAGGTAAGGCAAGCAGTCACACCAAAAGGCCACTGCATAATTACTCTCTCTCTGAAAAACTGTCTGAATCTTGAGATCCTGCCAATTTCCACTCAGTGGTATGTTGCTGGAGACCAAGTCAAGGATTGGAACTTAGGTGTGTGGCTTAGTCCCTTTGGTTTATGTATTACTCTATTGTAATAGATTATAATAAACTGAATGGCTTATAAACAATAGATATTTAATTCTCACAGTTCTAGAGGATATGTAATTTGGTGTCTGTGAGGGTTTTCTCCTAGTACATAGGTGGGTTTCTTTTTTTTTTTAATTTTGTTTTTGTTGCTGTTCTTATGCCATATCCTCACATGGCAAGGGAAGCTCTCTCTGGTCACTTTAATAAAAACATTAATCCTACTCATTGGAGTTTCACATTCATGATCTAGTAACCATCCAAAGACTTCATATTCCAAATATCCTCAGATTGAAGACTAGGCTTCAACATAGGAATTCAGTTCATGGAGGGAGAACATGAACATTCCAACTATGGCAATGTATGAATGAGGAAGACTGAAAATAGTGCAAATAGCAGGGAAAATTTGGAAGAGTGATGCCCTAAGTTACTCATCCACTTAGGTGAATAGAAGAAGTGGAAGAGAGACAATATTTTAAGATGCCAATAAATCAGTCAGGAGGAGGCAGATTCTTAGCTTATAAAGAGAAAAGAAAGAAAAGAGATCTAAGGAGGCAAACTCTGGTTCAGCTTATCCATCCATCGCCATGGCACCGAGACATGGAAGAAACCACTAAGAACGATAGTTTAATCAACAACTTGGAACCTGACTGGGTTAGCGATTCTGAGAAATGGAAGACACTACTAGGAACTATGGTTCAATCAATGAATCAGAACCCAACTGAATAAATAATTTCTTCTTCCTTGAGCAAGGGAGAAAAACAACAACAAAAAATTTGTAGAAGAGAATAAGAAGGTAGAGACTACAACATAGGTTTCCTTCTCACCAGCCACATGAGGCTATTAAGCACTTGAAATGTGGCTAGGACAACTAAGGAACTGAATTTTTAAATTTATTTAATTTTAATTAATTTGAAACTGCAGCAGTGTAAAGTATTTCTCCATCAAACACAGTTTTATTGCCTGGGTAGGATCAGGGTCACTTTAACCATTACTCATCTCAGATATTATTACTGTGGCACACCTCGGCGGCCCAGCGGTTTAATTCATCAACACAATCAACACACATCACAACACCCCCAGTGAAAGACCCGGGGCCTAGGGAAACAACCAAGATGAACAGCTAAATAAAATAAATAAAATGCTTATTCCTCCTCTCTCTTCCTGCCTGCCTGCCTACTTGCCTGCATTCCTACCTCTACATTTCCTTTAAAAAATGATATTGTTATTGTATCATATTGTATATGTTAAATGTATGTGTCATTGCTACATTTCTGCATAAATATATCACTGATCTAGTTGGTATCAACTTACTGATTTAGTTTGAATTAGTTTTTTCTCTGCATCAATATAAGATAATTGATTTATTTGAATTGTTTGTGCAGGCAGCTTGGATTATACTGGTATGTATGTAAATTACAACTAGTAACTAAGCTGAAATACATATTACTTTTCTACAATACAATTAATTATTTTTCCAGGTTAAAATAAGTATGTACAGATTTTTAAATTTAGAACAAAATCATAATACTAACATACAATCTAATGGAGATGTAGAACAAAGTACTATGACCCAAATGGTAAGGAAAGAAAGCCAGTTGAAACAGGGTAGACTGCAAATTTCATAATGAAGTGCCATTTGCTAAGCAAAATTTTAAAACAAAATTTTTAGGCAAAACTTAAGATAATGAAATGAGCACTTTCAGCAAATACTAAATTTGATTAATCATCAAAAGAGAATCATGACATTAATTTCCTGACATCAAAATTAAATAACCAGCAAAAACATGTTTTGAAGATTTTAACAAGATCTGAGCTTGTAACAATGGACAGTTGTCAAACAACTTGGATTTTTACACACACAAGCACACACTGTTAAGAGGAGAGATGGTGTAAGAAGTTATTATTTGTTGTGGAAATCTTCTTTAAAAATTATGAGGAAAAGACTAAAAATTGTATTTTATAAAAATGTAAAATACCCTAAGTTAAGCCCCTAAATAATTTTCCCTAGGATCAAGACCATTCAAAGAATTTTAAAGACCAATGGATTCAAAATATGAAAAATTGCTAAAGAAACACAATTTCTTTGTTTCTCTGCATGATATATATTGAAAACATTTATGCTTAGCTTTGAGGGACAGACTGAAAAGTGTTATGAATACAGTTCGCTTTTTACAAAAAAAGAGGATAGTAGGTATCTAATAAACATATGAAAAAGGAACTCAACATCCCTAGTCACTAGAGAAATTTTAAATTAGAATCACAGTGAGGTATCACCATATATACTACAAGAACTACAATGAAAAGGACAGTTTTAAGCATTAAGTATTAAGACAGTATTAAGTGTAAGAATGTAAAACAATTGAAATCCTCATGCTATGCTTGGGCTAGTTTAAACAGATATAACCGACTTGTCAACCCAGTAGCAGTCATTAAAATTGAACTGGATCTGTTAATTCCACCCCTGTGTATGCCCTGCAGAAATGTGCACATAAGTAGATGGAATCTAGTACAAAAAATGTTCATGGCACAATGCTCATTATAGTCCCCAATTCGAAACAACATAAATAGCTATCAATGATAAAATGGATTTCTAGTGTAATCACCATTAATTGCTACAAAGAAATGATCAAGAAACAGCTAGGCAAATGACTAGGTATACATGTAACAATATGAATAAATATCACAAAAATGATATGACCAAAGTAGCCATAAACAAAAGAATACTGCATTTTTTCACTTAAAGTTTATTTTAAACAAGCTGATATATATTAGATGTCAGGATAGTAGTTACCCTTAAAAAAGAAGGCAAGAGTAGGAGGGCCATGAGAGTGTTTATAATATTTAGGTATTTATAACAGTTCATTTCCTTTTTCAAATTTTAAAATACAATTTTATTGAGGTAACATTGATTTACAACACTAAATTTTAGATTTGCAGGTTCGCTCTTCGTGAAATATATGATAATATATCATGGTCACCACATTTCTAATAGTTTCCACCAATGTTCATTTGACCCCACTACCCTCTGCTCTCACCTCTTCCCTCCTTCCCCTCTGGTAACCTCAATTCTGTTGTCAGTGTCCAAGGGTTGTTTTTACTTTGTTTTCTCTGTTTGCTTTCTTTCTTAATATTCCACATATGAACAAGATCATCTGGTATCTGTCCTACTTCTGACTAATTTCACTAAGCAAAATTCCCTCCAGTTTTATCCATGTTGCAAACAGCAAGGTTTCATTTTTTAGGACTGTGCAGTATTCCATTGTATATATTTACGTCTTCTTTATCTACTCATGTGCTGATGTACTCTAAAGCAGTTTCCTTTTCTTGGCTATTGTAAATAGTGCAGCAATGAACGCAGCTGTCCATGTATCTTTTCTAATTAGTGTTTTCATATTCTTTGAATAGATATGAATGGATACCTAGAAGTGGAGTTGCTGCATCAATTTTTAACTTTTTGAGGACCCTTCATATTGTCTTCTGAAATGACTGCACCGTTTACATTCCCACACGCAATGGGAATGTAAACAAGGGTTCCCTTTTCAATACTCCTATCGCTTGATATGGAGGTAGTCACCTGAGTGTGTGCACTTCATGAAAATTCATCAAGTCGTACACTTAAAATAAATAGTTCAAAAAATGGAGGAACATTTTTAAGATGGAGTTTCATCTGTAACAAATGATAAGATACATCAAAGAAATGGAATACTCACAATTACCCATAACTATTCCTGAAATTTTAGTTGCATAGTATTTCCTTCCACACTCTCTGAGACTAAAGTCATGGAAAAGATGTTGGTAAAATTGAGAGAAGTCAGTGTCCATGGAGAGGAGCATGAGAAAAGCATGAAGGTGAGGTGCAGATCATGCTCACTGACTAGAGAGAAGGGAGCATCTTGGGAAAGGTGACTGGAGGCATTTGGGGCCATGCTGTGGAAGGTTTTAAATGAAAGACAGAACTTGTTCTTAATCTCATAGGCTACAGAGTCCCAATAAAGATTTTAACGGGGGGATAACATTTCTACCTCCCCCATTTTTTCCTACTTTTAATGGGGTAAGTTATGAGGAGAGTATATGAATTTATTCATACATTTCTTGTCCTAAACTTGAACACAATATACCTAGGTATAAAACGTATGATCTCACTCATTTGTGGTATAGAGAGAAACCAAGCAAACAAATGAACTAAATAAAAACACAGACTTTTAGGCTATAGAATCAAAATTTTTGTTTGCAAGTGGGGAAGAAGGAGGAAGCAAGCAAACTGGAAAGAAATCAATTACATGGTGATGGAAGAACTGAAAGCATGGTGAACTTAATGTGCTATATGCAGAGGTTGATTTATAATGATGCACACCTGAAACCTGCAGCATGTTAATATGCCATATTCCTTCAATTAAATAAATTTTTAAAAATTTAAATGATTATATAGGCAAAAAGGGTGGGCTACTCTCATTTCACTCATCCTCAAATAGCGGGGCAATTTTGATTCCTTTTTAAGAGTGATCCTAGGAAACAGAGCATAGAAGAACTCAGGGAGTGATGTATTCATTGGGGGTGGGAGGTGGGAGGAGGGAGGAGCCAAGAAAACCCCAGTATCTTTCTGCAAAGGCCAGCTCCAGGCCGGGGGTTTCCACGGCAACAGATACTGTCCCCACCACAAAGCCTCTTCCTCCACTAGCCCAGAGAACCTGTTTGGATTGTTTCACTCAAACTGTAAAGTCAGAGTCACCCAATCCTACGTCAGCATGGCCTCTAGAAAAATATTTTTTATTTTAGCAGGTCATTTTTCCTTCTTGTCTCAGAAATGTTCTCCTCCTCAGTGATGTGCTGGGTGAATAAATGTCTTTTGAAATTTCCCATCTTCTTCATAGCTCTTAGATTTGACGTATGTGAAAAAGAGGTGAGAAGGTGGAATTTTTCCTTCAATCAGACTGTTTGCCTCGCCAATTGTCTCAATACGCATTTATCTATAACGTGTTGTTTTCTTGTTAATGTCCAATAGTGGTTTTGGTGTCAGATGGTGGTTTAGGTTTAATTCCCAGATCCAGCGCTTCCTAATCCTGTGACATTTAACAAGTTAATCAACCTCCCAGAATTTTATTTTCTTACCTGTGTTATGGGATATGCTCATACTTGCTTCATAATGAGAAAATGGATGAAAAGTCCTTAACACACTTAAAAGTTAAATTATTATAAATCTCATATCTACACTAGTTTTTGAGTCTATCACTTAATAGCTAACCGATTTCTGATTTATACTATATTACTGGTTATCCAAAGGAGCTGAGAAATGAAGTTCAACTAACAGAATGCTACTAGTAACTGTCTTGATAAATACTTACACACTTAACATGAGATCAAGAATATTTAAACAATAAGAATTGAAATTATATTCAAGAGGCAAAGCACTCAATACTCAAGATTTGTGTCCAGCCTGCCTATTTTAGAGTCCTACTTTAGGCTTCCAAAAATATTAACATAAATGCCTTCTGGTGCACCCGTTTCACATATACAGACACTGAGGCATTCCCTTTAGCCACAAGCTTAGTACGCCTCAACACATGAGCCCTCATTATAGGCTTGGGAAGTTCATTTAAAGGCTCCAGATGAATTTTCCTCATCTGTCAAATAAACACAATCTTAATAGCTCCTACTTGGAGTTGTTTTGAGTTTAAATGAAACAATCAGTGAAAAAGAGCTAAACATGTGGTATGTACTCATTAAATAGTAGTAAGACCTTACTGAGTCCCCACCTGAATCCTCTTCAAGGTAGTGTCCATCCTAGGCTATTTGCATTGAATGATAACAATTCACATCTCCTCCCCCAACCCCTGCTTCCCAGCCAATCAGAAGCCTCCTTGTCCCAGAGGCCCCATACAGTACTGCCCACGACCAATCTCAGTCAATGGCAGCAGACTTGGGACAACAGGCATGTCCCAGCCTTGAGCTGGGCTGAAGTTTGTGGGGGCAATTCCAACTTTCCTGTGGAGTCAGACTGAAACTAGTCTTCTGGAGGGCCACACACCCTTGTTGAAAATTTCTACATCTGGCTCGGTCAACTTCTTTCTCATATCCTGAGAGCCTTTTCCCAGTCACTCAAAGACTCCATCTCATGGACCCCACTGAAGACTGCTGGCGACAGAAGTGATCCCAGATAGTGTAGCCTGAGTGTGGGATTCTGAAGCTGACTCCCTGAGGACCCTACAATTGAAGGTAGGTGGAAAATTGATCATCCCTGCTTTGTTGTATAGTGTGGTTGATAAAATTTCCAATTGTGATGTGCTGGGGAAGGATTCCCATGGAAAGGGATGTGTTCATTGGTGCAATGTCTCGTACACTTGAGAGGTGTAGGAAAAGAATAACTGCAAGGTGTTGGAATTGGATGGGTAGTTGAAGAGAGAAAAATTATAGATATATTTATTGGTCAAAATGTAAAGCAAAAAATGGCGGGAAACTTTCAACTTGTGCAGCTGAGGAGGATGGGGCAGAAACAACTGAAGTTGGGACTTAGAAGGCAATTGCTACAGTTCAGATCTCTGAAAAGGCTTGGTTCTCAGCTTGACAAGGCTCTTATGCCAACTCACGGCCTCAGTGGGGAAAGAGAGGGACCCTGACTCAACAGCTTGGAGATATCTCTGCATAAATGCACTTTGAACTTTAATTTCCCTTATCCTGAAGAAGTGGTCTATTTATCACTGTTGAAGATGCAGCCTCTTGTCGAGCCTGCTTGAGGATTATAAAGAGACTTTATATAGTCATCTTACAGAATGCTGGATCCTTTCAGGATATGCCCTTGCATCTTCTCCTGGACACCAGGCTCATAACTTGCATCAAATATCAGCTTTGCTCAATCAGAGAATTCTGGACCTGCCAGGGGAGATGACATTCAATGCTGAAAGAGCTTCAATTAACCGGCAAAGCTTAGGGGAGTGTGTCTGTGAGAGGGCCCTCAGAGTGCTTGACATAGGAGACAAGATAGAAAGATGGCTGAGGAAAGGTTTGTGGTGCGAGCACTCTACCATAGCCCCAGCAAGGACCTGAGAGATGACACTAAATTATTGCTGTAATTATTCTCAGGAAACTGGAAAGAGCAATGGCCAACACAAAGTAAAAATACAAGAACTGCTGTAACCAATGGTGCAGGAAGGAATAAGAAAGCTCAGAAGTGGGCATGCCAGCTCTATACCAGAAGACACACTCGCTGACCAAACTCTCAGGGGTGGGAGAGAGTTCATTCTGTGCAGCAAGACACTAAGTTCTCACTGGTGAGGAAACTCCAGCATCGCTGAGAATCTCAGGGATAGTTCTCTTCGTAGACCAGGGTTGATGGTCACATAGTTGACTCCCTAGTAGCATCAGGTGATAGGATTCTGGAAAACAGATGCTAGGTGTCACAGCTTGATAGTCAGAAGCCATGGTGGGTATAATTACAATAATTATCAGCAAAATCAATGGCTACCAGAGACTATAAGATACTCATTTCAAATTTAAGGACACATAGATGCCAAGTGGAAGGATGGAAAAAGATATTCCATGAGAGCTAAGGCAATTAAAAGTCACTGTGCCTTACTCCAATCCTCTCCCTCCTGCTGTTGTGTCACTGTAAGCCACATGTAAAGGTGACATTGCAAAATAATTAGCCTGGATCTCTGCATCCCAGAATAAGGACATTTTGTTTGCTTGGTGTACATGAGAAATAAACTTTCGTTGTCCTAAGAATATGGAGTGCTTGTTTCCAGAGCAAAGCAGAGCTTATTATATTTTAATGAAGATGGTTTTTGTATAGTTCTATCTTGTTTCAGGATTACAATATTTATCTCCTCTCAGGATATTATAATAATTCTTCTGGATTTTGCCTGATCTTTGTTTCTCTTCAAAATTCATTTTTTTCAATTTGTTGTTTCTCTTTTGCATGTTAGAGACTTCTTGACTTTCTATGATTTGGGGCCTATCAGTTTTAAAATAGGTACAGAAAATTCACTATGAAATTTTGAATACATTTCTTAAAGGCTGTTGAGTTTTATCACAGGATAATCAAGGGCTGACCTTCATTGGGAGTCCCACATGTGTCAATATATAAAAATTGCTTTGGGGCTACCCAGTATCCCTACCTAGAAGAACTCCAATATTTCATCCTAGGAATGAGGTGGGACTGTGTTCCAAGTGTAAGGTGGAGAAAGGAAATAGAGATTCTCAGTGGCTAGTGTAAACTTTTACTAAGTTCCCTGTTTTTAATGCCTGGTGTCCCTTCTTCTGGAATACTTCTTAGTCAATTTCACCAGAGAAGCAACTTCTGAGCTCTGAGAGGGTTGTTCCTCTGACTATGTATATAGTTTTGGAAAGAGGAACCGGGAGGTTCCATCTGCTTCTTAGATTCCCACTCAGCTGCTGAGTTCCAGTCCTACTGCTCACCTTGGGTCTCCAAACACCAAGCCTTTCCAGGAACCTATTAGACAAGTTGTCTTTTCCTCGGCAGACCATGTGAGCTGCTCCTTACTCGGCTGCGGAATCCCTCCCTGCTCCTCCCTTTGTGCCCACAACTCAGTTGAAATGAAATTGTCCCAAACTGCCAAATCTTATCTATGGTTTTTGTCTGTGATCTCTTGGTTCTTGTGAATTTGCATATTTTCATTTCTTCATTTTGACTTTGTGTTTTGGGACAGAGAAGAGATTTATTTTAAAAGTAATCTTCATGCATTAGATACAGATGTTGCTTTACAATGATGCACACCTTACACCTATATCATGTTATGATGCCGTGATGCCATGATCCTTTAAAATGAAAAAAGAAAGCATAGAGTGAATCACCTCACTTACCTGTAGATATATTGCTTTTGTGATACAAACATAAAAAAAATGTCAACACTGCTTGCTGAATAACAGAAATCTATGCAAGTGCAGCAAGAGGTGGCCACCACACATGTGTATTTGCCCTTCTAGCCACCCTTCTTTGCGATATCAGCGAAGATTTTGGACTTAGTAGGGTGCTTTTGCAGTTCTCAGATATGAAAATTTAGTAATTTGACTCATAAATAATTATCGATAAGAAAAATCAATCATTGAAGCCCTTTCCCCGCATGATTTTCTGCACATTGGCACAAACAGCAGAAATGAATCCTTCGGTTTTTGTTTGCCTTGTTCTTGGTTGGTTCTACAAGCAAAATGATTAACACAAAAATGTGACAATTTTTAGAGAAAGAAGTAGGTATCAAAGCTATCATTTGGATGGACTGTCTTTCAACAGAGAGACTCAGACATGTTTCCTAAATGTTACTCATATTTTTATTGTTCAATTAAAATTCTTGTGTTGTGAGATTAGTTTTTTCTTTCCATATCCAACCGTGAGCCAGACTGCTTATTCCCCTGACCCTCTTTCCCTCTCCCTCCCAGCTCTCACTATATCACTGTGAAGATGTAAAATTTACCTACATCCTGATGTATTTTTGGGAATCCATGCTGATGAAAAATCAAAAATGCATAAAATGTTGTGCATTAAGGTACTCTTGTATAACATAAAACATGGGACACAACTCCTACTTGTCTTACCTCCCTCCCCACAATCGTAATCTACCTTCACAGATAGGTATTCTACCTGCACAGGAGGGTCTGCCTTCTGAGAGGAGCAGGGAGAGCTCAGCCTTCCTGACAGGAGCAGGGCAGAGTATGCCTGCAGATGGTTGGAGGTGGTGAGTAGACATAGTGGGAGTTTGTGGAAACTCTCTTGTGATTGCTCTGTTTCTGTCAGGAAAATAAGAAGTAAGGTCATCTGCTGAGACCAAGTATGGAGGCAACATGGGGGCAGAAGTGTTGGCCATGTGAGGAGAAGGTGTGAACTAATCATCTCCTAATGTGGGAGGTGATGTTCTGGGGACCTGGTGTGGCTGCTGGGTGGCATCAAGGGCCCCCTAGTGGTTGGGGCCCTGAACTTAAAACAGACTAGTCAGTCACTTCTGACTGAATTTAGAGAGCAGTCATTGGAAATAATGCAATTGCAAGTTAAGCCAAGCAAATATGGTGAAATGAAGAATATGAGAAATTATATGCAGACATAGAGTTACTAATGAGTGATTGGAATGCAAGCTGGCTAAGGAGGCTTGTGCTGAGGACAGTTAAAAGACAGGAGTCACTGCAAGGTGGAGTCAGGGCTTTTTGGACCTGAGCCTCTAGAGGGAGGTAGCTAGAATTTAGGACTGGAGACCTGAAAGAAGGTGACATGACAATAGTATCATGGAACAGTTGTGATGATTTGTTCTGACCACGTCTGAGACGTCACCATGTAAGTGAGAACTCATGGGGACGCGGGTGGCGGACAAGATTGTCAAAATCGGAGCAGTGAGGGGACAGGGTGCATGAAGGTTCACTTTCTTTTCTTCCTCTTTTTAAAGGAAAGATGCAGGCAGGAAGAAGGTGAGTAGGTAGTTTGGCAGGAAAAGAGGAGGAAGCAGCATTTATTTTTATTTAGTTGCACATATTGGTTATGCTCACAGCCTGGGATGTGAACCTGGGTCCTTGGGATGTATGTGGACTACCAGAGGCAGTTGACCAAACTATTGCTCCACCAGGGTACACCAGTCTCTCTTTCTTGTACGTTAAAATCACCAACACTTAAGGCAGTCAGCCAAATGTCAGTCTGTTACAGAGACAGTGAGGTGTAGTTGGTGGCCTATGATTCAGTCAGAGGGTTTGGAGAGGAGAGTGAGAGAGTGGGAGAATGGTCAGAAAAGTGAGCCAATAGGGCGTCATCCCCCTTCAGTCCCAGAAGTCTGAGGCCTGTGGGAGAACAGCAGTCTCCTTGACAGGGAGGGAGTCAGATTCTTGTTAGAGCAAAAAAGCAAAAGTGCTGATCAAAGAAAAGGACAGGGACATAGGCATTTTTTACAAATGATGGGGCGTGAATTCAAAAGAGCACATAGGTGGTTTGGGGAGGTTGGAAGCAGTGAGATAATGGGAATAGAACTGGGCATATGCAGAACAAGCTAGGATGAGGATGGTCTTGGAAATCTGAGGCTTCTTATGATGACTGACACTGAGAGATTGCTTAGGTCGATGTAAGAAGATATTTAATTAGGAAAAAAAATTTAGACAGCATTATTGAAATATCTTTGGCATACATGAATTGTGTATATTTAAGAAATGTATCTTGATAGTTTTTCCCCTAGCTTTACTGAGATATGTCATATAGTGTTGTATAAGGTTAAGAGATACATCTTGTTTATTTGATACTCTTAGAGTAAAATGACTGCCACCAGAACCTCAGCTAGCACCTCCATCATGTCACTTAATTACCGTTTCTTCTTTGTGGTGAGAACATTTATGCTCTAACCTCTTAGCCACTTTCATTTTTTAATAGAGTTTTTTCAGTGTTGATAACTATCATCACTATGCTGTACTTTAGAGCTCCAGAGCTTGTCTTCTAATTAGACATTTGTACCCTTTGCTCTCTCTCTCTCCATCCCCCTCACCCTTGTATGCATTGTGAAAAGATCACCATAGTCGTGCTAAATAACTTAACTGACACCTCTACAGAGTTGCCATTGTATATGCTGAAGATTTAAGGTCTATCCTCTTAGTAAGTTTTAAATATATAGTCATATATTTTATATTTTTATCACCATGCTGACATTAGATCTCCATACCTTATTCATCTTGCAGAACTGAAACTTTGATCAACATTTCCATATTCTCTGTCTTTCTCTGGAAAATACCATGCTACTCTCTCCTTCTGTATGTATAATTCCTTTAAATTCTACATTTAAGTGAGAAAATAAATATTTGTCTTTATATGGCTGGATTATTTTTCTTAGTATAATGTCCTCTAGGTCACCCATCCATGATAGCACAAATGGCAGGATTTCCCCTTTTAAAGAGCTGTATAGTATATCATTTTCTCCATTCTTTCCACTCACCTACTGAATGTCACTAAGGTTGTTTCCATATCTTGGCTATTGTGAAAAATACTTAAGTGAGCAGATAGCTCTTAGAGACTCTGGTTTTGTTCCATTTGGATATAAACCCAGAATCGGGATTGACAGATCATTTGTATTGTATTTCTATTTTTAATATTTTGAAGACCCTCCATACTTATTTCCATAGTGGCTACAATTTATCTTCCCTCCAACAGCATACAAGGGTTCCTTTTCTCCACATCCTTGCCAAAATTTATCTTGTCATTTTTGATAATGGTGATTCTAAGAGATGCGAAGTGGTATCTCATTGTGGTTTTGATTTGTATTTCCTGGTGACAAGTGACGTCGATCATCTTTCCCTGTACCTGTTGCCCATTTCTATGCCATCTTTTGAGAAATGTCTATTTAGGACCCTTTCCCCTATTTTAATCAGGTTTTCTGGGGTTCTGGTGTGAATTATCTGAGGTCCTTATATATTTTGCATATCACCTTTTAAGGGAGAAACTAACGAGAGCCTCCTAATATGCGACTGGGAGCATTTGGGGGCATGTGTGTCTGGGGATCTCTTTCCCCTACCTGGTGCAAGTAGGAGGTCTGGAGCTAAGCATGGATACACAGCCCACTCTGACCTCTCTCAGGGAGAGGTGAGTCTGTTTTGAAAGTGTCAGGCACCCCTACTATCCATTCATGGGGCTGGGAATGTCTGGGGAGGTTGGGACTTCATTCAAGCGTACAGGACCCTGCTCTCCTGTGTCGGCTCATCCCACTGCTCTTATGGCACTGGTGGACATCCTGGCAAACAGTGAGGGCTCCATTGTAGACGGACTGTCAGAAAAGTGAGAATAGTGCTCAGGAAAGAGGTTTGGTTTGGTTTGGTTTTTCTTCTTAAGGGAAAGGTACAGGCGAGTAGGCAGGTGAGCAGGAAGAGAGAGGAAGAAGAAGCTTTTAATTTATTTTCATGTAATTATTCACACTGGTTGACTATGCTCCTTCATAGTCAATTGAACTAACCACTCCACCAGGGAGCTCCAGGAAAGAATTCTTGCTCAGAAAAGTAGTGGCCGCAAGGTTGGTGATGAATAAGATTTTCCAGGAAAGCAATATAGAGCATGAATTTTTAAAGGTGCAGTGGGTGGGAGAGGAGGACAATTCAACTTTAAAAGGTCACAAAGGAAAGATACTAAGAAGGAATAGCGAACAGTGGTCTAGTAGGTAGAGGTGGGAATGGAATGTGTCTCAAAGAAAAGAGGGACTGATCTTAGTGGAAAATGTCCCTGAGAGGGCAAGTAAAGAGACTGAACAGATTTCTATGGAACCAACCATTTTGAAGGTCATTGGTGCCCCCAGGCAAGGGCACTTTCAATGGAGTCACAAGGCACAGCCATTGGGCAATAAATGGGGACTAATAGGGTATGTGGAAGATGATGTGATGCAGATAATGTCCTTAGACTTTTACCTTGAAGAAAGGAGTAGGGCAGCAGAAACAAGTCTATATGAGCATTTCTTGAGCATATTTATGTGATGATATGGGGGAGACTAAGAAGGTGCAAAAATAATGACAAATTGATGGAACAACTACCAAGAAGATAAGGGGATAGGATTGCAATGGTAGTTACCTAGGAGGAAGACATTTTCTTACCAATGCTGTCTGTGTACTAAAGTCTGTGGAGTTATTTCCTGTGCCTATTCCTCATTTACATATGAGAACATTAACCTCAGCTCAGAGAGGTTAAGCAACTTGCTCAAAGCCACACAGCTAACAAGGTTAACAATTTGCAAGCCAAGTCAGTTTGACACCTGACTTCATTTTTCTACTGCACCACACTGCCTGTAGCTCTCCTTTGAGATGAATGGGGTTGGGGTAGGATAGGTAGAGCAGGAGACAGAATTGTGGAATGAGGGCAAAGTTGAAGAAATGTGTACTTGAGGCCTGTTTGTTTTCCTGTTTCATGCAGACTTCCATTCCCTGGAGTCCTCTCTGCCCTCTACGTTGAGATGAGTTTGCCTCAGCATTAGTCCAAACCTTCCACAGATTTGTAGGCTCCCAAGGGCTGATATGTTCACGGAATCTTCTGGGTTTCAAACCTCTGGGACTTTTCCTTGAGTTGGTTCAACTGTGAAATCCTCTTTCAACCTGGGCACTTTGAGGCCTATGCCTCAAATTCTGCATAAATACATTTTCACAAAACACTTGTATTTGTGGTGGATTCTATAGGCTCTTTTGATGGAGACGATGGGGGGAGATTTCCTAGCAACACTAGCAGCTTCCAACAGAACATAACTCACTCTCTTGCTGTTAAAAGGCTTTTCATTCTTCTAGCCAGGATTTTCACTGGCCTCTTGGCCAGCTTTGACCAATTTGTCAACCCTCTTTTCCTCCCCTTTGATCTCACCTCACTCCTGGCCAGTGTTACCCTTAGGAATGCAAACACTTTCTCTTCTATTATGCTAAGTAACTGTCTCTCGCCAATGCTCCCTGCTTGGTCTAAGACTCCCTTTACAAATCCAAGCTCATCAAGACAGTCCGCTGAAAAAAAAGGGCCTCCATGTGACAAGATCCTGTTGCCTGGTTTCGATTTCATATTCCCTGTGTGCAAATTAAAGCTGAGATGGGAGAAAGGGCCAGTCAGGGAAGGGGGTAAAATGTCACGCAACCTCTGACATTTCTTCTGCAGTGACAGGAATGGCAGGGTTGAAGCAGAGATGGTGGGTTTTCTCTAGTCACCAGCTCTCCAAGCTATAAAACCAGTGAAAAGGTGACTGGAGTTCTTGGGGCTAGAAGTTTGCAGGGCAATCCCTGGTTGACCTCATGGGACAAGATACCAAGTTGTGTAAAGTGTTGAAAAGATAAACAGGGTGAAGGGTGACAGTGAGGAAGCGGTTTCAATAGGGGAAAGGAAATTCAATGGGGTTTCCATAGCAAAGACAGGTTGTACAAGGAATAGAGTGTGTGCTCAAAGGGGTCTCTAGAGTGAAGACTTAACAGCTGGGGGGCCTGGACCCTGAGACCTGAATGTCCATTGTTCATCCTCCAAGCAGCAGGATGCTGCCACCTGGCTTTCCATTG
This sequence comes from Solenodon paradoxus, assembly GCA_004363575.1. Lineage (NCBI taxonomy): Eukaryota > Metazoa > Chordata > Mammalia > Eulipotyphla > Solenodontidae > Solenodon > Solenodon paradoxus. The sequence continues at coordinate 358,769 of RJWH01000491.1, read as the reverse complement.
CCATTCTGGAAGACATTTGATCCAGAGACATAAATAATCCACCCCCGTCCCCCCCACCCGCCCCCCCGCCGCAAGAAATCCGTGATGAGAGGACTCATTCAGGGTGCACCTTACAGCAAGTCTTCCGTCACAGGGTCTTCAGTTGAGGAAGACAATAGTGACACAATGTCTCTCCCATTTCTCTCCCAAATGTCACACTCTTTTTAAGGGACAGTGTTCTCTTCGGCAGCTGCTACAGAGAAGGGGGTGGGGGAGGGGTCTACTTGAATTTGGATACATTTCTACTCCAACCCACATTTGTCTTGTGTCATCATCCAATGGTCCTGCTGCTCATATGCTATCGTCCTCCCTCCTCTCCAGTTCCCATAGTTTTCCTGGTTTCGATCATGTTCATTTTCTGCTCTTCCATCCCAAAGTCTGCTGCTAAATGCCATCAGCAGAAGAGCAGAGGAGACCTGGTTGCTGGGTACTCCCAAAGGTGAGCTGATGTTTGGGAAGTCCCACGTGCCAAAGCGGGCCACTTGTCACCTGTGTACCTGAAAATGGCAAGCTTGGCCTGATCTTTCTCTCTGCTGCTCCCACCCCATGTGGCATCGCTAATAGCCTAATATCATGTACAATGTGCGATGGCACAGTCAGGGGCCACTTTAAAGTTATAACAAATGTCCTTAGTCATGGGCCATCTGGAGACTCTGTGGGCGGCACCATTAGTAAAGTTTCAGCTGCCTGATCCAGAGCAGAGAATCCCAACTCGGAAACGTGTTTTGAGAAACTGGAGCAGATTTTAAACTTCTCTGCCATCAAATCAGAGGCTCCCTGTTCTCAATTCCGTTTTATTTTCCCAAATGATTTCAAACATGACAGTGCTGAGCAGATGCTCCTGACTCTGCTGCAGGGACCTCGACCATCATCTCAGAAACTGCCACACTGAACGTGGTTCTCCCGAGAACCAGCAGAGGGCGCCCTCACCCCAGTGTCGGGGGAATCGTCGGGAAACCGACAGTTTCTCCTCAGTATTTCACCCTGAATCCACAGATTGCTGAAGAACCCGCAAGTTAACAGTGAAGGACACTAGGCCTGTATTTAAGTGTGCATATATTTATTTAAATGCTATAATAAATATATACATGTATGCATCTATAGTAGTATATGTAGATTTATGTATATATGTATATGGAGCTGGAAGGAGCCTCCAAGGTCATACACAAGGTCATCTAGTTCAAGATTTCCTAAAGTGGGTTCCTTAGAACATCTCAGTCCAAGGAGTTAGAGGTCAGAAGGTTGTGTGAGGGAAACAAGGAAGACAGGAAAGAGAGGAGCACAGGGCAGTTTTGACCAAATTAGTTTGGAAAATAATGTGACCAGCAAAGATTGGTTTGTTTTTTAATTACAGCACAAACTGGGTCTTTAAAGTGCTTTGAGCCTTGTAAAGGACCAGAGGAAGTGAGTGAGCTAGCACAACCTTCTCCTTTTACAGAAGAGGAAAAAAAGGTGAAAGAGGAGATTCCAGGCTCAGAAGTACAACTTATTAGTCGCATTCCTGGGATCAGATTCTTAACCTCTCTCTCTCTTGTACGTTTCCCAATGGGGATCGCCCCCAGCCCTGGACATCCAGGAGTTTCTCAGGAGGAGCCAAATGAATGAGTCAGTAACATAAACCTGGTGCTAAGAGTTTGTTTTCAGTTTGACGTTTCCAAGATCAATGCCCCGTGACTGTCGAGAAGAATCTCCCAGACACCCCCAGGGCCCTTAAGGAGGAACACACTTTTCCTCACGAACCACGCAGTTCTGATCTCTGTGGAGAAATGCCATGCCCTGCAATATTTTATTCATGTTAGTCCAAGCCATGACTTGCCCTTAAAAAAAAAAAAGGCAAGTGATCCTGTCAGAAAGAACTTTTGCAGACACACGCTAGGCTTGCCTCTGAAACTAGATAAAAAATAAAATGCCAAGAAGAGCAAACGTGCATTGAACACCAGACAGAGAGGTGTGCATGTGATGGAGTGGGGGTGTCTTCTGAATCATTTCCCTAAATTTAGCAATGCAGTTTTTTTTTTTAAGCCTTTAAGATCTGCTTCCCAGAAATCCTGTTATTTCTTTGCACACGTCTTACATAAGTCTGTGCCACAGGCCTGTAGAATAATTAGCTGGGAAGGGCACAGACTGATTTCATAAGAACCACCTAGAGAAATCTAAAAGAGGTGAGAGGTAAGTATCCCCCACCCCAATCTCCCTTCCAAAACCACCACAGAGAGTGGTGCCCTCTATTGGAAGTGATGTCTGGTAAATGCTTCCCACATCAATGTTTTCCTATGCTTCAAGTCTCCGGGACAGAGCTGTCACTCTTGTTAATCATTTCCAAGATACACTTGTATTTATTTCATTCCCAAAGGAGCATCTCTGCTGCCCCCCACCCTCTGGTGACTCACTCTCCCCTCCCATTTGCCTTTCTCAAGTCTCACTCCACGAGTGGTTCCAGAAAGCATCAGGCCCCCAAGTTTTAGGGATTTCTTTTTTTAATATTTATTTTACAGATTATATTTAGTAATTGCTTATATATGGTTTTTCTGAATTTCCTCTTAGCAAGCAGTACAGAGGCTGAGAATCCCTGTAGTTGCAGGACAGAGCCATAGACTACACAGGTGACATGACTGTAAGAAAGCTGGGTGGATGTTGGATCCAGTGCCCTGATGCTCACAGCAGCCCTCTGCTTACCCACAAATTGCCATTTTGGGAGCAGCTTCCAGTGAAGACAGTAAAGGTCTTAACGGCAAACTGCTTTCCTCTCCAAGAGACCTCAGACAACCTCTTTCAGATGGTTCCCCCCACCAGAGCCTCTCCTTTCCCTACTTCCCATGGCAAAGCCCCTGTACCCATCTGCAAGCCTGTTCCTTTGGTCCCCACTGAGCTGCTAGCGATGGGCATGAATCCCTGGGATCTGGTGCCCTGGAACACAGCTGGTGAGCAAACTCCCAGAAATCTGTTAGCAACTGATATGACTTCATATATACACACCAAGGCCATATCACGGTTTAAAGGAGAAGTCACAGAACTACGGAAGTGCCCACCATGTGCCAGACCTTATTCTAGGGATCAATTCAGGCAAAGTCCCTAGTTAGTTGCAGGTGGGAACAATAACAATTGGCCAGTAAACACACCAGTTAGGCCATGTGTGGGGCAGTGGTTCTGTGACAAAAATGGCACAGCAGTGATTTGCTGAGCTGCAGTGAGCAGGGAAGCCTTCATTAGGGAAGTGACAGTGGAGTCTTCACCTGAATAAGGAGGAGTAAGGGGTGGGGGGAGGGTGTCCCAGGGAGAGGGAGGACTGGCCTGTGGTGGGAACAATAGGAAGGCCTGTGTGGCTGTGAGGCAGAGAAAGGAAGGAGCTAAGTCTGGGTAGGATCACATAGTTCTTTGTAACCAATGATAAGAAGTATGGATTTTGTGTAATTGAAATGGGAGTCCTTTGAAGACTTTAAAGAAGGTATTGATAGGACCAGGCTTTAACTTAATATATATAACAGGTCTTTGAAGAGCATTGCCCCACCCAACATTGTCCTGGTCAATGAGACCTTATTGGCACGGGTAAGGGAAACTCACTATGTTTGTAGAGGAACTTTTAAGTCATGATGAAGAACTAAGATGTGGTGGGCTGAGAAGTGGAATCAGGAAGTCTGCGTTGCAGTTCTGACTCTGCCCAAAACAGCTGCCTAAGTTACTGCACCTTATTACCCTCAGAGCTTTCACATAGAAAATGATGAGATTGGACCAATTAGCACTCCCAACTCGTTTCACATCATAATACACATAGCACATTCTATTTGTGTAGCACATCTGGAAAGAAATGAGGCTCCCCAAGGGGCTGAGGCATGTTTATCACACATGGAAAGAGAATTTCTAGACTAGATGATCTCAAAATCCCTCTCAATTCTATTTGAAGGTTTTGTGATAATTCCTCATGATGTCGCTCAATTCATACAACGCAGGCAGACATCCATTTGAATAGAAAGGCAATACCAACTAAATGATAGTTATTAGTGCATTTTCTGTTTCTCAAGACTAAGCCTCATCCTAAGTAGTCGAGCATTGTCATTCTGTGTTCTCTACTGCCAGCCATGCAAATCTTCAACACACACCAGATCTCAAGGTCTTCTCTGCCACTTGAGTAGCCAGTTCCTCCCTAAAGTGGCCTGCCCAGTTCAGAATTAGTGGTGGTTTAGAAACTTCTAACTTGGCCAATTATGTGTCAAGCCAAGTAATAAGACTATCTAGCAAAATGCTTTCTTGAGGTAGAGATGTTTATCATGTCCTTTCTTCTTTTCCATAGTCTGAAAGAAATTTCTTATAGAATAAAAGCAATAGCTATGGTCTGATGTAATAAATAGACCATGGACTCTGGGAGTAGCTACACCAGAAGATCAAATATGCTCTCCTGCAAGAGAAGACATATAAAGATGTCAGGACTTGCCGTCTACCTTAGGATATGTTCTTTATCTCCTACATTCAGTAGTGCAGATGTGTTTGTACATGTTCCTGCATCCTTTGAGACCTAATCTAGTATGTGTAAACTTATTGAACTCTACATCACTCACATTTATCCCACTTATAGACTTAAGATACTCTCTAAACTTTTCATTTTCACTTCTCTCATTCTCCACTTTGTATTCCATCATGACCCCCTCCATTGATCTCCTGGATTCTATCAGCCTGTTCCCCACAACCTGATCTGATTTTTACCCTGCCTCACTGTCTGCAATATGTTTACCAGGAATATTTGTAACCTTGATTTTCTACTTTACCTGTTTGTAGCCATGATAATCCCCTGAATTCTCTCCCATCAGAGTCACAAAATCCAGACAACGGGGAGTCCATTGTAACAGGGTCAACACCTGTGGTCTTTTCTGGTTAATGCTGCACCCAACTCTGCTGATCATGGCCCCTCCACCTGAATAGGTGGTTGTCCATGGAGGTGGTTTAAATAGGGGGAAAATAAAACCTGAGAAATGAAAATGGTATATCAAACAATTATATGACTTTGTTCATTCAGTAAACTAGTTTTTTGGCAATATTTTCTTTCTTATTTCTACTTTCTCTAGTGATCTCACATGCCTGACTTCAAATGACAGTAAAACTTTTCTGTCTCTGCCCTCTCATTGAAAACACATGATAATCCTTTATTTGATTTCTCCTTTTCAAATAATGGGATTCTTCCAATACTAAATATATTTTACTCTGTTTTATTCTTGCTTACATGGTTTCCGAAGAGAAGTCGTTCTTAGTCCTCTATAGGTAAGCCCCCTTTCAAGCTTGTTTCAAGATTTCTATTTGATTTTCTGCTGTCTAAATATAATGACTAAGTATCAGTTTTTTGGTATTTATCCTACCTGGTGTTCACTGAACTTCTTGGACTTGCAGTTTGTTGTCTGTCCTCAGTCATTATTGTCTCAAATATTCTTTCTGTTCTTTACTATTCTGGTATATCTATATTTGTATGTTATATCATTTGTAGTTGTCCCACAGTTCTTAAAAATTCTGTTCCATGTTTATTCATCTTATTTTTCTTAGGTTTTTTTGAGGGGAGGCATTTCTAATAGCATATCTTCAAATTCACTGATTTTTTTCTGAGGTCATATCCAGTCTACTAATGAGAATACCAATAGCATTCTTCATTTCTCTTACAGTTTATGTCTAGTATTTCTTTTTTATTTCTTAACATTTCCATCCCTATTCTTACATTATCCATCTGCTCTTGCACATTGTCTACTTTTCCAGTGGAGCCCTTACATATTAATTACAGTTATTTTAAATTCCCTGAGTTTGGTTTTGATGCCTTTTTCTTTATGTCAGAAGCATAAGGAATTTTCCCTCAATATTCATCCCCAAAACCTGGTGGGAATAAAATTCCTGGTGGGTCTCCTGGAGATAAAAACCCATGAAACTGTGGGGATCCCCTCTGTAGGACTGGGATCCTGGAATTTTTATCTTTCAAGCTAGTCTATGTTAAGTCTTCATCAATCATTCTGTTACCCTGCAACAGCTTCTGTTCCCCGCAAGCTATGGCTCCTTATGTTTACTTTTCTCCCATTTGGGGGGTAGCAATTCTCCATGTGGCCTCTGTTCTCTGATCAAGTTAAGAAGAACAGTTGGTTTTCAATGTATTCAGATTTTTTTCTTGTATGAGGACAGGATTGACAACTTTTCAAGCTCTTTACATATTCAACTGGCAACCATGGGCTTCTTGTTCCTCTCTGAAGCCCTTTGTGATGACTTACAGTCCCTAGAGGGTAGGAAACCTGCAAGGAATATTCACTAGCTACAGTCTAAAAGAACAAAAGAAAAAAGCACTAAATTAGGGGGTTATTCTAAAGGTATGGTTTGTTTCCATGAGGAAAAGGAGCTTTACTTCTTGACCTTGAGCTAAGATTATGTTGCTTTTTGTTTGTGTAAGAATTAAGTGCTTACCCAAACCTTCTGACTCATGACCAGACCCCAGTCTCCTAAATTCATCACCCTGCCTTCGCTGGTAACAGATGTTGGGTTCCTACTGACCCTGCCCTACACAATTCCTAGAAAGATTTTATAAGCTCCAACTTGAATACAAGACCTTATGTCCTACTTCTCATCCTCCATGAGGTCTGTGAATTTCTTTTCTTTCAATCTTGATATTTATTCCTATCTTCCTTTCACTAGGTATACCATTGTGCAGATTAATAGCATTAGGAACTGTGCTAAATAATTTTTGAGGACTCTCATTGACTCTTCATAGCAAACTTCTACTTTGGGAAGATCCGAAATTCAAGTTTAAAAGATGTTAAATGAATAGCCTACTTCACAGAACTTGTCAGTTGTAGAGCTAGGGGATTTTAGGCTCCTCTCTTTATTAGCCCTTCTGTCTTTCCTTCCCTCCCTCCATCTTCCACTCCCTTCCTCACTCTCCTCCTCCCCGCTCCTTTCCTCAAGCAATTCCAGAGCACCAGGTGCTGCAAGCAAAGAATTAGATGCCTTGCTGAATGCAAAAATAAATCACATGTTCCTTTCCTCAGTAGTGATAATCCCCTACTTGGAGAAATGGGGAGACAAGGTTGAAAAAATGTCAGAAAGAATATAAATGGCAGAATGAGAGGAAGGTCATTTATCTGTAGAAATCTATACAATGCTTCCAATGCAGATGAATTCTATTTCTCTTCTCCAATAAAAGACAAATCTAGCACTTAAGCAATTTTGGTTCTTGAGAATTTCAGGCCTAGTGAGAATACCAAGAAGACCTTCAAAAGTCATCAAAGAAAATATGCCCCACAACAATAGGCTCCTCAGCCTGTTCGCAGACAGAAATGTTAAAGCTGGATATAGCGCCAATGCCATCTCCTCCTCTGAGGAGTCTCCAGACTGGACCAACTTGGGAGAGTGCCTAGAGCAGCCAGTTTTGCATCCCGCCTGGGGCTCTGGCAAACTTGGGATGGAGCAGAGTAAGAGAGTTAAAGACCTTGTTTGTGTGTTCACTCCAGGGATGGTATCGGGCACTCTTTTCGTATCATATATTTTTGTATTGCATACTCTAGTTTTCTACCTGATCTTAGCTTTTTAAAAAGCTTTACAAATGTCCTGTTCGAGTTGCAGTGATTTAGGTTTGAGAACCATCTTCATCAATCACTGATAGATGGATGAGAGAGAGAGTAAATATGAAAAAAGAAGGACTCGTGACACCTTGTAAGAGAAGGAAGCATACAGGTCATTTACACTCACAGCCTCTGGTGCTGAATGTGCGACAAGGCCTAGCAAGCGCTCCTGAGCTCAGGGCACTTAAGGTGTGATACTAGGTAGTCACTGGATTTTTGAGATACTCATTCCTCCCACTAGAAGAGTAGTTGACATCCCAGGAACAGCTCTTACTTTTTGTCATCATATAACCCATCTGCTAATGCTTTAAAAAACAACTGGACAAATATAATTCCTGACTGCTAGATTTCAAAGAACATTTCTATATGAGAGCACATCTCATGGAGATTTCAATGTGACATTCATTTTATTAGTCTCACTATTTTTCTTTTTCTTCCTGCCATCCATAGGACCTTGCTTCTTGTATTCCTACCTCTGATGTCTCTGCTTCTTCCGATGTCCCTCCATTTCTTTACCTTCCCATTTCCCTTTTCTCCAAAGACTCAGGGGCAAACAGGTCTTCCCTGATGCTCTTAGACTGTTTCTAATTGGATTTATATTTAGCCTCAATGAAATTTTGTTTTATCTCCTGTGTACTGTTCTTCATAGTGCTATTGCAAGGTTAAACGAGATAAGATAGGTAAGGCCTGGAGCTTACTATACAGACCGTAAGAACATAACAATCACTAGTTGTTCTATTAACCATTGCTGTCGTTATCATATTTTATTCATTCCGATTTCCTAGACTCCTATTTCCTTTCTTCTGTCTTCTATCAGAAAACCACTACTAGATTTCTTCAGATTTTTCATGTAAGGCAGCCCCCTTGATAAAATCCAGAGGTTTTTTTCTCATGCATCTAAATGTTTTCAACCCCTAATTGGAAGTCTCTATGATGAAGATACAGGTGTCATAATGTTTACTCTGGCTGTGAGCACCGGGGCCTTTTTCAACTTCTTCTAGTACATCTTGGTAGAGCGGTTTCCAGTTAAAATTGTTGCCTGAGGACTGAATAGTGAGGCATCTTATTGTTTTTATTTTCGTCCTGGCTCTTAATAAAGTAATTATTTGACAAAGACAGTCTAGAAGGGGACTGGGAGGACAGAGTCTATGTGCCCCCCTCCCACCCCCCATATAGATGCATCCTCCGTCCTCAGTCTCTCACGGGACTAAGTTACCATCTGGCTTCTGGGGCCACATTCAGCAGGAGAAAGGAGAACTGGGAACATTCCCGCCAGTCGAGACTCCGATGGCCCTGAGGTGCTTTATGAAATATGTATAACCGTCGTCACTTAGAAATGCATCTCATTAAATGTGATATTTTTTAAAGATGGGGAAATAATTTATAAAGATAAAAATAACTCAGCCCTGCCACAAAAGTGCAAAAATACATTTCTGTTCCTTCTCTGCCTGATTCAGCGAGGGTGAGAGCGAGACGATGGGACACAAAGTTTATTCTGACTGAAGGGAAGTTGGAACAGAAACTTGGCTGAGCAGCAGTGGGGCCCAGAGGCCCGGGGATGTAGTGCAAGAGAGTGGAGGGGAAATCGAGGGGCTTTTGTTAAGGAAAGGTGCAGGCAGGAATGAAGGAAGGTAGGCTGACAGGCAGGAAGGAGCAATTTTTTTCTAATTTTTTATTTTGTTGCTCAATGGTTTGTTTGCCCCTGGCCCCTGGTGTGTGGCCTACACCTTCAGAGGCAACTGACCCGACTGCTGCTCCAAAAGGACGCTCAGGGAATTGACATTTTAAAAAAATCGATTCCTCAGTTCAGGGCTCATCTGGTCATTCCCAGTTTGACATTTACTTTCTAGACAATGATACAGCACCGGGTGCCCAGCCAGCCAGCCCAAGTGCACTCCCTACCCGACACCTTTGAGTTAGAGAGCTCTGCAAGTAGGACATAATATGAATAACAGGGAGCTCTCAGAAGGCCCTTGCTTTCTGTGGTTTTTAAGTACTCTGCTTGCGTAAGTTTTAGACCTCCCATCCCGGGGTGTCTGCTGCCCCTCCCACACCGCTGTCACCTGCCCAGGCTCATTCCTCCATGCGTGGACCCTTAAAAGCAGAACCAGGCTCTGGCTCCAGCGCCTTTGCATGGGTTTTTCCCTCTACCTGCTGGAACCCTTTCCGACACTCAGAACTGCCCTGCAACTCTGAGCTGCCCGGGGAAACTATGGTGGCACCGCGACCCCCGAAGGTTTGCTCAGCTCAGGTCATACCAAGTAACAGTGGCCTCTCTTGTGCTTTAAGACACTGGAAATGGAACCCCAGACAAGGAATCCTGCAGCGATGACCCTCTGCTTGTTCCCCTCCCCTGCCTGGGGCACAGCTGTCAGCGGGGCTGGGGATCTAGGATGGAGGGGCATCTCTTGCGTGCACTGTACAGAACCCCATTAGCTCTCAGTCCTTGTGTTATGCATTCATGATATATCAAGTGAGTAATTGGGTACAATTACAGTAGCATGGTTCTAAGCAATCTGCACATAGCTGTAGATACATCTTTAATTTGTCCCCAGTTACTGGGAGGCATCCTGTCCAAAACTGGCTTGTGTCTGCCCTGATTGCTGCCTCCCCCCCACCCCGCCCCATCAATCCAACAGGGAGGCAGAGAGAGGACGCTCCAGATGCCTTCAAAAGAACACCGGTGAGCAAGGCAGCGTTCACATTCTGGATCTGGTATCTGAAGTGACTAAAACCTCTGTTCTCCTTTGTCCAGTCTCTCAGCTTAGAATATGTGTTTAAGCTTCATCGACTCGTCTCTGAAATAAGAGAATGTCACCCCTTCTTTGCTTAAAGGCATCTTAACAATAAAGAAAACATCATTTATTGAGTGCTTTCTGTGTATTAGGTGCTACCAAAAGTCTGTGAATACAACACACAAGTTTACTTATGTATTTATATATGTGTAGATTATATATATATGTGTATTTGTGTATACAAACATAAAGAGTGCACAAATATTAATGTAAAGTCTAGTGATTTTTTAACCTAGCTATTCATTTGTGAGACCACTATCCTCACCAAAATACAGGCTGTCATTAGCCCCCTCCCAGTTGATAGCTTCTGCAGATAACTGCTATTTGATCTCTGTTGCAGTAGGTTAGTTATAATTATTTTTGACTTTAATATAAATGGATTTATATAGGATTCTTCATGGTTTTTTTTTTTTCTGATTCTTTTCATGAAAGACTAAGATTCACCTATGTTGCATGTAGCAGAATTTGTTTTTATTCTGTGTAGTATTTCATTGTATGGATAAACTTTGTCTAATTTGTTGATGGACATTTAGATTGCTTCTGGATTGGATTGTTCTTCTGCATAAAGTTGCTATGAACAGTCTTGTGACAAGTCTTTTGGTGGAGATGTTTTCATTTCTTCTAGGTTTATACCCAGGATGTAAGTTGCTGAACCTTGGATTTCTATTTACTTTTTTTAGGTACTATTTCCTCATTCCTCAGGTACATCACATACCCTCCACCCAACCACCAGCAGGTTTTCAAAATTGTTCAGTGGTCCCCACCACCACTTACCCCTCCCCGCACATTCTCCATCGGTAGCCTCGGTTCTATTGCCAGTGTCCAAGTGTTGAATTTTTTCATCTGTTCCTTAGTTTTGACTATTTACATCTACCTATGAAATCGTAGGTCTAGAGAGCATCTGGTATCTATCTTTCTTCTTTTGACTTATTTCACTTAATTGAGTCTCCCTTATATTCATTAATCAAATGACAGGATTTCATCTCTTCTAAGGGCTGTGTAATATTCCACTGTGTGCGTGTGTGTGTGTATACACACACACACACACACGTGTCATATACATACCACATCTTCCACAATCACTCACTGGATGTAATTAGGTAATTTCCAATTCTTAGCTATTGTCAATAGGTCTGCAATAAACATGGGGGTGTATAAATCTCTGCAAATGAGTTTTTTGTATCTTTGGGATAAATACCCAGAAGTGGGATGGTGGAATTATATGGGATTTCCATCTTCAAATTTTTGAGCAATCTCCACAGTCATCCACAGGGGTTTCACAAATTTGCACTCCCACCAGTATGCAAGTTGTCCCTTTTTCGTGCATCCTCACCAGCATTTGTTGTTTCCAGACTTTTGGATAATAGCCAGTCTCTCAGATATAAGGTTTTGACTTGCATTTTTTTGATAGCCAGCAAATAGGAATATGTTTTCATGTACTGTTGGCTACCTGTATGGCTTCTTTGGAAAAGTGTCTCTCTAATTCCTCTTCATATTTTTTTCATTTGGATTCCCTATTTTTCTATTACTGAGTCTTATGAGCTTTTTGTATATTTTGGATATTAAGTACTTATCAGAAATATGGAAAGCAAATATCTTCTCTCAGTTTGTAGATTGTCTTTTTGTCTTGGTGATGTTTTCTCTCACTGTGAAGAAACTTTTTAGTTTGATGTGAAGAAATTTGTGTTTGTCAATTTTTATTTTTTTTTCCCTTTATGCTGGAGTTGAGCCCCAAAAGTCTTCTCAAAGGCTGATGTCATGGAATGTCTTTCCTACATTGCCTTTCAAGAATTGTATTCTTTCCAGTCTTATGTCCAAGTCTCTAGTCCATTTTGAGTTAATCTTTATGAATGGTGTTAGAGAATGATCTAGCTTCATTCTTTAGCATGTGGTTGTCCAGTTTTCCCAATACCGTTTATTGAATAGACTTTCCTTTCTCCATCATACGTTTTGGCTACTTTGTCGTAAATTAACTGATCCTGTGTAAGCAAGTCAGTTTCTGATGATTCAGTTCTATTCCATACTGTGCCTCTGTTATTCCAATAATATACAGTTTTGATCACTATCACTTTGTAGTATAGCTCAATGGCTGGACAGTAATACCACTGGATTTGTTGTTTTTTTCTCATAATTGCTTTTGCTATTTGGTGTGTTTAGTTGTTCCATACAAATTTTAAGATTTTTTTGGTTCTATTTCCTTGAAATATACCCATGGGATTTTGATGGAGATAGCATTAAATCTGTGTATTGCATTCGGTAAGATGGTCATTTTAACAATGTTTCTTCCCAGCCAGGAGCAGGGGATAGCTTCCCATGTCTTTGTATTCTCATCTGTTTCTTTTAAGAGGGACTTATACTTTCGTCGTGCAGGTCTTTCATCTCCTTTGTTAAGTATATTCCAAGGTATTTCGTTGTTTTTACTTCTATTTTAAATGGCGTGGTTTTCTTGATTTAGCTTCTTCTAGTATATTGTTTATATATAAAATGAAATGGATTTTTGTGCATTAATTTTATGGCCTGCCACTTTACTGTATCCGTTGATTAGTTCTAGTATTTTTAACAGAATTTTCAGGTTTTTAATATATATATGTAATCGTGGCATCTGAAAATAGTGATGGCTTTATTTTGTCGTTTCTTATTTGGATTCTTTTTACTTCTTTTTCTTGTCTGAATGCTCTGGCCAAGACCTCCAGTATGATGTTAAATAGCAGTGGTGACAAACTTATTTCCAAGAAATAGAACAAAAAAATTTTAATTTGTATGGAACAACAAAAGACCCTGAATAGCCAAAGTGATTATAAGAAAATAGAATGAATCTGGAGGAATTGCATTCCCAGACATTGATCTATACTACAGAGAGATAACAACCAAACAGTACTGCAGTAATCACAGAGGTACAGATCAGTGGGATAGAACTGAATTACCAAAACAGACCCATTCACGTAGTCAGTTAATATACACCAAAGGAACCCTGACAGTTATGTTGAGCAACTTTTCACATTTTTATTGACTAGTTGGAAAGCCTCTTTTTGAAGTTCAACTCCTTTGCCTTTTAAATATTGTTGTTTATGGTGTTTTTGTTTTGTTTTGGTTTGGTTTGGTTTGGTTTATAGGTGTTCTTGATATACTTTAATATGAGTTTAATATCATGTATGTATTTTGTAAATATCTTCTCCCTCTTTCTTCATTGTTCATTCTGTTAATAGTTTTAATTTTAAAGATGTTTAATATATTTTTCTATTATAGTTATTGATTTTGTGTTCTAAGACACAGAGTATGTATCATTATATTGATTTTGTGTGCTAAGAAATAGACTACCTCAAGGTTTACAAATATGTCTTCCTATACTTTTTCTAAAAAATTTACTGTTTCACATTTTGTGCTTATGTCTCTGATTCATCATAAAGTAATTTTATGTATAGTTCAAAGTGGAGGGAGGCACTTTTTCCATATTAACATCCGGTTGATTGCTGTTTATTAAAAGGACTGCCTACATTGAGCCTATAGTATGTTATGTGTTCCTTCAACAAAACTGTCTTCTGAAAAAACATTCTTTCCTCCACTGATTTATAATGACACCTTTGTCATAAAAAAATCAAATGATGCTACTTGCATGAGCTTATTCCTATGCTATATTATATTCCTTTGTTCTTACAACAATACCACATAATGTTTATATTACTGTAACTTCAAAAGAGGTCCTTGAATGTCACTCTGTTTTAATATTTTCTTTGCAATTCTGAGTCCTTTATATTTCCATACAAATTATATAACTAGTGAACCTTTTTCTACCAAAAGCCCTGACAATTTGATTGGAATTAGATCACCTGGAGGCTAATTGACAACTTAACAATAACAATATTAACATTCAATCCATTTATTTAGGGTGTCTTTAGTTTCTCTTGGAAATGCCTTACTGCTCTCAGTGACAGTGTTTTGCATGGTTTACTTAATCTTTTAAGCAACTGTATGAGACAGGCACTGCTATTACTCACAATCCTTATGAACAAGGAAACTAAGATAGATAGAGGTTAAATGATCTGCCCGAGGACATGTGCTGGAGGAATCACTGTGCAGATAGGATGTATATCTTTTCCAGTTCCATTGTTGCTATAAAAAATGACAGGATTTCATCCTTTTTAGGACTATGTAGTATTTCATTGTGTATATATACCACATCTTCTTTATCTGTTTATCTGATGATGGGCACTTAGGTAGTTTCTAATTCTTGACTATTGTAAATAATGTTGCAATAAACATGGGGATGCATATATCTCTGAAAATTAGTGTTTTGTGTTTTTTGAGTAAATACTCAGAAGTTGAATGATGAGATTGTATGGGACTTAAACATTCTTAATTTTTTGAGGAGTCTCTGTACTACTTTCCATAAAGTATTTACCAACTTGCGCTCCCAACAACAGTATAAAACAGTTCCCTTTCTCTGCATCCTCGCCAATATTTTATTCTTTCTTGATGTATTTTTGACTTACTGCAATACCATGCTTTTGTTGGGTAGTTCTTTTCAATCAGTAGCTATGCAATTTACTGAATTTAGGTCATAGATCAGGAGGAAAATTATTTCAGGTCCTTGCACTTTCTATGCTAAAATGTCCAAAATATGTGATTATTGGAGACAATTTGTTTCAGAAAATGTACAATAAAAACCAGTGCCAGTGGATCATGAGAAGGTCTACCTTTTCAAGAGGGTAGGGAGGTCAGGTTTGAAATTAGAGATAAATTTCCACCTACTCTCCATTTCTATAAAACTGAAAGTGAAAAGTGCATAAGAAATACAATCTTCTATTATCCTGTCAAATTCATGTCATCTAAGCAAGAGAAGGATATATAACAGTCGCATGGTAAATTTGATTGCCACTTAACCGATGGATGACAACAGAGAAATAAGAAAGGAAGTATTCAAAATTTTAAGTGAACAAATCAGCTCTCCAATGTGTGTGTATATGTGCATGTATGTTTCTCACCATGCATTTGAGTGATATGAGCTAAATATGAGCTATAATACCTCATTCTCTGTTACTGGTAATCTTAGACACTAATGTTTTCTAAAATGAACAAAATAATATAGAATGATGGAACATTCAAATCACAGGAATCAAAGGAATGTAAGGAAAACTTTGCATAATTAAAAAGACAACAAAACAAAATATAACAAGAGTGAACAGACTTTAATGTAGAAATTTTATTCATGGGAAAATTCTGGCTTAAGTATCAAGTATCAGTTGATAGGTTGTTTTTCTAAATTCTAATTAAAGGGAATCCCAAGAAGTATAAAGAAAATGTGTATTTGTGTGTAGGTTATGAACTGAACATGCGTCAATCCTCATAGATTCTTCTGAGTTTTTCTCATTAGCCCACTAAAGATAATAGTAGACATAGTGGCATTGATAATTCACCCTGAATTTATACAAGGACTTCCTTGTATCAAATGCAAGAGGTTACTCACATAGCTTCACATTAATGATCCCATAAAATTTAAGCAACCTAGAAGCTGAAACAATTAGTGTTTTTACAAATGGGATTAGATTCAAATAAATCAACTGACAACATTATACTTAGTTTCTTTGCATGATATAGGTTGGAAAATTCCCAATTCTCTCTTAAGCCTTTTTCAAATAGGTTATATTTTTCTCTATTAAGGTTATAGTTTTCTCCTCTAATATAAAAAATTAGGATACATGTCCTTTCTTATTGTGTTCATTATTATTGCCAGAAATTAGTACAAATAATAGAAACTAAAGTACACTGTGGGCATCTAAGGTAGTTTTCAGTATTATAAATATTTAAATAAAAATAAAGCTTTTGGGTCCACTTATCTGTTGACACTTCAAGGATGCAATGTAATTGCTCTATTTTTTTTTCTTGTTTTATTAGCTCCAATGTTTCTTAAGGTGACCCTAACTGTTTATTTCCTGTGTGCATGCATGCGTATACATCTGCACACATTTGCACATACACACTTTACCCACCCCTATACCTATACCCACTCACCCCTACACCAAAACCCATACACTCCTGCACCCCATGCCCCTACTCTTATGTGCACCTATACACATGAGTGTACACATAATGCACATGTATATATACACCTTTAAATTGGTTGCCTTAAGTGGAAGCCACAGGTGTGCAAATTATGAGACATGTAACAGTCTCTGGGAGGCTTAGAGGATGAACATAAATTTGAGGATGATCTATTGCAGGATTTAGATGATTTCAAGAAACCACTCCATAGCTTCAAAAGGTTAAGTGGTGTGAGCTCTATGAATTAAGAGAAGAAAGTCACAAATGAAGGCTAAACTGAGATGAGAACTGTAAAATGAGATAAAAAATGAATATAAGAAAGTTTGCAAGGAAATGACAATGTAAATATTACAGTTGTGGTGCACTCTGTTAGAATAACAATTTGGTTAACTGCCTCTGAAGGAAGCAGGCCACAAACTCCTGAGTTCAAGTCCCAAGTACAGGGAGTGGAGGGAAGCAACCTTTGTGAACAACTAAAATGAAAATAAAGTGAAATATTTTTCCTCCTCTCTCTTAAAAAAACATTACAGATGAAAATTTGCCGTGACAGACTTAGAGAGCTGAACTAAAATTGCAGAGAATTGAATCAGTGGGAAAAAATGGGAAGTCCTTCAGAATTCAGATTTAAAGGACAAACAGGAAAATGCTGACTGAGCAGATGATGTGTGTGGATGATCGGAAATGGAGAATCCAGAACATGGACATAACAGGTATTCTTGGATGAAGTCTCAGAGTAAATGGATTTGATACAATTGCCCAATAATTAAGAGAAAAGCATTTTTATTATCTGAGAAAAGACCTGAGTTTGCATTCTTTAGGCAAATTAATAACTTTAAGAGGAAATTCTTACCTAGCTATAGTCTAAGTTTTTTTTAAATAATCCTAAGGACATCAACACAAACTGGTAAAGATATTTCTAAAAATCAGACTGGGTTTCATTTTCAGCAAAGGTAAATTAAGTTGTTTTTTCTCTTGATAAGAACAAGAAGGAATTCTAGAAAATTTACTTGTGAGAAAGGATTAGGAGCTTCCAAAAGTGAGAATTTGTGAGACTAAGATCCTGGAAGAAAAAGGAAACAAAAGGAAAAGCCCATCATTTCATGTGTCTCTCAAGGCAACTTTCAAGTTCAAAAGGGATTGCTGAGAGAATAGAAAAATAGAACTTTAGACCCGTAAAGTTAGGGAGACAAACATTGGTGTGAGGAATTCAACCAAGAGGAAGATCCAGTTGGAATTCTGAAAGATTATGCCCTGGGATTAAGGATGAATTAGTATAGCTCTAGTCCCATAGTCACAGAATATTAGCTCTGAATCATCTAAATATCTGATGGCTTTAAGTGATCTGAGATTGCTGTGAAGACTGACCTGAGAAGAAATCATCATGTCTCTAAGGAAGATATTCTCTTGAAGTCTTAACAATCTACACAGCTTTTCATGAGTAATGCCCAGCACTCAGTCAAATAAACCAATATGAAAAAAATGTTAAGATTTGACAAAAAAAAAAAAAAACCTGAGGAAATGAAAATAGACAATATTAACACATCCTTGGGAAATTCAGATAAGAGATGTTGCTATGGATTTTTAAATAGCGATAATTACTAAAGTGAAGGAATTTAAAAAAAAATAAGAGGAAGAATTTTGTCAGACACTAAAAACTTAAAACATTCAAGGGGAAATTCTAGAACTGGAAGGCATTGTGATGAAAATTATAAATGAGTTTAGAGCAGAAATGGAAAATAGGTACGATAGGTAAGAAGAAGAAAAAGCAAGCATCAATGGAAGGGAAAATTATAACATCACAAAAAAACTTAAGAGACACATAGATTGTGGTGAAAAATTCTAACATAACTGTAATTGTTATCCCAAGGGTAAATAGGATGAGGGCAGATGTGATATTTGAAAGTTAATGGCTGATAACATCCTAAAACTGAAGAATGATGAGACATACCTTGAGGAAGTACTAGGAAATCCAAATGAGATAAATGAGAAAATTACCTCCAGAATTTTTCAAAATAAAGTTGACAATATAGCGAAAATCTTAAAAGGAGCTATTGTGGGTAGAAAACTAGGGTGGATCATAGCAAAAGAAAGAATAAAGGGAAAATTGATCAGTTTTGTTTCATTCAGGTTGGGAATGTTTGTGTGATCAGAATCTCGTGAATAAATCAGAATATAAATGGGACACTAGGAATATTTTTTTAACATGACAAAAGTATGAATAGTCTTCAGATACAAAGTAGTAGTATTTTAAGTCAGCAGAAAATAGGGAGCTTATGAAAAATGTTCCAACTTACTAGACATTGAAAATACAAAACAGAACAATAAGATTTCATTTTCACCTTTCAGATCTGCAATATAAGTGATAAGAACCAATTTTGGCATGAAAATACTCTCATTTCTGGTTAGGACTGAAAACTCAGACATACTTTCTAGACAACTATTTGGCAATATTTATTGAAAGTTCTAAACTTTAACTACTTGCTCAACAATCTTTTAGGATTTTTGTCTAAAGGAAAAGATAAGTACAAAAGATCCTATTTGCAGCATTTAAAAAATAGCCATACTTGTGAGCGGTATCAATAGCTAAGCAGTAATACAGTTCTCGGCATGCCCGGTGGCCTGGCAGATAATGATGCAGGGGTAGAGCCATCAGGCCAGGGCCCCTGATGACATGCAGGGTCTGTGTCCAGAAGAATTTACAGAGAGCTGCTTGGCCTGGATCACATGGCAAGTTTACAGGAGAAAAAAGGGCTCATCATTAAAACTTTTTCCAGTTGTTTAATAAGTATTTCAGTGGGGAGTCCTTAGGAACAGATGCTGTGTTTCCCATGGCTCCAACCTGTAATGGAAAGTGATGGCGGGCTTTTACTGTGTCTATGGCAAAATTCGCCGTTCCTGTGGCATCCCTGCAGGGACCGGAGTAGACCGCTGGGCTTGAGCCCAGGAACTAGAGAGTTGCTGTGTCGGAGTCCCCACTTCCCTTCTGCCTTCCTAGGGTGTACAGGGTACCTGCCAATAGTGAGGTCCATGGCCATGGGAGCCTTGCAGCATCCTGAAGGCCAAGACATCCCTTGGCTGGGTGTCTCCAGATTGAAGAGTCTTTCCCTGGGCTTTGGAGCCCAGGGACTAGAGGATTCAGACACTTGTTAACCCCCACTTCCTCTCTGCCTGTGTGGAAGGTGCCTACCAATAGGACCTAGTTACCCACAACTACATTAGTGATTGCCAGGGTGTAGACCTTGGTATTTTAACTGAGTAAGTTGTACCCCTTTTTTGATGCCTGTGTGTCTGCTTTCTCTCCTGTAGATTTTATAGGCGAATGAGATCAAGGAGTCCTAATATGGTAAAACGATTTACCAATTTATTTTTCTGGCATTATTAGGAGTCCCAGTTCTTAGATGTCTGCAGCCACCATGGGAATAAGCAGTTGCTAAAATGGTCGGGGTAAATTTCCCTTTAAAAGGAAGTCTTAGGAATTTGTAGTCCCACAGAAAGGGCAATTTGGAGTAGACTTTTCAATGCCTGCTCTCCATTCTGGCCACTCTGCTAGTCTGAGAATGCAATTCGTTTAATGAGAATTCCACAAAATAGAGGAGAGATGGAAATGCCAGTAAGACTGAGTTTTAACAAAATTTGGTTTGGAAGAAAGGCATAAGAATAAAGGCATAAGAAGAAGTTGTAAAAAAAAAAAAAAAAAAGTATTAGGTTAATAGTATTTTCTAGATTTAAAAGGAAGAGAGGGTGAGAGCATAAGCTGGGGCAGACCAGTCAGGTCTCTGCGTGCTGCAGGAGACACCTTCAGAATTCCCCGGGACATAGTGAGCTGTGGTCCCACTGATCATGAGGAGCTATTCCAGTGTGGGGGGAGAGCACCATGAAGATGCTCCAGACGGGGTGGAAAGCAAAAAAATGTGCTGGTGGGAATGCCACTGGAACCTGTGGAAGAGGGTGTGGCCAGAGCACTGCGCAGATGCAGCAACAAGGCACTGTGAGCATCCACATGTGCCCAGGCAGTGCAGGCCACGGAAGCAGTCTGGCTCATGCACTCCCTCTGTGGTGGCGCCTGGGTACCCATGACGGGACCAGCTGATCGCTGCAAGCAACCACCATGCAGCAGCTTCCAATCAGCCATCGGGGGCAGGCGCCGAGACAGGCAGAAGAAATGTTCCTATGAAGGAGCTAATTCTGGAATGGAAGGGGTACGTGCAAGAAACAGAAATCTTAGTCCAAAAACAGTGGCTCCAAATGAGATAAAAACTAAATGAAAGCAGAAGAAATGAGAAAGGGAGAGGAGAGTGAAGAGAGTTTGGAAAGCTGCCTCTTACCCCAGGTTTTGCCTGATGCCATTTTGGCCAAAAGCTTTCTGGGTGCCTCAGTCCCCAAATGAGTGCCACAAATTTCTCTGAAAAAGTGTGTTTGTCCAGTCCAGTCTCTGGGGAGAGGAAGAAAGAGCAGGGTTGCTGTAGGCAGACCTTGTTCACCAGACCTGGCAACTGGTGGCTGGACCCCAGAGAGAGAAAGAAGAAAAGGAAGAGAAAGAAAATAAACTTACCAGTGTTGCTGGTCACAGACATCTTGCCCCATGTCAGATGACAAATCATGATGCGGGGTGAGGGTGAGCGAACTGGGATACCCCAATGATATACGGTCCTTCCGGAAAGAATTCATGGAGCAAGCTGTTTGGCATGGATCACATGGCAAGTTTATTGGAAAACAGCTAAACAAAAATGATGAGTGCAGCTTGAAGCTTGCAGGGGAAAAAAGGATTCATTGTGAAAGGCTCTTATCTACCCAAGGGAAGGACCTCCCCTTTGGGCAAGCCCAGGGGCTGCTGCTGTCCTGAGAATTAAGAAGGTTGCTTGAACTCTCTCATGAGGTGCCTGGAGCTCTCAGGCAGGAGGAACTAGTGGGTGTGTTTCTAGACACAGGTTGCTAGGGAGGGGTCCTTGTTCTAGCAGGTCTGTCTTTCACTCCGTAGTTTGTTTTTGCGGTTCCTTCTCCCATCCCACATCAGATAAGACCACTGAACAGGTCCACATACATCCCAAGGAGGCAGATTCAAGACTGGAGGCCAGGAGGAACCAACCATCAAGACGAACAATTCAATAGAATAAAGTGCTTCTTCCTTTACTCTCTTCCTGCCTGCCTCTACTCACCTGCATCCCTGCCTGTCTCTTGCCGTTAAAAAAAATACAGTTCTCAGATGTTAGCTCCTTTTCTTTCTGAATTTAAAGTATGTTGCAGTTGATATAAAAAGACAATTGAAGTCGTCAAGAACAGTGTAAGTTACAATGTGGGTGTCATTGCTTTTGCTTGTAAAGCAAAACTAGAAGCTGTACCCTTACACTAGACGTCTTTTGGTTGAGCCCCTTGCATTGTTGTAGCACTAACTGCTGCTTGGTCTAGCACCACCAGTCTGCACGCCTTGCTCTTATTCTGGATGGTTCCTAACTATCCCAGGGTTCAGGGCATCTTGTCCCAAATATGGCACATTGAAGAGTTCGAACTGAAGGAACTTATGAAAGGCAGTTGTGGGAAAGATTTTCTGATCTCTTTCTGAAACAGATCATAAGACCCTCACGAGGGTGGAGCCTTCTCTCTACCTGGAGGAAAGTTCTGTCCTCATCTCCTCAGACCCAGAGGTACTCCAGAGGAATCTGAAAGAGCAGCGAGGCCATGCAGGCCTATCCCTGCTCGATTATTCTTAGCTCTCCTCTTGTTTCTCTCCTAGCACATTTCCCATGACTTTCAGCTCTTCATCAAACCTGGCATAAAGGCACTAAGGATTTAACACTTCTTTGGGTCTTCATTCCTCCTGTGTCACATAAAACTTATGTAAATGTATATGCTTTTCTCTGGTTAGTCTGTCTTTTGTTACAGAAACTTTAACCAAGAACTTAGAAAGGTTGAAGAGAAGCGTATTTTTCTTCCCCTATAGTTGCAGAGTATCCTAAAACAAGATCTGCATGTGACAGCACTGAAATAAAGAACTCTCTTGTAAATAGACGGTGTATATCAAACACTGGGCAATACAAAACAAGCAGACTCTGAAAAATTCCTTGTATTAAAGAAAACTTTCAAAACAAAAGGAGTCAGGTGAAGCCATGGCTCTGGATAACTACTACCACTATCAAGTAATCTGATTTTTGAAATAATAAGTTCAAAATGGGAATTGTAGAGCAAATCTTGGCATGCCTTGACGTGCTTTGAAATTCTGCTATTAATTCTACAGGTGCCGAAAAGATCAAAGTTTCTATGTTCAATGAACACAGGTTTTAAAAATATGTAATGACTATAATTGGATGCATGGTCACTACTAGCAAAATGTTTCATAGTGTTTAAATTTTAGATGAAAAGACTTAGATTAAAACTTTGATTTTGGTGCACCCTGGTGGAGCAGCATTTAAGTTAATCACCTCAAGGAAGCAGGCCACATACTCTGGGTTTGAGTTCTAGGTCCAGAGGGGAAATAACCAGTGTGAACTACTAAAAGACAAAATAAAATGCTTCTTCCTCCTCTCTCTGACACCTTCCTGCTTCCCTACTTGCCTTCTTTCCTGCCTGCACCTTTCCTTTAAAAAATGTTGTTTTAGTATTAAACTACCATGCGGAGTGGAGGGAGAGAGAATGAGAGGGAAAAGAGAGTGGAGAGAGGGAAAGAGGTGAGGAGAGATGAGACAGAAACAGTGTTGGTGAAGATGTAAAGAAATTGTTGGTGGAATTATAAAATGATGCAATTGCTTTAGAAAACAATTCTGCAGTCACCTAAAATCTTAAACAGAATTCTCATATCCAAGTAACTTGAATTCTTGACATATACTACAGGGAATAAAACATATATCCAAACAAAAACTTGCAGACAAAATTTCATAGCAGTATTACTAAAAACTCCCAAAGAGCAAACAAGTCAAGTGTCCATCTACTAACTATATATGAAACATGGTTATATATGCATAATGGAATATGATTTGGTGATAAAAAGTAAAGTACTGATACATGCTATAATGTATACAAACCTTGAGAGCACTATGCTAAATGAAAGAACCAAATACAAAAGGTCACTATAGTATGGTTATATTTATATGAAAAGTGCTGAATGAGAGTTCATAGAGATAAGAAGTAGATTAGAGATTCCTAGGGCTGGCAAATGGGGGGATCCTTTTCAGAGTGATGAAAATGTACTAAATTAGATTGTACTGATTATAATACAACTCTGAGTCTACAAAACCCACATACTTGTATACCTTAAAGGTGAATTTTATGCTATGTAAATTTTATATGTCATAAAAATACAATGAGTCTAAATATTAATGATTTTTTTTTAAATATGAAAGTTTGAAAAATTTCTCCCAAATAATTGATTTGTTATAGAAAAATTAAATTTATATTCATAGATTATCTAGAATATTACTTAAAATATTATATATTAAAAACCCAAGAATATAGCCAAAGTTGAGCTTACAAGGAAAATTTATACTGTTAAATTTTTTATTGCATAAAAAGGAATTAATGAAAAATTTAAAACACTCAACAAGGAAAACAAATTTATGG
The DNA here is from genome assembly GCA_004363575.1 of Solenodon paradoxus. Classification (NCBI taxonomy): domain Eukaryota; kingdom Metazoa; phylum Chordata; class Mammalia; order Eulipotyphla; family Solenodontidae; genus Solenodon; species Solenodon paradoxus. The sequence goes on along the minus strand of RJWH01000491.1, from coordinate 334,768 downwards.
GATAGAAAACATGGTGGGAACAACAGTGTAATTGTCAATAAATGAAATAATCTGATCTTTGAAAGAGTCAAGATAATAAACATTTGGAGAAGCAGGGACTTTTAATTTCAGGTTAATTTCCTATGTTAGCCCAGGACATAATAGATGATACTTTTCATATTAGTTAAAAGTGAATGTATAGACAGGGCTTGGTATAAATCATGCTTTACAAGTTCATGAACAACTGTTTTTTTAAAAACTTGTTTAGTGTTTCATTGCAGTAACTTTGTTTTATAAATTAAAATAAGCTTTTATGTGTATGTTTCCCATATGTGTAGTTTCCCCATTCCTCAGATATGTCAACATAACTTGCCCTCCATCAAATCACCAAGAATACTTCACCATTGTCAAGCAGACCCCACCACCACTGACTTCCTCCTCTGTCCCCCCACGTTGTTCACTGTTGGTAACTTCGGTTCTATTGCAAGTGTCTGAGGGTTGGTTTTGTTTCATCTGTTCCTTTGTTTTGTCTATTCACATTCCACCTATGAGTGAGATCATCTGGTATCTATATTTCTTCCTTTGACTTATTTCACTTACCATCAGCCCCTCTAGATCTGTTCATTCATCTGACATTGGACAGTAGGGCTGCAATAAACATGGAGGTACATAAATGTCTGCAAATTTGTGGTTTTGTATCTTTAAGTAAAGTACCCAGAAATGGGATGGTGGGATCATGTGGGATTTCCATCTTCCACTTTTTGAGGTATTTCTATAATATTTTCCATGGTGTTTTGCTCCCTTTTTCCACATGCTCACCAACATTAGTTGTTTCCAGACTTTTGGATAATGGTCAGTCTCTCAGATGTTTTAATTTGCATTTTCTGATAGCCAGCAAGTAGGAACATCTTTTCATTTGCCTGCTGGCCATCTGTATATCCTCTTTGGAAATATGCCTGCAAGTCCTCTTCCCATTTTTTCATTGAATTGCCAGTTTTTCTGTTACTGAACTTCATGAGTTCTTTGTATATTTTAGATATTAAGCCCTTGTCAGAAATATGGAACACAAATATCCCCATTTGTAGGTTTCCTTTTGGTTTTGGTGATGTTTTCTTTTGTTGTGAAGAAGCACTTTCATTTGATGTAGTCTTTAGAGAGATTTTTGATTACCATTTTAATGTCCTTTCTTGTGATTGCTCTTTTCATGTTTTCCAGTTCTTCCACATTCAGTCTTGGTAGACTGTATTTTTCTAAAAATCTGTCCATGTCCTCGAGTTTATCCACTTTATTGGTATAAAGCTATTCATAGTAGTCTCTTAAGATATTTTGTATTGCTGTGGTATCTGTTATAACATCTCTCTTCTCATTTATTATTCTATTTAGAGATTCATAAGAGTCTTCTCTCTTTTTCTTTGTGAGTCTAACGATTTTGTCAATTTTGTTTATTTTTTCAAAGAAACAACTTTTGGTTTCAGTGCCCTCTGGTTTGTCGTTTTGCTTTCTACTTCATTTATTTCTGCTCAATTTTTCATTATTTCTTTTCTTCTACTGAGTTTTTACTTTGATTGTTCTTCTTTCTCTAGTAACCTTAAATAGGGTTAATCATTTATTTGTGACTTTCCTTGTTTCTTGAGGTGGGTCTGAATTACACTGAACTTCTTCTTAGTACTGCTTTTGCTGCACCCCATAGATTCTGGTGGCTTGTGTCTTCATTGCCTTTTGTCTCTAAATATTTTTTAAGTTCTTATTTGATTTCCTCTTTTACTCGAGTCATTCAGAAGTGTATATTGTTTAGTCTCCAATTAATTTGCAGTCTTTCAGCTTTCTTTTCTGGTTGATTTCTGTTTTTAGCCATTGTGGTCAGAGAAGATGCTTAATATGATTTCATCTTTGTAAATTCATTGAGACATGTTTTGCGTCCCAACATATGATCTATCCTCGAGAACGTTCCATGCACACCTGAGAAGAAAGTTAAACCTGTAGTCGTTGCATGAAGTGTTTGGTATATGTCTAACAGATTAAACTGTTCAGATGACCATAAAGTTTCTGCTTCCCTGTTAATTTTCTGCCTGGTTCTGTCCTTTGTTGTAAGTGTGACATTGAAGTCTCCTACTATTATTGTGTTGTTTTGATGTCTCTCATCAGTTTCAACAATACTTGCTTAATATATTTTGATGTTCCTTCATTTGATACATTTATGTTAATAAGCATATGTCTTTTTGCTGGATTGACTCCTTAACATTATGTAATATCCATTTCTGTATTTTTATGCTTTTTAGTTGGAAGTCTTTTATCTAAATATGGCATTCCTGTTTTGTTTTTTGTTTTTTTGGTTGCCATTTGACTGTGGTCTTCCAACCATTGACGTTGAGTCTATATTTATCTTTGGAAAGAAAGTAAGTTTCCTGAATGCAGCAGAAGGTTGGGTTATGCTTTTTAATCCATTTGACCACTGTGTGTCATTTGATCAGTGAGTTCAATCCATTAACCTTTAGAGTGATTATTGATATGTAACTGTTTAACGTTTTGTAGTTTCTCCTCTGGGTGTTGTTACAGACAGTGCCTTTTTTCTTCTCTTTCTGAAAGACTGTGTTTTTTAATGTGAAGGAAGTAACATGGATGTTTATCAGTTTTCCATAGTTTTGATGTGTGTTCTGAATGCAGAGAAACTCTGGGAATATATCTTACCCACTTCTCCTTAATGGGCAGACAGATTAGGAGGTATGCTTCAAGTCTTCAGCTCTTAGGCTGTTAAATTCCCTTTCAAGTGGTTTCTAACCTTTGTGGGGGTGGACCATGTCACAGATATCTTTGAAAACTCAATGAAAGCTAAGTAACTTCTTCCCAGAAAAAAATATGTCCACGTCCCTTTGTGTTCTATCAGTGACATTATGGATCTCCCCAGTGTACCATCAACACAGAAACGTTAGTGACACAGCAGCATTTCTCTCAGGTCTCTAAACCAGTGATTCTTTTAATCATGGTGCTGTCTTTATATTCTTAATTCATAGAGAACGCTGGGGAACTTTGTTATGTGGGTAATGCCTCTCAATACTTGCAAGGAGTAGCAGTTAGGTCAATTACCTCCCAAGGAGCACAGGCCACTTACACCTGAGTTTGATTTCTGGGTCTGGGAAGAAAAATCTAGTGTGAACAACAAAATAAAAATAAAATAATTTGCGTCTTCCTCCTGTATCTTCCTGCCTGTCTACTCACTTCATTCTTGCCTACATCTCTCCTTTAAGAAAACAAAACAAAAATCTTGTACATTCAATATTAAAGCAGAAATTTTAAAAAATTATAATTTATAATAAAAATAAACCCAATATATGTTAATATAAATAGCATAATTTTAAGAAAAATATTTGTATTCCAAGCAAACAAAACAAGACATGACATTATTTTTGTAACTTTGCAAATCTCTTCAATATCTGACTTAATAAACAGATATACCTTCACATCTGCCTCTGATTTACCACGGGTCATCTAGTCCTTGCAAAACTAAAGGGTACACTTCTAAAAGAATGAGAATAAAAAAGGCAAATAACGTCATAGCATTGCAAAAATAATTTTGACTTTGCAGAGCCCTCATAGGATTCCTAGGCCCAACTTTAAGAAAAAACTTTTCTCCAGGAAATTCCACAGAATATTCATATACTAGAATATACTAGAATATTCTAAAAAATATTCTATACTAGAATAACAGGACAGCCTATCTAAATGACTTTGGGAAAATAGGCTTCTTCACTACAGCAGGATTCCTGAGACGTGGTGTTTAGGATCTGCAGGAAAAGACTCCTGCGGAAACGAGGAGGTGCTGCTGTACTAAACCAAATTACCATTGGGTGGCAGCACTGTCCCGCTCACCTGCCCGAGCCTTGGCATCAGGAAACTACAAGTGTGGAAGCACAAATTCCCTGGAAAGCCAACTTAAATTTTCTTTTAATTTTAATTTTTTTCAATAAAGTGTACTTGAACATTGCCACAGAGACAATATAAACTCAATTCTTTTCAGTGCAGAGGGCATATTTTGCTTTTACCCCAAACTGGTGATTCTTAGCTTACCAAATTATAGTGAGCTCACCAATTTTTTTTTTTTTTTTGCAGCTTTTTCCTGATCTTTTATTCATAGGTTTGAATGATAACACAAGTATTTGGGAGGCATGTTTTTATCATTTAAGAAATATAGTATAGTATTTGTATCATATTTCAACTCTTTTACTACTTCAGTCTAAGACAGAAACCCCTTGCCAACCACAGGAGCTGACTCAAAGATCAAGTATTTAATGAAGCAAATGCATGTCTGTTGCAATAAACCAAGACTTTACTTAGAGGAGAGGGCTGCGAAAGCTGACATTCGCAGCTTCATACAGTGCGTTTTGTGGAGCAGTTCCCAACTTCTTGACTCTGGGTGGGGACCTGAGGGTTTAGACTACAGATATGACATAGTCCTTTGCCCTCACAGAATTTACTTAGAGTGTAAGTAAGGGTTAGAGAGACACCAGCATGTTCTCAGCCCATTTCCCCAGGTCTAATTCAGATTTGTAATAGTCCAGAGTTAACTGGACCAGTTGGGTATGTCTGCCGCCAGGAAGGAAGGGGGCATGCAGCCAAAACTGTCATGGGGGGCCAATACTTCCATGGAGTGAGGAGTCCCTTTCAGAGCCAGCAGACTCTGAGGAAAGCCATTCAAGTGAGAGTCAGGTTAGGGGTGATGCGTGTTCTGCCCACTGCAGGTACCCACACAGGGAGCGGACCTTGTTCCTCAGAGGGAACAGGTGTCCCAGTGCACAGCTCTGCCAAGGTCAGTGCCTGAGTCATGTGGGTCACACCACATGTTCATTTTCTTGGCTGCAGTGCAGACTCTGAAGGGCTGAGTGGCGACTGAGGGATGGGAGGTAGAAGCTGGTTGAGGAATCTAGTTTTTTCCCAGGCATTGAAGGGTTGTAAGCAGCTTGTCTACTATGTGTCATGTCTGTAGTACAGAGCTGCAAATGACAAAGTGGTCACTGTTCAAAGAGAGATGAAAGCACAAAGCACAGCCCTGAGTATGAGCTCGTCAATAACATGAACTCACATACTGAGGCACTTACCTATCATCACACTGCAATTTACGTGGTGGGTATAGCTTTCAAAAGTTTTCATGTTCAACGTTAAAACAGACATTTTAAAAAATGATTCATTTAAAACATCAGTTATAAACCTATCATATATGCTAATTGGCATATAACTGTCAGAGTCTGGATTTTAACTGCTCAGTCTACTTCCAGCTACTCTTTAGCTACCTCCTCATGCTTCCTTACTAATAAAAGGAAAAGTGACCCTAAGGTACTCTAGCTATTCTGATACATATCGCCCAAAGGAGGGAATGTGAAATTCTACTGGGATTGAGCTAGAAAGAGAAGGTATAGTGAGAAAGTAATTTGATATGAATTTGAAACTTGAGTTTGTATTGGTTGAGCATATGGGGCTGGGGAGGGCACAGTTGGTGGACATTTCAACAAGAAGAAGCAAAGCAGGTCAGCAAAGATACAGAGGAGATCACTGACAAAGTGTGAGTAGTTACCTTTGTCCAGAATCCAAGGACCTTGTAGCCACAGATGAATAGGTAACTGATGACAACTGTTGATGAAACCATGACTCCATGCGGAGGAATTTACATTTTTTCCCTTAAGCTGCCATCATTCAGTTCATTACTCAAACATGGTGAGATCTTTAGGACTCTCTCCTCTCCATTCAGCCATTCACCAACCTGACATATAGGAACTTGATAAAAAACAAACAAACAAACAAAACCCATCCATTTAATGTGTAACCACATTGACTCAGGACAGAAATCAGTAAGGCTGAGCCCTTGAGTAAGTGACACTGCTGATGGTCACCAGTTTAACAGTGACCCATGGTGCTATCACCTACGCACATGTATTTCTTTGGTCCATAGGATGGCAGGAAGACAAATATTTATTTTAAATTAAGACCCTGGATAGACAAGATTGTTATGAATTCTTCACAAACTCATGTTGATTTCTTATTACTATTCTTTTGAAGTCCATTCTAGAATTTACCCTACCCCATGATACATTGTTCTATAGCACCAAACTCTTTCCTCTTTCTGGAAATTAGACCAATACGTATCCATTTAAAGGACCCCCAACAGTTCTCCCATTGGTTTGGTTTAGCAGTCTAATCTCAGATTCCTCCCAAAATCCTGGGAAAGGATCTGTCTAGTTTATGAGTGATCTGGATTCTGCAGATCTCTTCCTTGTCCCCTGAGTCTCTTCTGTTCTCCAGAGAAATTCTTAACATGAGCCATACTCTACCACACATTTGTGTATCACACTTAGTTTTTCCTCAACCTTGAAGACAATATCTTCTCTCTATCCCAGGAAATCTTACTTTTTTATTTAAATAAGTTACACACAATCTAAACAAAGGAGAGTAAGCCTTATTATGCTGTAAACCTTAGGAAAAATACAGTTCCCTGATCTTCCCCCTCTACTTCTTCTATTCTCACTTCCCAGAAGCAACTAATTTTGGTTACTCTTTGAGCATTTACTCCTACATTACTAAATAACATCATTCCACTACCAACATCTTGACTTTCAGTTTTAGGAATTACCTATCGAGTTTCACTATAGAAAACGAAGATTTAGCTCTCGTTAGCACCTCCTAACTCACCTCCACAATTTTCCTCTCCTCAGTCTCCCAGTAGAATTATATCATCATTTTCAGTTAGATCAGTATTCAGTGTTTATATAATCATGACTATAGTCACAGCATGCCTGGGTAGGAAAGCATGATTACATTTCTTTTCCTGTACAACTTTTAATTTTCCCTGGAGTTTAATAATTGTCTTGTTTCTTCATATGTGTGATCTTCTGTTCACCTACCAGTAATTCCTACCTAGGCATTCTTCCGTAAGTATAAGTTTCTTCTCAAATATTTGCACTCATTGGTCTTCCTTTAAGTTGTTCACCTTGAACACATTTCCCACTCCATCTCTACTGCTTACACTTCAGGCCTGATGAGCTGCTATCTTCCTAAATTCTCTTCCTTATTATCCTGTAATTCCTTCTCCCTCTCCTGTGCAGGATCCCTTGCTTCCTGGATTCCATGTCATCATCTTTAATTATTCCTCTCTGCTAGACCACATCCTGAAGTAGCTTCCTGAAAAGGGTGCATAGGAGGTAAGCTTTTTAGAATATGCATGTTTGAGAATATATTTATTGCATTGTTCATAGGGTTGATGGTTTGGTCGCGTATAGAATTCTGGATTGGAAATTATTTCCCCTAAGAATTTTGAAGGCATTTCTCCATGTTTTCTAGCCTCAGTGTTATTGCCAACAGATTCATGATAAGTGCAGAGAACTAAGTAAGTCTGATGCCATTTTGATCCTTTGTCCTTTGCACGTGACCTCCTGGAAACATGCAGGGTCTTCTCTGTTGTTTTGATGTTCTGAACATTTGTAGGAAGCTGCTATGGTGTGTTCTTCCACTGTGTGGCCCTTGGTGTACGCTTATGGTCTATAAATTCATGTCCTTCAGATCTGGGCAACTTTCTTGACTACGTTATTTGACTATCTGTTTTTGTCGTTCTCTTTTTTTGAAATTCCAGGGCTGTTTCTCTAATTTTATTGTTTTCTTTCTTATTTTAGACCCCTGTAATTTTGTTCCATTTTTTGGAGAGTTCTTCCACTTACCTTCCAAATATTTATTAGGTTGTCTTTATTTCTTGGTCCTCTGAATGCTCCCTCCTTTATATAGAGTAATCTATTTTTTCACCAATAAATTCTTTCCTTTTCGCTCTAAGGATATTAAAATATTGATATACAGATAGATTTTTTAAAAGTATAGGTTTCATGATTTTCTTATATTTTCCTTTTTCTTTTTTGGGGGTGGTGGTTTACTTTTGCCTTTTAAATTAGAGGCTTTCTTCAAGCATTCTGAATTTTCTGAGCTATCCTCTTTCCTTTGTGTGGTATCTTGGAAAGCTTCATGCTTGTGGGTGGAGTCCATTGATGAGAATGTTTCACTTTTGGATGGTGTAGCTAAAACCCACGGTGTCATTTTTCTGGGACTAGTCCATTTTCCCAGAAGAAAACACACTCCTTTCCTGGTGGGGATGAACCTGGTGCCATGTTCTGATTGCAGAGTCTGGACTACTCCCCAAGGTCTACATATCAACTTTCATTGACTGCCTGTTTTCAGGACAGCACTTCTGCCATTGCCCACCCAGTGTCCCCAACATAGCTTCTTAAGTCCACTCTCTTCAGTCTCCTTCCTTGGCTTTGTGGGATAGAGGAGGTATCTGCTTGTGAAGAGGTTGATGACCGAAGGTTGGCCTCTGAGGGTCTTATTGTTTCATAAATCAGCCTTCAGGCTTTCTGCATTCCTTCTGCTTCCCCTTCCACCTTCCTTGTAGAGGTGGCTTGCACCTCCCAGGATGCTGCAGCATAGTCATCACCACTGCCAGCTAAGATTTCAGCCTTCTAAGCTGTGCTGAAGCTGTTATCAAATGCCCATCTGCTTTTCTATTTCAAAATAATGTGTTCGGTGTTATTTCCTTTCCTGTTCTCTTTGTCTTTAAAGATTCATTCCTTTAAAAAGAACTCATGTATTGTCATTTTCAGTAGGGTGTTGGGAGAGAGTGGAGATATGTGTGTGGTCCACCAGTTTTGGCCGAAGCACACAGCTTTGCAACATTACCTCTGTTAAAACTTCCCTTGACTACCCCTGTGCCTCCAGAACCAACAAACCACTTCTTTATAGCACTTCTGCATGTGAACCTTGTACACCCTGCCTTACATGTATTACATAAGAAGTTTGGCTCTTCTTACTGGATTACAAAATGCTTGAGTGAAGGAGTCTTATTCATCTAATTTTGCATCCTTGAAATCTAGTACTAAACCAGGCACTGAGGCAGCCCAATGGACCTGTGTTGAGGAATGTTGAGCAGTGAAATTGCAGAGCTAATATTTCCTAAGAAATGTGCTTCAAACCGGGAACATGCCTTGGCTTAGTCATCCCCTCAAGAGCAGGGTGGCAGGGGCTGGAATTAGCAGGGGGGCATCTTTGGACAAATTGGGTTGTTTTGGTCAACAAGTCAGAAGACGTATGGGGCCCTGTTTTGGAAAAGGGATGCCTATGATCACCTCTCATGTACGGGAGATGAGGTATAATCAGAAATGAGTATTACTTCTCCAATTTGCTTGAATATTCCTTGGACCTTGAATATAGTTTTCTATCTGTTTCTAATGAAGGAAAAGCCACCAAGGCTGGGCTGGGTTGAATAGTCTTCAACAGTGTTTTGTAGAGCCTTTAGTGACAGAAATCTTGGGTTTAGGTCTCCTTGATGGGAATTCAGCTAACATTGCTATTCTAGGGCTCTCCCCTTGTACTGAGTTGGTCATAACTCTGCCTCTTCCCCACTTGACAGTAAATCAGGCACAACTCATACTGGTAACCAACCAAGAAGCCACTCTGGAGCTGTGTTAGTTATCTGAAACTGTGAGAATTCCATTGGAGAATTTAGATGATGGAAAGTCAGCTGAGATATCAACCTGAATCACTAGAAGGTCTACTAAGTTAAAAGGTATTTGGAAGTTTGGAGGGACATAGATCCAGGCAGCAGGAATAGGTGCTAGCAGTCTGCTCTACAGAATCAGAAGTAAAGGGTACCGATATCACGCCTGGGACTAGTAATGTGCATCTCATCTGACAGGTGAAATGAGGATGAATGATATAGAGCCCTGTGTTGGACCAAACAACTAAGCCTTGCCTCTATTTCTCTTTGATTATACTGACATCGTAAGGGTTATTTCTTAAGATCTTGGACTCCTCTTAGCAGCTCATACCCCCTGCAGTGTGACACTTCACTCTGTGTGACAGCCCACAAGTCACTGTGCTAACAGTGTTTAGGCAGCACCTGTCTAGGGCAGGGCGTGAACATAAGAGAAAAACTAAAGAGAAAAAGATAACCATTTTCTTAGGATGGGTGGGGATTATACATCTGCCTGGGATTACATAAGTCTGGTGGCATTCTGTTGGCATATTTTGGTCATTGACATGATATGGAATACTGACACAGAATATGACAGCCCTGGCTCCCCATTTATTGAACATTTTGACATCAAATATGCACCTGCTGGAAGAACTCTTGCAGCCAGAATGGCACCACTAGGAGTGAAAAAAATGCAGCTCTAGAATGGACATGCAAACATCCTCCTCCCCCATCTCTTTGTTGCTTAGTTTCCTTCTTATAATAGATTTAAATGAATGAAATTTGGACATGGATCTAGATTAATGAACTGAAAATAACTTGCCTTTAAAAAACTAAGAGAATCATAGGCAAAAGGTCAAAGGAGGCCAGGAATTTTCCAAGTGGCCTCTGAGCTGTTAAGCTCTTTGGGGTGAAGAAGGCCCTCACGTGTCATGGATGTGGGCCTGGTTGCAGAGGCCAAGCGCACTCAACTCAAACTCCATCTCTGCTTCTTCTTATCTGTGATATCAGACCAGTGAGTTAACTCCTTGAAGCTTTAGTTTCTACATATAGTAAATAGGAAATGAGTAAAATCTACTCACAGACTAGTAATGAGTGATACTCAAGAACATGTCACTAGCATGTGTTACATCGAGCCTGGCACCAAAGTGCCCAACAAGGATACACGGTGCTGATGTCATCACCACACATGTGGACAGAGGGCACCAATGACCCACCTTGTGATTCCTCCTGTTGTCATGCAGCCATTCCTTGGTCACTCAGATAATGTCAGTCTTGCCCAGGAAATAAGTCTCCCAGAGAGTAGAAGAGCAGGGACTGCCTCAGAAACTGTAACCCGTCTCTCCTAGAAGGAAATAGCTGGGAAAGCATTTCATGAACACTAATATTAATTATTAGTCATATTTTCTGGGAACAGTGCAATGACCTACACAAAACATAGACTTGAGACTGAGATAAATGTGGTTCCAATTCCAACTCCGCTTGACTTCGAACTTCTTAGCTCCTTGAGGCATTGGGAGGCCTCCTTCTGTCAAAATGGCACCATCAACATCTACCTTAAGATTGTTAGAGGATTAAAGAAGTCAAAATACATGAAAATACCTTGCTTGATATCTTGTGTACAGAAGACAGTTTCTGATAAATGTTTGTGTATTTCCTTCCTGCAGTTCCTCTTCCATGGCCTACCCAAGAAACTGGTGCATAATTCAGAACTCAGAGAGCAGAGCAGAGAAGAGTATTGAGAGACAACAGAAATCAAGATTAAATAACATCTCAAGAGTTTGGAACATTGAGGCTAAAAGAATAAGCTAAAATTAAAATAAGGATATATGTGAGAACTGGTATTTTGTTTCACCATCTACTTAGTGCACAAGTGTATCATGGATTTGTGTATGTGTGTGCTTGAGCACAGACAGAAGCACCACACACCAGTCATCAGAATTCAGGGTCAGATCGTGTCCAGATTGGTCAAACCATCCCTAGAACATTACACACATCTAGAAGTCATGTTTTTTAAAAAGGAACTGTGACTCACCAGAGGCTGTTTCAGGACATGGCCAGTATGGTGAGGAATAACTGGAAGGATCAAGGAACTTTACTATTAAAATTTAAAAAACAAAGAACAACATGGTACTGTTTAGTTATTTAGTTCATTTGGGGATTATATTACAAAAGAAAAAAAGATGTGTCCTATGAGAAACAACATGAAATTAGAGATTTCAAGAAGACGATTTTGACTCCTAAAATTTTGGTTCCCTCAGTCATTCATTCCCTCACCAAATAAATAGTGACTGATTTGAGTATCTACTGGGTGTTAGACCTGATTCCCTGCTGGTCGTAGAATTCTGATAATCATTATTCATCATTTTTCCAGAAAAAGAAGTCCAATGTATAGCATTTACTAGTCTCTAGGGTGTAAATATTCAGACTATGCTGACTACAAGCTACTGTTAGTGTGCAAATGGTGAGTCTGGTGTCTGATGAGCTTCTAGCATCAGGGGGCCACCCACTAGCTGCCCCACACCCTGCCCCCGCACTCTAGGGCGCAGTTCTCAAAGGCACAGCCCTTTGAGAGAACTTCATTGAAGAGGCCTACAATTTAATAGGAGAAATCACTCTAATTCAGCTGTGACCTAGGAATGTATTTGATCCTGATAGCGGACCCAAGCCCCACTGAGAGGATATAACTAATTGGGATTGGATAAGAAGAAAAGCAGAGGAAAAGAACGATAGCTGCAAACAGGTAGAGTGAGAAGACAGTGGACATGGGGTTTGGATGGCATAGAGAGGAAAAGACTCACTCAAGAAGGAGATCTGTGAGAGTCAGGACACAACAGCAGATTGAAGTCTAATTAAGGCAATGAAGAGTGGATGAAAGGTTTTAATAGATATAGTGATATCTGCATTCTACCAAGTTCACTCAAACAAGAAATAAGAAACATTTTGAAGTCTTCTGAGTAAGGGTAGCTAAAATAAATCCATGATATTGTTGAAAATCAGGTGCCAGTCACACTTAGACACACACATCTACCTCCAAGAAGTTGCTGAAACAAATCCAGCCCACCACAGACCACCAGGATTATAATTTGACCAGTGACACTCAACTCACTTCTCACCTGATTTGCATGTTATTATACCAATGAGAATTCCATTGACTTCTAGCCTAATTTACATGATGTGCCACCAGTTGAAACTAGATGTGTTCTAACTCTGACTTGCATAACCTCCAGATTGAGAACTAAACTCCCTCTTCTGTGTGGACACATGCAAACCCAAGCAAAGACAAAGTGGGGCACAATCAAAACTCAAGTGGACAATAAAGTTTTTCTTCAACCAGGTCCTATGCATTCTGGGCCAACATGTCTGAGTACAGAAAAACATATTGCATAAGGTCAAAACTACAGCAGAGATATCAATTAGAAGCATATCTAGAAATGGACCCAAAAAACGTTAACAGTGTGAAGGTAGAAATATTGACATATTCAAAGGAAGTTGTATATCTAAATGCCATCAGGAACATTAGACTAGGTGGGACAAGATGACAGGGACAGGACAACTAGGGCATAGTTCTGAGGGATCTAAAGTAAGATTCATTAGGGTAATGAGTAGGTCCAAGGGTCCCTTGTAGTAACATTTGTCTTGTTAGGAAATAGTTCTTACAAGAACTAACTTGAAGAGCTTTTTTAAAATGCTAATTTCTGGACTCCACCCCTAGAGATTCTGATTTAGTAGGTAGAGCTGAGCCAAGGAATCTGTATTTGAAAAGCATAGGACTCTGTTGGATCATGCTTTCCTTTCATTCTTTCCCTCAACAAATATTTGCAGGAACTGAAGACGCTGTGGTGAATGGAAACACATTCCCTGTGCCTGTAGGACCTTTAAGTGGCAGAGACTAAGAGTAAACAAATAACATACATACAACAATATTCAAGGTGTGATACTATCAAGAAAGAAACACAGGATAAGCAGATGGGATGTGATGGGAGGTGGAGATAGGATTGCTATTTTAGATAAGGTCATTGGAGAACCTTCTTCCAAAAAGTGACATTTAAAAGAGGACATAAAAATAAGTGAAAAGCTTAAAGAAATCCTGAGTTACAAGAGGGAGGGAAAGTGACAGGAGGTAATGTAAGATGGCAGGGATGGAGGGCGATGAGCTCTGTTGTGACGAGTGGAGATGCTGTTAAGTCCTGGCTCTGTCAGCGTGCGGACCTGCTCCCACATTTGCAGCCATAGGGAGGTACGTGGTGGTCTAAGCCAGAGAAGTGTTGCAGTGAGAAAGGAACCCAGGGGGAGAATGGTCTTTTGAGGCTGGTAGAGAAACAACTCTGGGAAGGAAAATGAGAGGCAGCAGAGAAATAGGAAGCAAACCAGTAGAGGTGCACCGGTGAAGAGACAGTCTCAAGGTAGGAAATGGAAATCAGTTCAAGAACAGCCAAGTGAGATCCGAGAGAGATATCCATGTGTCTGACAACTGAAGATAATTTTCTAGCTTGATGAGAGCAACTTCAGGACAGTTTAATGACAGGGTGGACTATAACATATAGAGGAGGTAAAAAACAGAGTTAGTTGAGGTAAAGTCATTCAATCAAATAGTTGGTGAAGGGAGGAAAAGTCTAGAGTAGGAGGATTCTAGGCCAATAGGTGTAGGGAGAAATGTTAAGACGGAAAGACTTGGACATACATTTGTGTTAAGAGAAGAGAGAGAAGGGGAAGGAGAGAGATAGTGAGAGAGAGAGAGAGAGATGAATGAGATGAGTGAGGGAAATGAGAGAAGGAAAGGAAGGAGTTAGCGATACTGTTGAAGGGGAGGTCCTGAGATCTCTTTCTCTAAGTCTACAAGGAAGGGGATGTCTGTGGGTCTGAAGGTAGGGTTCTGGGTTCTAGGTAGATTTGGGCATAATGATTTGGAGAAGCTTTATTTTGCAGTGATGTGGAAGTTTCTTATTGGGAAAATATGAGTGGTTGTCTAGCAGAGTTGTAGACAGTGGCAAGGGGATAAAAAGCTTGTCCATGGAAATAGTTTAGTGAGGTGACAGGGCCACGTGTGCTGGTTGGGTCATTATTCAGCTGAGCTCAAGACACCTATGGCCACCAGTCTGTCCAGCAACATGTGTTCCACAGCACTCAGTACCCAGGCACAGAGCCCGAGAGACTGAAGAGCAGGGAGAGAAAATTGACAGCATGGTCAGAGAAGGTGCTGAGCACTTCTGGAAGTGAAAGCTTGTCATGAGACGACCGTTTGGTCTACCTCTCCCTCTAGGAGTGTCTGCTTACGTCAGCATCACCACGAAGCTGTAATACCTGATGAACTCTGGAACCTGGGGGTTTGCATTTTTCCCTTGCTTCCCAGATGACTAAAATGTAGGCTGACCCTATATACTGTTTTAAATGGGACAGCACCTTTTTCCGTATTTCCCAACTGTCCAGTTGTTTTAATATCAATGTCAATTTTGTCCCTTTTTTTTAATAAACCAGGGCCATCTTTAATGAGCAGTAAAAGAGCTAGTTGAGTGCCCCAGGGCCCACTCTGTTGAAGGGTCCCCAAAACAGCTGTCCCTCTTGCCCATGTTAAAGACGGCCCTGCCCAGCACGGACTGAAGACCGCAGACACGCGGCGCCCGCAGCGTATACAGCTGCAGGAGAGTGCTGTGTGGTATCTCTGCCACTGCCAGGGTTATTGGGCATTTCTGTCACTGGGCCGGTTATTGGGCACTTGTGGCACTGGGATGACTGAAGCGGCATGTGTTTTCGGCAGGACATTTAGAGTGGGTCTTATGCCAAATTCAGTTTTTGCCTATGGTGCCAAAATTCCTTGCACCAGCCCTGCCTGTTTGAAGTCCCACTGGACCACACGTAGTTACTATGTTATTGCTGATCGAATCACATAGTATTTACTTCTTGCTGGCCTGGCTGCTCTGCTCCTGTTCGGATTGCTCCACCTCCTTTGTGCCCCTTAGTCACCAGAACATAACCCCATCCTATTTTTTGCCATCCCAATGTCCCATTTTTGTTTTAAGGATTTATGGTCAGCCTACTCAAATATGCACACAAAATCCCTTGACAGCATCCTGATACATCTCTAGCCCCATCCAAATGTCACGAATAGAACACATGGGGTGGGCACAATAGTGCTACAGGGAAAAGCCCCCTCCCTGTCTCCAGCCAGCAAAGTAGACATTCAGACCCTCAGCCTCTCAGCAAAGCCAGCTTTGTGCCTGTCATATGAGATTAATAGCCACAGAGCAGCCCCAGTTTCTGGCATCTCTCTCACAGGCTCCACTGGACATGTTCTTGTCCAGGCCTTCCCAGGCCGGCTGCAGACATTTCAGATGGCCAGTGGGCTTCCCTGGCACGAGGCAGGACTCCAGCTGCCTACTTCTCTCCCAGCAGCCCCTCCAGGAGGGCAGCTGCCCCTCCTGCTGGCTCTACCACGTTCACCTAGAGCAACGGTGGGACCCACTCCTCCACAGCCCCTTCATGGAGAGGCAGGCATTTAAGAGCCAGAATTAATTAGGCAAATGTCAGGCGGGCATGAGTCACTGCCTCCCAAAGTATTTTAGTCGATTACAAATGGGACCTGTGCTCTGCCACCGCCCCCACAGGCGCTCAAGCAGGAGGGAGCCGATGGGAGTTTCCTGCCCTCCCTGGTGCCTGTGGTCAGGAGTCTGCGACCCCAACCCTCTGAGGAAGTCCTTGCCAGAGTCGGTTCAGATCATTGGCTGCTGAAATAAATAAGCTGACCTGGAGACTGTGTAGGCTTAGCATGGGGAGGGGAACTGCCCAGGGGCACATTCGCAGAGGCTCTAAGGGAACCAGCAATTGGCATGCTGAACGTCTCTTTCAATCATTTGCCAGACTCAAGGGGCTAGGTTTGGGGACACAACAGAAAAATAGCTGTGATTTCTTGTGGGATGCCCTGAATATCAAGAAGGGCCAAGTGCTTTCCCCACCGAAATTTGCCTTCTCCCTTGGCCCTGGCGCCCGTCTCATCTTCCAGACCAGGCAGTTGTTCAATACATGTAAAAGCAAGTGGATTCATTTTGCCTACCTTCTAATAAGTTTCATCTATTCCTTCATTCAGCCACATTGCTGAAAACAGCATTAAGTCCTGTACTTTAGGTAAATGAACTGCTATGAATCCTTCTCTAGGTAGTTTCCATCACGAGGGAGTCCAGATGTGCAATTTCTAAACTATACTGCAAAGTAGGGAGCGGTAAAGATATAAAGTTGAGGCATGCCCTGGTGGAGTAACAGTTCAGCCCGCTCTCTCAGACCGAGAGGCCAGTCCACATATGTCCCAGGGCTGGGGTAAGTAGTCTGCTAAATAAAAACAATTAAATAAAAATAATTTGTAAAAAATGTAAAAGAAGAAATAAAGTTGAGATCATAACCAATTGAGAGGTCAGGGGAGGCTTCCAGGATGAGGTGGCATTTGAAGCATTTGATCTGGCAAAGACGGCTATCCAGGCAGAGAGGTTGGGCCTCTCTGAGTTCAGAGAAGTCACCAATCAGGGTCATTGGTTAGGCTCTGTTCTCCCAAATCCTGCTCCACTGAGGTCCAACATAGTGGATATTCCTCCAACAGGCAATTCAACCCGAGAAAACTTAGGAGTTGCTATGGCATGCAGTACAAGCTGGGCTGATGAGGTATCTGTCCTCAAAGAGCTAACAATGACAAAACTCACTCAGGACAAAGTCTCTTTCTTGAGTAACAGCGCCATCGCCCCCAGCCACATACCTGAGAACTTCCAGTCATGTTACACTTCCCCTCACCTCCTCACACCCACATGGAATCGATAACCAATTCTTGTTGGTTCTGTCCCATGAAAAAATCAAACAATATGAATTTGTGGGACATCTCTGTTAGGTTCTGGGAAATAAAGATGAATCAGGTACAGTCTTGAGAAACCCATGATTAATGATGGAAGCAGACTTGGGAACCAGAAGCATGGTGTCACATGATACCTGAACAATGTTTGTACCAAGATCTTTCCGGGGCCACAGGGAGGCAAGAACACAGCCTGATGGGGGCCAGGATGGACATCAACAATGGCCCTCCACCTCCTGCCTTCTCTCCAGCCCCAGAGGCTCATGTCCCATCAGGCTCTGAGCACACGCCCCTGGACACTTGGAGGAGCCTATTTATGGTATCTGGTGCCTGAAGGAGCCATTTTCTTCTGTGTTTCCCATTCTGTTGCAGGATCTTTTAAAAATACAAATCCATTTACAAACATACATCACCCTGTTGAAAGCTCATCCATAGTTTCCTGTAGTTTAGGTTAAAACTCCAAATCTGCTTCCAAGGAGAGTAATGATATAGCTTCTGCATACATCTTCAACTCTTTAACTAGACATTAACTCCCCATCCACCTGATGCCTGTTTTCTCACTGTCATTCTCTTTAAACTTATTCTCTTGCTCTAGAAACTCCTCCCTGTTTATCTGAGGAAGTATAACTTTCTTTCTAGATTCCCTACATTCTCACCTTCTGGGCCCCACTTGTGATCCCTGGGCATAATTAGGCCCCCATCCTTGGGGTTTTCTTGATACCTTGGATGTCCTCTCCCACTCAGCTTTTTGCTTTGGATGGCAATGGTCTCTTATATACCATGTCCATTATTAGAGAGAAAATAGCCTGTAGAAGAACGGCTGTATCTTACACATCTTCAATCTGTGCTGAGCAGTGTCTGACACATAACAGGTGCTTTATAAATGTCACATAAATATAAACAAATAACTGGAGAATAGGTACAGTCTCAGAATTGCTTTAAAGAAAACCACCTGCAAATTGAGAAGAAATGATATTAAAACAATGAGTAGCTGAAAGTACGTAAAAGTGATTTTGTCTTAACATCACCCTTTAATTTTCAAACATTTTTCCTTTGTTTTCTATAATTAAAAGCCAGTGTCTAACTTGGGACATCCATTTCTAACTACAACAAATAGTTGAGAATACTGATGCCTCTGAGTGTCCCCAGAGATATGGTACAGGCCCCCTCACTTTCACCTGGACTCTGCCATCAATAGCTTTGCGTTTTGAGTGACAACCTCTGGGAGGCTCAGTTTCCATAGCTATGTGACAGGAATATTACCAGCTTGTGGGGAGTTGAATAGTGGGCCCTCAAATATATATGGAAAAAATATATATGGAAATATGTATGGAAACTCTGAATATGACTTTATTACATAAGGGTTTGGGGAAGATGTAATTTAGGATCTTGAGAGCATCCTGGATTGGGGTGGGCCCTAAATCCAGTGGTGAGTGCCCTGTCAGACATAGAGAAGGAGGCAGACACAGAGGAGAAACCTGGAGAAAGGCAGAAATCTGAGTGTGTATGTATAAGCCTAGACCACCAGGACCTGCCAGCTGCCACCAGAAGCTAGGAGAAATGCACTGAGTTGAGATGGAACCAACCCCAATACCAGCTTGATTGCAGACTTCTGGTCTCTAGCTCCACAAGAAAATACATTTCTGTGGTTTTAAGGCACCTGGGTTGATGTGGCGTCCTACGGCAGCCCTGGGAGCCAAATACACAGGCTTTACCTGACCCACTGGAGCCTGAGGGGGCAGATAACTGTAGGGAAGGCGTTTGTGACGCTGTGACCATGCTGTCCACAGAGCTGGAATGGGCAGTGGAGTCTGGAGCCCAGCCCCACCCCGCAGGCTGTCCCAAGCCCCTGTACCCTTTCTCCACAGACTCTCCTGGAGTCAGCAGAGCTGCCTGGAGAAGAACTCACCCTCTTCAAAGTGCAGGAGTGTCCTGAAGTCCAAGGTCTTCAAACAATTCCATCAGCTTCTCTTTCAGCATGTTTCTTACAGGTCAATTACTGGCTCTTTGGCCTATGTTGTTTATTCTGTTTCTTGACATTTAACCCCTGACTGCTGGACTTGCCCCTCTGAGTGCTTTAGCCTCATGCTAAGTGTCCTTGCATCCTCCCAGCCTTGACTAATTGAGTTGT
Organism: Solenodon paradoxus; assembly: GCA_004363575.1. Lineage (NCBI taxonomy): Eukaryota > Metazoa > Chordata > Mammalia > Eulipotyphla > Solenodontidae > Solenodon > Solenodon paradoxus. The sequence goes on along the minus strand of RJWH01000491.1, from coordinate 315,328 downwards.
CATTATTGCATACAGTGTCCCAGACTCTGGGAGCAGACAGGCCCTCTATGAATTAGCAGGTTGCAATGCTACTTTCCAGCACCCTTGATCAAAGCCATCAGTGCCAGATGGAGGGCTTAACCTCCTGGTCATGTGGGAGAGGCAGGTGCAAAGCTGCCACCTCCAGCATCATCCTGTCAAGATGATGGCTGCCACCTATCCCAGTAGGGCTTGGAGAGTCCCCTGACATGATCCTCTGATGAGAGACAGGGCCTGTCTCTTGAGCAGCCCTGAGAGCCACATGCAGTAGCATAAGGAAGACATGGCCCCTTGCAAAGATTTTAAGTTCACCTCTATCACGGAGCACCCAGCTCCCTCGGCTCTCCCACAGCATGGGCAGTGCTTCTCAAATTCTGGTGAGCAGAGGAATCCTGTGGTCTTCTGTTGAGATTTTTCACCCTCATCCCCAGACTCTGGGTCTCGACATGTTCAGCAAGTGCCCTGGTGATCTTGATTAGAAGGTCACAGGGCCACACTCTGGCAACACATTAACCCCAATGCTGGCTCCTAATGATCTAGAGACCCAGGTTTGAGTGGCAGCCCAGACTCCTGTGTCCTTGGAGCCCGGGTTAATTCTTTAACTTCCATAGCTTCTGTTTCCTTATTTCTGAAGGCTATAAGAGTGCCCATTTGATATACTTGTGAAGGAGTAAATGATAAAATAATACTACTCGTTTAGCAGAGTGTCTAGTCTGTAGTAAGTGCTCAAAAAGTGTTACATATCGTTGCTGCTGGGGCAGATGGTACACATGGCAGGAGCCTGGAGCCAACCCTAGTGAGTAGGGGAGGAGCCTGGGGCTGCCTCTAGAGAGTTGGAGGGAACATGGAGCTGTCTTAGGAGAATGAGGGTAGGTTCCCTGAACTCTAATTGGTCATCGGAACAGCTGTGTCTCAGTCATGGGACCTGAGCGTCCATGTGGAGTAGGTGTGGGCCTTAATCACAAGTAGAGTCTTGCAAGAGCTCTTCCAGCATCTGGGGACACAGGCGACTGCCTGGGACATCAACTTGGGCTGAAGTATTGCATATATATATTTAATTTTCCATGTATAATAATGCTTTGGCTTCTTCAGCATTTTTTGCCTGGCATGACTGCCACTCCCTGGGCTAACCAATTGTCAGAGCTGCCATAGGGCTCAGCCTCTGATAGGAAACTAACTTCCCCAGAACCACACTTTTCCATCTGGCCTGTTCTCCCCTGTTCTTTCCTGCTACTATAATCATCCCAGGGCCAGGGACCCGAGGACTGCGTACTGCTCTATAGCTTAGCAAATGCCAAAATTATTCAAAATGGCCGGTCCTACACTGTCTTGACCCTGCTGCCTTGTCCTTTGTGCAGAATTGTGGCCTATGCTCTATCTACACAACTATCTTCTGTCATCTGATCAAGATGTGGCTGTTCCTCTGTAGGATATATGGTCCTGAGAGGATAATAAAGTTTGTTTCCCTGAAACTCACCTGTATCTCTTTTTGTGGCCTTGATTGACTATCTCCTAGATGAACAGAATGAGCATGAACCCAGCCATCCAAACCAGGGACTGGGATATTGGGACAGATATGGAGTGTGCCTCAGGAACTTGAACACGGGAATTTCATTATTAGAATGGGGAACTGGTGTTAGAAGGGATGGCACAGTAGTCCTGTGGTGAACACTGATTCCAGGATGTGGTTGCCGAGAAGGGATTTGGAACCCAATGTAAAAGTCTGCTGGCTTTTGTGGGAATGATGTCATGGCAGGTGATAGCTCTAAACCGCCCCCGAAGGAGGATGCAGATTAAGCTGACAGTATTTAGTCCTTCCACATGCTGATGTGGTTTTAAATCCAACATTTTACTCTCAACATGAACTAGTCAGCGGGCAAGGAGAACTAGTGGAGAGGATGCTGAAGGACTGTTATGAGAAGAGTGGTTCCAGTGAAGGTTCCAGTGATAGAGTCAGATCTGGGAAGTTCTTGGAGGATAGCATGGATGAGATTTTCTAGAGAACTGGTTATGGGATGTGAGAGCAAGAGAAGCAACTGGATGATTTGGAGGATTTTGCATAAGCACAAGGACAAAGATGGGGTTGTTTACTGAGACAGGGAACACTCGTGTAGAGAAGATCAGCTTCCAGGGAGAGGACTTCAGAGTTTGGTTTTGAACATGTTAAATTTGAGATGCTTTTTGGAAGGAACAATAGACATTGGATATACAGGTCTGGATGTGCAGGACAGGTGAAGGATTAACAAAAATATTTGGTACATAGGTGGGACAGAATGATACCATGTAGGGAGCAAGGGTAGGTTGGGAAGAAATCAAGGACAAAATTCTGCGTTTAGAAATCTGAATCCAGCAAAGAGTGTTACTTTACACCTGGCCTCACCTGTTATATCACCTACCTGAATCCTTAGGCATTTGAGGGTTAACATTGCCAGCTCTGGGCACTCACCCTAGTCAGGGACCCAACTTCATCATTTATCAGTGTGAACACATTGCCAAGTTATTAACTTCTCTTCAGTCTCCTCCCTCCCTCCTTCTCCTCTCCCTTTCTTCTCTCTTGTGTCCTTAGCTCCTTTTTTTGGCAAAGTAGGGATAATAACACCTACTTCCATACAATTTTGTGAAAATTAAAGGTGAAAAAGTGTGTAAATGACATTTGGTATATAGTAAACTCTCATTAAAGTTTAGCTATCATTAATAATACTGTGAAAAGTGCTTTATAAATCATAATGTGCTTTGGGTTTACTCCTGTCCCTACCATTCTTGCATGGATGCTCAAATATATTTTGGGCTCCATGATGGTCAAGGTGACCTGCTGATACATATATTCAGTGTATCTGAAGATGATACACTGTGATCTTGAGATATCTCATTTAATTGATGACTAGCTCTTCTGTTTACCCAATAAAACATCAATTCAGAAGTAATTAAGGCAAGATAAGGTTGCACTAGTCAGGAGGGGTTTGCCATAATTTGTCTCCAAATGCCCAGTCAAAATAAAGCTTCATGATCTTTATGGGAAATCTCAAAAACGGCACATTCTGGAAAAATGGTTTGCTACGGCATCTCAACAGTTCTATGTGGAGTTTCAAAAAAACCATTATCCCCTCCCTGGATTTAATGGAAACCTTGACGATTCTTGAAGAACATGGACTTCTATTCCTGGAACTTGTAGAAACACAGACTGCAGCAGGTCTCTGCTGGTTTGGGGAATAGCTCTGTGGTTGTTTAACCTGGTAATTGGAGTGCAAAGAGTTAGGCCAAGGACTGGAATGCTCACAAAGAACAGTCATCCGTGCTTTGCACTCAAATTCTGTCAGAAACTGAGACATGTCTCATGGATGGAGGATAGATCTCTAATTTTCCCATGGACTGGCAACAGGAAGTGAGAACATACCTCTTGGATTCTACCAGAGCCTTCTACAACTTTGCTTTCACATAGTGAAGGAGTAATAGGATATTCTTTCTGTCCAGCCTGGTTTGTCCATCGAAACAGCATAAGGGAAAAAGTCAGACAGTCTTGGGGTCCCTGGCAGCTGGGGAGCAGGAAGCAGCAGATACCAAATGCCTCAACCCAAGCTCCTTTAATGCAAGAACTCTTACGTTGTAAAATCAACCTGCTTCCAAATTAACACAAAGTTTTCATTTTATATCATCCATTATATCACTCAGCTATTCTAATGACCCATTGTCAGGTTGTTTAATAATACAGTTAGCAATAGAACAATGGTTTTCAACTCTGGCTGAACAATAGACTCACAGAGAGAGTTCTGAAAATGTTTACTGTCCAGACCATACCTTCAATGATTCTGATTTAATTGATCAGCTGCAGGGCCCAAATACTGGTGTGTTTTAAAAGCTCGCCCTTGTGATTCTAATTTCCAGCTGAGCTAAGAACTACTAGTTTGGAGAATAACTGACCTTAGCCTCATTGTTGGACCTCATAGGATGACTGGTGTGGGCCAGTTGCTCCTGGGCTTAATTGATTTCTCATAGTTGACCAACAATTGGTTGAACCAAGTGTTTATTCAGACATGACCTCATTTTCAGCAGTTTAAGAGAGACTTAAAAATTCTTCTTCGAAAGAGGAAGTTATATTGGATCCAGGGAAACCAGTTTCACATGCAAAGATGTGTGATTTCCAAATCCACTGTTGAATTTGGATATTTTAACTTTTAGATGTAAATCTGAGAAAATGGAGTGTTCCCAGGATGAGTCAGAGCCCCTCAGTCTGGTAAAAGGCAGTTCCATGAAGAGAGGCAGAGGGGGAATCCTGCAGTTCCCTCTGTAACAACCACATTTTATACTTCTGTTCTTCACACCTGGACGTCTTGGAGATTTGCTTATCCTGGAGGGACTGCCGCTCCCTGAGCTGGATGATTTCTAGAGTCAGTGGATGACTTGCCTGCAAGCATGACTTCATATGCAAACCACCAACCCAGATTGCACACCCCCATGCTCCTCTACCCACAGTTAGGGCCACTGCCCACTGTCCTAGTTACCCCAGGCCAGGAACCAGACAACTATGGATAGCCCCAATCCCCCTGAGCCTGCCTGCAAACTAATTCAAACAGCTGACCCCAGTCTGCTGACCCTGCCTCATATCTCCATGCCCCATGTAAACCCCAGTAAAGCCTCTTGTTTCCCCTGCTCCCTGGTGCTTCCCCCCATGGTCCATGGTCCTCCATGGCATGGCGTGGCCTCTCCTCTTGGGAGTGCGAAGTGCATTTTGTTCACTGGCAACCATCTGAATCATCTCCTGATCTGTTGACCTTAACATATCTGAATAATAATAAAAACCTACATTTTTTTTAAGGAGAAAATCAAGAGTTAGCCAAGAGCAACTGGGAAGGAACTGGCCTCCTTGCTGCTGTGGGGCGGGGCAAGGCAGGTGTTGAGAATTGCCTTGGGAGTGCATCAGTTTTAAACCCTGGAAACGATTCTGACTGTCAGAATCTGATCTAGCTTACCCAGCAGAATGTGGCCTTCTCTTGCAGAAGCCTGTTTCCATGATGCCGCCCGTGTGTCAAGGAGCCGCCAGTAAATGTGCTGTGGTGCCTGGGGCAGGGCGGCCAGTGCACACAGCACACCTGCAGAGCAAAATCCTTCTCAGCACCATTTGTGGCGTCCTTGAGGGTCAGGGGAGTTAAGGGGCCTTAAGCGCTGACATATGGAAATGTGGGGTCGCTGCCCTGACCTTGGCTCACTACCTTTTGTGTTGCAAGCTCTAGCTCTTTAGCACCTGCAGTTGTGGGAGTCCCACGAGACTGGGAAAATGAGGGTCTTTATCCAAATTTGGGACATTGCTGACTTAAAATGATGTGCTGAGTGGTTAGCTAATTACCAAGCTTCTCCTAACAACATCCAGATTCGAGTCTCAAAAGCGGCCCCATAGTCGCCATGCCTGTCTAGTAAGATCAGCTGAGCTCGTCCTTGTCTTACTTTTCTCCTCTATTACATGGGGAATATATTTACCTACCTACCTAGATTAAATACATTTTATATGCCAAGATTAAGAACAGTATTTGGCATTTAGTAAGCAGTCATTATTAACTCTCACCAACCATTCAGAAAACCAAAAGGTAGGTGGGGATGGGGGAGGGTCAAAGGAAAAATTTCCCCATTTCTTTGCGTTTCTTCACGGGTTGGACAAATGAACAAATTAACATTAGGCATAAGATAAAAGCCCAAGTTTAATGACATATATACATACATACATACATATATATGTATATAAACACATACACACATATATATATACATACATATATGTATATATATATATATATATATATATATATAAAGAATTTTCATGGCAGTAAATTCTGAGGTAGCAGGGGCAGACCCACATTTACATCCTGAAATGAGGCCTGGAAAGAGGACCTGGGGTGTGTGGGAGAGAAGAGGGATCACCAAGTGTCTAAGAGATGTCTCTTAGAACTATTTACAGGTAAACTCTCCTTTGGATTAAAACCTTCCCAAATTACATTCTTCTAGAGAATAGGAAAAAGGCCATTTCTGGATCAGAGAAAGGCTAGAGACCCAGAAGGTAGGAGATTGCTTCTTTGAGAAGGGAAGAACTGAAGGGTTAGCAGAATAGGAGTTTCTCCTTTGCCCGTGGGGCTGCCCTCCTCTGTCCTTGGATCTTCATGTCAGAGTGGGGCATCCACTGAGACCAATTCTGAGAGATGTGGGGTGTCTATTTAAGCCCCTACAGGGTTTAAAAAGTAGCTCATTCAATTTCATGAGGAGTAAACTATTCTTGACTCTCACATGGAACATGGCAGTGACCAGGGTTCTTGTCTTCATCTCAGGGGTGCTGGGGATCTACCCCCTGGGTCTCAAACAAGTAGTAAATAATAGTCTGCCAGTTTGGGGGCAGAGTCAAATGGAATGTCGAGGCCTCTTGTGCCCCCAGGAGCCTTGGCCTCCTCTGGGAACACCGGTGACCAGAGCCTATTTGATGTCTTCCCTTTGGCCTCCCACATCTGCAGAGACTTGCCTTCCTACCTTCGGGCAGCTTTCTTAGACTCTCCAGTCACACTTTTTCCAGAAATTATTGTCTGGGACTTCATGTTTTTGTGGTTTGTTAGCAGATATTTTCTCAAGTCCTGCAAAATGATTTTCTTCTCAAAAGACAAATCCCCCCGCCGCCTCCTCAAATTGAGTTAAATACTTCGGTGGATGCTTCCAAGATTAATAGGAACCTTGATGGGTATAACATGACTCTGCGGAGCCCCTTACATGCTCCAAGACTATTTCTGGATAGAAAAAAAAAAAGAGAGAGTAAAAAAAAAGAGCTCTTTGCTCCCACCAGAGAGCACCCTGCTGCACCGCAGCTATTTCAGTCTGTCAAAAATATGGGTCTTATTTTTTTCTCTCCTTCCACCAGCCCCTTCCAATCAAATCATTTCCATCATGTATCCCCCTGGTCACCTGTACTCCCTGGAGGCAGAGGTGGTACAGATCCAGGTTATGTGTGGGTGATGTTTCTCAGACATCAGCTCTGCACCCCAGGAAGGAAAGGAAAAGAGGCTTGTGTAATGACTGGGGCTGGGGTGGGGGGGGGGGGTGCTGTGGAAATAAAACTATGTCCCCTGGCATTTCCAGACAATCACATTTATTACAGATGAATCTGCAACTGGATGGGTTCCCTTGCTCCCTTTAACGACTGTCCGAGTATTAGGCTCCTTCTACACAACATGCCCTGGCCTTTGGGGAATGCCCTTCAGGGAGTCTGCCCCTACCCCACACTCCCCATCCCCCCACCTACCATGCCATGGGCCTGACAGCAAGCTGCAGAGAGCATGCAGACTTGCAGCAGTACCTACACAGACAGCTGCAGCGTGCTCACAAGATGCAGCAAAACGCTGAGTGTGCACCAAGCTGAATTTACCTCTGGAGTCCAGAGGAGGGTGGAGTGACTGATTATAACAAGACCAGGCATTCTTGTGCCTGCCAGTCATCTGGGTGCAACCCCAGTGGTGCAGTCACATCTCAGGAGAAAACACCACCCCAGGGTTCTCTGATACAGAGCCCTGGCTGCAGCCGCTGATGTGTGTGTGTAACGCGTGTGCTAACACCATCTAACTTCCTGATTAAACTGGGCACCCCAGCAACTGAACATATGTTCTAGAAAACACACATCCCCACAACACTGCCCGGCATTGTTGAGAAGGGCTCCTCAGCATCAGCAGCACAGAATTTAAGTCAATCTTGGCTGAATGATTTTAGGAATCTTGGCTACCTTTTGGACATAAGTGTTCCAAATCTAAACTAATCTCTTGAGTATGTGTGCCAAGAAGAAAGCAGAGGGAGCTGATAAAACAAAAAAACAATAAAGCCAATTGGCTGTGACAACAATAGCCAGAAATGCTGCTTGGAAACATTTTCATCTCTGCAGAAAGTGCTTAAATAGCTCTCTGTGTGTATGTGTGTCACCGGCAGAATAAAAAGCTTTGTAATCATCCCTTTAGAACAAGCTTTGCTGGCTGCAGCCAAATCACTTGTTAATTTTAGTAATCCTTTTCCCCCCTTGATCTCCCCTTTCTCTCCAGTTTCCTGCTTTAAGTGACAAACAGCTGTCTAAAGGTTCACAAATATCTGTATCAAAATCATTAACATAAAAGAACAATAAATTGGACTTCACCAAAATTAAAAAAAAAAATCTTGGAAAGAAACAGTTAATGTCAAAAAAAGAGTCACACACTGGAGAAATATATTTGCAAAGCACATATATGATAAATACTTAACCTATTTAAAGAATTCTTAAAACTATAAGAAAATAATCAAATATTACAAATAGCAAAATAAAACATTTATACAGACACTTCACAAAAGAAGACATACAGCTGGTATGTGAGCACATAAACAGATGTTCAACATCATTGGTCATTAGGGAAATGCAAATTAAAATCACCATGAAATGCTACTGCACACCTTTTAGAATGGCTAAAATTAAAAAGACTGAGCACAACAATTATTGGTGAAGATGTAGAGGAATGGAAGTTCTCACACACAGCTGGTGTGAATGTAACATAATATAATAATAATTTTGGAAAACATAGCCACTTCTAAAAAAAAAGGTATATACCTGCCATCTGATCCAACTATTCTATTCTGTGGTATTTGCCCCCCAAAATAAAAACATATGTCCATACAACTTGTTCACATCTCATATCTGATGAATTTGCATTGCCTCCAAATGGAAACAACCCAAACGCTCATCAATAGATGACTAGATAAACAAATTGTGCTATGTCCCTACAATGGAATACTACTCAGTCATAAAAAGAGACAAATCATTAACTTGCATGGGGGTACAGTGAAGAATTTCAGAGTCACTATACTGATTGATAGAAGTCAGAAAAAATAAGTACATACTGTGTGATTCCATTGGTATAAAATTTTACAAAATACAAATGTACTATAGCAGAAGCAGACTCACACTTTCTTGAGATAAAGATGGAGAGAAGGCATGGAGGAAGGATTGCAAAGAGGCAGGAGGAAACTTTTGGGAGCAAAAAAGGCTTAGCATCATTATTGTGGTTTCACAAGTGTCTAAAATGTAAGTAAAATTTGTAATATGTTAAAACTTAAAAAATGACTGGGATATGTTTTCTATGCATAGTTGGAAATTGTCCCTGCTTGTGGTTCACGGGTTCTGAGTTGATGGAACATCCTGTAGGACATCTCCAGAGTACCTGAGCCTGAAGTTTGGGGTTGTTTTTGAGTTCAATTATTTATCTGTGGGCTCATTGACACCAATCTTTTCCTGTGCCTGTACTCATGGACACAGGACTAAAAGCCAAGGAAATCCTAGTCCTTAGAGGAATTTACAAATCTAGCAGGGAAAGCAAGTTGGCCTCAGCACATAATTATTCAGCATAAAAATTATATTATATATTGACTTCAATTAATCTTAGTTCAATTCAATGATCTGATTTGGAATTATTATGTCATTTATAAAATGGATGGGAATACTTATCTGCCCCTTGTGAAGGTGCTAGAAGCATCACATTAATTAGATAATAATGGGAAAGTATTTGATAACTACCTTGATGTCCGATATTATTATCATAAGCACACAGAGGAGAGGTAGGAGGTGAAGATAGTATGGTTAAAAATTGGTGAGCTTCAACATTAGTTGAATGGATAAAGAAGATGTGGTACATAGATACAATGGAATGCTACACAGCCCTTAGAAGAGATGAAAACCTGTCATTTGAATCCACATGCATGGAACTAGAGGGGATTATGCTAAGTGAAACAAGTCAATAGAAAAAAGATAGATGCCAGATGACCTCACTCATAGCTGGAATGTGAATAGACAAAACAAAGGAACAGAAGAAACAAAACCAACCCTGGAACATTTGCAACAGAACTGAGGTTACCAAAAGGGAATAGGGTGCACAGTGGCAAATGATGGCAAAGCCCACTGGACAATGGGGAAGAACATTTGGTGGAGGGCATGGAGTGTTGAAATATATCTAAGAAATGGGGAACCTACATGTAGGAAATTATTTTAATGTGTAGACTATTTACTACAATAAAAAAAGATTGGTGGACTTATCAAATGGTAAGTAGGGTACATGAGAGGAGAAGGGGCATCCAGAAAGCACTTAGCTGAATTCTTGCTGAGAGCAGAAAACCTGGCTCAGTTTATCAATGTGTAGGATCATAATTTAAGATCAAATAAGGGGTAGATGTGTGCCATTTCTTGACCACCCAGAATCCTTTCTTCCTCAAAGGATTTGTATTTCCTTGAGGGGAGCTGGTTCCTCTTCTTCTCTACGGTAGACATTCTTAGTGGAGAAGGGTCTGGTTGCCTGTATCTTGAAACTAATACTCAGGGGCTGAGATTGTTGACCATTGTCTGTTCAACAGCCTTTTCTTCTTGACATCGCCCTTCTCCTTGGAACTATTTCTTCTCCAGGCTCTCATGCAGCTTGGCAAAGACAGCTTCCATGTGTTCACGTACTCCACCGCCGCCGTGTTTGCTTGGTTTGTCGAAGTGGGCACTCACTCAAGGCAGGCCTTTCAAGGTCTTTCCCTGGCTCTCTTTAAACTGGCACAAAAATGAGAGGTGGTCCTTCAGGTAAAAGCTGTGAAATATGAAGTATCTGTGCAATCATGTGGAGGAAGCTGAACTTAAGTAAAAGAAATGAGAGAGAGAGAGATTTGATGGCCATCCAGTTTCTCCCTACTTGCTATAGCCCTGCTTCCACTGTAGTGTGGCTAGGTAGCTCCTCTTTTGCTTCCATGAATTAATTTTGTATTATTTAAATTTTTTCACCTTTTTAATCCTCCTTACCATGTGGACTTGGGTTTATGTCACTTGGAACATAAATTTCTTCTTAATAAAAACAGAGGTGCACGCTGGTTGCTGCAGCTGAGGCATAATCCACGTAGAGCCTAAGGACATGAGTTTGAGACCCAAAGCCAAGGGTAAGGGGGGAAGCAACCAAAATAAACAACTACCTGAATAAATAAATATTTCTTTCTCTTCTTCCTACCTACCTGCCTACTTGGCCTTCATTCCTGCCTGCGTCCTTCCTCTAAAAACAAAAATAAAAACAAAACAAAATAATCAGATAATATGACTTTTGAAAAATTTTGAAGTAGATTCAGTTTAGATCACTATTTTCTGGGCACCACTATTTCCCTGTATTTTCTGAGTACTTCCACTTATAGCTATCTTCTTAGAAAATAGTTCACATAAGAAATCTTCTTAGAAAGGTGAGCTTATTTTTATTATTTTTAAAACATGGGGAAACTGGAATTGAGAAAGATGAACAGAGCCTTGACAGGTGATAAATCCAATAATAATCAGATTCAGGATACAACTGCAGCCTGTTAGTCCCAAAGGCATCCATACTCTCCCACTAGACATATCATCTTCAGGACCAAATCTTAGCTACCATGATATTTTCAGCACCTTCAAAAGGCATCTTACACATGCCTGTTGAATAAATAAAGCATTAAGCTTAATTAAAGTTATTCTGAATTCAAAGAACTCTAGGAGAGGATGAGGCAAGTTTTGGTAGTCTCTGCAAAATAAGATATTTTACATTATTGATGCATTACTCAAAATGAGTCTAAATTAAGTTTCCCTGAACCTAGTCATATTTTAAATACAGAGAAGAACTTGTTCCCTAAAGGAAACTATGATGAATCTTTTTAAACAATAACTCTTCCCCATGTTCACTTTTGCATAAATCTAGATGTTCCCTCAGTAGGTGTATTTAAAGCAGGAATTGGAGACTAGTAACCTCTGAGTTAAATATGGCATCAGGTAAGTTTTGTTTAGGTGAAACAGTGTTTAAAATCAAAATAATTGCCAAAATCTACAAGCAGAAGTCTTTACATAAAAAATCTGGAGTTTGAGTTCTTTTTAAAAATGGGATAATATTGTAACAGGCAGCTGAATGACGGTATGGCCGCCCCTCTGGGCAGTGAGACCGCAGAACGCCCCCCCCCAACCCCCAAGTCCCTCACTCTGATCACCTTCCTGTGTGCACTCACATTTGCAACCCCTGGTTTCATATGTGTCCTGTAGCTCTAGGTCTCATTGAAAAAAGACACATGGAAAGCGTGGAAGCATTCTACTCCACTGTCATCCCTAAATCAGAGAATTAGCAGACTTTTTTTTAAAGGAAAGGCGCAGGCAGGAATGAAGACGAGTAGTAGGCAGGCATGTAGGAAGAGATTGAGAAAAGGGAGAAGAACTTTACTTTTATTTAGTTGTTCATTCTGGTTGTTCTCGTGGCCCCTGGGACAAAAACCCTGGTCCTTGGGTTGTATGTGGTCTGCACTCACTCTCAACCGGGGGCAGTGAACCAAACAACTACACCACCAGATGCACCAGAAATATTTTTTAAGCGTGTTTTCCTGACTACATAGAAATATCCATGTGTTACATGCTAGGAAAGTACTACACTGGTAAATGTATACTCAGCCTTACCGGTGTTGGGAGAAGTAGTGACCTGTGCCTCTAGGTCCCTTCCCAGTAATTCATGTAATTCATTTGTGGCAATGAATTTTAAGTTCAAATGAATGCAAACTCACAGTTTGAAACTCTGGCAATTTTCAAGTTCATTGAAGAAAAACATGCTGATATTGAAGAGAAAAGTACATTGTTTATGTTATGATAGCTAGACCCTCCTTTTGAGTTCTCATTTTGGTTTGAGTTTCTTAGGATGTAACCCTGCTGGAGTTAGCAAAAAGGATGGAAATAATGAAGCTGCAATTCAATCCCCTGGGATCCCTTTTATGAATTAGCTCCGTTAGACTGCCTGCCTGCATGTGATAACATGGAGATTAAGCACCTGGGATCTGCTCTCATACTTCCTGAAACAGGGTGTCTTAGTGAAACTATTTAACTCGTCTAATGCCTCAACCTTCCTAGAAGAAAATTTAGAGTATTTAAGTATATAAGTGCTGATATCACACTGCCTTGATTTTGTAGCCCAGCTCTCTGACTTAGTGTCTGTGTGTTCTTGGCAAGTAATTAACTCCTCTCTATCTGTTTCCTCAACTTTTATACAGGAGTAGTGACTGCTTCGAATGGCGTGAGCATTATTAAAGTGTAGGCTAATCATATATACTATTTTAATGTACTGTTTTTATTTCCTAACTGTTCCATCATTTTAAAATACATGTCAATTTTGTTCCATTTTTAATCAGCTGGTCTTTAACACAGGCAAAATGAGACAGTTGAGTTGCCTTGGGTCCCATCTATTGAGTGGGCCCAAAAGCAGATGCCCCTTTTGCCCTGTGTTAAAGTTAGATCTTTTCAGCACTGACTGCAGTGGGCTGTGGCCACTACTGCTATTCCCACCCACTGTGAGGAAACAGTAACCGGACAGGAAGAGGAATTCCCCTCGAGCCCCATGCAAGCCTGTTTATTCAAAGGGAACAAATCACCATAGCATGGCTGAGCCCCAGCTAAGTACTATGGGGGTTATCTCTGGCACTGTGAGAGTTATCTCCAGCACTTGCCCTGTTATTGGACATTTTGGGCATGGGATGGCTAAAGCAGCATGTGTTTTAGGTAGGACATTTAGAGCAAGCCTTATAGGAGTGCCAGATTTTGTTTTCACCTAAGGTGCTAAAATTTCTTGCATGAGTCCTGACCATTTTTATGAAGTCCCACCAGACCACACGTTGTTACTATGCAATCACCAATCAGCATCACATAGGACTTGTTTGCTGCTGGCCTGCCTGCTCTGTTCCTGCTTGGATTGCTTTCCCTCCTCCCCTCTTCTTAGTTGCATATAACCCCATCCCATTTTTGCTGTCCCAAAGTCCTGTTTTTATCTCAAGGCAATATGGTCACTCTAGCAAAGTATAATTTTCAAAAAATTAATATCATTCCCATACAAATATATGGTAAGGGTCATAGTAAATGTTTCTTTGACTTACTAATGATGGAACCAGGAAGAGGACAATCCTGGTTTAAGGGAGGATATAGAAATGAAGTCCCTGGAAAATAGAAGCCTGCAAAATCTGATACAAAACTGGTTAATGTCCTACCACTAAAAGAACCATGATCTTTGGGGTCAGCTTTTCTATCAGACAAAAATTTGCAAAATTCATGTGTAGCAGGTCAATTTTCTAAAAGCTGAAAACTACATTTACAGAACCCTGGATGTGAACAGGAGTAAAATGTAAGCAGAGTTACCTCCCCTAGATAGTCAGATGATTCTTAGGCTGGCCTGATATTATTGTTGAAGACAGTAAGGTCATAGTATAGTCCTTTTGTCTTATTTTCAAGTTCTAGATCATTTTACTTAAAGGAATTAAAATGCAATAAAGCCCTCAGAATGGTGCCTTCTGAGTGTTCAGTAAACGTTAGGTGTTTTCATCATTACTTGTAAAATTAATTTTTTGCCCTGTGTGGCGGTGATAATTAATAAGGATTGTAATATCTCAGCGCTGTGTTGACACCCACACAGCACGTAGTAAACATGAGCCACTGTTGCTTGTGGCTGTGATGTCAGAGGCCAGTAGTCACATTGTGTAACTGTACTGAGAACCCATGACAGCAGCTTTGCACATGACCATAAATCTGTGAATTTCATCATTCTTATCATTTAAAGAATGTGCCCATTCAAGTAATTTCAAAACCAATGCTATATATGTTTATCAAGTGACCTTAATTGGTTCTAAGCTGTATGACAAATACCTGAAACCCTCCAGGACAAAGATTCTTTTCAGAATAATCATTTTTCTGTCAACAAATCAGAGACCCATGGAATCAGACCCATCAATCTACAGGAAGAGAGAAGAGGAAGAAACATTTTATTTATTTTAGTTAGTTGTTCATTTTGGATTTTTCCCTGGCCCCAGGTCTTGAATGTGGGTCCTGGGACGTATGTGGACTAAGTCCATGACCTTATCTGCTAGGCCACCAGGGCATGTCTACCTTTTTTGCTTGTTTGTTTGAAGTAGCATTGCATTATAACATTATATGCTTCAGGTGTACATCATTATAAATCCACTTCTGTGTATATTACATTAAGTTCACCACTAAGAGTCCTATTCTATACTTACCATATAGTTGACCCCCTTTACCTAATGTGCCCACATCTTACCTCCTTCCCTTTGGTAACAACCAATTCAGACTTATAGTCCAAAAGTTTGTTTTTGCTTTATTTAGTTTATTAATGTCTTTGGTTTATTTATGTACCATATGAGTGAAATCTTACGGTGCCTGTGTTTCTCTATGATTTACTTCACTTAGCATAATTCCTGCTAGGTCCATCCATGTTGTTGTAAATAATAGGATCTCATACTATTTTTATAGTAGCATTCCACTGTGTATATAGACCTTATCTTCCTTATTAAGTCACCTGTCAATGAGCACTTAGGTTGCTTCTACCTCTTAGCTAATGTAAATAAAGCTGTAACACGTGGTACATATACGTGATTCTTTTCCTGAGACTACCCAAGACCTATTAAGTGTTTGGGAGGGAAAAAGAAGACCTGGATTAAAGAAGAGACATGTTTTTCATGATCTCATTAGCAATGCCTATACTTACTGAAACCTAGTAAATATTTAAAGCTTGTCCCCAATAATGACGCCTAGACATAAGGCACTTCTTTTTAATTCACATTTAGCTCTTACTGACCACCTGTTCAATGTGATATCCCACTACCTCTTACCTAAGGACAGAGCTCATGCTCTGGGTAGATTGTTTTATACCCAACACACTTACAGGATCGCACAAACTATTATAGGGAAAATCTTCCTTCTGCTCTCTTAGGTTCAGACCTGTGAGTTAAACCAACAAAAGATAGAATAATAGGAAAAGAAGACACAATTTGCATTAATATTAATGTGTGTAGGAGTCTACAAAATGGAAGAAAACTAAAAGAAGACATTACATAAGGGCTTATTTACCATTTTAATCATGAAAGAGGGATTTGGGCTCTAAGAGATGGTAAGTTGTGAAAAAGCGACTAGGAGATAGAGGGGAGGAACTGGAAAATAAGTTATTTTAGTAAGGTCTGTTTGTGCAAACTCATCTCTAGCAATAAGAGTGCTCTTCTCTTCTGGTGGGTGGGGCACAATTTCCTCAAAGGGGAGTTTATGCTCTGCGTTTAAGTGGATAAAGGGACGGCAGAGAATTCTTCCTCTGTTGACTTTCAGTTGCCTTCAGCTTAAAATAATCCTTCTGCCCAAGTGGCATATTCTGGTGTGACATATTCTAGACCTCTTCAATATCCATTGTGTATGCAAATGTTTTTTAGAGAAACTCAAAAAACTTCAGAAAGAAAAGACAGAAGAAATAGGCCATAGGAGCTGCTCTGAACAGCTTTACATAAGCTGGATACAGGTACCAAGGACCATAAAGCACGAAATCTCACTCCTATTTAGAGCACATGGAAGATAATTAAGCACTTGTGCACCTAATCTACTTTCCCAAAGGAAAGTAGAGAAGCTAAGTTGCTTAAGTTACAGAGTCCTCCTCACTGCTGTCCTGTAGAATTCCAAGGAATTGAGAAAAATGGAAAATCAGTATTTTATCAAAGCTATGTGACATTAATAAGAATAAGAAAACCAATTATCCTTTTGGTAAGTAAGCAACCCCAAACAATTGCTAAAGTCCTTGATCAATCAGCAAATATATTTGAGACCTGTTACTTTCTATCACTTCTTTAGGCCTCATGTGCTTTAGGTTAAAAGTACAAGTCTGTAGAAATTCAAAATTGGAAGGTATAATCACAGTTTGAAGGCCTATGTTGAGCCTTTAATAGTTTCTCACTTGACATGTATGGGGGAAGAAAGACTTATTCTACTCTCTTGTATTATTTCCTGAGACCTGTGAATTAAACTGAAAAAAGATTAGCTTATACACAGTTTATTTGACATCAATATTTTAATGTGGCATAGGGACTTCAAGAAAATATTTTAATGTGGCATAGGGACTTCAAGAAAAGGAATGAAAATCCTGAAGAAGTGGTTAGACCCAGGATACCTCTACCAAAGAGTGTTAAATTGTGAAGACATAACAGGAGAAGAAAAACATTTGATCTTGGGGCGTGACTAAGAAGTATATGGGGGAAATAAATAGAAGACTCATCTTGGTATCAATATCCTATCTCTGATGATAAGAATGCTCTCATCTGGCACAGAAAGGATACCTTTCTCATGGTAAATTTATGACCTGATTTTAGGTATAAAAGGAGAAATTAGAGAGTCCTTTCTATATTTACTGTTTCTCAGTGGCCTTTAGCTCTGTATACAAAAGTGGCATATTTGGGGATGTTTTATGCTGGCTCTCCTTTGCATGATTTTAATTCCATTTTTCAAATCACTTTCTTCTCACTGTCTCCAACTTATCTATCACATCCATGCTCATTATCCGGAGGTCACACAATGTTCCCAACTGTGCTGTAATCAGTGACAAGTAGAGAGAAATCACGACATCCATCTCTCAGCTATGATAGCTAATGTCAATATTCACAAGTTAGAATCATTTCTTTGGTTGCCACAGCTCAGTGTGTACTCAGTCTCAGACTCTTGTCACATGATTCCAAAGTCTCTGCACACCCACTGTTACTAAGCTCTTTCTCCTCCACCTTTGTGTATGCAGATGATCTTTTGGAACAAACAGCCAACTCCAGCACTTAAGTGGGTATTCTTCATTAATGTGGTCATTCATTCAAATTTTATGAGCTCTTGCTATCTTGCATTCATTCTTCTGGAAATATAATTTGATGAATACAATAGGCACCATCCTTGGTTTCATGAATCTTTCAGTCCAATCAGGAACAGAGCAATTAGTTAAGTGGGTGCAACTCAGAGAGATAAATGCCCTTTCAGGAAGCACAAGATAGTAACTAGGTTTAGAGTATCAAGAAAGGCTGCGTGGAGGAAATTATACATTAGCTGAAGAGTGATGAATGTATAGGTGCTGGTCAAACAAAAAGAGGAATAGTGGTCTCCCCAAAAAAATAGTTTGAGAAGAGAAGAGAAGCACTACATGGAGATTTTGAAGCATGGGATTTAATTGGTTACTAAATATTTACTGGGTGTGGGACTGGTGCAGGTCGTTTTAGGTATTAGGATACCCTGGTGATCAAAACAGACAAGGCCCCAACTTTTCATAGAGTGGAGATCATGACCTGTATTTAAGGCTTTTCTATGTCACTTACTAGTAAGTTTTTTCATTTTTCTTTACCTCAGTTTCATGTCTTATTGGGATCAGTTTCATCATCTGAAAAATAGTTATAATAATAGTAAACTTATCACTACTTGCTAAATGCTTTTAAAATGACAAACCCATTATTCTCAGACATATAAAGAGAATATGTGTTAAGTCATTTTATTTAAATCAATAATGAGGGAGCTAATAAGATACAAATAAGTCAAATAAAGCCTGTATATATTATTCAATATATATTCTATCAGGAATGCTGTAACTATTTGTAAATAGATGCAAAACTGGTCAACATTAACAGGTTGATAATCAGTTGCATTATACTGAACACAAGAGGTGACATCTCAGTCAGGTCAGAATTATCCAGGTTACAATGGGAGAGAATAGGAAGTGGGAAAAGAACTCTATGTAAGTCTGGAAGTGAGAGCAAGTTTGGAAAATTTTGGGAATTGAATTTAGTTTAGTTTGATGAACTGCAGACTGTAGATTAAAGGGAGAAGATGATCAAAGAGAAGTTGCAGATCTAAAAGAATCTTGAGCACCATGTCTAGGAATTTAGATTTAAAGAACAAGAAAGAGATGTTGAATGATTTGGTACAGGGACTTGAAAGGAATTGATTTTCATTGGGTCATATGGCTACAATCAAAGAACCCTGTGGAAAGAAACAAGACTGAAAGAAGAGAAATGTATTGGGCATTTTTATAGTGATCCAGAGAGGTGATGGTGGTAGCTTCAACTAAGGACTGAAAGTAGTTAAAGAGAAAAATAGAATCAAGATTATTTATAGAATGAGTGATGAGTTGTGATGATTCGTGAAGTGTTAAGAGAAATCAAAATTTCAGCCCATGTTTCTAACTTGGGCACCTGAAGAGATGGTACAGTCATTCACTGGAATAATTAACGTAAGTCAGGAAACAAGTGATGAAGGGGAAGATAGTAAATTTAGTTTTGGATATGCATGTAGCATTTGAGACATGTATGGGGCATATGGATAGAGATCTTTAAAAGGTGCATTGTAGAGACTAGATGTACATTTGATGTCCTTGGATATAGGAGGGAACTGATTACTGACTTAGGGTAACTCATCTAGAAAGAATGAGAAGATTGAAGAGCAGACCCTGGAAATTAACAACATTTTAAGATGAACAAAGAAAGAGAAGCTGTGAAGGAGACAAGAAAACCAATTAAAAGTCTAGATGGAAAACTGGAGGAGTGCAGAGTATGGAAAAATGTCTTTCAGGATGTAGTGTCAAAAATAATAGCTAACACTACAACAGTGGTTAGCATGCACCAGGCACCCACCATGCTAAGTGCTTTATACAAAAAGCTCATCACATTATCTTGATGATTCCATAAGGTAAGGACTGTTATTTATCATCCTCGTGGTGCAGATAAGGAAACTGAAGTCAAGACAAGTTAGTTAAATGGCTCAAAGTTAATGTGAGAAATGAAGATTTAGACTCAGGCTCTCTAACTAAGGAGTTCACACTTTGAACTAGCATGCTGTACTGTGAGTCAGATACTAATGAGCAGGCCAGCGGGGTATGGGACAGACTCATTTGATTTAACAAGCTAGTTATTGGTGACCCTGGTAAGCAGCGTTTTAGTGATTAGAAGTTTGGTGGTACTGAGATAGGGGAGAGTGTGAAGGTGCTGGTTCGGAGATCACAGTGAGGTGAGCTCTAGGCATCTCCATCAGCTGGGGCAGCGGGGGTGAAGGCAGTGGGAATACTCAGTGGCAAAGGCATGTATCTGCAGCAGTGGCAAGGGCTGCTAGGATTCTCCTGCTTGCCTTTTCCCCATGGAGGGAGGTCACACCAAGAGCATCCTTCTTGGTGGCGGGATGTGTTGAACTGGGATGGGGTGACCCAGGACATTGCTTCCTATGCTTTTCTGTGCTACTGTCCTTAGTGTTTGCACTCTGCTTTGGTTTGCTACAACGTCTTCGCTATATTCCAGAGATCTCCTAGAGTACTTCTAGTTGGTGGGTAGTTGTTTAGTTGTCACTTTATGAGGTGATGAGGTTTAGAATTTGCCCATCTTCCATCTTGCTGATGTCAGTTAAACCTATACGGAACTTTCTTCATAGGAAAGTTTTAACTACAAATTCAATTTATTTACTAGACAGGGATAGTCAGATTATCTAACTTTTCTTCTGTGAGTTTTGGTAGTTTTCATATTCCAAGGAATTGTCCCTTCCCATCTATATTTTAGAATATATTGGCATTAAGTTGTTCATAATATCCTTTTAGTATTGTAGTGTCTGTGGTGATGTATCCTCTCTATTTTCTAATAATGGTGATTTGAATCTTTTATCTGTTTTATTTTGTTTTTCAGCAATCTGGCTATAAGCTTGTCAGTTTAATCAAAATTTTATTCAAGAATTTTATCAAAAGAATAAGCCACCAAATTTGACTTTTTTCTTTTGTTTTTCTATTTCTATTCACTTTTACCCCAATCTTTACTATTTTCTATCTCAAGTTTACTTTGGATTTAGTTTGATATTTTTAGCTTCCTAAGGTAGAAAGTGAGGTCACTGATGTAAAATTTTTCCTCTTTTATAATCTAGGAATTTAATTTTCCCTTATATGCTGGTTTGATGACATCTCACATACTAACTATATTGTGTTTTCATTTTCATTCCATTCAAAATACTTTCTAATTTTGCTTTTTATGATATCTTGTCCCATGGGTTATTTAGAAATGTTTTTTAAATAAATGTGTGATGTAACTTCCAAATATTTGGAATTTTCCCACATATCTTTCTGTTCTTGATTTCTAACATAATTCCATTGTGCTCAAAGAACATGCTTTGTATGGCTTAATTCCTCTTAAAACGCATTGAGACTTGTTTTAACATGACCTAGAGTAACAATTCCTTGTGTCTATTTGTTTAAATCGATTAATAATATTATTCAAGTCTCCTATATTCATACTGATTTTTTTCTAATTGTCCTGTCAATTATTGAGAGAGAAGTAAGGGAAACACTCCCTATAATCATGGACTTGTCTTTCTCCTTAAATTTTGATCAGTTTTTGCTTTATATATTTTGAAGTTCTGATGTTAGATGCATTAACCTTTAGAAGGTTTATGTTTAGTTGACTGTTTATCATTTTAAGTGACTTTTTTAATCCCAGTTATTATTCTCTGCTTTTATGTTAGTATAGCTCCTCTGACTTGCTTTTGATTAATGTAAGCATGATACATTGTTTTCCATGTTTTTACTCTTAAGTCATTTGTGTCTTTTCATTTGAAATACATTCCTTTTGCTCATCATTTATCCAAGCTCTGTGTTTTAATTGCACTATTTGACAAATTTACATATCAAAGTCCAACTTTGAATGATATTTTACCACTTCATGCATGCTAGAAGTACTTTACAAAAGTATGTATCTTTCTTCCTGAACTTTATATATTTGTTCAAATATTTTGCATGACTGCATATATGCATTTGTATACATATATACATATATATATAAGCTATAATAAACTAAACTCCACGCTGGTATAATTTTTGTTTAAACAGTTCATTATCTTTTAAAGTAATTTAAACAGTGAGAAAAAAATCAAATACTTGTCCATGTAGTTACCATTTCTACTGTTCTTCAAACCTTTTTGTAGACCCATATACCCATCTGGTATCACCTTTCTATTTCAGGGACTGCCTTTAAAATTTATGGTAGTGCAAATTTGGTGGATAAAGTGTATTTCTATTTTTTTAGTCCAAAAAAGTATTTTGTCTTCACTTTTAATAGGTATTTTTCTTTGGATATAAAATTTTAGGTTGGTGGTGGTTTTATTTTAAGTTTTTTAAAAGTATGATTCCACTGTGCTCTCACTATGTTTTTTTCAATGAAGCCTCTGCTTTATTCTTTATCTTTTACAGAGAATATATCTTTTATTTATTGGCTGTTCCTAAGAACTTCTTTCCCTATCACTTGCTTTGACATGTTTTTATGGTTTTTTTATAAATGAAACATTTTCTTAATATTTTTCTTGTCTTTAGAATTTATTGAAATCCTTGAATCTGTATTTTTATTATAGTCTTAAAATTTGGGAAAATTTTAGTCAATATTTCTTCAAATATGTATTCTGACACCTGTTCACACTTTGATTTATTCAATTAGACAAGCAATAGACAGCTTGAAGGTATCCCACAGCTCACAGATGCTTTGTTCATTTGTTCTAAATTCTTTTTTCTCTGTTTCATTTTGAATAATTTATTTTTAATGTCTTAATTGTTGATAACCTTTTATTTTGACATGTCTAGCCTGCTCTTATTTCCAACCAGTGATTTTTATCTCAGACTTCATGGTTTTTATTTCTGTAAGTTTGCTTTAGGTCCTTCTAAAATATTTTCCATGTACTTACTTAAATTATAAATTATATAGAATATAGTATATCACTATGTCAATGTCTTTGTCCATTAATTCTTATATCTGTGTCAGTTCTGGGTTATTTTCGATTATTTGATTTATCTCCTCATATGGTCTACATTTTCTTCCTTTTTATATCCATTAATTATTTTATTAGAGACCAAACATTTTGGTTTTTACCTTGTTTAGTATTAGATATTTTTGTTCTCCTATAATTACTCTTAGATTTAGTTCTGGAACATAGATAAGTTACCTGGGAACATTTAAATTCTTTTCTGTTTGCTTTTAGGATTTCTTAGGGAGAACAGAAGCGGTCATTAGTTTAGAGCTAATTATTCCCCACCACTGAAGCAAAAGACTTCTGTTTAATCTACTCTTGCCTTTGAATCTAGATATTTCCTTTCTGTATGTCGAGAGTAGACTATTCCTGGCCCTGTGTGAGTGCTGTACACAGTTCCCTCTAATTCTGCTACATGTTGTTTTTAACCTGATTTTAATTTTACTTTAGTAATTTATACTTCTTAGCCATTATGGTTCGTGTACATATATATTGATCACTAATCAGATGAATGCTCAAGGAAACCCTTGCAGATATTCACAGTTTGTGTTTTCATGCGGCTCTCTTCCTTGCTTGCTCCTCTCTCTCTTTGTAACAATTTTTTTCCTCTCTGGTACTTAACTCTAAGAATTCTGCCTACTTAATTTCATTAGACTCTTAGCTTTCTCTCTCTGACGCAAGAATTTCACTGGGCTCCAACCTGGACCCAAACCTGGCAAATTTCTCAAGACTGCAAAGCAGGTAAACGTAAGACATACGTCATCTCTTTCCTTTGATTTAGAAATAGCTCTCCCTATTCTCTTATGTCCAGGGCCATGAAAACCATTGTTTTCTACGTTTTGTCCATTTTTTTGCTGCTTCCAATGAGAAAGTAAGCAGACTCCCTGTTTCTCCATATCGGTCAGCAGTGGAAGCCCTAGAGATTCTCTTTCAGTAAGTAAAGGTTTGGGCTCAAAAATGGGTGAGAATCAACCAGGTTTGAGAACCACTGCTCTAGGCTAATGAATAATCTCAGGGAAAATGCCATTTTGACTTTTCATAGTCAAATACACAGTAGAATATAGGGAAGTCCTGTTTTCTTTCCTCTGCTATCTAAAGTTCGAATATATTCCTTTCCTTTTGTCTAGAGCATAATCTATCTTATATTAACCTTCAATGTGAAGAGTCCTGTAACTTTCCACTCAATTCTCGGAGTCTACATTTCCC
The DNA here is from genome assembly GCA_004363575.1 of Solenodon paradoxus. Lineage (NCBI taxonomy): Eukaryota > Metazoa > Chordata > Mammalia > Eulipotyphla > Solenodontidae > Solenodon > Solenodon paradoxus. The sequence goes on along the minus strand of RJWH01000491.1, from coordinate 291,504 downwards.
TCCACTTCCTTTTCAGAGTTATTGATAAAGCTCATCATTACCCTGTGAGGAAGCTAGGTTTATTATCTTACCTGTTGGTGTACTATACAGACTGAACAGATGAGATCCAGTGACAGTGATTGACACAAGATCTCAACTCCGACTTGAGAGAGAGCTGAAAGAACTAGGTTCCCTGAGCAGACCATAGATTTTAACAGTGGAAAAAAGACAACTCCTGGGGGAGGACCCAGTGCTGCCAGCCTGCAGCCTCAGACCTGGAGACTGATGTCCCTTGTAATTTTGCCTGAGCAAGTGTTGCTGCAAATGCTATTCTTATCCTCAGGACTCTAATTTGGGTTGAAAATACAGCAGTTTGTCTAACTATCTCACCACATAAGCTATCACTCCCCCATCTGGAATTCCAGTTAGAGGATATTTTTTTCACCTTCACTAAACTTGTGGGGGAAAGGGTACCCCAACACAAATTCAAAATATCCTCCTTGCGTAATGGCTCCAGATTCAATAGAATCTCCTGGATAAAGCTTCACTCATTCAGGCCCCTGGGCAAGAAGAAATGACTTATTATCCCCATTTTATAAATGATGACTTCTGTGTCCTTGGGCCTGTACAGAGAGGTCTATGTGATGGAGAACTGAGAGGATGCTGAGGACACTGGAGATACAAAGCTTAGACTGTGGTTTCACATTAAAATAAAACACAGGATGAAAAAGAGACACCCCTAAATGAGTATTTCCTGATTGCCATGTAACTACCAACATGAGTGTCAAACTCTGTCCTCTATGAAAATGACTCGTTAGCTACTGGGCAGATTCACTGAGGTCAAGTGCAGCCAAGCAGAACTTAGCACTGTTTAGCATATCTGCCAATAACAGAGTGGACTTGTTTTTGAGCCATTAGAACTAAAGTGAATCTAGATGCCTTACAACTTAAATAATTTTTATAATGAACAGAGGTGAAAACTAGCTTATGTTACCACAAAAACGTCTGCAAATAGAAAAGAATGTGCCAAGGACAGAACATTTGAGTCAGCTTATGAAAAACACAAAGCCTGAAAGGAGAGTCTTTAGATGTTCTTTTTTTTTTCCCTCTAGTATGACTTTTGGTCAGGATCTGACTACCTCATGTTACCTCTCATCATGTGATCAGAAGAAGTAGAGTCAGAATTATTGGATTATTGATACTTAGTTGGGTAGCTTGTAAATGTATACTAAATGAAGTAACGAAAACATAAATGAAGCTCCTCCTGGCCCACCTGCCTCCTGGTCTTCTCACCTGTTCTTCTTCACTAGTGTCCAGTTTCCCTGACCTCTGGTTCTTTCTACAGCACAACCTGCCTGTTCTTGCCTGAAGGTGTTCACATAAGCTCTTTCCTTTGGCAAAATCAGCCTTTCCTGATTCCCTTGCCTAAAATGGCACATTATTCAACATACCACATTTGTCTCCTTGTTTTCACCTTAGTAGTATCACCACTGAGCAGTTCTTTGTTTTCTGTCTTCTACACTGAATGCAAACTCCGTATGAACCAGCATTAAATAGACTGCAACATTGTAGGTACTATTCATATAATAATGTGCTTCACCCAAATAACCCTATGAGAATCATTTGTTATTGTTACTCTCATTTTACAGATGATGAAACTGAGACAACATCTAGAATTGAATTGAGGTGGGCGGGGGGAGACAATATCATGACAATGAGTGACAGCAGGCTCCAACCCTGGTTGGTGGTCTGACACCAAAGCCCATGCTCTTCACCACTCCTGTGTCCCTTCTTTCGGGGAGATGGGGGCTGTGTTAGTCAAGGTCTTCCAAGAAAACGACACCAAGATGGATTAGACATTTCAGAGACAGAATTAAGAGAGAAATACTTTAGAAAATCTGGGAAAAGAACCAGAAGAAGCTGGAAGAGCGGTTATTCTATGGTGGAGCCATTGTAAATGCTATTTAGCTCTGTAAGGCAACTAGATTCACTTTAGTTCTTACGGTTTTGGGAGGGGAGAGGGAAGGAAGAAGGAAGAGCATAGATTGCAATCCAATTTTGAATGTTTCACAAAAGCCAGTTGAAATCTCTCATCAGAGGAGGCCCTAGCCTGGACCTAGCCTGCGATGGCCAGTGCCTCTGCCAACTTCCAGTCACTAACTGGGAGCTCCCAGTGGAAAGTGTGGTCTCGGCAGGAATACCGTGGTGGTGAAATTCTGAGCCCAGCAGCTGGGCTGTCAGCTAATACTAGTGCCTGCAGCAGGAGTTCTGAGATGTGCATTTTCACGGTGGCCACAGAGACTGTCTCGTTCTCTGCTCTCTCCGCCACCCAGACCAACATTTAACACACGACACGCAGACAGTATTTGTCAACTAAACGAATTATCCCTTTGAACATACAAGGTGCTCAATGACTATTGAAAATGAACAAATTAATTGATAAGAACACACAGAACAAATTAAAATAAGTCTCCTAACTCCTTTATAATGTATACTTCACCACTGCTTCTCTTGTGTAGAGCAAGACTGGAAGAACTGTGTGGGGGTAATGATTCACAAAGACGAGTGCATTTCCCCAGGAAAAAGAATGATACTTGGCTGCTTTTTGGACAGATGCACTTATAGATACTTCAGACCTGCACTTTTCATGCACTTAATCCACATGAAAGAACGGTCATTCACACTGCTGAACCTATTCCAAGCTGTCTAGATGTGTAATGTGTATCACCCAAGTTTCAGATGGGGTTTCTTGGGATCACAATTTCCTTTTTATTTTTTTCTTTTCTCTGTCCTTTAGCTTAAAAAAAAAAAATCTCTCATAGTTCTGGAGTCTTGACATATGAAATCAAGATGTGCTAGTAGGGTCATGTTCCTAGGAGGCCTGAGGGGGAATCCCTCCTTGCCTCATCCAGCTTTTAGTGGTGGCTGGTACTCCTTGGCACTCCTTGGATTGTAGTCTCCATTGTTGCATGGTGCTTTTCCCTGAGAAAATCCAAATTCCCTTCTTTATTTTTATTTTTAATGCTGGTAAAATATACATCATATCAAAGTCCACTGCTTTAAACATTTTAAGTGTATGTTCAGTGGCATGAAGTACATTCATATTGTTGCACAGTCATCACATTTATCTTCAGAATCTTCACCTTGCATCACTGAAGCGCTTTACCATTAAACACTAACTCCCCACCCCTATTTTCCCCAGCCCCAACGTTTCACGTATATCCATCCGGCTGCCCTGGCTACTTCATACTACATGGAATCCTATACTATTTCCCTTTTGTTACTGGCTCACTTCGCCTACTACAATGTCAAGACTCATTTCATGACACATGCCGGAATTTTCTTCCATTGTAATGCTGAATAATATTTCATTGTATGTTGTAAAGGTCTGCCAGCACAAAATGCTACAGACTGGATAACTTAAACAACAGAAATGTATTTTATCATAACTCTGGAGTTGAGAGGTCCAAGGGAATTTGGTCAGTCCATTTTCTTCTGAGTTCTCTGTCCTTGGTTTGTAGTTGACCACCTTCTCACTGTGTCCTCACACAGTCATCTTCAGTCTGTGTGCTGATCTCCCCTTCTTACAGGGACATCAGTCACTCAACATTAGGGTGCTCTTACAGGATCTCATTTTACTTTAATTACCTCTTTAAGGCCCAGTTTCCAAATAGTCACTTTCTCAAGTTACCGGGAATGAAGACTTCAACACAAGAAAATTCAGCCCGTGACACTTTGAGAGTTGCTAAATTGGGAAGTAGACATTGATTCAATTTTGTTATGTATTCTACATGCTTTGTACAAATGTCGCCAATTATTCCAAGCATGTCCTTTTCTGATTGAGGACCCAATCCAGCACCACACATTCCATTTCTTTGTCTTGCTTCTTTAGTCTGCTATGGTTTAAAATATTTCCTTGATCTTTCTTTGTCTTTCATGACATAAACATTTGAAGAATACTGTTCAGTTTGTTTTTTTTTTATAATAGTTGTCCAGTTGTATACTTCGCCATGATTAAATTCAGGTTATGTATTTTTTTCCAACAATGCTGCAAAATTAATGCAGTGTTCTTCTCAATGCATGATTTCTGGAGGTACATATTTGTTTTGTCTTTTTCCTGGTGATATGATCTTTCCCCATTTGTTAAAGGTGGTTTCTGCCAGGTTCCTCCACTGTATTTTTCCCCTTTTAATGAATAAATATTGGTATTATAATATTATCAGTATCTTGTTTCTCATTCTCTTTTGTCTACTAATATTAGCTTCCATTGATGACTCTTGCCTGAGCAACTACTCCTGTGGTGTTTGCTAAATGGTGATTTTCTCTTTCTATTATTCTTTCTCCATTTATTGAGTTTAACTCAAAGAAGAGATTTCCTGTATGAGCACAGACCTCTATAACTGTTTCTACATTTGTCTGTATATATTTTTGTTATTTTTTTAAAGGCAAGGTATAGGCAGGAACGAAGTTGAGCAAAGGCAGACAGGCAGGATGAGAGGGGAGAAAGAAGCACTTTATCTATTTTATTTATTTTTTTCATCTTGGTTTTTCTCCCAGCCCCAGGTCTTGAACTGAGGACCTTAGGATGTATGTGAACTGAACCCTTTGGACTAAATCACTAGTCCACTAAGGCATGCCTGTCTGTATATATTTTTAAATCTATTGCAGCCATCCCTCTTTCCTGATTTTTCTCTGGCAAAGAGCAACTCAGCTCTCACTAGCCACGGTTTATGTCCCGATTCATAGAATATATGTAAAGTAATTTCAGAATAGCTCTACTAATCCATAACCCCAAGGGAAAAAACCTGCTAACTAAATTATAATGTTTAGTACAGCTCCTTTTTCTTTGTTGTTTGGTCTTAGGGTTTGTAGTCAAATCACTGCTCTCTGAAGTTACTTGTATTAGTTCTACCCACCAAGACCAGCTCATCAGTGTGAATATTTTGTTGGTGATAGGGTTTGGTTCATCATTTTCTGTTTATTTCATTTGGGGTCTCCTTCCCATCATTCATTTTAATTACATATCTGTTCTTTGAGTATGTGAGATATTAACATGATTCTAAGTCACAAATATACATATATTTTTTACTCAAGAAGTGTCACTATTCCCATCTCATCTACCACGTTCCCATGTTTCACTCTGTTTCTCCCCACTGTCTTTTTTCATAGATGAGTACATTCATGTTTCTTATTTTTTCCCTTCTTACACTCAAGGTAACAGACTATAGACACGTTTCGTTAAATTGCTTCTATTCATCCAACCATTTACCCTAAAAGTGACTCTCTCTTTGTTCACAGATGGCATGCTCATTCTTTTTTGACAACTGCACAATACTGCCTTGTGTGGCAGGGTCGGGAAGTCTGTGTGTTTGACTCAGGAAAGTCCCTAGCTGATCATACATATCATTTTAAAAGAGACAGTACTGATTGCTTGTTTTTTTTTATGTCACGTCATTTTAATATCAGTGCCAATTTTGTCCCATTTAAAATAAACAGTGCCATTGTTAACACTAGGCAAAAGGGACAGCTGAGTGGCCCTGGGTCCAGTCTGTTGAGGGGGCCCCAAAACAACTGTCCCTTTTGCCCCACATTAAAGATGGCCCTTGCTAGAGCTGACTGTGGTGGGTGGTGACTGCTACTGCTGTTCCGCCCTGCTGTGAGGGGACAGGAGCTGTGGGAGGAGGGTTCCCCTCACACCGTGGGTGCCTGTTTCTTCTAAGGGAGCAGAACAAGGCAGCGGGTCAAGCTGAATGTTAGTACTGTGGGGGTTATCTCTGGCACTGTGGGGGTTATTGGGCATTTCCGGCACTGGGATGGTTAAAAATGGCATGTGTTTTAAGCAGAACATTTAGAGTGAGGCTCATAGGGGCACCAAATTTGGTTTTCGCCTAAGGTGCTCATATTCCTCGCACTGACCCTGGTCATTTGTATGAAATCTGGCAGGACCACACATTGTTACTAGGTGATCGCCAGTGGGCATCGCATAGCACCTGTTGTGGGCCTGGCTGTTCTGCTCCTGCTCAAATTGTTCTGCCTCTTCCTTTACCCTCAGTAGTCAGCACATAACCTCGTCCACTGTGGCCATCCCATGTCCTATGTTTGTCTCAAGGAAATTTGGTTTGCCTACCCTTGTGGCACATCTCACTTCTTGTGATTAAGTTATCTAGTGGTCTTGATTTGGTGTTTATCAGAGAAGAGGGCTGCTGCAAGGAAAAGGGAGTTAGGCTAGCTACTGCACTCGAGTGACCCGTTTACAACTATGTGTCCTATTCACCCTGTATCTCCACATACCAGCCCCACATTTTGGCACATGTTTGTTTCTCAATAAGTTTCTGTAAGATTGAATGGAAACAGGACTCAACTTTCATTTTTCTGGGTCCCAGTGTGAACTATTTACACAGCACACTCCTGCCTTCTGAGGAAACAGTCTCTTCCTGTGGAGATGTTAGGGGATATTGACAGAGATCAGGTATTGATTTTGAGAGGCATGTGGTTGCTGGTGATTCTTTAAAGATGCTTGATAAAAGGAAGATATTGAGAGATGATTGAGATTCAGAGTTAGATGAATGTGATCTCACATGAGATAACCATATCAGCAAATTTTCCACTTTAGATGACAAAAATACACATTTGGTGCAGTCACATCTTAAATCACAGCAAATGTCATCTTGAATTGTCTGTCATTTAGTGGTGTGGTAGTTTATCGTTGTAGTTAGGCCTCTTATAAATTCAATACTCAGGAAAATTTAAAGAATAGTTAGGGGAAATTCAAACAAGTTAATTCATTTATGGGTATTAAAAATAACTTAAATATACTTCCCAAGACTAATAAACTAGATGATGAAATTTTAAGTTGAATATTTCTTAAGGTATTTTTCTATTCGTTTTTCCTCCATATGGAAATCACTACTAATTTACTAAGAAGGCATCTTAGAGATTATTTCATTCACGCATGCATTTTATAGCAGAGAAGCAAGATCCTGAAAAGTTAAGTGACTTTGTTTGTGGTCACATAGATGACATTAGAATCATACTACTTTTCTTTCCCCTTGAAATGTTGTCAGAATGATATGTGTCTGTAGGAACAAGTATGAAGTTTGATATACAAAAGCCACGATCTTCAAACAGAAGGGGGTGTCAGATTTAGACAGAGATAGATGTGTACACCTACATGAAAATCAAATACAGGCATACTTCACTTTACTGTGCTTCACGATATTTCTTTTTCTTTTTCTATACAAATTGAAGAATTGTGGTAACCTTCCATCAAGCACCATTTTTCTATACTTACTTAATGTCTCTGTGGCACATTTTGATAATTCTCACAGCATCTTAGTTTACTGTTATTATTAACTCTATTATGGTGAGCTGTCATCTTCAGTGTTGCTATTATAATGGTTTGGGGGCACCACAAACAAGGTCATATAAAATGGTGAACTTAATGAATGTGTGTGCTGACTGCCCCGTGGGCCAGTTGTCTCTCCATCTCTCTCCTTCTCCCCAGGATGCCTACTCCCTGAGACACAGCAATATTGAAATTAGGCTAATTCATAACCCCACCATGACCTCTGAGTGTTCAGTTGAAAGGAGGAGTCACACATCTCTCACCTCCAGGTAAAAGTTAGAGATGACTGAGCATGCTGAGGAAAAAGGTCAAAGCTCAGTCTCTTGTGCACAGTCATAGTGTGAGTGCAAAGAAAAAGTTCTTGAAGGAAATTAAAAGCACTACACCAGTGAACACTTATGATAAGAAAGTGAAACGAACTTATTGCTGATCTGGAGAAAGTGTGTGTAGTTTGGATAGAAGATCAAATCAACCACAACATGTTCTTAAGTTAGAATCTAACCTAGAGCAAGATGCTCTCTTCAATTCTGTGGAGGCTAAGAGTTCTAATAAGGATGTCTAAGGAGATGAATGTTGTTTTCATGCCTGTTACCATAACATCCATTCTGTAACCCATGGATCAGGGAGTCATTTGAATCTTCAAGTCATATTATTTAAGACATACATTTCATAAGGCTCTTGCTACCTCAGATAGTAAACACTATGATGGATCTGGGAAAAGTCAATTAAAAATGTTCTGGAAAAGATTCATCATTTTAGATGCCATTAAAAAAAGCATTATAGTGATTGATTCATGAATGAAGGTGTCAAAATATCAACATTAACAGGCATTTAGAAGAAGTTGTTTCCATTCCTCATGGATGACTTTGCAGGGTTTAAGATTTCGGTGGAGGAAGTAACTGCAGATGTGAAGGGAATTTCAAGAAAACTGGAATTAAAAGTGAGCCCGAAGACATTACTAAATTGTTGTAATTTGATGACAGAGCTTGAACAGATAAAAGTTAACAGCTGTTTTTTATTGATAACCAAAGAAAGCGGTTTCTTGTGTGGAAGCTACTCCTGATGAGGATACTGTGCACAATTTTTGAAATGAGCAGGTAGGAGTTAGAATACTATATAAACTTAGTTGATAAAGCATCAGCAAGATATGAGAGGATTGAATCCTAATGTTAAAAAAGTTCTACTGTGGGTCAGACACAATCAAAAAGCAGCACCAGCACAGAAAAATCTCTTGTGAAAGCAAATCAATCAACGCAATGAGTGTTATTGTCATCTTATTTTAAGAAATTTCCACAGCTTGACCGTCAGCAACCACCACCCTGATCAGTGAGCAATCATCAACACAGAAGCAAGACCCTCCACCAGCAAAATGATTATGATTCAGCTGATAGCATTTTTTGGCAAGAAATTGTTTTTCAGTCAGAAGTTTGTATACTATTTGACATAATGCTATTGCACATTTAGCAGACTAGTATAGTATGAAAATCACTTTCATAGGCACTGGGAAATAAAAACTTTATGTGACTCTATTGTGTTAGTCTCTTTATTGTGATAGTCTGAAATTGAACCTGCAATATCTCCAAGGTGTGCCTGTATATTTATGTAATTCTGTGGCTCCAGATTAAAATGGACCATTTGTTCTCATCATAATCATCAAGAAGAAACCAATATCATGAATAATACTTATTACCTATTTGATTCTTTTGGAGAAATGTTCAAGAAACCAAATCAGAAAATACAGCATGTTCAGGTTGGAAGTTATGGTGGATTGTGTTTTATTTAAAAAGAAATCTGCTTCATTGTCTTCTGATTATTTTCACAAAATACTCTGATTAACTTGATTCTGTTGGATTGGAGATGGGGAGAATTTTTTTTTTTACTCCCGCGGTGAAAATTTCAATCACACAGGCTGCCATTGGCCTTAATCATAATTTAGATAATACTCAATATTTCCAAAAGCACTTTGCAGGCATCCCAGGTCGTCATTGATTATGAATTTGTTTCAACAGCCCTGAGGTTTACCTTTGATTTACAAAAACTCCCTTCATAGAGAGCATAATTCAATTGTGCTAATAAGATTTCTGAGGGGATAATCAGTCTAGAAATCAGAATAATCTGTTGGTTCATTTCATAGCACTTTGCACATACCATAAGCACATAAAAATGATAAGAAAACACTTTTCGGTGTTGAGGAAGACACCATCGTTATTAAGGCAGGAAATATTATTCCCCTTGTCACCAACTTTCTGACACAGGCATTAATAGGACTATTTCATTCATAGTCACCTACTTGGTTAGCTAGAAGCATCCATTATTTATAATTAATACTTAAATCTATATAATTCATCCTCATCATTAGAGCCATCATTCCTACTATTTGGGTCTTCAGAGCCTTCATATCCTTTAGGGAATAACTGCCACCCACGTTCCCTGCAGAAGGAATTCACTGTTGAATAGAGCATTCTGTGATTAAAAAACCTTTCTATATTTATACCAGCTAATATGGTAGCCACCAGACATGATTATAAGGTATGTGGAATGCAGTGTGACTGAGAAATTGATTTTTTAAATTAGATTTGTTTAAATTTCGTGTCCAACTTATTAGACAGCACAGGGGTTATCTATTATTGCTTCTGTGAACATCTTACTGGCTAAAACCCATTCTTACTATTACAATCTAACAGCAAAGTACACTGGGAACCGCAGTCTTCCACATGTTCAGGATGAGGAAAACAGGACTGGTGAACTCTAGAGCCTCTGCCATAGACTGCATCTGGTCAAAGAAGTCTTTTCTACTCTCGCTTTCACACATTGGCATCCTCACTAAGGGGCCACCAAAACTCCACCCGGTCCTTGCATCCTGCTCAATCTCAGAGGCTAGGTATTATGCAGTCCTTCCCACAAATTTAGAGGTAGCTTTTCGTAGCTTTTTTAATAAGAAGACAGTCCTATGCTTCTCCTCATCCCCTCTCCTCCTACCTGCATATACACAGATGGACCACGGCTGGAATAGACACAATAAATACCCAACCAGAAAGAGGGAGAGTGGAGGTCCTATACAACCTTTCTCTGAGGCAATTCTGGAATCCATTTAAACAGATGGGATAAAGACATCCCACTCTTGGGATTCTGGAAACAATTCTTTTGTTCATTATTCTCTGTAGCTTCTGGTTCCTAGTGCGGGGAAGGCATGCTATATGTAATTTTTCTTAACCATCTAAGAAGTACAATAATCTTGGGGTTGGGGGGTATTATGCAATGTTGAAGCCTGTCCTACTCTCACAAGTTTTAAGGATTGTTTTAAATTTTGAACAGGTTCGAGGTAATATGTTTTGAAGTCATAATTCCCTCAACAACACAGTAGGTTTCTAATCTATCTTATTTCCGGTCCACTTCATGTCAGTAACCACGCCCAGATTTCTGCTGAGACATAGTTCTCAAGTATGCTTTTAAACCTTTGTCTCCTCATCCTTATGCTGCTCTGTTTCACCTTAAAAAAGACTGTCATGGAGCAACCTGAGACTTTTCATCCAATCATTTTCCCTGGAGAGCTTTCATTAGCTGAGATTGTTTGCAAGGGTTTTCATCAGGGGTTTCTAAAATCCCATCTCTTTCGGTTAACACTTTAAGTTAGAAGCATCTAGATTTGTTTTTTAAAGGAAAATTGTAGGAAGGTTAAGAAGAGAGAGAAGACACACTTCATCTGTTTTGTTTAATTGTTCATCTTAGTTGTTCCTGGCAGTTCTGGGACATGAACCCCAGAACCGTGGGATGTATGTGAACTGTGCCCAACTCCCACATCAGCAAACCCTGCCAGCCGCTAGATTTTTAAAACCTTGCAAAGTCCTGAATTTCTGGACTTTTAATTTCTGCTTGCAAACAAGTTGATTCTTTTCTGAACTCCTCTCCTTCTTGTAATACCTTAAAAAAGTAACTTCCCTGGTGGAGCAGTGGTTGGGTCAGCTGCCTCGAAAGCACAGTCCACATACATCCCAAGGAGCCAGGTTTGCATCCTGGGTCTTGAGTCCAGGGAAACAACCAATGTAAACAACTAAAATAAAAATAAAATAAGGTGCTTCTTCCTCCTCTCTATTCCTGCCTCTGCTCATCTTCATTCCTAAATGTACCTTTCCTTTAAAAAAAATTCTACAATAGCCAATGCACACTGGTAATACCTGTTTTCCAAACTCTACCCCTAGTTATGAATCACCTGTTCTGACATCCAGGTTCTAGCATTGTATTTCAAGCTCTAGTGTTTCATCAAATGTGTGGCACTGTTTAATATATATCTTAATCTTTTTAACACCAACATTGGTCCCTTTGCCCCACAGTGCTGATTTCGTAGGCACTGACACAAATTCTAGGGGAATGCTTCCAAAGCTTTGCATTCCAGGATGCCAGTGTTTATGTTAGAGAAATTCTTGGTAGCTGCTCCAACAGCTAGCAAGTCTCAGTGCTTTAACACCACAAAGTTTCCTTTTGTGATTTCACCTTTATACAGTGTAGATTGGAAACACTCCTGAGGGATCTCTGCTTGACCATGAACCCAGTTCAGTATGTTGGTATCCTGTGAAATGTTCTCGCTAAAACTGTGACTTCCAAGAGCACAACAGAGAATGAAGAGATTCAGGACAATTGTGCAGGGACTGGTACCAACAACCTGGAAGTGGTGCATCACTGCCGCCACACCCCACTAGCCAGCATCTGATTTCAGAGGCTGGGAAGGAGGCGTTGTTCAGAGCACAAGAAATTGGATTGATGAGCCTCTAATCTATCTCGGCTACACTAAAGAAGCCCTGGGCTGTGTGTCATTGTTATCGCACTCCACACTCACTACAACCCTTTGTACAAAGTGTCAATATCCCACTTAGAGGGAGGACTGATACTGCCAGGGTTTTGAAACTTGCCTTGGTCTTTGGGTTCTTGGTGGGGGGGTGGTCTGGGAGATGATTTCACTGGCCCACCTGCTCTGAGAACAAAGAAAGTAGCACAACCAGTGGAAAACACATGGGGTTTATTGAAGGAACAGCAAGAAGATGCCCTTAGGGATAGCATAAGTGCAGGTTATCCCAAGAGGAAGCAACCCAAAGGGACATACAAAATGGGGCTTTTATGGGGTGCTTCCTTATCTTCTCTCTACCTTTTTTCCTGCCCAGGGACATTTTGAGGTGTGACCCTCCAGTGAAGAGGTGGCATTTCACTCCTGCTTGTGCCCATTTCCAATATTTCCCTCTGATTGTCCACTGGGTGGTTGATTATGAATGTCAATTTTATTACAATGGACGTATGATAAGCAAGTTCACTCTAAGGTGAGGTTTTTAACCCTCTGCTGCTGCATGAGTTCACATTGCGGGGCAGAAACTTCAGCACCTGTGCCATAAAACTGGTTCAAAAGCCCTCGGTAACTTCAAACTTCAGAGCTCCTGCCTTTTGGTTTCCGAATGGTGGTTAGTGGGCCTCCAAGTCCATTGGGAGACCTCGGGTTTGAATGGATTTATGGTTTTCTGGTGTTGTTCCCCCACCCCACCTACTGTGCCTTGTGCTCTGCTCACAGCTAACTTTCCTACTTGCCAGGACCAGTGAGAGGTTACTCTCAGTACTACATCGCTAGAGTTAAATCTATAGAGAGGAGCACCCCTGGATTTCAGGAGCCTTTTTTCATTTTATTGTTATAATGCCTGGAGTATTTCTGCAGAAGGTGTGTTTCTGAGCCATGGGTCTATGAATTATCTTTCTGAAGCTTCATTTGTTGGTCAACGCCATCCTAGTTTTTTGTATGTCTTCTTGAGACCTGCTCATCCTTCCACTTGGGTGGCAGTCAAGCTTTGCTGTCTTTTAGGATGACTTCACATGTCTCTACTGTGTCCTGCTGTGTGTTGTAATTAATTCTGAGACATAAGTGTACCCTCCGTCTAAATTATGTGTGGCACCTTATTTTTGCTTCTATATATCCCCTATGAATTAAAAGCGACAAAATATTAAAATTTGGCATGAAAGAAGTAAACAAGTTTCTTCTGCTTTATTTCCTCTCAACAAGACTTAACTGTGCGTGAGAGGAGCAATTCTCATAAGGGTGACAGATCTGTGGTGTCAGCTCAGTCACTAGAGCCTCTCCTGCTTCCACGACAGGTGTAAGAGTAATGGCTGAGCTAGTCACCTGGAGTGTGCAATCAACACAGAACCTGCCTAATTCACAAGCTTCTTATTTGTAAGGATATAAATACTCGTCATATTTTAAGATTGTCAGAGTCAGTTTTTTTTCATATTACTTAGCTAGCAGATAGGGAAACTAAGTTAAAGAGTAAGAAAGAGATCTCTACAATCCAGAGAACATTGAGTCTCTGTGGATGAGACCCCTACTCTGGATGGCAGGTCAGGCTAGATGATCCATGAGAGCTCTTCTGACTCTGAGATTTTGCCTCTTCTTGGGCTTCTCCGCCACTCTTTCCTAGGGTAACTCAATATCCAACAACTACTCTAGGTTTTGTTTTAGGTTTGTTACGTTTTGTTTCATTTTGCCGTGAACACTTCCCAACTTCCATTGAGATTCCCTTCCCACCAAGGTCTGGCTGTTGATCAAGTCTGTGTCTGTTATCTTAAATAGGTGTCTCAGCTAGGGCAGCACCCTTGGGTTTTAGGAGTTGTTTTCATTTTATTGTCATCTCCTTAATGTTTCTGCAAGAGGTGCCGTGTTTCTGAGTTGCCTGTGTAAAATGAATGATGGGCTAGGGAGCAAAGGGAGGCGTTCTCAAGGCTGTCAGCCAGACCACTTCAGAGCAGCCCGTTTAAGACCACAATGGAGCCAGAATGGACTTTCTTAAAGAATTCCCTTCTCATTGTCCTCAACTCTATAAATGATAGGACCCAATAATGTACTGCCTGTTTCTTCAAAGGAAGCAAAACACTGAAGTGTGATCAGGCTGTAGGTAAGTACTGTGAGGGTTGCCTCTGGCACTGTGGGGGTTATTGGGCACTCTGGTACTGGGATGATTAAAGTGGCATGTGTTTTAGGCAGGACATTTAGTGTGGGTCTTATAGAGGTGCCAAATTTGTTTTTCATCTAAGGTGCCCAAATTCCCTGCACCAGCCCTGGTTGTGTCTATGCTATTCTGTCAGACCAGGTGTCTTTATTATGCGATCACTGATGGGCATCATAGTGCTTACTTGTTATTGACTTGTCTTCTCTGCCTCTGCTCAGATTGCTCTGCCTCTTCTGCTCCCCTTAGTTACCAGTGTATCACCCCATCACCCTTTTTGCCATTTTGTGAAAAATGTCCCCTTTTTGTCTCAAGGAAATATGTTCAGCTTAATTTACTGTGTTTGGAGGTTGCTGGACTTTGTGAATCTTTCATCATTTTGAAAATTTCTTATCTATCATCTCTTCAGTTATTGCTTCTTCCTTATCTGTTTCTCCTCTTCTTGGATTTAAACACACACTGCACACATCTCTCTCTTTCAAACTATGTTCTATGTATCGATTATATTCTTTTTAAAAACTTTTTTCAGTTTCATGTTTTCCTTTGATAATATACCTCCACTTCACCAATTCTACCTTTCCTGTATCCAGTTGTTGTTGAAACAATCCAATGATTTTATACCCTTAGTTTTTCTTTCCCTTTATTATTTCTTTTATTAACATTGCTATACTCTCTTTAGGATATTTAATTTGTATGTCGGTTTGTGTATATTTCACATCACACCCATCACCATAGTCCAATGAATTTTTAATTTCAATGAGGCTGAAGGGAAAAGTAGAGGAAAATCTTTCACAGTTATGTGGTAAAAATAAATGTAAAAAATTTTGCAATGCCATCTGAGCCATTTTAAGTGTATAGCAGTAGAATCGTAAGTATAATCTTATTGTTGCATAACCATCAACATCATAATCCAGAAATCTTTTTGGCTTGAAAAAAACTGAAGCTTTATACCCATTCAACAATTAATCTCCATCCCTACCCTCAGCTTCTGGTAACTGCCAATCTACTTTATGTTTCTATAACTTTGACTCTTCTACATACCTCATATAACTGGAATTTTTCAATATTTGTGGATTTGTGCACACACATGTGCTTGTGTGTGTGTGACTGACTTATTTCATTTAAGATAACGTTCTCAAGGTTCATTTGTGTGGTAACATATGTTAGCATTTCCTTCCTCTTTAAAACTGATTAGTATTCCATTGTGTGTATAAACCATATTTCACTTCTATCAATGGACACTTGGATTGCTTCCCTTTTTAGCAATTGTGAATAATCCTGTCATGAACCTAGTGTGAGGTGACTTATGAAGGTGGATGACCAGAGTGGAGGTGTGAAAGAATTCACTGCAAGTAAGCAAGCAATAGAAAGCTTTGTGAGCAAGTGATAGAAAGATTTATTCATTTTCCAAGGGAGGAGAGGGGTCAGACTCTTAAAGGTGAGTGGACATTGGATAGTTAGGGATTAGGTTTATTTTAGGTTGGGTGAGGGTGGCAAGTGGGTGGGATGCAGGAAGTTTCCTTGTTTTCAGTAGCTGGAAGAGGGTACTTTTTCGTTTATTTCTCAGGGGCCCAAAGGTCTGGGATTCTGGGAAACAAACAATGTTTCCTGTTTCTCATACACCGTTGGGGACAGGATATTTTCAGTTTTTCAAACAGCTTGATTCTTGCATTCCCTGGAAAGCAGCTTTCCATATTTTCAGCAGTTTGGAGAATTCTTGTATTATCCTACGCAGGCAGTTTGGGGATCTAATATCTGTGATGTGGGTTCCAACTGTCTGGGGCCTTTTGCTGCTGATATCTTACTTTTGGCATGATGATTTTCCATTGATCTGAGGCTTGAGATAAAACATTGGGTAGGATTGTTTCTTGTTCAATCTCACTTACACTAATATGCAAATATTTCTTTGAGACCCTACTTTGAATACTTTTGAATATATTCCCAAAAGTGAAATTGCTGTATTATATTATAATTCTTTTTTTTTTTCAGGAACCAACATACCATTTTCCACAGTTGCTATATCATTTTATATCCCAATGAACAGTGTATAAATATTTCAATATCTCCATATCTGTTACCAAATATTACTGTCATTTGTTATTTTCTTTCTTTGTTTATATATCAGTCATCTAATGCCAACCACATGGTATTCCACTGAATTTTATTTGTATTTCCCTAAAGATTTGTGATGTTGAACATCTTTACTTCTTTATATTGACCATTTGTATATCATCTTTGGGTAAATGTTCATTCAAGATCTGCCAATATTTGAACTGAGTTGTTTGATTTTTGTTGCCGGGTTTTAGAAATTGTCTCTATATTTTGATATTAATAATTTATAGGATCTATGGTTTGAAAATATTTCCTACCACTCTGTGGGTTGCCTGTTTACTCTGTTGATTGTATCTTTTAACACAAAAATTTTTAAATGTTCATGAAGTCCAGTTTGTCAATTTTTTCTTTTATTGCCTGTGCCTTTGTTGTCATATCTAAAATCATTGCAAGTTCTAATATCACGAATATTTTCCTTTGTGTTTGTTTTCTTCTAAGAACTTTATAGTTTAGAGTTTATATGTAGGTTGTGAATAATTTTGAGTTAATTTTTATATATAGTATTAGTTAAATTCCATCCTTTAATTGGATATCTACTTTCTTCTAGGACAATTTGTTGAGAAGACTGCTTTTTTTCCCCACTGAGTAGTACTGGTGCCATTGTCAAAATCGCTTGGATCACATATGAAAGGATTTATTTCTGAAATATCTATTCCATTGGTCTAAGTGTCTGTATTTATGCCAATACCAAACTGTTTTGATTACTGTAACTTTGTGGTGAGTTTTGAAACCAGATAATAAAAGTCTATGTCTTTGTCCTTCATTTTTAGGATCTTTTGGACATTCAAGATCCCTTGAGATTCCAAATGAATTCTAGGATATATTTTTCTGCTTCTGCAAAAATAGGTCATTGGACTTTTGGTAGGGATTACATTAAGTCTGTAGATTGCTTTTTAACAGTCTGTGAATATGAAATGCCTTTTCACTTATTTATGTCTTTTTAGACTTCTTTTAGAAGTGTTTGTCATTTTCTTTGTACAAGTATTTCGCTTCCACATTTTCTAAGGTTTTCTTCTGGGGAGGATGCTGTTAAGTGAAATTGATTTAATAATTTTTCACATTGTCCATTTTTAGTATAAAAATGCAGCTGATTTTTGTGTGTTGACTTTGCATCTGCTATTTTCTGTATTTATTGTTTCCAACAGTTTCTTGTGGAATTCTTAGGGGTTTTTACATATACAATCAAAACATCAACAGATAGATGTTTTGATTGTATATCCTTCCCAATTTGGATGCATTTTATTTCCTTTTCATCACCCCATTGCTTTGGCTAGGACCTCCAGTGCTATGTTAAATGCAAGTGGTAAAAGACAGCAACCGTCCCTTGTTCCCAATTTTAGAGGAAAAACTCAGTTTTTTGTGATTGAATATCATGTTTGTGGTGGGTTTTTAATACAGCTTTTACTAAATTGAGATAGTTTTCCTTCCATTCCCAGTTTTTTGAGGGCATTTATTATGAAAGTGTTGAATTTTGTCAAATTCTTTTACTGCAAAAACTGAGATGATCATTGTTTCCCCTATTCTGCTAATGTGCTAAAAACACTGACAGTTTTTCTTATGTTTGAAACATCCTTCCATTCTAGAAATAAGCCCCACTAGGTCATGGTATATAATAGTTTTGATATGCTGCTGATTTTGGTTTACTTAGTATTTTGTTGAGGATTTTTGCATGAATTTTTTCTGAGGCTTTACTAGCCTCAGAGAATGAGTTATGGAATGTCCCCTCCTCTTTCCTTTTATTGTGAAAATGATGTGCATTAATTCTTCTTTAAATATTCAGCAGAATTCACTAAAGAAGTCATCAGGTCCAGGTCTTTTCCTTGTTGAGAGATTTTGATTTCTAATTCAATTCCCTTATTAGTGATGTTGAGCATCTGTGCTTCTGTGTATTGTATATTTTCTTTGGGTGAATCTCTCTTCATGGTCTTTGCTTTTTTGATTATTGAATGGTCTTGAAAACCTTGTCAAAAATCACTTGAAGATATGTGCAAAGGTTTATTTCTGGAATATCTATTCTATTCCACTGGTGTAAGTGTCTGCATTTATACCAGTACTACGCTGTTTCCTATTTATTCATGGTTTGTTTTTGGTAGATTTTATTTGATGTTTTTAGGAATATTTCCATTTCTTCAAGGTTGTCCAATTCGTTGGCATTCAACTGCCTCTAGTACTCTTGTAATTATTTTTATTTCTGCCAAATTGGCAGTCGTATCTCATTTTTATTTCTATTTCTGATTTTAGTAATTTAAGTCTTTTCTAGGATATTTCGTGAAAGTCAAAGATCATTTCATTTTTTTTTTTGAAAATTTGGGTTTCATTACTTTTCTCTATTATTTTTCTGTTCTCAATATATTTTTATTTTCTCTCTAATGTTTATTTCTTCCTTCTAAGTGGATTGATTTTTTCTTCTTTTTCTAGATCCTTAGGTTATAAAGTTAGGTTGTTTATTTGTAATGTTTGTAACATTTTATGCTTTCTAATGTGAATATTATAGCTCTAAATTTCCCCTTTAATGCTGCTTTTACTGTATTACATAAGTTTGGCTATGTCTACATTTTTTATTTCATTCATCTCTAAGTATTTTCATATTTCCTTTGTAATTTCTTCTTTTAAATTTACTGAGACTTAATTTGTGGTCTAATCTGTGGTCTAGCCTTGAAAATATTCCATGTGCACTTGAGAAGAGTGTATATTTTGTGGTTGAGCAGTGTTGAGTCTAAATGACTTATTCTGTTGCTGAAGTCTTCTCTTTCCCTCTGTTTTTTGTGAAATTTCTAACCATTATTGCAGAACTGCTTATATCTCCTGTCAATATTATCGAGTTCTGCATTATATAGTGTCATAATTTGTTATTGAGTGTTTATGCTTATAATCATTATATCATTTTGCTGTGCTGAATCTTTTATTAATATATCATGTCTTTCTTTCCACCTTGTTACTTGCTTGATTTAAAGTCTGTTTTATCTGATATTAGGATAGCCATTCTTGCCCTATTTTAGTTATTATTTTCATGGAATATCCTTTTCTAACCTTTTACCTTCAATCTGTTTATATCTTTGTATCTTAAGTCAATATGAAGTAGACCTCTTGCAGTCAGTGTATATTTGGATCATGGTTTTGTCGTTGCTGTTGTTTAAGGGAAAGCGCAGGCAGCAATGAAGGAAAGCAGGCAGGCGGGCAGAAAGAGAGAGGAGGAGGAAGCCTTTCTTTCATCTGGTTGTTCCTCTTTGGTTGTTCTCCCAGCCCAGGGCTTGAGCCCAGGTTCTTGGGATGTATGTGGGCTACAGCCAGTGGCCTTACATGCTAGGACACCCAGGTGCACCTGGGTCATGTTGCTTTTATTCTATATTCATCTTTTGATAGCAGAGTTTATTTAATCAATAAACATTTAAAGCAATTACTGCTAAGAATTGAATGGATTTTGTCATTTTGTGGGGTTTTTCTTACAGCTTTTTTTGTCTTCTATTTCTTGTATTACCATCTTTTCTGTTTAGTTGATTTTTATTACAAAACATTTTGATTTCTTTCTCACTTCCTTTTGTGTATAATTTCAGAGTCCTTTTATTTCAGCCTGCAGGGCTTTGTTTAGCATTTCTTGCAAAAAAGTTCCAGTGGTAAAAATTCCTCAGCCTTTATCTGGAAATTTATTCATTTCCCCCTCACTTTTGAAGTAAAATTTTGCCAGATAAAGTACCCTTGGTTGACATTATTATTTTTATTTTAATACTTTGACTATATCAGCCCATTGAGTTTTGGACTCCAAAGTTTCTGATGAGAGCTATGCTGATGATTTTTTTGAATTTTGATATTTATTAAATCTTTTATTCAGCATTCTACATTCATTTTTGAATATTGATATTGTATTCCAATTTATATTTCACACTACATCCTCTACCAGAGTTCCAGTGTCCTTTAGCACCACTTTTCCTCCTTTTTCCATCCCTCCCACTCCCACCCTGGCAATCATCATCTTGTGTCCTGGTACTTTTTGCTAGGGTTTACTATTTATTTGTTTAATTTCATTATATTCCACATATAAGTGGAAGTGTCCTGTATTTCCCTTTTTATTTCTGACTTATTTCACTTAACATTATCCCTTCTAGTTCCATCCAGATTGTTGCAGAGGGCACACTTACATTTTTTTAATAGATGCATAGAAGTCCATCGAGTATATATACCAGAGCTTCTTTATCCCGTCATCTGTTGCTGGGCATTAGGTTGTTTCCATGCCTTGGTTATTGTTAACTGTCCTGCTATGAATATTGTGGTACAGATTCTTTTCTGATTAGAGATTTTTTATCCTCTGGGTATATGCCCAAGAATGGGATTGCTGCATCTAATGGTAGATCCATCTTTATTTGTTTGAGGAATCTCCATACTATTTTCAAAAGAGGTTGCACCAATTTACATTTTCACCAACAGTGTAGGAGAGTTTGTTTTTCTCCACACCCCCTCCAACACCTGCTATTTCCAGATTTTTTGATATAGGCCATTCTTACTGCTGTGAGATGGTATCTCATCATAGTTTTCATTTGCATTTCTCTGGTGATGAATAATGCAGAACATTTTTCAGGTGTCTGTAGGCCATCTGTGTGTGTCTTTTTTAGAATCAGTTCTTTTGCCCTTTTTTTGAGTGGATCATTTGCTTTTTATTGTTGAGGTGTGTGAGTTCTTTATATATTTTGGAGATTAAGCTCCCATTTGATATATGCTATGTGAATATCTTCTCCAATTCTGTGGGTTGTCTTTTTGTTTTAGCGTTGTTTTCTTTTGCTGTGTAGAAGTTTTTCATTTTGATGTAGTCCCATTTACTTAGTTTTACTTTGTCCTTATTTGCCATTGCTGTTCCTTCCCCACACATCTCTTTGAGACTGAGGTCATCAGGTGCCTTTCCCATATTGTCGTCTAGGTTTTTTATGGTTTCAGTTCTTATGTCCAGGTGTTTGATGCATCTTGAGTTAACTTTTGTGTGTGAAGAAAATCAGTAACTAGTTTCTTTTCTCTTTCTTTTCTTTCTTTCTTTCTTTCTTTCTTTCTTTCTTTCTTTCTTTCTTTCTTTCTCTCTCTCTCTCTCTCTCTCTCTCTCTCTCTCTCTCTCTCTCTCTCTCTCTCTCTCTCTCTCTCTCTCTCTCTCTCTCCTTCCTTCCTTCCTTTCTTTTATGCAGATGTCTTTCCAGTTTTCCCAGCACCATTTGTTAAATTATGCTCTTGGCACTTTTGTCATAGATTAGCTGTCCATATAGGTATAGCTTTATTTCCAGACTCTCAACATGATTTCACTGATCAGTGTGTCTGGTTTTGTTCCAGTACCAAACTGTTTTGATCTCTATGTAGTATAGTCTGATGTCAGGGAGTGTGATTTCCCACTCTTCTTTCTTTCTCTTAAGATAGCTTTGTCTATTTAAGGTCTTTTGTGATTCCATACAAACAGTATTGTTAGTTCCATTTCCTTAAAGAATGTCCCTGGTATTTTGATGGGAATTGCATTAAATCTATATATGTTTTGGATACAATAACACTTTTTACTATTTAATTATTTCAATCCATTAACATGGAATGTTTTGCCCATCTCTCTGTGTCTTATTCTATTTCTTTTGTTAAGGTCCTGTAGTTTTCCTTACAGAGGTCTTTCCCTTCCTTTGTTTATTCCCAGATATACTTTCCTGGTGCTATAGTAAAATGAATTTATTTCTTAATTTCTTTTTCCTCTACTTCACTGTTTGAATATAGGAATGCTACTGATTTTTGTGGTTTTATATCCTGTCGCTCTACTGTATTCATTAATTGTTTCAAGCAGTTTTTTGTAGGGTCTTTAGGGTTTTCTAGGTATAATATCATATCATCTGCAAATAATGATAGTTTTATTTCTTCTTTTCCAATTTGGATTCCTTTAATGTTATTTTCTTGCCTTATTATTCTGGCCAAGACATTCAGCACTATGTTGAAGAGGAGTGGTGAAATTGGGCCACCTTGTCTTGCTTCAGATCTTAGGGGAGAGGTTCTCAATTTTTCACCATTGAATATGATGTTGGCTGTGGTTTGTCATATATTGCTTTTAATATGTTGAAGTATGTGCCTTCTATTCCTATTTTGGTGAAGGTTTTTAAATCATGAGTGGGTTTTGAATCTTGTCAAATTCTTTTTCTATATCTATTGAAATGATCATACTTTTTTTTGTTTTTTTTTCCATTTTCAGTTTGCTGATGTGGTGTATTACATTCATTGATTTGTGTTTGTTGAATCATCCTTGCATCCCCGGAATAAAACCCACTTGATCATGGTGTATAATTTGTTTTGATTGCTGTTGAATTCTATTTCCTATGATTTTGTTGAGGATTTTTGCATCTATACTCACTGATAATAATAATCTTGTTGAGAATTTCTTGTATGTGGCATTTATTTTCTCTTTTACTGCCTTTAAATTCTGCCTTAGCCTTTGAGGGTTTCATTATAGTATGCCTCAGTTTGAGTCTCTTCGAAGTCATCCTTTTTGTATTTTATTGAATTTATTGATGTTTGCATTCATGTATTTCATCAAATTTGGGGAGTTTTCAGTCATTATTTCTTCAAATATTTTCTTTCACTCTATCTCTTCTCCTCTTGAGACTCCCATGATGATATATTGGTACATTTAATGGTGGCTCATAGGTTCTTTAGATTCAGTTCACTTTTCTTCAATCCTTTTTTCTTTCTGTCTTTCAGACTTAATAATTTTCACTTTTCCTAACATCTAATTCACTGATTTTTCCTACCTTTTCATATCTGCCTTTGTATTCCTGTGAATTTTTTCATTTCAGTTATTGTACTTTTCCGTTCTAGGATTTCTCTTGGATACTTTTTAGATTTTCTTTCTTTATTGATATTTTTATTTCTCTATATCATTTTCTTAACTTTCTTTCTGTTTTCATTTAGCTTTTTGAGATTTTTAAACACATTTGTTTTAATGTATTTGTCTAATAGATCTGCCATCAAGTCTTTTTCAGAGACACTTTCTATTTATTTTTTGCTTTTAATGGTTCATATTTTCCTGTTTCTTTGCATGCCTCTTGACTTTTAAGTTAGGAAGTAGACCTTCAAATTTAATCATGTAGTAACTCTGGAAATCTGATTTTCCTCCTCCTTAGGTATCGCTATTATTTATTTGCTTGGTGTTGCTATTGCTCTTGCTTTGCTGTTATAGGTGATGTATTACAAGGATCACCTTTCCATGTCTTTTCTGAGCTTTCATCTTCCCCTGGGCATACTTCCTAGTATTCTCCATATTGGAGTCAATGTTCTTTTTTTTTCCGGACAGGTACAGGCAGGAGTGAAGGTAAGTAGATAGCAGGCAAGAAGAGAAAGGAGGAAGAAGCACTTTATTTTATTTAGTTGCTCATCTTTGGTGTTACCTCCAGTCCAGGTCTCAGATTTGGGTTTTTGGGATGTACACAGACTATGCGCAGTGATCTTATCCCCTAGGCCACCAGGAATTGCCAAGACTGAATGATCTAATCTTCTATGCTTGGTTCCCAAAAGGTGAGACATAAGAAAAATGGACAAAAAATGAAAGCTAGGACTTTCAGTTTTAAGAATCGCTTCAGTAAGAGGGTGGGGGACTTACAAAAGTGTTGGGAAATAGAGCAATGTCAAGTGCCACCTCTGTAGTCAGAATCAGAGAACAGATACCCAGCATGTGGAAGACATGTCTTTTTTGTCCACTCTGGCTTCTTTAAACTGTGAAACTGCTCTAGGAAAACATGCATGCTGCCTGTCACAAGGTTGAGGGGTGAGGAATCACTGTCACTGTGTAAAGTACTGGAGTTGACTGAAATTTACCATCACAGCCTTCCTCTGCAAGTTGAAAGCTTTCTACCTATACCGCAGAATTCCAAAATAGTTATATCACATAGATTCTGCTAGTGCCATGTCCAGGTATGAAGACAGATTTCTGGTGTTTCCTACTCTTTCTTCCCCAAATCTTTCTATATTGATTTTTGCAAGTTTAAGCAACCTTGCATCCCTAGTAAATCCCATTTATAGGATGTATTATTTTTATATATCATTGGATGTTGTTTACTAATGAGGGCTCTTGACTGGTAGTTGTAATATTTTTATCTGGTTTTGGTATCATTTAATGCTGAACTCATACAATGACTCCCTTTCAATGTTCTGGAATAATTCGTGTAAACTGGATATTAATTAATTCTAAATAGAGACTTAACCAGTGACTCCATCCAAGACAGAAGTTTGCTTTATGGAAAGCATTTTAACTATTCATCAAAGTTATCAAATTTATTGGAATAAATTTATTTATAATAATCAATTTTAACTTTTTGATAATTGTGTTCCATAGTAATTCCCCTTATCTAATTTCTGATTTCAGTGGTTTATGTCTTCTCTCTCCTTTTTCTCTAGTAAGTCTAGGTTAGAGATGTTTCACTGTACCTCAAAGAATGGTTTTTTTATTATTGATTTTCTTTATTTTCTGTTTCATTGATTTATGCTATGACTTTTTTAATTTTACTTTCTTTGGTTTCAGTTGGTCTTTTTTCTCTAGATGCCTATGTTGGCAGTTAAGGCCATTGATTTGAGGACTTTCTTTTCTTTTAATATTGTCATTTATTCTATGAAATTGTGACATTCCACAAAGTTTGATATATAGTAATTTCATTTTCATTATTGTTGAATTGACTTTTATTTTCCCTTTTGACGAATTCTTTGACTCATAATTTAGAAGTGTATAACTTCATTTTTAAACATTCGGAGTTTTTCCAGAGGCCTCTTTGCTATTGATTCATTGATTAACTCCATAATTATCAGAGAACATACTTTTCAATTTTTGAGATTTGTTTTATGGTTGTTCTTCCTAGGTAGATATGCTGGTGCTCTTAAAAGCAATGTGTATTCTACTATTATGTAGTATTTTTATGCTTTCAAGTAGTTCAAATTAAATGAAAGTGTTATTCAAGTCTGCTATATTATTACTGGTTATATGTCTACTTGTCTTACCCATTAGTTTAATGTACCATATTTTGCCATGTAGAATGTACTGTCATGCATGTCTTTGGCCCAAACTTTCAGGAAAAAAAAAATTTTGTTTTAATTCTTTTATTCAAATTTGTATGTGCTTATATTTAGTTGTTTTTTGTATTATAAAGAAATTTTAGCATTTATTTTTGATTATATTATGGTACAATAAATTTTATGTAACAAATAGCTACAAAACACAAGAACAAATGCCAGGTGCAAAAAGCTTTCTTCCAGTTTCTTCCACAATCTGATGACATTCTCTATAGAAGACGGTCCAAAGTGTATCTCAGCAACTCTGTTGCCATGCTCTTTAGTATATTTAATAACGTTAGTTTACAGTTTGCAATGTCTTTATTTTTGTAAAATTCTCAGCTAGATTGTTAGCTCCCACCTAAAGTGTATGAAGAGAAATGTCACTCTGTTCACCCTATGGTAACAGTCATTATCATCTGTCTTATCAAGTCAGAATCACTTACTCTGTGGACATGAGGTTGTTCATTTCATTGAATCATTTCAACAAAATATGAAATATCATTTTGTTGAATTGTTGGCCAAAATTTCTTTCACTGCAAGTCTGTCATAAGTTCAACAAAACTGATGACCGTATTCCATGTTATTATTTTGCATACAGATACCATTATTGATTTCTAGAGTTACACTTTTAACTCATAAGCAGAAATAAAAGAATTAAAAATATTTATATAGATACAGATTTGTTACTAACCATGTGTGACCAAGCATTTTCACAGAGTAGGTCATGGATATCTTGGGGAGGCCATTGTTCTGCCTACCATATTTTGTATGGATCATGTCTTTTTTCGCTGAATGCATCTAAGATTTTCTTATATCATTGGTTTTGAGAAATTTTGCTTTGATATTCTTTGAGGTAGTTTTATTCCTATCTCTTACATTTGTGGGTCATCTAACTTTTTGGGTCTGAGTTTATAGATTTTATTATTGTTAGGAAACTTCGTATTCCTATTTTTCATATTTTTCCAGTAAGCCCCTTTTAGGGATTCAACTTACACTTTTATCAACCCATTAGATGTTCCACAGATTTCTGATGCTCTATATTTTTAATTCTCTTTTTATTGTTCCTTTTTTGTGGATTTTACTAAGTCTTCAAATTTACTAATTTTTTCTTTTGTAAAGTTTAATTAGTTGTTTAATCTCATTAAGCTTATTTTTATCTCACACTTGCAATTTTATTTCTATAAGTTCAGTTTTAGTTATTTTTAGATTTTCGTGTTTCTTAGGTTTTAACATATGAAACACAGCTCTAATAATTATGTTAATGTCTTTGAGAATCATAACATCTGTGTCAGTTATGAGTCAGTTTCACCTGATGTTTCATTTATGCTCTCACCATTAGTTGTATTTTTCTGCTTCTTTGTATCTGGTAATTTTTTTGGATGTCAGACATTTTTAATTTTACTGTGTAGTGTGCTCACTATGTAATTTAACATATTCCCACAAATATTCTTGAGTTTTACTCTGGGTTATAGTTATGTTACCTGAAAACAGTTTGATCCTTTTAAATTTTGCACTTAAGATTTGTAAGGCAGTTATCAATCTGTGTGTACTTATTCCTCATTACTGAGAAAAGAGCCTTCTGTGTACCCTACCTCATACTGCCTTGAACTTCTGTTTTTTCTCATCTGGTCCTCTCCATGAGAACAGGCAATAATCATGACTCTGGTCACCAGGCACTGTTTCCACTAATCATTTTGAATGGATTTTCCCCATACTTGGGTGATTTCTTCATATGCATGTGTTGAACGGTATGCTGCTCCATACGCAAAGCTAAAACTTTGCATATCTCTATGAACTCTTTCCTTTCTGGTTTACCACCATGAGGTGGCGTGGTCTCCTTTAAACTCCATTTTTCCTTCCCAACTCAGGTTGTTCACTGGACTCCACATGGCTCCCCCACCACCGTCACCGCCCTGGTGCAGCAGCCTGGAGACTTTCTCACATGTCAGCTGTGCCAGTGGTATGTTCCACCTCTCACAGAAAATGTGTTTCCTATCTCACAAGGATCCCTCTGCTCCATTGCCTGATACATTGTATCTTGAAAACCGTTTTTTCACATATATGGTTGTTTTTGTTTCTGTTTTTATTGTTTCAGATGAGAGGTTAAATGTGATTCCTATTCTGTCTTGGATGAAAGCTGAAATTCCTATAGTCTTGTTTTTGATAGAATGATTACACATTGGGAGAAAGTGGAGAGGAATAGAATCTAGAAGTCATACTGCCTGTCCTGGAGGAATTTACATTCCTCCAGCATGTCTCAGCATCAGACATTTATCTGGTTTGTCACTGTCCAACACATCTTTTAATATTCAGACTGAATCCTCCATCTGCTTGTATGTAATGTTACAGATTCTGAGAACTATTCTTCCTGAATATCTACGTAGACAGAGAGCAAATTAAGCCTAATATTGGTAACCAATGATATACCAACAACATATTTCACTATAAAAGAGCCTCCAGAAAGTCATTCAAAGCCATATCTTTCTTATCTATCTGAACTATACAGACCTGAAAGATAGATGAAAGATTTGATTATTTTATGAATGTTTTTATACACATCCCCTACCCCCATCCAGTCTTTGTCGTCTGCTAGACAAGAGCTCATGTAATGGTGACCGTATTTAAGGGGTATGACCAGAGAAATGTATTCATTGTCCATCCACCCATCCACTGAACAGTTACTGGGAGCCTACTCTGTACCAGCCAATAGTTAGCGCTTTAACCCTCTCGGGTTGTATATATGTGCCTCTCCTTTGTACTTTATACCTTATCACTTTTTGCTGACTTTAGAATTATGTTTATGATATCAGTCTCGTATGATTTGTGAGCTTATTTCAAAGCCCTTGACATATTTGATCTCTGTATATCCCTCAGGGCACTTAACACACCAAATCTAGAATGGTCTCAATAAATAATTTCCATTTGTCATGAACCTTTAACTATCATGTGCATTTGTATTTTGGCATATAGAAAAGTATACTCTGCATTCCTTTTTTATTACCTTGTAGCTTTCACACAGAAAGCAACTTTGTGGTGACATTATATTTGGGACAATATATTTTTTTTTCTGAAAAGTGTTCCTTCTGACTAGTAACAGTTGTTTTTCTGAAACTTTGAGCAAAATTAGGGAAGGCCAGGGTTATTGGACTTAGGAAGGCTTTATTTCTTATGAAAATGAATGCTTGTAAGAGGAGTGCTTATGAATGATGGTACTCATCATTCAAAGCAATAGGATTTGACCAGTGCTATGGCAGCACTGTCTTTCTGGACTGAGAAATAGCACAGGAGTGTGGACGTACACAGATACTCCAGTTTCTCAATCACTATCAGCTCAAACTAAATGGTAACATGTAAGGCTATTAAAGGAAAATTTCCAGCAGAGGTTATTTTCAGTTTTATTTAGGAACTATTGACTTATCCATTTAGTTATTTAATAAATTTTACCAGGGCTGGGAATTGGCTTTTTGGTCTCTGCCTTTAAATTCTCCTCTGCAGACAATTGTGGCTATTTCAATGGATCTTTGTCATCCTAACCTCTCCACCTCACAGGGAAGGTTGATCTGTCTTGAAAATGAAAGGACTTTAGGGAATACTGGGGTATACTTATTGCTTGCAACTAATTCTAAATCTTGGAGTTACAGGAGCATATCAACACCTCCCTCAAGACACAAAGGCCCTTTTACTTACTAGCTCAGACTAATTTTTAGAACTGGCAATATTTATCTAGAGGCCAATGAAAAGAAACGCCTGATAAAATCTGAATAGCTAAAGATTCCTTATGTTATACTTTCAAAATAATACTAAAGATGAATAAACCAAATTTGAGTATAAAAAGATAAGGAGCCTAAATTCATATTTTGTAAACTCACTCTTAACCTTCTCTTTCTCTTTGCTTAGTCTTCCCTATTTGTATTGCATATGAGTTTTCTAATGACTTGAATTGAGTTAAAATGAACATGTTAGTTTATATGTAGAAAGAGATTAAATTAAAGTGCACTGGCTGGATATCTGATTAAAGCCATGATGCAATGACAAGAACTAGAACAAATATCCTTTCGTAAACAACTTGGAAAGTAGGTAAAATCTATGTGTCTGAGTCTGTTTAGGCTGCTACGACAAGTAAATACAAACAGTGTGACTTAGACACAACAGGAATTTGTTATTTACAGTTCTGGAGGCTGGGAAGTCCAAGACCAAGTTGCTTGCCAATTCAGTGTCTGGTGAGAGCTTACTTCCTGCTTCATAGATGCCCATCTTTTCATTGGGTCCTCACATGATGGAGGGGTTAGGGGCTTGTCGAAGTCTCCACCGTCATGGCCTAATCATCTCCTAATACCACCATATTGGGCACTAGATTTCAACACAGGAAATTTGGGAAGACATGAATATTCAGTCAGTAGAAATAAAAAACAACCGTTTTCAGAAATTCTACAACAGGTGCATAAGACTGAGATTCCTAATAGCTGAACTAAGAGAGACAGTCAGGTGAGCCCCATAATTACTCTGGATTTCTGCCTCTAGGCAACTTCTGGACTGTGGGCTTGTGTGAATGAGGGGATCAACCCAGGCAGGGACCAGGGGCTCAATGAATTCAGAGAATAGAAATTAGCCAGTTTGAGCTAAAGGCAGCTAAGATAGTTGAACATTGCATTGTAGACTTTCATAAAAATGATCTGAGCAGAAAAATAACTCCAGGAACTTGAAGTGTGCTCCTCATGAGTCTTTGCTGAGTACAAGACTACCCACTCCTAGGGGAGAATTCTATAAAACTGGGCAAAGAACATGCAGAGAATTTTCATCACAATTATTCCTAGTGCTCGCTCACACAGATTAATGAGGTGTCCAATCTGTGAGGAGGAATTCAGGTGATGACCAGGCAGACTGGAGAGCCATTGGTGATCCCTTGGCATTTATCAGGGACCTCACGGTGTTTTGGCAATAGGGCCAGGCTATCACAGTGTGAAGATAGCTCTAAACCTCCCCTGAAAACACCTAAACACAGGGCTCAGAGTGGTTAAGCTGATGTGAAAGTTACTTAAGGGCCTTCCCAACAATTTTGTTCCATTTGTGATGACTTAGTCACTGACCTTGTCTAGTTGAAAGGTTGGCTGGGACATGTTCTCTTGGGCTTGGTTATCATCACCTTCTAAAATACTGGTGTGGAGAAAATGCTATTCTTGAGAGAAGAAGTGGGTAATGAACCTTGGGAAGAGTAACCAGTGTCTTCCATAATTTCTAATTTTCATCTGAAAAAAGGACTACGATATGTTCTGTCTTTTTGACCAATAATATACCATGTTAAAACGTTAATGCAGTTTCTGCTCTCATGTACTTATATTTTAGTGGAATGGGCCAACCAATGATGATTTGATGTGATTGTCCATATTACAGCAATAGGGAAACTACACAGTGCTATGAAAATATGTAGGACAGGTACTTGGTCCAGATTTGTGCCACTAGGGACAGTTTCCTGCTTCGGTTCTTCCTGAAACTTGAGTAGGAGGATAAACAAAAATGGTTGTGGGGGAAGATTTTCTAGGTAAATAAAAGCGTGTGTTTACATTGGAAGTGAGAGACTTAGTGTATTTTGCAATAAAAACAAATGCCAAAAGAAGCCCAGTTAGTTTCTGAGATAACTCTAGTATATTCTAGGCAAATCATTCACTTTTTTTCTTTATAATACTTTAGTGCCTATCACATACTAGGTACCATTCTTGACACTGGAAAACCAGAATGAGAGTTGGATGCTCTTGTTGTTAAGCCAAGAGCTGCTATTCTAAAACTATGTGCCTGAATGAGTGACCTCTCTAGTCTATTTTTTTTCTGTTCATTGTATAAAACTAGAATATCTCTAATATGGACCACTTAGTCTCTAAGAAGTGCATTGCCATATTATTTTTCATTCTTTCATATTGAATTCTTATAAAATCCAGTATCTCACTAGACTGTAAAGGTCATATGTTACTGCAGAGAGTAAATATCTTATAAATGAATGACAATAATTAGGGAATACATTGATTAGGATAATATTTAAAATTCTGTTTTTGGACTGATGAAAATGTTCTTAATTGTGGTGACAGCTGCACAATTCAGTGCATATATTAAAAACCACTGAATTTAAGTGGCTGTGATAGATGGATGTATCATCCTAATTTTGTAAGATAAAAGAAAACATGAAATTGTCATTCATGAATAGTTGTGTTACTAAAACAGTATTTACTATGTTTGTATGATAGGAAATGTAGCTTAGAGGAATATGCTTTGGAAAGTTGATCATACCTGTATTTTGTACAGATTCTTCCCTGTCTCCACGTGGTTTTAATATACATTCTCCTCTGCAAAAGCGACTTCCTAGTTCATGCATGGAAGGTGGAGACATGGATGTCTTATCCCTATATTCCCTGGATAGAGCCCATTTCACAAACTGTTCTAGGTCTTGGAAACCTTCAATCCTGTGGGTGAGATGTATCACCTCCCTGGGCCATTCCTACTCTCTTCTAATGATGACTCTGGTATGTGGCGCATCGAAGCTGAGAAAACAGAGTTAAGTCCTGCATGGTCCTGAGAAGATGATAATATTCAAGATCTCACCTGGAGTAGAACCAGGAGTTTGGGAAGGACATCTGAATGAATTAGGTATATTTAATCTGGCCGTGTCTTGAAAATGTCTTCCTATATTGTAACATTAAAAAATGCTGGAAGAGGAATGAGACTCAGGTAGCCCTGCAGGCCAAGTCTCTGATCAACAGATGAAAGTAGCATGGAGAGGAAATAAAAAGGCATGAAATAGTTCTCATCTCACTTGCACCTTTTTAGAGACAACCAGCTTAAAATACTCCTTTTACAAGCTTAGCCTTTGATAGTTAAAGACTGAGTCTACATGGTGTGGGCAAAATAGACACAAGGTGCTCTGACATGACGTAGCTGGGTCTAATTCCACAAAATCTGGAGCCTGAATTCAGAGAGAGTGTGTTTCCAGGTACTTTTACAATTAATATCCCTTCTCCGTGAAGTCAGTGTGGGGGTCTTAAACCTGTATACAGAGCAACCAGCTCAAAGCCAATGATGCTTTGAAGAGAATTTTCAAAAAGAAAAACAAACATTCTAGCTTCTTTTTACTTTTGAGGTTGACCTCAATTATTCTCAGAAAAGAAAGGCATATTCTACAAATATGACTATATGGAATGAGTCTCCATTTTCCTTCCTGTGAAACATTTTCTCAGCTAGACAACATTTTCTAGAAGGACAATATAAACAGACTTTTGCAAGAAGAAAGGATCACGTAGTCCCAAAATCCTGTCAAAGGAAATAACATTGAACTAGGGAGGGAGTGTGCATTTGAGGTTTTATTTTAGATCCAATTGTAATCGACATACGGTGTGACTTTTGGAAGCATAGTTTTCTTATCAATAAGATGAGGGACTGACATTACCTTCCTGTTTCTCAAACACAGCCTCCTGGACCACTTGTCCCATAAGTGCTCTTACAATTGCAGATAATGTGCCCCACCGAAACTTTTTGCAACAGAATTTCCAGAGGGAGGATCCAGAGATCTGCATTTTCAATAAATAGCCCAGGGATTCTGATTCAGCTGATTCAGTTTTTGAACCACAGGATCAGAAAGTTGCTGATATCCCTTTCTTTTTCTTTTCTTTTATTTCCAGGACAATAAAAGAACATAATTTATTGCAATAAATACTTATTCCAAAAGAAATTCAGGAGAATACAATATATTGGATATGTCCAAAACAATCAAACTTTAAAATGAATATAGTAGAATATATAAAAATTCATAATGTAAGCTTGAGTTACAATTCCTTAATTTAGAAAAGTCAAAAATTGGAATTATCGAGAAGAATAAGGTAACTTAAAAGGAAAGCTCGATGTGATGAAAGTAAAATTTTAAATTTTTGGATACTATTATCTTTCCAAACAAAATTTTGTCAATAACAATAAAACTAAAAAGGATAAAATATTAAGCACACAAGATTTAGCTATAAAAGATACATTTGAACCTTGGCTCTTACATTTGTTTACTATATAAACTTAGGCAGATTTCTTAGCCTCAGTTTTCTCATCTATAAAATGGGGATAATAAAATCTACATTATAAGTTTATCTTAAATAAGATAATATATGTCAAGTTCTTAAAGGCCCCACAGAACAATCACAAGCAAAGAAACTGAAGAGATAATCAAAAGTCTTCCCCAAAATAAAAGCCCAGGACCAGATGACTTTTCCAATGAGTTTCAATGAATCTTCAGAGAAGAATTAATACCTATTCTTCACAAACTCTTCCAAAATATTGAAGAATAGAGAACACTCCCAAACATTCTACATGAGACCAACATTACACTGATACCAAAAACTGACAGAGTTGTCACCAAAAAAGAAAACCAAAGACCAATATCTCTAATGAATGCAGATGAATAGGTCTCATAGACCTGTTTTTAGGAGGGTTTCTTTACACTCTATATAGCATCTTTTAGTGTTTTTTGTAGAACTGGTTTTGTGGTAATAAATTCCTTTAACTTTTGCTTATTGAAAAGCTTGTTTTTTATTCCTTCAATTCTGACTCATAATCTCTCAGGGTATATTATCTTAGGTAGAAAATCCTTTTCTTTCAGCCTTTTGAATATATCATGCCATTCTCTCCTGACCTGTAGTTTCAGTTGAGAAATCCATTGACAATCTTATGGGGATTCCTTTGTATGTAACTTGTTTCCTGGATGATTTTAAGATTCTTTATTTTTGACATTTTGATGACAGTGTGTCTAGGTGTAGTTCTGCTTGGGCTTCTTTTATTAGGACTCAACTCTGAGCTTCCTGGGTTTGGAGGCTTGCTTCATTCTTCAGGTTGGGGAAATTTTCAGCTATTATTTCTTCAAATAAAGTTTCTGCCCCCTTTTCTCTGTCTTCCCCTCTGGGATCCGTATAATGCAAATGTTGTTTCTTTTGATGCTTTCCCATAAGTCTTGAATGCTGTCTTCATCTTATTGCATTTAATTTCTTTGCTAGTTTGCTTGAGTGCATTCCTCTGCCCTATCTTCTAAT
Source organism: Solenodon paradoxus (assembly GCA_004363575.1). Taxonomy (NCBI): domain Eukaryota; kingdom Metazoa; phylum Chordata; class Mammalia; order Eulipotyphla; family Solenodontidae; genus Solenodon; species Solenodon paradoxus. The sequence goes on along the minus strand of RJWH01000491.1, from coordinate 256,996 downwards.
TCATTGATTCTTTTGGAGACTTCATCCATCCTATTCTTGAGTCCCTCTATTGAATCTTTAGTTCAGCTCTTCTGTTCTTTATTTCTTTGACATCTATTTCAAGCTCCTTTATTTCTTCTCTCTTTTTTTGTTGTTCTCTTTTTCTTCCTCTATTATTTTCTTGATTTCCATGAGGGTGTTTATGGATTTTGCCCTAAATTCATCCTCATGTAGTTTTCATATGTCTTTTATGTTCAGATTTTCCCCTGAGTTTTTGATTGGATACATAATTTCACGTACATTTCTCTGTGTTTTTGCTCTGTTTGGTATTATGTTTATGTTTCTGTAAACCAGGTCTTTCTACAGTGATGGTCTTGCACTGAGTGAACCTGGATCTTGGTTTGGACATTGGGACTTCTTGAGTTTTGTGGCATCACCACTGGTTGGATTTGTTGAAGTTCTTATGTGGGACCTCTGTTGCTGCCCAAAAGTTCAGTGTATGGGGTTGGAGTTTGTGTGGGAAATGCAGAAACTTCCCCCAGAATCCCTGCTCCCAATTGCAATGACCACTTTGCTGCTGGCCCACAATCAGCAATCAGGCTGCATTTCATCTCCACCCACAAAGTGGCTATAGTGGGTAGTGCTGACTCTTTCTCCTTCTGGAAGACTCTTTTTTCTTTAAGCCTAAGGGCAGGATTTCTGGTGGGTGGGTCATGTGGCTCTGGGTTGATATGGTGGAAGGTGTTGGGGTGAGTGATTTACTTCTCTGCCTTCCAGTTATGGTGATGTCCCATGTAATTTTCTTATCAGGCCTCCCATTAAGATTACCAGGACACTGGTACTCCTTCTGCTCTGCACTTGGACCCTCTTCCCTGGCTTCATGTCTTGTTCCCACTAGACAGGTTCTCTACTGCTTTCACAATTCCTAGGAGGGCCAGTTTATCCCAGAGTTCCACTCGCTCCACTGCAGCTGGAGATTCCAAGTCTGAGTCTGAGTAGCTCTGAACCCCGATGCTGTCATCTGCTCTTTGTCGTCACAATTGCTGCTGTGTCTCTACAGCTTCTGTGCCTGCTTTTCCTCAGTGTTTCTGGAAAATAAGTGAATTATTAGTTTCTCTGTGGGGAGGATGTGTGTCTCACTCCTGCCAGGTCACCATCCTGACTAGAAGCCTGGTATCTCTTTCATCTTAAACATTTTCTCATGCAATACTTTTTCATCCACCAGGGCAAACCTGGAGTTTCTTTTAAGTGACAATTTAGACCTGCATCTTACCATTATAAAGAGGCTTCAGATGACAAGTTGAGTGGTTTGTCCAGCATGAGAGAATTTCTAGGATGGAGGACTTTGGTTTTAAAAGGTGGACTTGCAGGCAAACAAGTTGACCATCCCACAAAGACCCAGCTAGAGTGTTTATTCATTCCACTGATAGAGACCTGCTGATCCACAAAGATGCCAGCAGCTGTGTATCAGCCACAGATACAGCTCGTTGAGATAATAATTTCCTGGCACTCTGTTAGCAAAGGCCAACAAGAGTTTGTGCCCACTGGCATGAAGATCAGCTCAGAAACCACTGCTTCCTACTATGTAGGCTGTTTGCAGGGCTCCCATCAAGGATGGTGAAGGTGGGGCCTTCGCCTCAGGGAGTTGGCAGGGAGACTGCTTGGTGCTCCCAGCCATCTGTAGGCTTGTATGATGAACGAGCATGAGTCATCCCTGTTGCATTAGTACAAACTACCCATGGGGAGTTCAACCTCCGCCTATTTTCTGAGAGGCATTTAACGAAGACTGACCTAATTCACACAAAAATAGGTCTCCATTAGTGTGTGACTAACTAGCTGATTTCTCTAATTACAAAAGTGCCTTTCTGCCATCTTTGTGCCTGGCTTGTACTGCTGTGGAATGGTCAAGATGCATTTTGCTATGTTAGGTTTTACTTCAGATCTTTCTTCTCTTCCTCCATTTCCTACCCTTCCTTTCTCTCTCAAGGAAATTTATGTTGCCAGTGTGCAATCTCGGCTCCTGAAATCCCTCTCTTCATCCATCCATCATGCAGAGCAACTGCCATTTGGAACTCTAGATATTGCTAAAGGTTCGAGTCACTGCCTCTTAGTTCAAATCCCAGTGGCAGCTCTTCGGCCCCAGGAGCCCAGCCCAGGATGCAGAGTCCAAAAGGTGGGCTCTCACTGTGAGGAACCAGCTGAGAGGCCCACCATGCTTGTGAGCTCATCCCCTCATTAGTTCCTGTCTCTGAAAGGTTTCCAATTCCCTCAAGAAACACTCAGGCCCATACAAATAACTTAGCTTGATTTGATTCTAAGAAGTGAGGAATCCTTTAAAACTTCATTGAAGCATGCCCTAATGGAGTAACTGTTGGGTCTGCTGCCTCTGGCTGACATAGTCCACCTACATCCCAAGGACATGGTTTGTTCTGATCCTGGAGCTGGGAGGAGCAAGCAAGATGAACAGCTAAGTAAAACAAATAAATGCTTTTACTTCTCTATCTTCCTGCCTGCCTCCCTCTGCCCATTCTCATTCCTGCCTGCACTTTTCCTTTAAAACAAACCAAAAACTTCACTGAGACTGTTCACAGTTATGATCTATTTATGAATACCCCTTCTACCATTTGTAGTCACTGGATTGAGTAAGTTACTAAAGGGATTAAGAAAGAAAAAGGCAGAGTCAAAATACCTGGGAGAGAGGAAGGAAGGTGACCTGATAGCTCTGGGACAGGAGTATAATGGGGGGGCTGAAGAGTCCCATCTGAGTGGTTGTTTATGTGGGGTCAGTTAATTAGTCTCAACTCCACAATGTGTTTGCTCCTCTGAGTAAAATACTTCAGGTATTTCACTTTGTGCTTCAGGTATGCTTCTGAAAGTTGTTTGGGAATTAGTTTATTGTAAACTCAGTTATAGTTTTAAATAAAGGGACAACCCCTATTATGTTTTTAATAAAGCAAAAAAATGATTTGGTGACATAAATCAAACTTCTGTAACTTACCTTGTTATGATCCTGACAGAGGATTTTCTTATTAGAAAAATGAGACTCTGATCTAATTTCTTTTGGTCCTCATCCCAGCCTATGAGAACTGTTCTAAAGGGTCTGAATATGAATGAGAGTGATGGAGCTGTATATTCCTTTAAGGGAAACATGGAAGTTACCCTACAGAGAGTATCCTGGGTTTCAGAGCAGCAGGTGACCGGGAAGGGAAGGGCAGAAGGGCAGAAGGACAAAGGGCCAGCCTTTGTCAAGTCCACTTCCTTCCACTGGAGACATAACTTCCTGGAGCTGCTGTTGCTCAAATCAATGAAAGATACTCTCTGAGGCTGGTTGAAAACTAGTCCCCCAAGATGCTCATATCCTAGTCCCCTGACATGTGAGTGTCACCTTACATGGCAAAAGAGACTGCAGATGTGATTAAGTTAATCATCTTGAAGTGGAGATTACCCTGGGTTATCAAAGTGGACTGACAGAATCACAGTATTTCTTAGGTGGGTGCCATGGGAGGAGGTTGTCAGAGGAGAACGCCACACGATGCTGGGAGCAGAGGTTGGACTGATACACTTTGAAGAAAGGGGCCATAAGCCAAGGAAAACAGGATGACCTCCAGAAGCTGAAAAACGCAAGGAAATTACTACAAAAGGAATCAGACCTGTTGACTCCTTGCTTTAGCCAGTGAAACAGACTTTGAACTTCTGACATCCAGAACTATGAGAGAATATGTCTGTATTGTTCTAAGTCCCTAGTGAGTATAGTTGGCTATAGTAGCAAAAGGGAGCCAATACACTATCTCAACTAGCTACCCCTCCCTCACTTGTCTAGCCAATTCACATGTCACTGTGACATACCAGCCTGTCACAAACCCTGTGTAAACGGATGATAGGTAGGAACCATGCTCCCTACTTGGATTGTTTAGTTCTCTCCATCTCTGGTGTCACTAACCCAGGTCTCATTCACCAGTTCTACTTCATTCTCTCCCTTTAATCCCATTCTCTTCTTTTAGCCAAGTTGTTTTTTTGTTTTTACAAATAAGACATTGTCATTCCTGCTTCAAACCACCTCAGTTGGTGCTCACTGCCCTCTAGATAAACAGTCAAGGGTCTACAGGTTCCTAGAGGCCCTTTAGGGTCAGCTGTCCCAAACTCAGGGACTGACTTAGACTGGGTGTGCTAGGTGAAGCAGGTGGGTTGAGGGTGATAGGTATGGCCGTGCTCCAGCCTGGGGTCTCAGCCCTGTGCTTGTCCTGCACCAGCTGAGACCTGACCTCGGACCTGTTAGGTTAACCAACTAGGATGGCTCAGTGTCATGTTTGTGAGTGGAGCCTGGAGACAGTGGTTAAGGCTCAGATGTAACCCTCATTCGGGTACATTGTCACCTTCAGCTGTGCACCCCAAATGCAGGAGTTGGTAGCCATAGCCTATATCTCTGACTGTTCTGGAGAGTGTTATTTCTCTGTAGTATATACTCACAATTTTGACTTTCTTCTTTATCCTTTAGGGAAGCAAGCTAGGTTTGGTTTACCCGTGTGATATCTGTGTCTAGTTTCACAATTTAGTCTTGCCACTGGCCAGCACAGTGGTCATGTGAAGGCTGAACCTGAACATAGTTTAAGATAAAACTTCAGTCATATCACCTAGCATGTCCTCTCAAAGCTCTGTCCTTGATCTACAGAAAGTTACTTTCTCCCACCTCTTCCTGACCCTTTGTTCTCCATTCTTGTGGCCCAGCTAACCCCTGTCACTCTTCAGACCTAAGTTCAAATCCTAGCTGTCCCCAGAAGTTAGTTGTGACTCTATATCATTCCCAGGAGCTTTCACAGCATCCCGAGAGCCCCCCACCCCAGCAAGGGCACACTGTGGGGCAGAGGGTTGGTTCTTATCTGTGGCTGCCATTGGGTCTGGACAACACAAGGACAGAAACTCACCTGACTTGTTTATCTTTGAAATGCTAGTGTTTGGCACACTAGAAAGTTATTATTAAGCACAGTTACTAAATGATTAAATGGATTCATAATAATAACAATCAGATTTTATTGAATGCCTGCTGTGTATAGGCACCACGCCAGATACTTGTGCGTGTGCATGTGCACACGTGCTATTGTTAATCCTAAGGGCAACCATGTGAGGTTTGTCTTGTTCTTCTGATTCTACAGATGAGAAAAACAAAGGTTAGAGACTGAGTAACTTGGCTAGAGGCATTATTAGTGTAGAGTTGGAATTGGGACCCAATCTACCTTGATGTCAACGTATTCACTAAGATGCCTTTATATGAGGCATCCTTTTCTCTCTCTGCCTCCCCCCAGTTCCCCAGCCCATCTACATTGTGTTCCATCTGAGTAAATGCCTTAGTATGGAGCAGAGGAAAGCCTGGAAACGAGGCTTGGCTTATATCTTTTATCTGGACCTGCTTTCTAGCTTATCTGCAGCAGCATCTCTGAATTTCTTTGATGCAAGGAACTGTTTTGTGCCTGGTGTTTCCCTAATATACGTGGGGCTGTTGAAAGGGTTATACAGAGACTCTGGGGTGGGGCCAGGGGATATGAATACTTTGTGCTCTTTTCAAGGAAGAGGGATGCGAGCTCCCATTGGATTCTTAATCTCTGCTCACATGAGCAAAGGACCATCTGGCTATTTCCCTATTGTTTTCTCTTCTTTGGGGGAAGGTTGTGCTAGAGTTGCTGAGGCTGTCCAGGTTTGCAGGGGACCTTGGCCTTTGAAAAGCCCACCTTAGAATTTTTCTAAATATCAGATCCCTCTCATAAGAAATACATGGGCCCAGGATGTACCCCTTGACTCCTTCCTGATCTAATACTCTGGATTTTGTGCACCCTGTGTGTTATAGAAGCATTTAAACATTGGAAGAGGAAGGCTGGAGTTATTCCATGCACATATGTGTGTGGGAGCAGAGGCTAGAGGTCTGGAGCAGCACGCTGAGACAGAGACCCCTCCTGCTTGGACTCAGGGCGACTGTGGTCACTTTACCTTCTACCCTGAATTCCCCACAACCTCCCTACGAAAGCATTGCACAATTTATTTATGATGGAGCTCATGACTTTACAATTAAGAGTTCTGTAATGATCACTGAAAAACAGTCTTTTAAGTGCTTTATTTTTACTTTTCCCTGTCTTTTAATGGTGTAACAATCAGGCCATTGACACTGAATTTATGGTTCACTTACATATGCCATTAATTTGTGAGCTACTTGATAATTTCAAACTGTCATGAATATTCTTATGTTTATATGTGTACAGCAGATTTAATGTTGCCATTAATTTTATTGCTACTTTGACAATGACTGTCTCCCACTAATGTTTCTCTCATTTTCTTATTAAATGGATATGGAAATTAGAAGCAAAGAATAAGCAAATTAAGCCTTGTTTCTGAGACAAGAGAGAGGAGGCATCATTTAAAAATAGATATATCATCATGATTCGCTTGCTTTTTAAAGCTAATTTATTCCCTTTTCCCTAGAAACCTGAGGGTAAAATTGTCCTGTGCTTTCCGAAGAGAATGGACTCCTGCCAAGCACACTGTTCTGATAAGGAGTCTCTAAAGGGTTCCATCCCTCAGGTTTGGGCGTTTGGGGCCTGTGCTTTGAGACATGATGGTGGTACCTGACTTTTACTGAAGGTCTCATGGGACAGAGGGTGTGGCACTTCTTTACTCTGTACAACAACCCTGCGAGCTAGACACGGCTATCGCTCCCCTCTGCAAAGAAGAAAGTGAGTTTTAGGTTCAGGGGTTTATTCAAGGGCACATGGTTAATGAATGGTGATATGGATTTGAGCCCAGCTCAGTCTGACCCCAGCACTTGCACTTACAGCCTCAGCTGAACTCCTTCTCTTGGTTGCTGTTGTGTTTGAAGTGTTCCAGAGCCATTTGTCCCTGTGACTCATCCTAATGTTTTGTGTTTAAGTGTTTTAGGAATTGAAATCTTAGTCTTTGGGAATTTCCCTGGCTTATTAGCAAAGGAATGTGTCAAGACATGTTTGCAACATCCTAGAGGCAAAATTTAGGCTAAGGGACAATGTTTTCTTAGGGTAACTAACAGATGCTCAGAAGTATCATGCAGAAACAACAGAGAAAAGCTCAGAATGGGGTCAACTTTTCTTAATGTATGTTTCCTAATTCCACTGGTCTGGGATTTACTATGGGCCTAAAGTCTAGATTAGAAGTGAAAAAAAATCCTCGTCAATCCACATGAAAACTTCTTATGAACCAATTTACGCTCAAATGAATGAAGGAGTCATCCTAAAAAGTATGACGTTAGGGAAAACTGCTGTTCAAACTCCATCTTCCCAGCTCCAGTGGTGACAGAAGTGATGGGAAAGAAATTACAGTTGGACAGAAACACAGAATCTATGATTTGAACATGATCTTAAAGAGATTTTCAACCCAGCCTCCAAGGAGCTAGACCATTTTTGGATAGTTTTGATTATAAGCTAATTCTTATTTAATGCAATCATATAGCTTAGGTTTCAAGGAGCTATTTTTAAAACTGTAGGATAGGGGTGGTGAGGGCTTATCCTAAAATACTGATTTCTATTTACTTAATAAAAGAATTCTTCAAATTAAAATAATATACCCAACAGGATAGGATGATTCCCCAGGGAGGATCAAAGAGCCCACTGGCAAGGGACAGCTTCTTTCATCTGAGTAAAGGGGTTGTTATGGTTACAGGAGGAGTATGACACCTTCTGGAAGGGAAGACATTACCTCTTAAAAGTCACAAGCAGTCTGCACCTTCCTGAAACTGGCAGTCAAGCTGGTGTCCCATAATTCTCCCCTGCCAAACTTTTCAGAAAGGAGGTAAGTTACAGTACTATAGAGATTTCCCTGCCTACTTTTAAACTCTTCACTGGGAGATACTACTTTTCTGATCAGAAAATCCTCTCAACTTTTTCATGGAACCATTAGTCTGGAACCATTTTATTTTGTCTTTCCTCTAAGACGAAGGCCATTTTTGATAAAAAGAAAATCTTCCAGGACTAGACATGTCCTTGGAACACCGAGAAACTCCAGCATTTCACATATTGAGCTGAACAGACCTCAGTCACCTGCAGAACCCATTACCCACTGACCCAAGTGTCTGGTGAGGCTTCACGCCCAGGAGCCCCTCTTTCTGATAGGAGAAAAGGAACAAATGGAGCAAGTGAGGAGAAGCAGGCCACTGGATTCTTTACAACAAGATGAATTTATTTTCTTTCACACCCCCAAACATTAAAGTTGTTCATCTTTCATTTTTGATGGTTTTTCCTTTTGGATCCAAACGAGCATTTATGTTACAGGATATCCTCCTGGTCCACACACAGGCTGTGCTCTGGCTTTGGGAGAGGTGCCCCAGACCTCTGGGCGGGCCTCAGTGGCTGCCATTTGACCCTATTACAAGGGGTATCTGGCTGGCACACCGCAGTGTACACTGCCCGTAAGATGTGTCTCATGGGCTTGGACATGTCTTATAATGCAGGTGGTAGCATTTCAACAACCTGAAGCAAATCACCTTCTTGATCCCATCTTATATGTGCATCTTCTAAGAGGAAGCCAAGGGGAGGGCAAGGTCTGACCTTGGGTCCCAAAGGACAGGTGCTGTCCCCTTGCCATGGTGCCCTTTGAGGCTTGTGCACCCTATGGGGTTTGAAATCTACTGATACAGATTGTCCCTCGTCCCACTCGCCACCCTGGAAGAGCAATGTAATCTCTCCAACACTGGCCCTGCTCTCTTGAGGTGATGCTTAAGTCACAGATATTATCTTCAGGCTGCTTTAAAGCAAGAAGGCCCTTTCTCTCCCAGGTCTGGAAAAACTTTTCAGGGATCTGCAAATCCTTGGAGGCTCAGAATTCACTCCTTTAGGTGAATTCAATGGAAACAGCCTCTCTAACCCCAGTACCGTGCTAACAGGTGTGCTCAAGAGGATCCCAGGCCACACAGCACTAACTCTTCTTCTGGAACTCGCTGTTTTCCACCTCAGCCTTGTCATTGTTCTGCAGATTGTCGCCCTAGCGTCTACCTCAGTGGTGCCCAGTGTGAAATGCCGAACACACCATCCACTAGGTTTTTCTCCTCTGCTTATTTTTCTGGGTGAGTTCTAAATCTTGGACTCGGTTTGGGTTGAGTTGGACTGATTTCTCAGGTCACCAAGAGGGAGGTCCCTCTGCAATTACAGCACTTAGGGTGGCTTTATATAAATTTTGGCTTGTTCACAAAACACCAGGCTAGAAAAACTCTGATTGCAGTTTGATCTGCAGGCTAAGTATATATCCCCATTGGCAGCCATTAAAATTCAATACGAATGTTTTCATTAAATCTGCTGGGATCTGCTTCATGGCATATGATTCAGTAGCCAATGTAACTAAGACCAGAACTACTATTGACTTAAATTGGCAGTTAGATTACATTGTTTAGCCCTCATTTCATATTACCCTTTTTTTTTTAATTGATTAATGGCACTTTGAAATTTTGGAGTGTTTTTCCTGCTCATCCCGTGATAAGGTCAAAATCTGACTCGGCAGCTTTGATTTAGTCTTCCTGCAATTTGGAGGCCCTTATCTGAGTGAATGAAAGAGGAAGTGGTACCACCTAGTACATATTCTAGAATCTGGTTCCAGAGAGAGAGGGAGAGAGGGAGAAAAAGAGGAACACATTCAGGTTTCTAATGCTGGGCTGGAGCAGAGGTCTCAGGGAGGGTCCTCAGTGTCAGACTGTGGTTATTTATTCTAACATGGGTTTATGTGCCCACAAAGACAGCCTGAAAAATGAACTTCCTTCCTGGAGAATAGGCTGGATTTTTAATTTTTTCTTATTAGAGAGTGAAAAAAAGGAAGGGAATTTGGGAAGAATAGAATGTGAAATTAAAGCAAATCCTGAATTTAGGTTCCATGAAACATGAAGTTTCCTGAAAAAAATTAAATGATTATAGCAGTTACAAGAATTGCAGTGCAAGCAAAGGAGTGAAGCTTTTTCTAAATTGATTTGTGGAGACTAAGTATTTTACATAATACTAACTTACTGACAATCCCCCATGAACTAGCCAAACATTGTTATCTCCATTTTCCTAACAAGGGAAAGAGAGTGGAGACACAGTTCCCTTGTTGAAGGCACAGTTAGTAGAGAAAGCTGGAATATCATTGTTTCTAATATTTTTCACCTACCAGATTACTGAACTTTAATGTTTTTATCTTCTCATCAAGACACAAATTTTGTATTTCTTGGTTAAAGACATGTCCTGAAAAGATTCCATATCCATTCTGATTGTCTTGGCTTTCCATAATTTCCAGTCGGTTTTTCATTAATCTAGGTCATGCTTTAAGTCCCGAGGAGCAGAAGAGCCCCAACTATGGACAGAGAAGTAAGAGACAGGCCAACTTAGACAGGAGGAGAAGGAAGACAAAAGGAACCGAGAGAGAGAACATGGAGCTGGTACTGTTACTGTGTAAGTTCAGATTTTTGACTCAAAGAGCTTATCATTAAATTTGTTGGAAACTGGTTCTGAAAGGAATGATTCAGAAATACCACAGAGCAAAAATTTATCCTTGAGAGCGGGTCTGTTACAAAAAAAAAAACAACCACCAAAGATCCCAAATCAAAATCAACATAAAGGACCTTACCTTTTCCCCTGATCTACTCACCTTTTTCCTACCGCTCGCAGTAAGAATTCAAACCTCAGTCATCTATTTACACAGTAACATAGCTTATTAGAAAAAAACTTTTTTTTGCAGTTAGCAGCTCAAGATACTAGCTCCCCGCTCCAACAATATTTATAGCATGGAGGGAGGCGTGAAACAGGAGGACAAAACCCACAGGGGCAGAGGGGCAGTTTGAGTCCCCTAAGTATCACCAGCTACTCATTCAACTCTGCTGTGAGCCCCCCTTAATTTCTCAACCAACTGGCTTTTAGTTTGGTTGAGAAGCTTCCCAGCCCTGGGCAGTTCCAGACCATCCCTGAGGTTCCTATCTCTGGTGAGGAGAGACCCCTCTAGATGCAGGTGCCTTGCTGGTCAAAGCAGGAAGAACTCGGAGGAGGAAAAAAGGTGGAATCCAGAAACCCAACGTACTTTCTGCTATTAGTCTTTTGTCTCCACCAGTGCAGAATCAATAACCCCCAGCAGGATGGAGGTGTCTGTGCCACAGCCGGCAGACAGCAGACACACAGCGCACACTGCTCTCTGGGGCAGGGGGCACAACACTCTGGGCAGGTCCTAGTGGACAAGACAAAGTCCAGACAGCTGCCCATGTGGTGCTCTCCTTGGACCACCCTGTGGATTAGGTGGGTCCTCACTCCTGAGTTTAGTTTCCTTTGGCTTTTTGTTAAAACAAGGGTCTCAGTGTGGGACTATTTAAAATGGTAAGTTATCCAAATCTGGGCCTGATTCTTTCTGGAGTTAGACCATCATACCTGCCTTGACAAGCACTTACAAGCAGTCCACTCTTTCTTCTCTCCTAGTAAAGTCCTCTCCTGAGCTTTCAGAGTTCAACACCCCAGAGTCCAGCACAGAAGGATGGACAGATAGGATGGGTGAGAGGTGGGTTCCACTGCATGATTCTTTGCAGTACTAATGCCTGGCCTTTGAGGGTCTTAAACAGTAACTGACACGAGACTGACAAAAATGGCAGAAATCCCTTAACCTTCTAGTCTTGAGAATCTGCAAGGTAGGTATCTTCCTGCAACCCTCCTCCTAAACAGATACATATGCCCTTTCTTAAAGCAGTCCTGGTAAGATGTAATGGACAGAGAAATTAAAGGATCTCTGTTTTGTCCCTGACCCAACCCATGGAGTAAATACTAAGGTCAAAAATGAAATATCCAGACAAGGCATAGAAACAGGGTGTAATGAAAGATTGACAATTTTCTTTAAAAAAGTCAAAATAATTGAAAATTTTCATCTCATTATACCTACAGATACCTAAATTTTCCTTTGGGGGGATTCCATGGAATATGTGGAGATTTCATGTGTCCTCCCCACACCCCGCAGCAGTCCACGCCTTTCCATTTCAGATCATTTTGTGAATGTGATCTGGTTGAGTTCCCAACTGAATTTAGAAAGGAAGCGTTTTCCAACAGCAGAGGCAGGCAGTTCAGCATATAAGCTCAGAGCGGGTGGACTTAACCCTCTTCGGGAGTTGGGGCAATGGTACATGCGGCAAAACAAGGGCTGGGGGGCCAGGGGCAGACACTGCCCATCACAGGCATATGGGGTATGCAGGTTGTGGAAGGGAGATGCTGGCTGAGTTGTGGAACATGGAGTCTTTGTGCCCCTAGGATCAAGGGATGGCAATATCCAGAACATCTGGAGTTCAGCCTGAGGAATGTGCTGTGACCCCAGTGCCCCATATGGACCCCACACCGAGTGGGGAGGAGGGACGCCCAGAAGACTTTGCAGTAGGGAGTAGACAACTCCACAATGGGCATTGTACACATATGGTCATGTTGAGCATGGGGACACCCAAGAGCTCTGTCCCGCCAGGGCACAGGTCATTCTATCCTGAATCCCCTTACCTTAGCCTAGAGCCCAGAGCCCAAGAGATAGAGAGGGGGTCAGACAGGTGGACTCTCTACCATAAGTCTGTCTGGAGTCTTCAGTGGAGAGGAGTTAAAACACCCCCTGCCTTGGTTTCTTTTCCTCCTCTCTTACTCTCCCCCTCCCTTTTCTTTGTTTTGAGGGCACACTGAAGACTAGTATGAGCAAGGGAAATGCCATCTGGCTGATATTCTCCAGAGGACCGCCATTCTTCTCCATTGCTGCCTTCTTCACATTGGGTGTCCCAAGACCCTTTCAGAGTCTAACTTCCTAGGTTGCTGCCACACTTTTTAATCCAAGGAGAAACAGGGTTTGGAAGCTAAAGGGACCTCTTTTCAAGAGAAAAGAGCAGAGTGGGAATCTGATACCTCAGACGGGCTATGCTGGTGGATTAGCGGAGTGGGCACTGCAGTTTATCTTCATTCAGAGATGGAAGGAAACCATTAGATTATAATAGTAAGTTCTGGGACTTAACAGAAAATGCTCTTATTTTCTGATCTTAATAGAAAAGGAATTGCAAGCTAATGGATAAGAAATCTGGTGTCTTGGTCAGGGGACATTGACTAAGAAAGACGAGATCACTGTTCTAGAGAAGCAGCCCGGCACTGGGGCAGGGAGCTGTCTGTGGTGCTGGCATGGACTCAAATATTGTGTGTGGCTTGCGTTCTAGAAGATTCTCTGGCACAGTAAATGTAGTGTTCGTAATGTTGCGTGCAGGCAAATGCCACTCCTGGTCATTGCTCTGCCAGCCTAAATTTCTCCTCCCGTTGAATGGCATCAGGCATCATTCTAATTTCCTCTCCCAACATAGCACAATGAACTCTGACTCAGAATGCTTGTCCTGGTGCAGGCCTGTCTGTAGGGAAAGCTGTATTTCCAAGGTGGAAGAAAGCAATTTTGTGCACACAAAGCAGCCGGTAGCAGTACTTAGGCAAGAAATGACGCTGAGCGGAAATCTTTAAAGCAACTCAAGGCCCAGCATCTGAGTCTGAGGTCACGTCACATCTGTCAGGGGCGGGGTTACAGAGTCAGGGTCATGTTCCCAACTGCCCAGCATACAGGTGCTGAATGGGAAGAGGAAAAGGATCCTGGAAAAAGGTCTGAGACGGAGAGGCCTTGGTCTCTGCCTATTGGTCTCCTGCCCTGGGGGCTACTTTGGTTTAAGCGCTGACCATGAAGTGCTGTCAGTATCTAGCAGAGAAGGCGAGGCCATGACAATGACTCTGCAGCCATGTGGTTGAACTGGCTTTTCAGGGAGGATGCAGCTATGCCTTATTCCTAGTTCAACCAAAAAAGGAAAAAAAAAAAAAGCTTCCTTCTAAGAAAAAGCCCCTGCTCCTGCTTAAGAGACAGAGTCTGTCGGGAGAGGAAGATAAAGTTTGTCCATTCTGGTCTCAGCCTGGGGGCTCAGTCTCCCCATGCAGGTCCTGTGGGCAGGCTCCATGCTCCTGGCTGGGAAAAGGCCCTCTTTCTAAGTTTTGGAGGAGAGGAATGCCAGTGCCCTGAGGCTGTCTTCTGCCTGGCTCTTACTCCTGTCTTGGGCAAACAGGGCCAACAGGGCCCCAAGTTTGTCACCTTGTGTGACAAGAGCCTGTTATGTCAGAAAGAGCAGCCCAGGTCTAAGCTGAGGTATATTTACTACGAACCTTTAGGAATCCTGGACACTGACCCGCAACCTGCTGCAGAAGTTCCCTTCTCATTGAAGTTTTTCTTGCTTCCATCTGGCTCCTGGCCTCTGTACAGCAGTCTCTGCTGGGTGATGTGTGGCCTGCCCCCTTGGGGGAGTGACAGGGAGGCTGGCCTCTGGCCCTCAGCATAGCAGGGGCCTTGAAGTCTGGGCCAGTCCTGGCTGGCACTTAGCCAGCATGTAGGGGGCACCCACAGCAACCCACGTATTTCATACTGGGTGCAGAACAGGCTCTGAGACCTTTACATGCCCCTGCCACACCGGCCTCACCCTCAGGGTTGCCTCATGATCAGTGTCTACAGGGCCGAGGCCTGGCCCAGGGTTTGGTGTCCTGGCCTAGGAGTTATGAAATACATTTCCAGTATGACCCTTGCCCTTCCTTCGGACAGCACTGTGGATCTGAGGGTCCTCCAGAGCCTACCCTAACGGCTCCAGCACCTCCCATGTGGGGGACAGGTCTGCCCCACCAGCTTTCCACCTATGACCCTCTCCTCCACGTGGCTGCCCAGGGCTATGGCTTTGCTCACCCAGACCAGCCCTGGCTGCTGCAGGCGCAGCACCCTCCACAGCAGCTTTTCCACCCTTTCTACCTCCACCCTGGACACCCGATGCTCCTGCATCCACCTGTGCTCCCGTGGGGGAAACAAGTCACAGGATCTGACAAGGGATGTGTCTGCCCCAGCAGTGGCCAAGCTGGCTGGGAGGAGCAAGAGCCAGGAGGGACCAGGATCCTCTTCCTGGTCTCCACCACGCCCGCCCATTTCGCAGGAACGGTGGTCCAAGCTTTGCAGGGCCATGAGGTGGACACCGGCGGCGACCCCTCCCTGGCGGGGAGCGGTGGGAAGGGCAAGCGGCACAGAGCCCTCGGACCATCCCTTCTCCCACGTGATCACCCTCCAGGGTCTCGGATTTACTTTCCCCAGCAAAGAGGCAGAACTATGGCAGCGCCCGTCTTGCGAAGGGAAATACAGCGATTTGGTGGGTTGGACTGGTTTGCCATTGTCTCTTCCTTCCTCTCCTCCGAGAACACGTGGTGTCCTTCCACCCTGGTCCTCCCTCTCCTCCCCCCTGGGCCGCACTGGCTTCCCAACTCGGTCTGGGTTTTCTCCGCGTGAGAAGAGCATGCATCGGAGGGGGGAGCAGCCTCTAGCACTTGTCGTCTTCCTCCGTGTCACTCAGGAGGTCGCTGACAGCCCCACACATCATGCCTGGCCCAGGCCCCCCACGCCGCCGCCGCCGATAGTGCCCATTGGGCATCTGCCAGCTGTGCCGCAGTGGCGGAGCCGAGCCGATGGTGTTGGAGCGGCCCAGGCTGGTGGCCACAGCCGCTTCGAAGGTGAGCGTCTCCTCCTCGCCGCAGTCCGATGTGTGGGAGTCTTCATGCAGCGCCAGGTAGGGCTCGGAGATGTAGCGCTGCGGGGAGGCGCCGGGGCCCTGCGCGTGCCTGGCGCCAGCGGGCTCGCTCAGCCCCGCGTCACCCTCGTGAGACTGGGAGGCGGGCGGGGAGCCGCTCTCGCTGCCCTCGGCGGGTGGAGAGATGCTCCCGGCGTGGCGCAGCAGGGAGCTGTAGGAAAGGAGGGGCCGAGGCTTTGGAGGGACGGGTGGGAGCTGCCGCCGACTTCGTCTTGGGGTGCTGGTGTCAGAGATGGAGGGGATGGAACTTTCGCTCAGCGAGCCAGTGCCCTGTACAGCGGGAGACAGCAGCCTGTTGGACTGGGTTTGTCCCCATTACTACAGAGGACCCTATTAGGGGCCCTAACTCCTCCTACAGAGAGCCCTTGGGGTCTGAACTGGGGAGGGGGTCTGAACTGGAGTCCCCTCCGCGAGTCCTCTCTGTAACAGTTCACAACAGTCCCCCATGGGCCCACTCAGGGGCTCAGGGATGAAAGGAAAATGGTGTCATCAATCATTTCTCAGTCAGGGCGTGTCAACTGGTAACAGGCACAGAGTCCCTAGGGAGCTGCTTAAAATGCAGGTGTGAGTGGAAAAGTCCAGGGCGAGGTGGGAGAGCCTGCCTTTCTACCAAGCTGCTGGGTGCTGCTGTCTGTGGAACAAACACTTTGAGCTTATAAGGCTCTGGAAGCTCTACATAGCAAATGGGACATAAAAACAAGACTTCAAACTTTTGAGAAAAAACCCTAGATGAGCTGTGAATGAATTTTCTGGATGCAACCCTTCTTGGGAAGTGGGTGCAGGAATTCCAAATCCCTTCCTTCCATGTTTTGCCAGGTGTACTCAGCCCCACCACCCCACATGCTCCACTGCTGGTGCAGGCATTACAGACTGGGCACCTGAGCCCGGTGCTGGCACGTGGACTGCCAGAACGGTGTTGTCAGGGTGTGACCACCTGCTCAAAATCTCCCGGACAAGTGCCCTTCTGAATAGAGGTTTCTGGGTCTGTATTCCAGGTAGCGTCATGACTCAAGCAGAGTCCTCGAGGGCCCGGCAAGGAAGAGCAGGCAGTTGTAACAAGCCCAAGTGAGTCTGTTCTGCACCGGAACGCGGAAGCACTGCTCTAGTGGGTATGTCTCGGTGCCCTGTCTCACCGTCTGCAGCAGCCCCTCTGCCCTTCCCGTATTATTGTGAGCCTCCCACGGGACCCCTGGAAGCCTTAGAGGTGGGGTTGGCTTGAGGGCTGGTAGTGAGGAGGACAAAAAGGACTTGAGAGTGTCCCCACACAGCAATTCTACTTCTCTAAGCAGAGACTGGTGGTGACTCAGGTGAAGACCAGAAGAAGGACCTGGCTGTCTTCTAGGGAGGGCTGGGGGCTGGGAAATGAGACTGAAGTGCTCTGGTTTAGGAGCTCTGGGCTGCAAGATGAATTGCCCTTCTGATACAAATGATCACGCAACTGAACACAGAAACTTCTGGCCATAAAGGAACATCCTTTCCCCCAACTCTGGCTAAGACATTTGTGAACTTGGTTGCAGTGAGAGACTTCATAGCTCTGGCTTCTGAGGACTGAGATGGAACGCCCTGGAGACTGCATTGTCTTTCTGGGTGGACAGCTATCTTCTGCACACTCCTATCATCCAGGCACACCAGCACTGAGGAGCTTCTGCACAGTGGATGCTGTATCCTGTCGGACCCACGTCTGTGGGCTTGCTTAAATGCAGATGCAGCCTGCCCTTTCCTGCCTTGCTGCCAATGGCTCAGGATCCTCTGCATGCTCACCTGTCTGTTGGGGGTCTGTGACCTGCCCTCACTGGGAGAACGGGACTGGCGTCGCTCGGGGGACTCCCAGTCGGCCTGGTTGCCTCGTTCCTCTGAGTTGCAGCGGGAGACATCCGGAGAGAGAAGATGCTTTCGTTCTTTTGATCGTCCCCGCTCTCTGCCCCCTGAGCCGCGGTGAGTGTCGGATTTGTGGCCTGAAGGGGTGACAACAGCAATGGTCACAGCCTCGCCCGGACCAGATACTGATGAGAAAGAAAAATCTGGTGCCTGGAACTTCTCCAGGCCGATCCACAGGACATCTCAAAGGGCAACAGGGAGAGGGTTGGAGGGTCAGGTTTCTGTGAATGAGGTAAGTGTATGAGCTGACTCCGAAAAGACACCCAGGAGCGAGGCAGCAGCTGGGCCTCTCCTTCCCCGATTAGACATGATGAAGGTGGAGTCTTTGCCAGCAAAATGAACAGGGAATTCTCAATTCCTAAATCTAAACATGGGGTTAGGGGCAAGGATGGCACCAGGAGAAAAGAAATTTAGAAGTTGCTGTGGGTACGCACTTGGGATGCAGGTGGCTGAGATGACTGGGGTGTGGATCATGTGGAATCCAGGGACCTGGGTTCATGGCCAGAAATGAAAAGCGAATAAATAAAATGCTTCTTGGTATAGCTAATATAATGCCTGGGTGAGAACCCTGTGATAGAGATCAAAGGATTTTGGTTCTAGTCCCAATTCTGCCATAGTTGGCACTATGGTACGAAGCACATCCCACTTTAATCTTCGGTTCGTTATCTGGTAAAATAAAGAGGTTCAAGCAGACTAATGAGTTTGTTTCAACCAGACTAAGACTATCAACAAAAATACCAAACAATTTTAGGCAGCTCTATTGGGTTGAAGTGGCTAAAGCCCAGTTCCCGCCAGAGAGTCTCTCATTCTAAGGAACCTTGTTAGTTTTGCAGGAACCCACACGAGAACCTCCTAATAATTTCTACACCCCTGATCTGGAAGAAAGGACTCTCACCAGACTTTTGAGATGAAGATGGAAGGCTTCGTTTCAGGATGAGTCACATATGGAACCAACTTTGGTAAGGAGTATTCTTCCTTCAATTCCTTATCTGAATTCTATTCCAGTAATTTTTAGATGCAGCCAGAATAGGACCACTGGGACAGGGCCCCAACAAGAGGCAAGAGTGGAGGCCTCACCTGAGTCAGAGTTGAGGCGATGGGCAGACAGCCGCAGGGAGGAGTGGTAACTCCTGCGGCGTGACTTGTACGTGTTTTCACTGCTCCGCTCCATGGAGAATTCCTCCAACCATGAGGAATTTGAACGCTTATCACGAATGGTGGAAAATGAACGTCTCATAGAGCTGGGGTCCGTGACCACCTGGAAGTGGGAGCCCCCCCGAGGAACACAAGGTTTGATTAATCACTGAAGGGGTTTACAAGTCAGGAAGCAGCAGACTGAGATTGGTAAAGGTTGCACGTTGTGACCCCTACACATTGTCACCTCCCTTGCATCCCTCTTGCTTAGACCTGAGCTGGAGGAGGCTGCTCCAGAAAGTACCTTTATATCATATGAACATGGTACCTGGGGCAGACCCAGGTTGTTCATGCTCAGGAAAGCAGGAGGTTAGAGTGTGTGTGCAAGCTTCCCCAGAGCCATTCTACTATACACAGACCCTTGAGCCACTTTAGAATAGGCCAGGGACACTGTCAAAATGTCTAGCTTAGAGGGAAGTATAACTTTGTCTTTTGTTTTCTGCCTTCTCCAGAGAAGACCCTGCCCCATAGCAGTAGAGCCTAGAAGAGTATGTAATGCAGCAGAGACACAATGGGCTCCCTCATCATCTGTCCCACTCCTGTCCCCCCTGAAATTCTGGCATTTTGATTTGCCACAGATGTTAGAACAGATCCACAAAAACTTCTTGTCTCTGTCAAAACTTAATGTAAGACAGACAGACAGAAAAAAGGAGCTAGAAGAACAGACAAATGAGGCGTGGCCTGCACCGGTTAGGACAGACAGTCCTGACACAGAGCTGTGTGTGTAAGTAACTGCATATGTGCTGGAGGAACCAGGAGAGGGGAAAAGAAAGGAATAATACACAGGAGAAATCCAGACAATGTTCCCTATTGGTTGACGGAGCCTTGCGCATGTAGAGCCCACGGAGAAAGTTATGCCATCTTACAGGCTAGGAAGCTGTGGGTGAGGCTTCACTGCAAATACAGTGTAGAGGAGCAGGCTCTATAGAGAAGGCCCATGAGCCAGAGTGTGTTTACAGGGGCAGGGTGGGGTGGGAGCAAGTACAGGGCTCACCTGAAAACATCAGGTGTTCTCTCTTAACCCACTAACTCAATACAGCCCAGGATGCCACTGCATGTGGTAGGTGGTGGTTGCTTTTTACCTGGGGATCCACAGTCAGACGTGGCATAGAGGATGCCCTCCCAGATCCCGCATGCTCCTGGGTGTCCGAAGGAAGGTAGATGCCATGGTTAGAGGACTGCACGCTTTTTAATTCACTAACCTCTGGCTCCTGGAAATAAACACACAGCCAAGCTTGTGGGACTTGGTTCCACCTCATTGTTTCTCACCAGCAGATGATTCTGCCTTCTCCATACCAAGAGTGGTTTTTAGAAGAGACACTTGCATCCGGAAAGACTCAGTGGCATGTGTACATATGTGTGTGACGAACTGTGGATAGAGGTGGTACATGAGACGTCCCAAGCGGAAAGCTCTAAGTGGGGTCGAGA
The DNA here is from genome assembly GCA_004363575.1 of Solenodon paradoxus. NCBI lineage: Eukaryota > Metazoa > Chordata > Mammalia > Eulipotyphla > Solenodontidae > Solenodon > Solenodon paradoxus. The sequence goes on along the minus strand of RJWH01000491.1, from coordinate 236,904 downwards.
AGTAAAGATCACCTCTTCTAGTCAGGTACCACCTTATTTATCAATAAATAAAGCTTCACATTTTATAGCTTTGCCAAACAAACATTATTGGTCACAGTACTTTTTAGTTATGTAAAGTTTCCTTTCTGACAGTAGGTTAGTGTTGGGTTTATTTTAATATGAAGAAGTCATTTATCAATTAAATAGGAACCAGTGCTCTAAGGAAAAGCACCAATTTCTCATGTCAAATATATTTTCTTTAACCTTAAAACACATTTTATTAGATAAGCATTTTCTTATAATCAAAACCATCCAAACAGTGTGACGGGTGGTCATCTCTAGACCATTCCAGTCCAAGAGAAGTATCATACAGACTATGTATGGAATTAAAAACTTCCCACTACCCACATTTTTAAAAAGTAAAAAACAAGAACATTTAAGATTTTATTTAACCTAACATATCCGAATAGTCACATGTCAATATTCCATGTGTTCAGCTGCCACCTGTGGGCAGTGGGTATTGTCTTGGATTAAGCCATTCTAGAGGGTTCAGGATTGAACTGGAAATCTCTAAGTTCTCTTTAAGGTTATTTTCTTGGTTATAGAATATTAATTTGGCAAATGTATATGATCTGTATTGCTAGGGTCACTATATGAAGTAGATCAGAGGTGCCTTAGAAACATTTACATAGGCCATCAAACAAAGGACTCTGGGAGTTATCTTGGACATCAATTAGTTATACTAGGGGGTAAAAAAGCAATTTTATGTTTAGGAAATGACACTGTAAAATCAGATGTGTGAGTAGAGCACTGCTCAAGGAAAGGGTGCCCATCAGTCCCTATGATCATTTGGTTGAGTGGTTTTGGTGTGAATGGGAGGTCTACCTTCCCAGGGTGTGTGTGTGTGTATACGTGTGTGTGTGCATGTGTGCACACGCACCCTTGGGGGAGTTCGTGTCTGCAGTACATGCTTTATACAGCACACAGGTTTGACTCAAAACAGATGTGGTCACAACACTGCAGTCTATGGGTGTCCGAGGTGGTGCAAGACACACACTCCATACGCACGGACACAGATCATGGCCACGCCTCAGGACGTGGAGCAGGAGGCCCCAGGGAGGGGCAGGAGTACATGGTGATGAGTAGCACAGGCTGACACCCAAATTGAATTACAGACACCAGGACTGATAATGAGATGAACACATAATCCAAAAAGTGCTGGCACTATGGTTCAGCCTGGGGAACCTGCAGAAAGGATGATGTAGTTAAAAAAGAAAGGCTCCCTGTGAAAGAAAGGACACATTATTGAGCTTTTCCCCACCAGACACATCACCATGCAGGTTGTAAAACGTGGAGGGGCCCTTTTAAGAATCAAACTAAGTTCCTCAGAGGGAAGGCAGACTAATATTCCACTGATTCCTATGGAGTTTACCGAGAACACCCTCAGGTAAGCCATCACATGTCATGGGTGGGAGTCTGATCTTGACGTCTCCCCAACACAACAAAGCAGTCAGAAGAGAGAGAAATGTTTTGCGCCCCCGAGGGGTACCCATTCCATCAGACATGGTGCCCCACCAACAGCCACACCCACAGTCTACCTACATTACTCATTAGGATAGACTGGGATGAGGAGACATCACAGAGAAATCATAATCAACGGGACATGAGGCACACTTAGTACAAATCTAGCTGGACTTCTGCAGATAACGAGTTCTGCTTCTTTTCCTCCCCAGGCCAGCGAACACTTGGGCTTCATTCCATGCTCGGAGGAAACTTGATCTAATAGTTCTGGAACCAAGAATCACAGTAACATCCACTTTCTTTGAGAATTGCCTTTAAGCTTTGTATTAGCAAATCTAAAGTTCAATCTGCCTTCTCTTTTGGGGTTTAAACTTGACTCAATAGGTTTCTGAGGGAATTTACCACTTATCTGAACTTTAGGCTCAGGAAAGTGATCTTAAGGACCAATTAGAATGTATCTGACTTTGTAGGATTCTGACCAAAAGGGCTTGAACCCAAACAGGGCAGAGGTAAGAGTCTTCAGGATGTGTCTCCTGACACCCAGCCAGTCATTGCTGCATGTGCCCCTGTGAGTTGCCCAGGACATGGGTCACTTAGGGGCGGACATGGGGAATCCCTGCCTTCTACAGGCCATGCCTGGCTGGCTCCACTCATTCTATGAGGATTCATTCTAAGGCTCCCTATCAAAGGCTTGATTTTCATTTGTGACTTTTGCTTCTACATTTAATGCTCAGTGGTAAAGTGAAGAGGGCTTAGCCTGAGGCATTATGACATTCTGCACCAGGCAAGGGGCCCTGGGTCTGTGAAACTTGAAAAGGGAGCATTTGTCAGAAAACATGAGAAACTCTGTATCAAAGGGGTTGGGGCTGGAAACTCAGGCTAATTAGCTGGACTATCAGAAAGGGGTTTCCTGATGGATCATGGTTATGAAGTAAAATTCGGAAATGAGAGTGAGGAGGGATCAGGAAACCAAAGTGTTTTGGAGGTCATGGAACTTATTCATTCACCAGAGATTGCTGTTCCTGGAACTGCCCATCATCGGCTGGATCCATACAAGCCAACTGGAATATTTCCTGTGGGGAGAGTGGGCTCATCGAAGGGTATCCGCTATGGCCACTCCTGAAAAGCAAGGGCAAATATAGAGTTACTATGTGCATTAGGCAGAGAAAGCGTTGGGCCGCACTATTATGACCAGTCCTCAACCCAGACAAGACTTCTTCCCAGGAAAGGCAACACCCATTATCTGTGGTTGACCCTAAAATATAAAATTAAACACACACACACACACACACACACACACACACACGCACACACACATACAAACACACACACAGGGAAACACAATGAAAAAGAGAAACCAGTTTTTATCCTGAATTTGGATGTACTCATCATTCTGCTGATGACTAGCATGTCTGTGACAAATGACATCATTTGTCACACTTGGCCATATGGAAGACCAATGCTAGATTGTAAGCCTGCTTCTGCTCAAGTTTCTCCATTTGGTGGAAAAATGCCAAAGTTTAAACAGTGAATGGTTTATTTAAATATTAAGCAATGAAGGGTTTTTTGTTTGTTTGTTTTTCTTCAGTAAGAATATGGTTTTATCTAAGTGCCAACATCCGTGGCCAAACTAAACAGTTCAGAGCCATGAAAACTTAGTGCCAGACCATGTGTCTGTTGGTTTGTGAAACTGGGTAGAGTCATTTCAGAGGTGGCGCTGAGGGATGGATGTTTATGGGGAGGAAGCTTAAATGATGAGGTAGGAGGAACAAGTTGGCCAAGTGTTTGGAGGTGTGTAAGTGAAGAGTAGAGAACTGTCACTCTATGCCTGTTATTAAACGACTGTGGTTGGTACCTGCACACTCTCAGCTCTGGGGACCCACAGGGCTGGTTAGTCTTCTCCGAGACTTTGGTTGCTGTGCATTCACTGCAGCCAGCATGGTGAACAGTTAGCAGCTGACCTGCTCAGGAAGTTAGAGTGAGCATTCTGAGCAAGGGGAGAGGGACATAATTCTGTGCCCAGGCAGCAGCTCTCTTGGTGACAGAGCAAGAGGAAGATCTGAGACACCATCTCCTCTGCTCCAGGGAGCCACCTCATAATAGTGTCTACTGTGAATGACTTTGCAGCCAATGGAAAATTGAGACAGGATCAAGGATTGCCAGTTACTTAAAATAATCCACAGGCCCCATCTTATTTAGACTGGGACCCCAGGGAATCACCTAATGTGACCTGCTGAGGTCAGGGAGTGGAATTTTCACAAGTGCTACAGGGTGACATGATACTGACACGACCTGCTGAAATCCCACTCCTCTTACTCAGCGTGGCTCTCCGATCAGCACGGCCAAACAAATACACAGGTCCTCTGTCCTATAGAAAGAGTCATTGCAGAATCCCCAATAGGCAGAGAGGACCCTGGGATCGCTGAACAACCTCAGAGAGTGGACTAATGTGCACCCAGAGAGACTTCCTACTTTGAAAACCTTGTGGGACTCTCATTGTTGGGACACAGTCCAGATCTTGACTCTGGTCTCTCATGAACTTTCTCCTTGCTCCCCAAATTCTTGAAACACTGGGCTCTTCCATTTCACTGACTGTGCCAGGTTTCTTTCTGCTTCAAGACCTGTGGGCAGGCTGTTCCCACAGAGAATCCCCTGGCCTCGGCAGACTCTTTCCATGAGATCTTGAATTCATCCTTCAATCCTATAAGCAGGCACTTCCTTAAGGAAATCTTTGATCCCTGCCCACCCCAGTACTGCACCAATCACACTGGTGAGATCTCCCTCTCACGTACACTCAGAACGTGCTGTTTTGCTTATAAGACTTATGAGTACTGAAATTAAATCAATGAAATTGACAAGTTTTCTTCTTCCCAATAATTCCACTTCTTGTCTGGTGTCCCCATCAGATATAAGCAGTGAGGGAGAAGCCCTGTCTGCCACATGCATTCCTTTAGTGATCTCTAGTTGATCTGAGAGGGCTCTAGAAACACACCTGTCACTCGACCAGCATCCGCATTTTAGGCAAAGCAGCAACATCCAAAAGGCTCAAGCTAGCAACTCAAGGGCCATTTTTGATTTCTCCCTCTCCTTTACTCCATGTAACTAATAATCACCAAATCTTACCTATTGGATATATTTAATATCTCTCAAGTCTCACCCTCTTCCCACTTCTATCCTGTTATTTTAAGCCACAGTTATTTACACAACTGCTGTCACTTACTAAACATGTTCCATCTCTTAAATGGCTCTCCTTTGATCCCTGAATCCACAATGAATTCAAGAACTAGCCTTGGAAAGTTCAAATATGATCGTGTCACTCTGATATATAAAACACCACTATCTTTGGATGAAACTAAACAACTTTCTCCTTCTTGTAGTGCCCCTGAGTCCTGGCCCTTGTACCTCTCTCCAAATTCATCACCTGCCACCACTCCTCAGGTCTGTGCTCCAGACACACTGACAGTGTTTGGATTCCTTAAACTTACCACTTGTTCTCCCCCATCTCTTGAAGAGCTTGACTTCAAGTCTCACTTAAATATTACTCCCTCAGGGAGCCTTCTCCAAATCCCCAACTGGGCATACTGCTCCCTTTTCATGGCATGGCAAGAGCCCGCCCTTGCACACCTGCACCTTTATTACTCTCTGAATTCCTTTAAGAGTTGTCGCCATGTTGATAGTTGAAGCCCCGATGACAGTTTTGGGGACTACACTGGCTCCCAATAAATACTAGTGAAATCACTAAGTAAATAAATCAGTAAAATGATGGGGGAAATCTGGAATGACCTGAGAGTGTGAGTTCATCTGTACAGAAAATTGTTGTGGCTAACACAGGTATAGAGAGGGGAATCCTCATTTCTAAGCCAAGGACCCTTGAAAAACACTGGAAACCCTTCAACTAGGTGGTCCCATTGGGGACCAATCATACCTCCTTCCTACACAAACCAAAGCTCTGACTTGTGTTCTGTAAGCAAGAGAGTCCTGCACCTTGTTACTCATTCATCCAATGTCTGAAAGACTAAAGGCCTTGCTCAGGATTCCCGTCTTCCTTCTTTTCCAAATGTGTTGGATTGTGACCTCTGAGAACAATTGTCTTCAAAAACGGGTCTCCAATAGCATAGGCAGAAAAAAAAACAAATGCAGCTGGAGATTCCAAATGGCATTCTGAAAGATTTGCCTCCCAAGCCTTGGGCTTCATGCCCTCGATCATTACCCAAATTTTCTTATTTAAAGATTGTTGGTTCATGAGCACCAGGATTGGGTTAAACCCAATCCCAAAGATTCATTTACTTTGGGTAAGGGGATTGATATCCCCTGGGTGCTCAGTGCATTCCTGATGATGACAGAAATGTAATAATATAATGAGATATGTGTGCTATAATAAATTATTTATGACTAATGGTCAAACTGGGGCTAAGGCTTACAACTCAGAGCAATGAGCAAATTCCTTAATCAAGGTTTTATTTCCATTTGCAATATAGAAAAGAAAAATTCTACCTGATCTAAGGTTCCTTTTATTTATTACCAATAACATCCTGTAATGGGAAGGGTCTGGTCTGGACTCAGAAATAACAGACTTCAACCCAAGTTCAGCTCCCTACTGGCTTTGGGGCACCTCTTTAACCTCTGTGTTTCCTGTCTTTTCATGTGTGAGGTAGTGAGGTGATGACAGTGACTTATCCCCTTCTTTCTTTGTCCCTTCAAGCTTCCCCATGCCACACCACTATTCAATGCACTCATACTCTATTGAACAGCCATTTTTAAATATAAAATGTTGTCTCCCCAACTTCAGAGAAAGGGTCACTTGGCTCCAAGTGGGAATTCTTTGTCCGGCATCTCTGGCCAGTGAGTCTGTGGGCGGCGGGAGGGCTCTGGCCCCCGTGCTCATACTCACAGGCCGGAGTTGGGGTCCTGCTGCAGGTAAGGCAGGGCTCTGGCATTGGCGATAATCTCCTGAGGCAGGGACGAGGGCTCCATACGCTGGAACATGGGTGCATTTTTCTGTGTTAAAGTGGAGAGGAAGAAAAAGTAACCCAGTTGTCTAGGCAGGGGGAATGCAACTGACTTGGGTCAAACAGGAATGTGGCCCATAGCTTGTATGACTATTTAACCTCTGACCTACTAAGCTTCTCATCCCATAGTTTCTAATCCCCTGCATACTTTACCTCTGACTGAGGCCTCACTCCCAAGCCCTGGGTTTTACCCCACTGGCTAATTACTGAACTTGTGATAGTTAGAGATTATAGGTCCCAGGAGGACTAGGAAAGGCAGGCACAGGCCTGTCCCTATGGAGTCCTGGTGCCTCCTCACAATCTTCCCACCCACCCTGCTGTCCTTGACCCTCACCTGCTCCTCTAGCTGCTGCCTCTGCTTCTTGACCTTACTCTGTTTATAGTAGTCCATGATCATCATCGCTGCATAGATTTTTCCCACAGTCAGGTCAGAGGCTGAAAATACCATGTGGCATGGAGAGAGAAGACAGGTGGGAGAGAGTGAGGACATGTCCTAAGCTCCATTCCCCACACGGAAGCAGCTGGCCACCCATTCCCCCCAACATTTACTGAGGACACATGGTAACGAGGTCCCTATCTCTCCCCACAGGGAGTTCCCATGGCCGCCCAACCAGGTGATGAAAAGCTGGTCTAGTTTTCCTGCTCAAGTAACAGCATCCTTTTTCCAGCTGTATGAGGGTTCACGGAATAGTATCATGTAGAGGGAGAGGGCTCCGGGCCCAAGAAAATTCACCTGCAACCAGTGACCTTGAGCAAATGCATTCAACTAATAATGTCAACGGGACTTCAGAATTGAGGGCTCTCAACTTCTAAGGGATAAAAGAATAACTTCCCCATATGCCCTCGACATCTCTATTTCCCCCTAGAGAGGTGACCTTGGCATGCTGCCCCCACAGGGACAAGCATACACAGGAGGAGACCCCACACCTTTGGGCATGGGCACAAGCAGGTCTAGCATCTTCTGGGACAGGTGAGGCCAGATAGCCAGGGTCTCTTTCTGTAGCTCCGAGTCTAGCTGCTGCCTATCTGCACCACCTAGAAGATCGATTATTGGAAGAGAAACAGACACAGAAAAACCAAGAAATGAGTAAGCAGGTGGGGGCAAGGCGAAACCGGTGTGGTCGCCCCCAGAGGATCTAGGTGCTCAGTGACAGTGGGTCCTGCCAGACCAGCTCTCTCTAAGGAAGTAGATCAGGTCTGGCTCCCAATTCCAGTGACTCAGGAGTATCCTGCTTCAGATGCCTGAGGTCACTGATGGGAAAGTCTCCTGGTGTTCAATCTACCGGGGGAAATGAGCAGCCCCAGCAAGCCTCCCCCATTAAACGTCCGGCGCCTCCAGTGCCTCATTCGGAGCGACCTGATTTTATACAAAGATTTGGATCAGGCAGGAGCAGGAAGGCTTCTATTCAGAAGTGGTGAAGCTTTGCTCTTGGACATCACCGAAGCAAAAATCAAGAGGAACGAAGCAAGGCCATTAACACCTGCCACAGAGTCTTCCACGATGTTAATGAGCTCGCAGTGGAAGGCCATGAAAAGCTCATGTTCAATAAACAGATATTTCTACAGCGCCTACTATGTGTCAGACACTGAAGGAGCACTGTTCGAGTTGAAAGAGGATGAGTAATGAGCAAACCATTCATGCTCTGGTGTCTCACACCTTCAGTCTGTGACTGGTGTCACGGATGTGGGTTCATGACCGAGGGACCAACCAACACGAACAACTAAATAAAATATATTTCTTCTTCCTCTCTCTCTCCTGTCTGCTTCCTTCCTCTTTTAAAAACAAACAAAAAACCATTCATTCTGATGGAAAGAAATAGCAAGTAGTCCAGTTATTGCCTCACAGAACCCTGGGCCACCGCACTGTGCCTGAGCCGTCTCACCTTGCCTGGGTGGCTCTAGAACCCTCCTGCCCTCTGTGCTCACCCTTGGCGATTTTGATGTCTAGAGCAGTCCGGATGAGTGCCATGAGTGTGGAAGTGAAGTGGACGGTCATGTCCTCGGCAACTGGCATGTTCATCAGAACCAACCTCTGTGTGAGAGAGAGAAGAGGCCGCAGGAGAAAAAATACAAGACATCTCGGTGAGAAGAGACAAAAGGTGCAAAGGTAAAATGCTGAGACAAAAAAGAAGGGCCAGGATTTCCCACGCCCGCCCAGGCCTTGCTGCCTGCTTCTCAGCCATTTGCTGCTGCTGTGGTGTTTGGCTTTGGCTTTTGCTAGGGAACGATGCCCAATTTCAAGGGAACAGGGACTAATCATTCTGCAGGACCCTCCATGGGCCTCAGAATACCTTTAGTAGGGATAGGAAGTAGTAGCACAAAGAAGGGGCCCGGGAAATGAGTCAGCTCTGGGAGATGGCCCCCTTCCCTGTTTCAAGGTGCCTCTTCATTTTCACTTGTCCCATAAACACGCCCAAACATGTGGGAAGGCGACGTGGGGAGAAATTGGACTTGGCTTCTCTGACTTGAAAGATGCATCCTGATGCCCCCTTTTTGAGTCTTTAAAGATGAAATTTGCCAGCACATGGTTGAACATGCATGAGTCCAACTTATCCAAAGGATGAGGTGGAGCAGGATGGGAAAGGAGAGACTGCAGACAGGGCACCGGGAGGAGGCTGGGAGGGCAGAGCAGAGCAGAGCATGAGAGGTGAGCAGGGCAGGGGCAGAGTGGGCAGCCATGTTTCCCTCATCCATAGGAAGAGATCCAACTGAAATGGCCAAATCCACTTTCCAGAGATTTGGGGAATCTTTACCTTTTCCTCCACTCCCACACCCCCTCTCCCATCAACCTTCCTCTCCGAAATCCAAAGAACTCAGGGTCAAATTCCACCCCCGGGACATCTGGATGTGGCCATCATGAGCACATAGGATGCCAGCCTGAGCTGCATACAAGGGGCTGTGGGTCAGGGTGGTGAGGGCCCAAATGGCCAGTGTTCTGGAGCAATGCTCTCTGGAGCTACAGAACTTGGAGAGCAGGAGCAGAAGGTCCTCTGGCAGAACCACCAGCCTAGCAGAGAGGGACACGTGCCTTCCCCCAAGTCTCTGATCACCAACATGCGGTCACAGACATGTCATCTTGGCAGGGAAAGCTAGTGTGTATATCCAAGTTCTATCTCTCCTACTTCTTTAAGTTTCTGAAGGAGTGGCAAGATGGCTGTGGTGTTTTCCTAGGGGGATGAAAGAGCTGCAGGGCTCTGGGTCAGTTCCACACCAAAACGGAATGAGCAGGAATGTTTACTAATGTATGAAGATAAAATCCAGCCACGAGTTTTGGAGTGTCCTCGTGGTAGGTGACCCCAAGGTGCAAGCCATGAGGACCCACCAGGGACAAGCCTCTAAACTCAGCCTCAACAGTAAGGAGAATCTAGTGCAGAATTTAACCTGTATGCATCCTCATCCTTCCCCTTGTATTTGTGGGAGATCCGACAGTGGGATAACGGAGTAAGAAGCTGCCCTCCCATCACGTGTGACAGGATAGGGTCATGGTCCTCCTTTTTCTGTTGCATAGAAGAAACCGCACCCTCATCCTTCCTATGGTATGGAGGAAGAAATTTGCTAAGAGTTTCCCTCTGTCCTAAACATTTCTTTTGGAGCCACTTCTACAGGAATGTCTGCATTCCTCAGCTTATCTGGTTGAAGATATTTCTTTTTATGTAAGCTCTGAGAGCTGCTTGGCAGAAGGCTTCCTTTTTGCCCATATATGCTACCTGCGAACGCCTCTAAAAGGAAATGCTGCTTAGCACATTCTTTCTAGTAACCCACTCACAAGAAGTCACACACTTGCAGGAACACAGAATAACACGGAAAAACCCACGCTGTGTAGTACAGCAAACACTCCCTGATCTCTACATGGCCTCCTCCTTTTGAGAACGTTCCGGATGCTCCCATCGTCATCTCTTTATTCCATGGCTCCCTCCTCCGCCTCCCCAGCCCGGCTTCCTCCCAAGGTGCTGCCCCCCTCAGCTGGACCCATTTTTTCCTGTTGGTCTCTAGCCCAGAACGAAGGAAGGGGTAGTCTACCTTATATGCCACTTTGGAGGGACATCTCTTGCCGAGGCCTAGCGGCGGTGACATGAGAGTCAGCATTTCATACATCTCAGTGTAATGGATGCGGCCACTGCTCATGGAGGGGGGACAAGTGGGGTGAGGGGATGGCAGGGGTGGGGCCAGGAAGTGGGGAGGAGGATGCAGACAGTTGGGGAGGAGAACAGGCATTCCCAGAGAGCCAAAACAAAACGAACAAACAAAATAATACAGAAAACAGGAATAAAAAATTGGACAAACAGGAAAAGAATAGGAAACCTGTTAATCAAAGCAAATCATACATGTGACTCCATCCAGGTGCGAATTTATATCACACCCCACACAGACCCGGGAACACCGGTGGCAACTTGTCCCTCTGCTGTGCACCCAGGCACAGGGACTTGTCTTCACCTGGCTCGGTATGCCCTGCTGCCCCATTCAGGCCCTCATCCCCCCAACAGCACAGGCTTGTCTGCAATTCCCAGGGCTGTGTGAGAGCGGTATAAACGGGATAGACGGAGCTCCAGCTGTGGGCTTGAATATCCAGCCCCGATAGGGACACGGGCAGCCCGGCCAGGAGGTCAGGCCCTGTCCTCTGCCCCACAGGCGGAGCACCATGCATCCCTCTGTGGTGTGTGCAGCAGGAGGCGTCTGGTGCTGGCGGTGGTGCTGGGGCTGCTGGGGCATCAGCCCATTGTTTCCGCCTGGCTCTGTGGAGAGAGTGCCCAGTGTCCTGCGTGCCCCAGGGCACTGGCATGCTGGGGACAGAAGGAACAAACCAGGAGGAGCAGCGCACCGGCATGCCATGCTGCCTTCTGGGCTCGCCCACATGCGGCTGTGGCTTCACTGGGTGGAGTTTAAAGAGTCTCAGCAGAGGCAGCTGCTGGGTCTCCGAGTACAGGAATTTGTCACCATCCCAAGCCTGCACCATCCTAGGGCCCAGGCTGGCCTCTTCCTGTGCCTACGCCCTCTTCCGGCTGTCGGGCTGTGCTTTGCCCCTGGGACCTGCACATCCTCCTGGGGCACCAGGACAGGGTGCCCAACCTAGCCCGACAGTGGCGTGGCAGAACCACTGGGACCTAGAATTCCAAGGGTCTGGCAGAGGTGGAGAAGGAGGTCCTATGCACCACTGAGCAATGTCCTTGTCTGACACACAAGGAGACACTTATGGCAGCCCTCTCTGTCACTCTGCAGTATTTGGCAGGTCCCTAAGGTAGGAAACCTACCCACCATCTTCCTGAGACCTTCCAGAACCTCTGGGCTCTGAAATTCCTGCAGGCACACCAAACCTATCCTCCTGGGTACACCTTCATCTCTTCCTCTAATGCTGTTTCTCACCTCCCTTCTCCCCTGGGGCTTTCATAGTCACTCCTGCCAGGCTCTCTGAGGAGCTGGGGCTGGCAGAGGCAGGATGGCTGAGAGCACACTCTGCTACATTCTTTTTGGGATGACGATGCTATTTTACTAGAAGGTGGCTTCTGCTTCCAGATAATGGAAACCAGAACTCCTTGCTGGATTAAGATGATTTCTGCCTTCTTGGAGGGAAAGATACATCTGTTTAAATCTATAGACTGAGGTGGAGTTTGTGTGTATGCACGTGTGCACATGTGAGTACACGCAAATGTCCGTGCGCAGTCATGTCAAGCTGGCCTTCATTATTATTTCATAATCCTATTTTTTGGCCTCCCCCCAGCCCTCAAATGTGCCCTTCTTCCTGACGTCACAGCTGCTGGTTCTGGGAGGGGTTGGACCTCTTTAAACTCAAAGGAAAGCGACATGAAGGGTCCCTCATGTGGCATAGTGGAGTGGAGCGGAACAGAGAGGAGGGGTTCGAAGGTGCACCCCACGCTGGGCAGGGCTGGGGACCCCGAGGCAAACCTTGCAGGCCACCCTGTAGGGGCAGTTCTCTCCCAGGCCCAGCGGCGGCGAGATCACCCGCACTAATTTGTACATATCCTTATACAGGATCCTGCCGCTGTAAAGGAAGCACAGGGGATTAATAGGACAGCAGAGATGGGTGGGAGAAACGACACTTAGCCAGGAAGGGGATGGCTGGACTGGGGAGGACGGCTCCCTTCCCTTGGCCTGACCTGGCCAGACAAGGACAGACAACAGCGGCAGGCTCCAGAGATGGTCCCCCAGCCCGAAAGCATTGCCCTCCGTGTCCCAAGGACACCAGAGACCATCCAATGCCCAGAGGGACTACCTGGGGCCCAGGGGTACTCCAAGATACCTATCCAGTCAGATTTCTGAGAACAAAGCTGCCAAGATTCACAACACCCCTACCCGCCGGAGCAGGTGGCGGCTTTGGGAGGTGGACAGCCTGTGCCTTCCAGACACGATGCCACTTAAGACTGCTTGCAGGGCTGTGAGAAGTCAGCATCCTTCTCAGACAAGCCTCTCATTAGACTAGTTAGCAAGAAGCACAGTGGATTCTAGGGAATTTGCAAAGGGCTTGGCTTCCCTCTCCAGTAGGTTTCCGAGTTCAGCCCACACGGAGGCGGACTCAGAGCAGCCTGGGCGAGAGCCCAGTATGCCGCCCCCGGACAGCAGCTCCATTCAGGCTGCACAGCAGGCAGGCAGCATGCTGGATCCAGTCGGAATTCCAGGGACAGTGTGACCAGCCTACCGTCCCCTCACACAAGCCTGCCAGTGGACTGGCTTCCTGAGCAGGCCACATCCATAGTGCGTCCATTTCACAGCTGCCACAGCGGCACCATTAGGGGGCCCAAGAAAGCTGGTCTGCACACCTCCTGGCTTAGACCGGGGTATCCGCTGGGTTATCCATCCCTGTCTCCACCTCGGTGCATCCTGGTCTCAGGTCACTCCTCTCAGCCTTTTCTTAATTTCCGTGTGGATACCTCTCCTTCTTCCAGCTCAGGGTACTTCCAAGTCTTGACACTTGAGGAGGTTAATTTAGCCCTTTGTTCTTTCATTTCATTTCTTATGGAGATTGGGACAAGGAGAGTCTTATGTGCACAGGCTGATATTCTCTGTCACCTGTATCAGCCTTCTTTGTGACATTTGCTCATTTTGACCTGGTGAGCTTTTCCCCATCATCCCGTAGAGAAGGCCTCTGAGGTGCTAACCAGACTGAGCTACATTTGACCTTTAAAGCAGACAGAGGGGCCTCTCCTTGGCCATCCTGCTTTTTCACAGTTCACGTGTCTGAATCTCATGCTTAGTCCTCAGGGAACCCTATCCCCTCAGCGTGGGGACGAGCTCAGAGGAGCACGTGGGCACATGTGCATTTGGGATCTAAGAGAATGTGAACCCACAGGAAACTGGGGTTTCTGTGGGCCGAGGACACTTGAGTGGGGCCCAGTGAGCAGTGAGGTTCTTGGCAAGGGGTTGGTTTCTCTTCCCTTGGGTTAGTGAAAAGGTCCTTCCATGGACTACCAACCCCACAGCCAGCTTCACAGACACTGCTTTTCCATTCTTTCCAGTGACATCCCTTATGGTCCTTGTCAGTTATAACAACAGCTGTACACAGGACCAATGCAGCCCTCCCCAACAGCCTTCAAGGCAGGGAGGTTTCATGATCCCTGTTTTACAGATAAAGGCAAAGTAATTTGGCCTGGGCCATGGCGCTGAGAGGGTGCAAATCTGCTATGCTCGCTTCTAGAAAATGGCCCACTGCTTTTGAAGTGGGTTATGTATAGAAAGTAAGCCCAGAAAGTCAAAATCATTGCTCTCAGTTAAGGAGTTAGGGAACCATGTGCCCAAAATCCTTAATAATTACCAGAGGAAGGAGAAATCTGATTCACTCTTCCAACCCCTAAGGCAGTGACCCAAGTTCAAGACCCTCTTAGGAGGATGGTGTGGGAAAGTCTGAGATTGTAAAGGGGCTCCGAGTGGAAGGAATGTGGTCCCTTCCTGTGATGGGTGACATTTTTCTTATTTTCAGAGGGAGGCCAGATGGATAGACTGGTGAGAGAAAATCTGAGAGCTACAATGACATGGGGCAGACAGTTTCCCATGGAGTGAGCATTCATTATAACGCCCAACCCTCAAGGTCAAAATGCAGTCTTTGTGCTCTCATGCAGAGACCAGCAACTCGGCTCCCTGTCTCGGTCACAACCCTAAACTGCCCCTAATGGAAAGACCACCACAGATGATGCATAAGTCCCCCGAACTCTTGCCATCTAACTCAGTTACATGCAAGAAAAACATTTTCAAGTGTTTAAGGGGTCAGTGGGTAGAACAGCTTGCTTAGTTTTTATCTAATTTAGAGTTCTCTCAAACTGTACCTTTTGAGAAGAATGAGAGGGAGAGAGCATAAACATCACTGGCCATCGTGGCAGATGTCCAGCTAAACCCGTCACCCCTGTGGTGAGTCATATGAGTCCCCTGACCATTGGCAGGAAAAGCAGCAGAAAAATTAAGGGAGAATTCTCTGGGGATTGAACTCACTCTCAGTGAGGGCAGTGGGGTGAGACTGGAAAGAAAGAAAAGAGAGGAAAGGAAGATAAAAAGGCTACATCTTTGATGACTGGTTTGAAGTCAGAGCCCTAGCCGAGGACTTAGTCTGTCCCGTGGGCCAAACCAAAAAGACACTCTCTCCTTCTATGACAGGCAAGCATTTGGGTGGCTCCAATTCCATCCTTCAGAACTCCAGAGGCCCCCGATATGGGTCCCACCAGGGTGACCGAGGAGCCTACGTACCAGGCTGCTCTGTCATACTCTGCCCAGACGCGGACGAACTCATCCAAGTGGTGGGGCCCCAGGATGGACGAGTCACGAGTCAAATACTCAAAGTTGTCCATGATGACAGCCACAAACAAGTTGAGCATCTGGAAGGCAAGGAGGAGAAGAGGTTTTAGAGGAAACTCCCAAGGATAAAAGGCAATCCCAGAACTCGAAAGTCGGTAGGGCTGACGTTCCTAACTATAGCACTGTGGGCCCTGCTTGCAATACAACACATTTTCATTATTTGCACCACACACTGCATTGTGTGGGCATGATTATTTCACTTTTTGAGGCCACTTTCTTCTTTGCAAAGTACTCCGAAGTCACTCTGATTTTTCAGTTTATCTCATTATTACTGTGGCAGCAGCGACAACATTCTCAAGGCTAGAGAACTCAAGACCTGATGCCTTCCCTCCTTCCAGCCTCCCTCCGCCTTGCTTCAAAAAGGAACCAATGAGAGAGCCAGCCAGATGTTTTAGAGCCGATGACGGTGGCTCACAATGTGACAACGTAATGCCGTCTATGATTTTTAAGTGGCTTCCAAAACCCTGTTTATGCTGGTTGGTCAACATTTATTATGCACTTACTGTGTACCAAACAGGGATGCTGGGGTTGGGAGATAAAGTCTGTGTCCAGAGATCTATCCCCAGGCCCAACAAAATGCTTATAAAGCACTGCCAGGCATCTAAGATGCCGCCACTTGACAATTCCTGAAGACGTGTTCCATATTTAATAGACTGACTTATAAGAAAATATATGTATAGTTATTTTACAAAACAGCAGCAAGTACAGGTTTCCATGGGGGAGAGAGGATCTGAAGGCGATTTCTCCCGGATGAAGGACAAATGTCTAGGAGGGGACTGCATTTAACCAGTCCTGAACGACTGTTTCCAGACAGACATGGGCGCTGATGAGAATGTCTGGGCAGAGGAGCTGGCATGAAACAGCATAGATACTGTGAGTTAACAGAGTGTTGACCAGAAAGATCATCTACAAGTGGACCTGTGCAGTTCAAACCCATGTTGTTCCAGCGTCAACTGCATTATTATTGCGTCACAGTTGAAGAGTCTTTTCTTTTTTCTGTTGTTTCTTCTCTCAGCCCTGGGTCAAGAGCCTGGGGCCTGGAGCTCTCCAGGGGTGTACGCCTTAGCCTCCCGTGCCGCAGGTGCACCCGTAGAGTGTTTCACAGTGTGGTTTATGGTGTGGTGTGCACATTCATACCTATTATTTGTTGTAATGCTTGCTTGACCTTGAGGCAGATTTAATGACCATCTGCCTTTCAAGGACACAATTGCTTCCCATACACATTTGCATTCTGAGCTCCAAGCGCATGGCCAGCCTGGTGTAGCACAGGGCCTCTTAGACCTTTCTAGAGCAGCTGATTTGCGTCAAGAAGCTGTGTGACTTGCCCAAGGTCACCAAGTCAATCTCATGTAGGGCTGGGATATTCATCACATACTGGAGATATAAAAATAACATATAAGGTGAACTTTACAGCTCACTCCATCTCCAAATTCTAAAAGTACATTTCAAGTTTCTACTTATGTTTTCAGTTATGTCTATAGTTTCTTTTAATCATCTAATATTAAGCACTTAAACAAACTATATGCACCATGACATCCTATCAATGGCACTGATATCCTTCATTCTTGCACTGCAAGTGACCGGCGAGGGAAAACACAACACTGCCTGCTGACACTTTACCCCAGAGCCTAACTCGGTGCAAACTCAATAAAAATGTGCTGAATATGCATTTAACCAACTCCAATTCATAACACCATTCTTAACTTCCTTCCAGTTGTTTTATTTGTATTTTGGTCCCTGTAAATAGGATGCTTTTTCATGTTGTTTTTTAAATTGGAAAACCTCTTATGTCCATGAGAGGGAAGTGAAATCAAACACGTGTATCAGCTCACCGTGAAATAACACTCTCATTACCAGACCATTTTCCCTTCCACAAAAGAGCCTGAGCCAACACTGGAGCAGCAGCGAAGCTGAGACCACCATGTAAGCTCCAGCTGGTTCACTCCTGCTCCACGAACCCACCTGCCACACTTATGGTGTCTCTGCAAGCCGCTTCCCCACATCTGAGAGCTGGACATGTGGCAAGTCCCTGAGAACACTTTCAAGAGAAAGAAATGCATGGACAGGAGACAATTCACTCTCTGGTGCACAGCCACGAAATCAAGCACTTTTCTGTGGCACTGCTTTACTGTGAGGCTTTTGTAGCTGCGGCATGAACAGAGCAGCTCAGCGGAGGGCCGACACGATCACCAAGCTGACACTGCAGCACCTGGCCCGCTATTCTGTCTCAACACCTCTGACTGCGTAGGCTAGCAACTCCTGGATGCTTGCTCGTGTGTTCTCCCAGGGAAAGAGGACACCAAGGGCTTCTCGTGATTTTTATACGTGGGCGTGCTCTGGAGAGATGACTCAATATTTACTAATGCCCAAAGCAATCACAGGCCCTCAAGCTGGCCAATTGTCATCAAACACACTGACATCTCAAGTCAAGAGAGAACCACATCAATGCTATTGTGCACCACCACCATCTCCCCTTATGAATGTCATCACTTTATGCTTCAAGGTACCTCTTCTCCAACAGCTCAGAGGCCTCTGAACGAGAGAAAAGATGTTCACTAAAGTCAACCCCCTTCATCATCCCTTTTCCCAACAGTCCTTCCCTGCAAGCCTGTACTACAAGCCTCTCCCAACCATGGGAGACGCCCCGTGTAGCCTTGCCTGCAGTGTCTGGGAGTGGAGCAGGGGAGGGCGCGGATGCAGCGCAGTGTAGGACGTGTCCCTTCTCCATTTACCAGCGGGTGGGGCTGGTGGCCACAGCCGGCCAGGCATAGGATTGCTCACCAGGAAGGAGCAGAAGAAGATGAAGGAGACGAAGTACACGTAGGCCAGGTCGGTGCCACAGCGCTCGTTCTCGTTCTGCCCCGATGGCGCAGTGGTGTCAGGCTCGCAGCCCTTCTCTCCAAGGCACGACAGCATGATCTCCTGCCAGGCTTCCCCAGTGGCGCTCCTGAGCCCCAAAGACATGCAGGTTGGCATTGGCGACAGCAGGGCTGGGAGGCCCTCTCCCCGGCCCTCCTCCTCGCCCCACCCACCCTGGCCCAACAGCTCCTGGGTGCCCACTTCGCCTGTCTCTCGGACCTGCCTTCCATCCAGAGATGGAAAGACCACTTCTGAGCTCTCCAAACCCAGACCATGAACATGTCTGCCCTTAAGTGAGTTTGCTCTGCAAGAGGCTGTCCCTGCATTCCCCTCTCAGAGCCCTGGGTGGCGCGTTGAAGCTGCCAATTGAAAATCAGCTCCTGAGTGGAGGATATCGAGGAAGGTTTCTAATGCCTTGTCCGTTGAGGCCCTGTTCCCAGCCCCCAGCTCCGCTTCTCTGTGCATCCTGACAGGAGCAGAGCAAGCAGAGAGACACTAGGGGAGGCCGGAGGAACCAGGCCATCTCTCTCCTGGCAAGAGCGCCCCAGCTGCACCAGTCACGCCTCTGGTACCTGAACAGGAGCATGAGGGACCCGAAGAAACTCCTGAAGTTGTTGTGCCGGTTGATGTGACTCTCCTCATCTAACTTTATGTTTCCAAATACCTGGAGGGGACAAGAGAAAGCTCCGGCATCACTGAGCTTCACGATGTCTCCTGTACCTGAGCATTCGATGCCCTGCAAGGACAGCCCAGCCACCCTGCAAGTCAGGCACAGCTCTGATGGGGGCCTTGCCCAGCAGCAGACAAGCCCAGAGAGGCTGGGGGCCACCATGTTCTCAGCCTGACACTAGGAGTAGCCACCATCTCCAAAGAGCATGTGTTAGTGGACCTCAGAAGGCAAAACCTTTTCAAGTCACTCTGGAAGTATGTAGTTCCTAATTAGGTGTTCAATTTCCATGATACCTGTCACCACGGCACTCTGTCAAAGACATTATCCCATAACAAGAGTAGGTAGGAATGTTGGGACTATCTGTATTCACAGAAGATGCGATTATATCTTAGGCAGATGCTGCCCTGGACTTCATAAGTATTTAAGGTCATAGAGGTGCATCTGTGTCTGTGCTAAGAGTCAATCCCAGATGGCACGGTGGCGTCGGGCTGGCAGCCCTTCTCTCCCAGGCTGACAGCATGATCTCCTGCCTGAGAGGCAAATCCTAGCAGGTCACATGGCTATAACCCATGAACGACATCTGTGAGGATGAACACACAGCAACAAAGCACAGTCAGCAGGACGAAGACAGCCTACTTGGAAGAAGAGGAGATTTGGGCAGAACTGGCTACAGAGTGAAGTTTACTCATAACTTTGTTGCTGGGCACTGGGATTAGACTATAGTCACCATACAGATTCATACTAAAAAAGGAGGGAAAAACTAGACCGACATCTGCAGACAGTAACTAATGAATTCCCCACACACGAGCCTGGTGTCAAGGTCAGCACTGTGTCTTGAGATGAGAAGATAAACTTTGTCCCCAGGAGTTCCTCATATGTCTCAGGACCTTGTCTCACAAGTCAATGTTTGTACAACCGAAGGCTTCCAGGTCACTTCTGCAGCACTGGAGACAGCGCGCCTACACTGAACATGCTTCAGTTTCTTGAATAGATGTGAAAAGGAGCACATTTCCCCCCAACAGTTCTGAGGATGTGCAATCGAGGAGCCGTCTCTGCCCCCAGCTATTTTGCTCAAATGACTCCCACTGGCACCTGCTTTGGGAATTTGTTCCCAATGCTGTTTTTCAAAACACAAATACTACTTGTCTCTCAGAGAATGGAGGTGGCAAACAAGACCGCACTGGGGAAGAAGGGAAGGAGGAAGATAAGGTAGAGCCCGACGGCCCCCCGCCAGAGATGAACAGCAGCCTTGAAAAAAGTCCCACCCTACCTAGTTCTGGCCACGCCGGAGGAAACTGCGGTAAAGTCTGTTAATAGCTTCTCTCTTTTCACCTGCTTGGTTCAGAATCCTGATTCATCACATAAACACAGCTCAGTGCTTTCTCTCCCTATGCCGTCACTAGTCCTCGTTATGATTTTCTCAGACACCTTATCCAGTCATGGACTAGTTGAGGACGTGCTGGGATTTTGCACGTCAAAAGAGACAAAAGCTATTTTTTCCAAGTCAAAGGTACACATTTATTGTGAGGATAGTTTTTGAAACACACACACACACCCCTATACCCTTTTGATGTAGGAGCTTTGTGTTATGTGAAAAACTAATATATATGTACTATACATTAATATAGAGATAAAAATAATTAAAATATATAACACATATTATACACACATACATGCATCTATACCCTTTTGATGTAGGCGATTTGTGTTAACTAAAAAGTTAAAATATGTATTATTACATATTACATATATAGAAATAATAGAATGTTATAACAAATTACATATATTAAACACACAGAGAAACACACACTTGCTTTTCATTAGCCAAATCTACATCAAAAGGGTAATGGATGAGAAAGAAGGGGTGCCCATCAGACAACTTAAAAAGTATAGGCTCAAATCCATTCTGACTTGGAAGGCATGTGTGAGGTGCTCTCTCCAACTCCTCTACTGCACTGGGGAGGCTGGCAAGGCCCAAAGAGGTTCAGTGACTTGACTGAGTTTGTGCAGCTGGTCACTGGCAGAGCTGAGGTGGACAGTTTCACCTCCCAACCACCCCTGGGCCCCGGGAGCTTTCCCAAACCCCAAAATTATTCTTTCCTTCCATCTTCGGATTCCTTTGAAAAGTTCTCTTCTTCTAAGAGACCTGTGATAGTTCAGAATGGTCTCTTCTAGATGCATCTGACTAATGTTCATAGCTTTCCCTGATGTCTTCTGCCTTTCATCTTTCAACTGCATGGCCCTCTCTGCCCTGTTGTTTCAACAACTAGCAACAAGCACTACTGCCTGCTCTGTGGGCAGCATGGGCAGGATGGCAAAGGCCAGTTAACATCCTTGGCAGTGCCATCCTTGCGTCTGAAATGGAAATGGCACCCTTGTCTTCTGGAAAGGAGTCTAAGGATAGTAAAACGTTAGATGTTACAATTATTGTAAAGATCAGTTGTACAAGTGAACAGCTCCCACTTCCCTCGAGAGGACCAAGGAATACTTATGTTTGCTTGTTGTGGGTGGAGAAATGTACAGTTAAGAACATGGCTATGGAGTCCGTCGAGCCAAGTTTAGTCCTCCACTCTCCCACATACTAGCAGAGACTTTGGGCAGGTGATATGATACTCCACGAGGCTGAGTGTCAATGGAGACGATGTAACTCAGACATTTTCGTGTCACTCCTGAATACAGCAATCATATATGTGTTGAGTGTGTCTGTGCATATGTTTATATGCAGGGAGGGAAAAGTGAGGGAAGGAGGGAGACAGGTAAAGACAGAAGGAGAGAAAGAGAAAGACACACCCTGGTGGCTTAGCAGTGAAGTCCCTAGCCTCTGGCTGACTCATCCACCTAACATCCCCAGGACCTAGGTTCGCCACCTGGGAACAAGTGGGTTTGAGAGGGAGAACGAGGGTGATTAACCATTAAATGCCTCAACTTCCTCTCTCTTTTTGCCTGCACCTTTCCCTTAAAAGAAAAAGTTAAAAAATAATAAGGAAGGATGAGAAGAAAAGGGTCAGAGCACACATTAGTGCTGTGTCTTGAACATTGAGGAATTCAGATGACGCTCAACAGCGTCATTCTCCACATCATCAGTAGTATTAGTCCCAAGTGAGGACTGGCTATGGTGCTATTCCAGTTTATCTTGCTTGAAGATGGAAAAGGTGTAAGAACTATTTTAAGCATGGCAAAACAACATAACACATTTTCATTTAGCTGCTCAAAAATATGCTATTTGAGCATTAAAATGGACTTGATAGAAATCACAAGCCTGTCTGCAACTTCAGCCAGGATCCTGCTTACAACAAGCTTCAGATGCCACCATTCCATCTCTTCTACATCTTACTGAAAGGACCTCTCCTTCTCAAAGGAGACTCATGCACGCTGATCTGACATTCTGTTACAACTCTCCTGCAGCGAGTTAGAAGGGGAACAAAATGAACATGTGCAGACAAGAGAGGAGCAAAGAGGAGGCACTGAGGAGACACTCTGGGAAGGCCTGGCAGGAGCGGGTGGCATGGAGAAGCCAGCCTGAAGACCAGCACATGACTGCCACCTGCCTAAGGTCTATGCTGGGTTTCAGTCTCCACAGCTCCAAGTCAGAGAGTGCCTTCCCTGAGACAAGCAGAAAGCCTGGGGAGGGTCCTGGATATGCTGCCAGCCCACAGGAGGAGCCTCCCACCACAGGTGACAGTGGCCTTTGGCCTCATATGCTCAGAGGGCCATTGGCTCTGACAGATACACCCAGCATAGGGACCTGCTCTATTGCTCAACTCAGAAGCTAGAGGGCTATGATAACTTCCAAGAGAAGCTTCCAGCAAGCCACATGGTCCTTTGAGAGAAATGAGCCAGAATGTGGCTCTGAGGGCTCCCCAGGAATGGGCAGGCTGCCAGGAGCTCTTGAGGGTCATGGTGGAACGTGTTTAGCTCAGTATATTGATGTCCTTCCTCCAGGACCAGCTGAACTGTCAGGCTTCAGAGCCATCATCACAAGGCCCACCCCCTCTGCAGAGTCAAGATGACCCCTCTGGTTAGGAGCACTGTGCCCCAGAAGCCATGACAAGCTTAGCCGAAGCACCTGTACCAGGTAGCCCTGGATACTGGGTGGGGAACCCCACACCTGGGAAATTCCCGAGGTCACATTTGCAATAAGACCTTGAAAGTGTGTCCCTGGGCAAGGAGGGGTTCAAAGCACCTTCTACCCTGCACGCTCAGGCTGGACCGGGTAGCATCTGGGCAACTGGCCCCCTCACCTGGCCCCTGAGGCAGTCACTCACCTGCATGCCGATGATGGCATAGATGAAGAAGAGCATGGCGATCAGAAGGCAGACATAGGGGAGGGCCTGCAAGGGAAGTAGAAAAATGACCATGAAGCCAGAGGAGAGCAGCTGCCAGGTTCAGAAATCTATGGTCACGGGCAGCCTGGAGGCCAACTTACACAGGAGAAGGGCCCCTCATTCCTGTCTTGGGGTGTGATGCTTTCACACATGCCCACATACTCTGACAGATAAGTAAGCTGTTGACCAGAGAGAGGCTTGTGATTTACCATCAACCAAGAATGTTCATCGAAATGTCCCAGGCTGGACGTGGATTCCAGCCCACTTTGTGTGCAGAATATTAACAACCTGGGCCACTGTGATGCAAATGACATGGCAAGCATCCAGCTTCGGCCCCGAATCCCTGTGTTCCCTTCTCACGCCCTCAATGTGAAGACCAAAGCACGGAATGATGTGGAAGCCAAATGGAACAGCTGGGGTCCTGGGTGCTTGTCCTAGAAGGTGCTCTCATCTAATAAAAATCCCTTTTTCCAGCTTAAGCCTCCTTTCATTGTCATGCAGAATTTGAAAATTCCAAATCAAACAGAATCAAAAATACCTTTTGAGGATTCGCTACCACCAAACACTGCCATGTGGCCATGAAATAGGCTACTATGTGGTGTGCAGGCCTGCTGCTCCTTGGGGTAAATTTCAATGATGGGGCGAAGGGTCAAGTGGAGTAGACACAGGGTCATTGGGGTTTGAGGCCGAGGGGCCCATAGCACTGGGGCACAACAGTTGCTAGTGCGTCTCTTAGGAAACAGTGTCAGCCTGTCATATTAGCATGATCATGGATTCTCCATAAACTGCATACTATGAGAGCAAAGAGAAGAGTGTCAGAAACAGATGGCCAAACAGTTAGCTTACTCCAGTGAGTAGAGAACAGTGAGACAGGTGAGTCTGCCTCCAAGTGACACTGATGGGTAGGTGGTTCCTTTGAGGGACAGTCCTGGGTCACAGTGCAGAAGTTCATTGAGCAGAAGCCTCTGTGGGAGTCATCACACCAAATACTTACTCTGGATATGATAAAAATGTTGAGATTGCTCGTAGGAGCAAGGCTGTCTCACATCTCAAACCCCCGGGTCTTTGATGGATAAGTAAATGAGTAAGGACAGTATTTACAGTAATGACAGAGAAGGTTGACCTCCCTTTCTGAATGATGAGAAACCATAAGTTCACTGGCTTGCCTTCTTTAATTCAGTTTGTCATTAAAATATGTAAATAATTTAAACACAGCAAGCAATTCGATGATTTTGTGATTTTTCATCTTTGAATGAATTCCATCAGATCTATTTTTAAAATGTATTCACTGAAAAACTTTTTTAAATAATGGGCATTTGAACAATACTTAAGAACCCTGAACCTTAAAAATAACATATGATATTTGCTAGAGTCTGAAGATATTTAAATATGCTTGGAAAACTTTTTGCTACAAGGTTCTGCCATTAAAGTCGGTCTCGGGTATCAATTTCTACCTTGTATTTATTATGCATATACCTCTGTATGGCCCCGTGAGGCCCTTCAAAAGACACTCACCGTATTAACCTTGCCTAGACATCCTATTAGCCTGCGGGATGTAGCGGTGACCATCAGCATGCCATGCTGTGATTAAGGAAGCGCACACTGATGAAGACACGAGGAACTGGCATGAATCATCTTGTTATAAAACACAACTCAACGAGTCCTTTGACAAACTATTATGTGAAATAAAGTCGTTGTCAAGCCCCTGACAATGCAGAGGACATGTGACTACAGGTCGTTGTCACTATCAATGGACAGGACTGCTCAAGGGCATTTTGGAGTAGGTTGGGGTGGGGGCACAGCTCATAAAATACAAGCGTCTTACCTCTGCTTACGGAGAAGACAGCTGAGTTACAAAGTGAGGCGTTTTTCTATCTGGTTAGACAGAAGCGGTGCTGTCGCACCACTAAAGCATCAGACAAATGCGTTCTCAGAGGCTAAGGGACTCTATCAGCACAGTTGCCAGCTGGCTGCTCAGATCTGACAAGGCTCACCACCCAGAGAGGAGGAGTGGGACCTCTCACCTTGAAGGACTGCACAAAGGTCCAAAGTAGAATCCGGATGGTATAGCCCTGACGCAGAAGCTTGATGAGGCGGGCGGCTCGGAAGAGCTTCAGGAAGCTCATGTTGAAGCCACTGGTATTCACCAGCTGTGGGCCAGAGGACATGGCATCAGGGGCCTTATGATCACTTCGAAAAGTCAAGCATGAGTGTTTGAGTATTCAGCCCTCATTTAGATTATGAACTTGGACATGGATTCTATCTTTGGTTTTTAACCCCAGGTCCAGCTGATGGGCTGGTAGGGGTCATGTCTAACTCCTCCAGGTAGACAGGCTCGAGAAGTCCCACCCAGAAGACTGACTTACACGCGGTGGACAAACCCAACCCCCTGCTCTACGAGGTGGTCCCAGCTCTGCACTTAGATGCTATACGAGCAGATGGAATATTCCTTCCAGCACGAGCTAACCCTCCAATCTTCAAAGACAAGTCTAACAAGCTTGCCACGTCTTCATCAGGATGGACAACAGTAGGGAAACAAGTTCTAACAAAGTTCAGGACAAAACTACTACGGGTCTGTGTCTCTCCCGACAATTTAGCAGAACAGAGTGCACACTGGTCTCTTATGGGGCCCTCCGGCCTGCTCCCCAGCGGACCATGAGTCGCGGCGAGAAACAATGCCTCCCATGAATTCAGCACTACTCCAGCACCTGCATTTTCTGGCTAAAGTTAGCAGCAAAGGACACATCGATTTGAGGAGTTGCCAATGGACTGCCTGTGCAGGGGGTTGTTTTAATGCTGCCCTGAGGCCCAGCTTGAAGGTCAGGATCTATGCGCCACTTACCTTGCTGTCAGTCAGGATGATCTCCGTGATGCTGCCGATCACGGTGATAAAGTCAAAGATATTCCAGGTGTCGCGGAAATAGTTCTGCCAAGGGAGTTCAGTCACGGAAACCAGGAGAGGAGTGGGAAGAAATGAAAGAAGAAGAAAAGGAGAGATGACATCTTTCATGACATAACTTTGTCACCTGGAATTAAAAATTGTCAATTCATGCACCCATTGGTTCTAACTTGGCCTTCAGTTTCCTTTTCTAATTCGCAATGTGAATTTCTAGTTGACTAATTTGAGAATTTCTCATTTGGGAAGCAGTTTTCTGGCTATTTGAAAAACCTTGAAAAAGCTGTCACTATAGAGTGTCTGAGAACATTAGAGAGTGCCCCCAAAAAGACCATCCTTGTCACCTACACGACAATAGAATTATTTACAATGTTATGCAAAGGTTTTCTACAACTCTAACTTCTAATGATCTACACAGACTATCACATAACTCTGAAAATAAACAGATTTGAGATCAACTATCAATAAAAGTCACAGAGATGACCTAAGTGATTAAAAATGACAAACATGCCCCAAATCTCTTTCCGACTCCACTGAGCCTCTCCAAACCCACTGCTAATTGGCAATGAGTTGGCTAGATTTCATCTTCCCCTTTTCTCTGCTCTGTTACACCTTTTGAGGAGGTATAACTAAGATACAAGGAAGCAGTCGTAAAATAAGTGGGCTGACAGAGATGGAGGGAAAATAAAGGAGTCGTAAAATCCACCAACCAGATAATGCTCTGCTTAATAGAGTGGGCCGTGCGCCCGTCTCCACAGCGCAAGTGAGCACAGACCCTGGGCTAGATTCCTTAAAAGAAATGACACCTAAGTATCCAAAAAGTCATCCTTTTGTACCTCTCAAAAAACACTCAGGACCTGGCAGAAGTCCCCTCCTCATCCTCACAACTGTTATCAGTGAATCCTCTCTCCATGTACCAGACTCTGGGCCCAGCCCTTGGCACACTGGTAATTCATTTATTCCTCCCATGGGCCCTACAGGTAGGTTAGTGATACATGATACATGCATAAGGTCTGGGGAGTGGGGGAGAGATGCCACAGAGACAACTATGAAGAGAGAAGCTACATTTATGATATGTCCTGCTCAGGACATGTTACCTAACTGGACATATCACAATAAGGCATCTAAGACTACAAAGGCTCATAGCCTCACAAACTCACTCTCTGCTAAAGACACCTTCTCCTTCAGGAGTAGAATGAAGCTGTGTCTCTGAGTTTCTCAATGCTCAGAGCTCTTTTATTCCCAACCCAGGGGGAACTTTGAATTCTTGGGTAGGCTCCCATACAACAGAGAGAACGTGAATTTAAGTCTCAGAAGACCAGAAATTCTGGTTCCAGTTGAGGAAGCTTTGTATCGGTATAGCACAGAAGAGTAAGGTGTGGGTTCTAGTAGGTATGGGAACGCAAATGGATTATGAAGTCAGATAGACCAGGACTGAACCCTGGCTCTGCCGTCTTGCAGCCCTGTACAAAGTACTGGATCTTTGAACCCCAGCTCACCCATGAAAGAAGAACACAATACTGCCCATCGGCTAGAACTGTAAGGAGCGAAAATAAGTATGTAATTCTATGTACTTAGTAGTCACCCGGTGTTAATTCTCTTTCTCTTTCTTTTTACTCTCCCCCTTCCTTTTACATTCCCACTCCTCTTCCAATGCAACTGCCTTTATTGTGTAACCTTTAAAAAAGCTATATAATTTTCCTGAACTTCCATTTCCTCATTTAAAATATTAAAGATGAAGATGACGATGATGTCTGCCTGCTTCAGAGCCATTGAGGAGATGTGACAAAGTAGAGTGCATTCGGGTATTCTGAAAAACCAGAGCACTCTATCAGAGAACAGACTCGCTCAGGAGTGGTGCCTTCTGGAGTGTGACAAAACCTCCAAACCTTGACTGAAAGCCTGGGGCTGAGAGTGGGAAGGAGGCAGGCTTTGGGGCAAGCATGCGTTCTCCATAATTAAACACATTCAGCATTCACCATAATTAGACACATAATTGGGGACTTAAGTCACAGACAATGTCAATACCACACATAAGACATCAAGATGCGCACACTTTCTCTGGTGTGGTCCCCACATCTCCCTCCCTTTCCCTCATCCCATCACCCTGTGTGCAGCTAGACTGTATTTATCATCAAGCATCTTTGCTGGGGATAATTCCTTGTGACTCTGTTATTTCCCCAAGTCTCAAACACTCCAAAGGGAGTCAAACCCTCAGTAATAGGGCCACCTGCAATGGGTTCCCTTCAACTCTCCTCCCCAAACCATCAAATGAATGACTATTCAAAGAACCACTAAGAGACCAATAGCAGTCCCACAATCAACACTTATCATTATCAAGACCAGTCCAAAGATCCTATGAAAGCTGCTACTAAACTCTTTTTTCTTTTTCATAGAGCATTATCTTACTCTATTAAGATACTGATGAAGGACATTTTAGTTCCTACCAGGACAATTCTGTTTTTTAACATAAACCGCATGTTCAGTGGCACTACCAAACTCTTATTCAGACAATAAGCAAAGCTTTTCTTTTCCTTTGCAGGGAAAATCACATACACATGTGATTTGAAATGGTAGCTCACAGGCTGAGAAAGTGTGAGACGTTGTCAAGTGGATTTATCTGCAACCCACTGATCGCACTATAAATACTGAAGGGGAGGGGAATTTTGTTTATAGGCCACTGAAGCAAAGGGCTAGGTTTGCTTAACATGCTGGAGAACAGATGCCAGAAGTTGCCAGTTACATTTAATAGTTGAGAAGCAAAAGGACTCATGCAAGAAAAATACAACCCAATCTTTCCCAAACCCAATTCTAGAATATTCTTCTCCTCTACACACACACACACACACACACACACACACACACACACACAGAATAAAGGTCATTAACGTCTGTAAGCTTAAGTAAGAAAGATTTTCATTGGCAGAAATGACTCTTCATGTGACTAACAGGAAGAGGACAATCAAGTCAACCACTATTATCTGCTATGTTGAGGGAAAGAAGAACACTATTCTCCCATTTGAGTTATAAAATTCTTATACTTTTTACTAGCAAGTAAGCAGGCAAGGTTTATTTGTCCAATTCTTGTTTTGCTCCTTATCAATGCATAAACTACAGCTCCAGTAAGATCTGGTGGCTGTCACCCCTTCACCCCATTGTCATGCAGCAGAATCACTGCTGAGGTGTCAGGGGCAGGGGCGTGGCTCCCTCTACCTCTCTCCTGACCCCTCACACACTGCCCCATCTCCACAGCGTGTGACCCATGAATGGAGCAGCCATTAGCACCTCCTTCCAGCAAAGGTCGAGAATGTGCCCAAAAGGAAGGCGAGACAGCCTGGCTGGGACATGAGGCAGGATAGATTTTGTGACGTACCAAGAAACCAAAGGCGATGACCTTCAGGACACACTCCAGGGAGAACACCATGGTGAAGGCGATGTTCAGGTACCGGAGGGCCAGTTCATAGGTGCAGGGAGCGGAGTAGTACTACCAGGGAGAGAAAGAAACACAGTCTGAGCATGAGTGGGCATCCCATGTTACCAGGGCTGGCATCTCTTGTCCCTGTCCTGGTTCCACACTTCAATGGATGGTGTTGGAGAAGAGAAGGATTTCCAGTGCTTGAGAGAACAACCAATTCTGTGTAGCAACGTCAAGCCAAACAAAAAGCAGAATGTACCACTATGAGCACAACAGCCAATCCCTGAGAGAGGAAGGGTGCGGGGCAGAAATATCTAGATTTAATTACTTTACCATTTAGTATCGAATAAGATAAAACCTCTCCTGACACTCCTTTAGAATTCCATGGTCAACTCTGTCCCCTGACATTTGCCACCCCTGTCTGATTGCCATCACCACCTCTCGTCTTGTTACCATACGTTTCACTAAATTTTGTTCCAAAGACCAGAGGGTGGGTGGCTGAATGAGACAAGATCACGAAGAGATTCCAGCATGGGAAAGGAGGTAAAGAGGCCGGTGGGTTTCCCAGGGTATGAAGTGCACACGCAGTGGCTCTGTGAGGGCACAGTCACCTGGGTCAGCCTGTTACCTTCATCATCAGCACGATGGTGTTCAAGGCAATCATGGCCATGATGGTGTACTCAAACGATGGGGACACCACGAAGTGCCAGACGCGGTACTGGAAGGTGTGTCTGTTCTGTGGCATGTAGCGCGTGAGCGGTTTGGCGCTGATGGCAAAGTCGATGCATGCCCTCTGGAGGAAAGTGAAGGTTATCAGCTCAAGTTCAAGTTCCCTAGACCCTGCAATTGGGTGGGCTCTCTGCTGGATGGCGAGACAGAGGGTGGTGTACGAACGGAAGGGTAGGCGTATCAAGCAGAAGTGAAAATGGAAGCAGGGATTATCTAGATGAAACTACAGGCGACAAGTCACCTTACATAAATACATAGAACTGGAGGGGTTTGGTCACATGGGACAAGGACTTAATGGTTATTAAGAACTATCCTTCTATATGGTGTGTTGCTGAGAAATTTAGGCAGGAACCCTTGCCCTCGATCAGAAGTAAATTCTCCATCTGTGTTCCCATTGCACTTTCTGCATTTTTCTTATAGTCCCTGATTAGATGGTGAAGGATGAAACTGGGCTATTGGTGAACTTAATGTATCCTATACCGATGCTGATTTCTGATGACGCATACTTTAAACCTATATATTGCTATGATGCAGTGTTTCTTCAATAAGGTTTTATGAAAGAGGGAAAAAAATAATAAAAAGCTTTCAGTTCATTCCATGATAAAAATACTGAACTCTACACTGTGCCTAAACTGTGCTTGTCGCTAGAAAAACAATAAGAGCTCAGTCATGTTTCCTAAGCCTGTAGTCAATATGTGCCATTGAAGAACATGGCCCAGGAAGCATCCTAATGCTGTAATTCTGGCACACATCTAGTACTCCACTTGCAGACCCTGCACTGCCCAGGGGTAGCGATGGCATCTTAACCAACTGACATGCCTTCCAGTTTTCTGTGCTTCCCTGTCTGGGCCCTAGAGCAGATGCTCGACAGATATTTACTGAATGACTGAATAATTGAAGCCCCGTTTTCTCTCGCTTGCTCTTACTGAGAGAGTTCAGTCTTCCTTCCTCACCCTGCTGGAGTGCCACCCTCAGCACCACTGCTTCACCTCGTTTTTCTCTAGGCTGCACTCCTCCATCATCTTGTCCCCTTGCTCCTGGAAGGTGATGATGATGAGAGCCACAAAGATATTGACGAAGAAGAAGGGGAAGACCACAAAGTAAACCACGTAGAAGATGGACATCTCCATGCGGTTGCTGCGACTGGGGCCTCGGTCTTCCTCTGTCACATCAACAGAATGCTGCAGGACTCTGTGGAGACAAATGAGGGGCTCTGCGGGGTGGACAGCAATCTTGGCAGCTGCTCTGACTCAAGGTTTCTGTCAGAGATGTGCCACCTACTAATTTTCTCCACTGACTTCCTTAACTTGCAGGTCCACTATGAATTTTAGTGGCTCCACAACCAAGCTGGGGGAAACCCAGTGACACCCAATCCACCGCTCTTTTGAGCCTTTGTTCCATGAGGCATTCAATCCCCGAGCACCAGTCACAATGTGTTATAGTGCAGCTTGTCTGCTTTGATACCCAGAGACCCTGGATTTCCATTTGGCTTTGTGTGGCCTCCTAGAGTACGCTGCCACCAGGAAGTGGTGTCACAGTCATTGCCAATTCCTGAAAAATCAGCCTTCAGAAATGGGCAGCATGAGAATCAGTATTCTATTGTTTCTCTTAAGACGTATGATCATCCAAAGGATCTCTAGTTTCTTCCAGCTCATTCTTCACGCTCAATTCTCAGATATGGAGACAACATGGAGAATGAATATGCCTTAAACAGCACCACAGATTCTCTTAAGTGTTGGACAGTGGTTCAAACTCCATTTGTTCTAAAGGAGCCAAATGGTTCCATCGATCGTCTCAATAATTCACTAAAACATACAGAATTTCAAATGTTTCACTGACTGTTACTCCCTCATTTTTGCCTAAAAACTTTCACACTCTTGCTCTTTCTGCCTGTCTCACCCACTGAAAATTACTTACTTTCCCTGGTTTAATAACAAAGGATTAGCCTTGTTCATCTTGAATCAGCTTCTCAAGGCAAACACGTGGTCCTCTCCCTGCTCAGACAAGCACACCCACTCAAGCCCATCACTCACTGAGGCCATCCTTCCCCCGTGGAGACGGTGAAGAGTGTTAGCAGGGCCCAGATAATATTGTCATAGTGGAATTCATGGCGCTTCCATTCCCGGCCTTTGACCTCCATCTTGTTCTTCTCATGATCTACATAGTTGCCTCTGAAATCGGGAAAGAAATGAAATAGAGTCTCTTCATTCTAGGTCATGGGAGAGTAAGGAATCCTATGAACAACCAAATTTAAAAAAATGCCTTAAAAAAGAATGTAGATTAGTCACAATTAGCATATAAACATAAGAAGGAATTTTATCAACAGCAGTATATTATAATGGAATAAAAATAGGATTTGGAGTCCAGTAGACATGGAAGATTAAGCCCTAATCCTTTCACTAGTTGCTATATAACCTTGAGTGACTGACGGAAACTTTCTGAGTCTTAGCTTCTGCATATATAATATGCAAAGAAAACTTGTCTCAAAGGTTATAAAGATTTAAATGACAAACTGATGTAAAGTGACATGTATCATGTCTGAATCAAAAGAAATACTCAATGAAAGTTTAGCTCTTTTCCTCAAAACAAATAGAGGTGAAAGTGGAAGAGGAGATGGAGCCGTGCGGGAAGGGCCTCCACGGTTAGTGAGGGGTCTGTGCTGGTGGCACTCACATGCATTCCTTCTCTGTGTCCTTGGAACTGTCAGTGCAATAAAAGAACTTCCCCTTGAAGAGCTGGACTGCGATGACAGCAAAGATGAACATGAAGAGCTTGTAGACAATGAGTATGTTGAAGACATTCTTCAAGGAGGTCACCACACAGTCAAAGACCGCCTGTGGAGAGAAACCAGCAGCCCTGTGGGTGAGGCCCTGGAACAGCCTGCTCAGGGCAGGGTTGGGGCCCTACCACTGAGAAGATCCCTAAGAGATGACACCTTACTAGGAAGTGACACTCATGGGATTCAGAGTTAACTTCCAAGATGGTCATGACTGCAAGGACCTATGTCCTGGGAAGGGAACCCATGCTCTGAATCTGAGACCCCAAGTCCTTAGAGACCAGATGGTGGCAGGCAATGCAGGGGGTCCTTCATGGGGTCCCAGGAGGCCCAATCCCACTGAGCGTGAAACACCGATATTTACCAGAGAAAGAGGTCTTAGAGATCATTTATCCCATTTTAGCCATTAAATAGCTTGTCCCTGGCCTTACTTCTATTGATGACATTTTTAGATTTGATTTATAACTGTGTTGTTTTTCTTTTTTTTCTTTGTAAATGGATCACAGTGATATTAGCCTTTGTTAATTTAATAATATGAGTTCATCATGTGCTTTGATTATGTTCAACACTTCGCATAAATGTCCTCTAGTGTGAACCTGTTGGCTGGGGACGAAGTTTCAGCAGGTGATGTGGGCAGGGATGGAGAGCTGTCAGAGTCAGGAGGACGGATGGACAGAGCCAGGGACTTGTGCTCCAGTGGACAGTGACACATGTCCCTCGGGAACCCATGCGAGGCTCTATGCCATGCCGTGAAGAGTTCCATGGGAAATCGGCATGTTTCAAGACATTTTTAGGCATTTTCTAGGTTTGTAGTTTTAGCTCACCAAAAGCCTAGCTCCACGGTGCCTCTGATTTGCACAATTCTTCTTCGCAGTGCTGGCTGAACGTGGCTGGTTTAATTAGTTCCACCCTGCGGGGCATGTGAGTGACACATAGCTGTGTGGAGTCACAGCCGCCACCTACACTTCCCTTGGAGTGTGGAGCTGCAGAGGGGAGCCAGGCCTTCCCAATTAAATGAAAGCCAACAAGTTTGGGGCCACCTTTTCCAATCTGTTAACTCATCCAGCACATCGTCTGCAGTCTTGGGCCCCCGAAACAGCTCAGAGGACAGGACCCCAAAGTCGGGGCTACAGCTGAAACAGTGGCCCACACCCCAGGCCTCCTGCCCAGTGTGTGGCCCGTGGAGTAGAAAGGCAAGAATATTTATGGACACAACCCAGTGGGGCATGTGCTGATCCACCACCAGGCAGGACGGTCGTTGTAAAGTGTGACAGTCTGCCCGCTACTCTGAGTGCTGCCAGTGCCAGGGGAGACCTCCTGGACACAGAGGACGCCTCCCCGGAGCTTGACAGTCTCCTCGGAAGCCATAGGATGGGCCAGGCCCTGGGCTCTGGCCAGCTCGGGGCCTTCCACACCCACTTTCCTTCAGCCTTGGTGAGACCAGTGATTTTGTCCCATCTCTGTGGAACCAGAGGGCTGACAGCGAGCCAGTGTTGGAGGTCAGTGTGGGACGTGGAGGGGGTTGATGGGAATGTCAGAGGCTGTGTGAAATCTGTGGAAGTGGGATGCATGTGAGGGGAGAAGCAATATCATAAGGCCCCACCCCAAGCTCTGCCTTCTGTGGCACTTGGGGGTGCAGCTGTCCCTGCTTCTGCATGCTAGAGGGACAGTGGGGGCATCTTACAGGTCCCGCCCAAGCCAGCTCATATGCCCACACCACCAATGTGTGAGTGAGAAAGAGTCAACGAACAAGGGATTAGCTCTGGGTCATGCGCCCCCTACGTCCCAGAGCAGAGCCTGGCACTTGAGAGGCTTCTTTTCAACATGGACAGGGCTCCTCCATGCCAGATGAGGAGTCATGGGGTAGGAGTCCAAGCACAGTCCCAGGTCTGCTATCTGGGATGCACCCAAGGATCTGCCTTGGAGACCTGTCACCTGTCCTGGAGAAGCGCTGACCAACTCCGCAGGTAGGTGGTTCAACCTGCCTCCTGGGCAGCCTGGCCTGGTCCCTGCAGGTGGACGCAGGCCCAGCCCGTGGCTCCCTCTGATGACCGTGTGCTGGGCCAGCAGCAGGGGGACCTCAGGGTGCAGGAATTTGCAAAGAACTCTCCTCCCTTTAGGTTTCAGTTTTCATTAACATGTGTGGGTGCCTGAGGGAGACTGGTCAGCCTGGAAGCCAACATTAACATGATGGAGAAAGCTATCCCGCAGGCAGGAGAACTCAGGGAAGGGCCTCTGGGACTGAGCAGAGAGAGAGCCTTCACCATGGACCTCTCCAAGGGTAGGTCCTGGTGAGAGAATGTTATTTGTATTAGCACATGTCCCCAATTCTGCTTCTGCCAAAAACGACTGGTGCTTTGGGCACATTACTGACCTATCTGTGCTCAACAGTACGAAGATCAAGGTGAGGAGAGTCTGTCTTCTTCTAGAACGACTGAGGAAAGGGCATCTCCAGGCTACCAGACTCCACCCAGGGCAATGACCACCACAGATGGGCTCCGGCTGTGTCCATCTCCCAGAGACAAGAGGCTCCGGGACAGAGCCAAGGGGGTCTTCCTGGATGGCCTGTCATAACCAATATGTAAAGGACCTGGACATGGGAGGCTAAAGCCCCTTACAAGATGTTGGTAACTACAACTTGCAGCCCAGGCTGACAAAAAGGCCCTCAATCCTGTGAGGAACAGAACACCGTAGGAAGGAATTTCCCACAAGCCAATTCTCCAGATGCTCCCGCTGAAGAGTGGCGGGCTGTAGGGCCAGGCTTGCACGCACCTTGAGCTTGGGCAGACGCTTGATGGTCTTCAGCGGCCGCAGCACACGCAGCACTCGAAGCGACTTGATGGTCTTGATGTCCCGCCCCTTGTTGGTTCTGCAGGGGATGGCCCCCAGGACGAAGGACAGGGAAAAATAAAAGTGACAGTCACCCGCTGCATCAACACTGACAGGGCAAGGGGGTGGGGCCAGGGCAAGGGAGGAGTCAGCGACTCCTCCAGTCCACAGTGTGTGCTCAGTCTCAGACGTACATAGTTCCAAACACACATACACGCACACTAATATACACCCACAGAGGGACACACCCACACTCAGGGGAGCACACACGACTACACACAGGGGAGCACATCCACATGCACATGCATGTACTCAGAGACACAGCTTCAGAGATGCATATACACACATGCACCTCCTCACGTGTACGCATGCATTCACAGAGGAGCTCGTGCACATGCATGTACTCAGAGATAACTATGCAGACATGCACACATACATGCCCACATGCACACACATGTACTCACACAGAGGGACACATGCATGCACTCAGAGCTCAGACACATGCATATACACATGCAGCTGGAGATGCACACACATATTCACAAAGATGCACGCACACGTATTCACAGAGGAGCTCATACATGCACACACGTACTCAGAGAAGCTCGCACACATGTACTCACAGAGCTTACATACATGCATATGCGTATTCACATTGAGAAGCACACACATATATTCATAAGATGCATATACACACCCACAGGCACTCACAGAGGAGCTGACACATGCACACACATTCACGGAGATGCACACACACACACATATTCACGCAGAGGTGCACACATACAAACTCACATGCACACACACTCACACAGAACACACCCAGGCATACACATAGGTTAATATACATATCCTCTCCCACAGCCAGAGCACCCCCTGCCCTCACTGCCCTGGCAAAGGACAGGGGACAGGAGCACTGGGGACCTGAGCAGCAGCCTGAGGCCCCAGGTGTTTGTTTCGGCCTCAAGTGCTGGGCTCATTCAGGCTGTTTGTTGAACCAACAGGCACCCACATGGGAGCAAGTCCCATGGAGACCTGCCCTGCCCTTTTGGCTCTAGGTTTGCCCCTACAGCTCCTGAGCTCCAGGAGCAGGTGAGGGAGGTGGAGCGGGCCCCTTGCTGGGGGCTCCTGCCAGGGTACTGGCTCACACCAGCTGAGCCCGCACTGGTACAGGTCTCCTAAGGGCTGCACCCCCTACTGGCCTTTGGGGATGTCTGCTCCTCATAGACACAATACTTTTCGTTTTAGGAAATGGCACGACTAAGTCAGCCTTTACCGGCCCGGGTCACCACTGCCCCAATGGTCTGAAGAAATGGGACCTGGCACACCAGACAAGAATACAAAGGCTTTCACAGGGAGCTGTGACCCTGTCCTTCCTGACGTAACTCCCAGGTGGGATCAAAGTTCGCCCACAATTTTGCAAAAGACATAGACTATGTCTAAGGAAGGCTAACTTGGAATGCGAATGTGCATTTTAAAACCCTCCTCATGATTACAGGCCATGACCTACACGTCAGTTATTCATCCCTAGACCTGACAGGCAATCCAAAGTATTTCACTGATAAGATCTTTTGCATCAGGGGCTTATATATGTTTATATTTTATAAACTCACTGTGTTAGGGTCAACTAGCTACTCATCTTAAAGAGGCAAAATAGAAGCCACACGCATATCCAACGAGAACCCCACTTCCCAAGAGGGCTGGGCAACTGCTAACCTTAGATCTCATGACTATGGATGAAAACACACCACACCTCCTATAAACTCACCACTCCTGTCTCCATGAGCCAGGTCCTTCCCTCCCAACCAGACTTTTTCCCTCTGCCAACCCACTCGTGTATCAATGTACTTCAAATATTTACCCCAGAGCGTTCCTATGGAGGATCCAAGCAGAAAGCAATGAAAAAGAGAAAAGGGCAGGGGTGGGGGGGAGAGAGTCAGAAAACAGCAGGGAGAAGAGAAAATTGCAATGACTGGACACCAGAGAAGCCCCAGCCCTGGGACTCTGTGCCATGACACCTGTGGGGTCCACATTTGGGAAAGACAGGGCCAGTACGTGGTTCTGCTCCACTCGCTGCCCTGACCTCAAAGCCCTTGCTCTGACCAGTTGGCACCAGGCACTGCACTGTCTTTTTTGGAGCGGGTTGAATGGATGTGTTCTCGAGCTAGGCTTTCACTGTCCCCGCCTGAGCATCTTCAGACAAACAGTCTGTTTCCAGGGAATTTGTAAGAAGCCAGTTGGAGGAATCACGCCCACCTTTTGGGGGCAATGTTTTCAGTCGCAGCTGCAGATCTGTGCTTCTTTCATGTGCAGGAGTCATGCAACGCTCAGGACCACGCTGACTTCTCCCCAAATGTCATACAGCTACCTCCAAATATGTCTATCAAGATCCTTACATCATGCAAAAGGATGCCTTCTGATGAATTATGTGAACTGCCCACCGTGAGCTATTCACTGTGCAGCTGGAAGATGGCCACACGACTCTGCTGCTGAGGTGTGACATCAAAAAGGACAAGGACATACACAAATCTGAGGCAGAAGTGATGAGAGTTCACTTTTTAAATATTTATTCTTGGCACTTTTAGTCTACATCCTATTGGGATCTCCTAATAACTGCTAAGACAAGTATTACTCTCCCCATTTCACAGACGAGTGTCAGAAAGAGGAAGGCCCAGTGTCAGCAGGAGAGTGAGGACTCAAACCCAGGTCTGTCTGGCCCAGAGCCATTGCAATTTGGTTGCAGCTTCATCAAATATCTCACTGAATTCCAGAGCTGGACTTGAACCCTGAATCCATTTCCTTAGGAAACTGAGGCCCCTGGATGCTCTGCCTTGTGTGGACAGGCTCCCTCAGGTAGGGAATCACTGGCATGCTAGCTGCTGCTGCTGTGAAGAGTCTAGAATCCCGGCTTTGGTTCCCAGTGGCTGGCTGCTGTGAAAGCTACCTTTTCTCCCTTTCTTTTCTTAATTTTTAAAAAATGTACCACACACTTATGCTACACTGCCATATGCTGCAAGCAAAGACTTCTAATGAGCATTTTACTTAGTCAGTGATTCAGATTCAACACTGTATGAATTTTCACTATGAATGCCAAATGAAGGGTGACTTGGGAACTAAGGGCCAGGCCGTATAGATCTCTGATCTCTTAGATGATAATCACCAAATGTTCAAAGGGCTGAGATAATACTGTCCAGAATCCTAACGGTGTCTTCTTGCACATGCAGCTGACCAGCCAAACACCATGTCATTCATTCATTTAACAGCACAGAGGGAGCCTTAATCTATGTTGGGCACACCTGTAGGTGTCGGATACACCACGTAAACATGGAAAGAAGGTCCCTTACCTCTTGAAGTTACTTAGCCTCATAGGAAAACAGGCTTCAAGTTAATAAGCAAACAAACAAATGCCATACTGCAAGCCAAATGCTGTGGGGAAATGGAATCATCCAAGTGAAAACTATACCAGCTCTATAGGTCTCCCTTCTCTCCCCAGATGACATGCATGTTGGAGATAACTCCACTCCCTATAATGAGGAATAGAGTAGTCAGTGATGAGCTGGGGACCCAGGGTCTCACACTCACTTCAGACTTTTCCTTCTTGCCCAGCCCAGGCTAACTCCAAGACCTTTACAGTTGGCAGCATCTGAAACGGCTCTCGATGGTTCCGACTCACCAACACTCATCCTATAATGGAAGAATTTCTTGCTTCTCTCACACATCTAGTTGAAGAACAAAGGAGTCTCTGATGTATGTGTGTGTGTCCATCCATCCCTTGTTCTGACAACTGAGGTTTCTTGATGACACACTGTGATCTTCACAACTGATTGTGGCTGCCAAGGTACTGGGCGAGAAGCTATTGTCTCATTCTGCCTCACAAATCTGAGCCAGAACCAGTAATCAGACCCAGGCCAGGAGTGAAACAGATTAGTCACTGCTCTACACAGGCTTCTTACTGCAAAGAACACTGAAAAAGCTAGGGTGCTGAGTGGTGCAGGAGAGTACCCTCTTATTCTCAGTGGTTCTGTTTGCTTTTAAAGGAAGGAAGCAGGCAGGAATGAAGGCAAGCAGGCAGGAAGGTGGGCAGGCAGGAAGCAGCATTTTTTTTCATTTAGTTGTTCATTTTGGTTGCTTTCCCTGACCCCAGGGGGTGAACCCAGGTGCTTGGGATGCATGTGGACTAGGACTCAAACACAGACTTAACTCTTGAGCCATCGGGGCACGCCCTTATTCTCAATTTTAACATGTTCATGCTGATTTGAAGACTGCCAAGTGAAATGAAAAGATAACAAAGCCGCAGAGTCAGGAAAAGTCTCAACAATGTATCCCCCATTCCAAATCCGAGCATACAAGAGTGATTTATGACATTTTTAAAGTTCACAAGTCTCAAGGGAGATGCTCGTTTCATCAAACAACGAGGACAAGCTCTTCAAGCACAAGGCATGCTGTTTCAGAAATACATGGTTTTTCGACTCTTTTTTACAAATTGTTTAAATAGAAAAATTTAATAACACTTTGATAGTCTTTGCCACTAAACGTGTAATCCAAATTATTTTTTACACTGCCTAGCTAAGTAGTGAAATTTTATCAGGTTTAAAAATTGACTCCAATGGTAAAATCTGAGGATAATTTCACATGCAAGGATGCACAGTCTCACTTTAAGTGGGACTCAGCTGGACCACTCATTTTTTCATTTATGTCCTCCTTATTTGGTAAATTCCTGGCTGCTGTCCAGAAAAAAAATACTATGTTTCTCTTGTGACTCATCAGTAAAAGCCAAGAATTTTCCAGCTCTTTCATGTGGAATCACTCATTATTTGTTGTTTAGCTTCCCAGCGCCCCCTTCCTCAGAGGACCTGCTCTCACATTGATTTCTGGTAGGAAGCGATCCCCTTCAGCTTCTGAAGACCTTTTCCTTTGAGAGATGTGGCCTTCTGCCCTCCTCCATGAGCCCCAAGGGAAGAGTGAAGGGGTCTGGTGGAATCAGAATGGAGAGGCCTGCTGGAGTGGAGAAGGGCCATGTTTGAGGAGCCTCAGAGCCCTGGCTCAAGTGTCTGGATGATTACTTGGTAGCAATAATAACTACCAGTTAATAAGCACTTCCTAAGTGTTGGTACTTTAGCAGACACTAAATATGCTTTACCTTATTGGATTCTCACAAGACCAACATGCAGTTATTTCTCATTTCCCCTTACAGAGAGCAAAGAGAGGGTCAGAGAGTACAGGCAGCTAATCACCAAGTGTTGGGACTGAGAGCTACCTTCGCCTGACTGGAACCTCTGCTCTTATTTATAATGCTGCACTTCCTTTTCAGATAGGGAGGGTTGTACCCAATGAAGGAAACAGCAAAATGCACCAGCAGTTCGAGGCTCAAATACTGAACTATCCAAACGCCAGTATTCTTCACCAGTGCAGCCCCTATGAAGGTTCACAGGAAGGAGGAGGCCCAGATGGAACCTCCAGAGAGACAGGCCAGGGGTGCACTCCTCCTGGCCACGGGTCTTGTCTGTCTCCAGGTAGAGATGGAAGTCTATAGGCTGAGGAGAGATACAGACTAAGCCACCACTTCGAATTACATGGTGTGGGACTAACTAGAACATTAGCGGTAGATGGGAATTGAATGGGGGAAAATATTTAAAACAGTAACGATTAAAAATAACTGTGCTTCCATCTTGTGAGATTCAAATAAGCACTAAACTTGAAATAAAAAATATAAATTGCTTAAGAATTGCCTCTGCTACTTGTTATTCAAATGAGTCAAGCCAGTCAAACCTAGAGCCATTCCTTTTCTCAACTATGGAGATGGAAATGGAGAGCGTGAAAGCACATTTGAAACCCATGGAGATCAGGAGTTTGCACTGGAGAACTTGGAACCTGTGGGTGAGGCTCATTGATCTGTTTGTGTGAAGAACTTTGTCATGGAGTAGTTGCTGCCACTTGGGGGTTATTTTCTTCCTGACTCACATCCCAGCCCCTCTTGGGGTCACCAGGAGCCTGAAATCCTTTGTGACTACACCATCTTGCTTTGCTCTATGCTAAGTGGCTAGTACATAATGCTTCTTACACAGGTCTTCAACCAGTTCCTTTCCTCCATCCTTGCCTTAGCAAACCTTCTCCCTTACAATACACTGCAGATACTCCAACGGGAAGGCATTTTTATACAAGCACTGGGAGGCAGCAGCAGACAGCAAAGCTCCTGTCTCCTAACCATTTTGTTATTCATTCTGGTGAGTGACCTGATTTGTCTTTCTTCTTAGTTTTCATATTTTAAACATACCCCCAAACCCTGATCTGCTGATCATTCTAAGAAGGTGTCGGCTGAAGTCCAGCCAACAGACTGCCCCAGCAGGAGGCTGATTTGCAATGCTAGGCCACGGTCCTGTGAGTGAGGCTTAAGCAGATGGTTGGTAAGACACATGATCTGAGCTGCGTTCCATCGTGAAATCTCCTGCCCTGAGTTACTTCAAATCCTTACTTTCAAGTCTAGAGAGACTGTGATGGGTTTCTACAAATGCAGCAGTACTGGGCTCTCCCAGTATGGGGTTCATCTGGGTCTGCTTAGCCAAACTGTCGGCTACCATGTGTCCAGTACTAGATATTCTCATTGGATCACTTCATTTTGCTTCGCTTGAGTCTGTGGTCACAGGCTGAAGTCCCATTTACTACCAACCATCCCCAAAGGCATGCTTGTTAACAAAGAGGACACTTGGGGTTTGCCTCCATTCGATAAAGATCTCCAAGTGCATACTCTAGAGAGGGTAGCCCAGCAGCACCAATGTCACATGCAACAGACAACGTATTTTCCAGTGCTCATCAAAAATCATGCATGCTGGGACTTAGTCCAAGAGCAGGCAGTTTGAAAATGTCTCTTGCTTTCAGGTACTCTCTCCACATGGCTCCCGCTT
This sequence comes from Solenodon paradoxus, assembly GCA_004363575.1. Taxonomy (NCBI): domain Eukaryota; kingdom Metazoa; phylum Chordata; class Mammalia; order Eulipotyphla; family Solenodontidae; genus Solenodon; species Solenodon paradoxus. Next base: position 194,198 of record RJWH01000491.1, on the reverse strand, counting down.
TACCCCTCTCTACTCTCCCCCAAACCCTACTTTCCGAGCAGTTGGAGTATCATGCTACAGTGGGTACTACAAAGGTCCTTAGCCAGTCATCTTTTGTGTCCCTGCCTGGGCACAAAGTCAGGTAAAGTCCCTCTTCAAAGTGACTCTTAGGCTGGAGTCTCAAGGAACAACATCCTTCCATCTGCTCACAATTGGAAATTTCCAGTTCCAGCTCAGCTTGCGTACTAAATCCACAGTTAATGGGCTACATGATGTTTAATTTAATTATAATCCTTCATTCCCTGCCATAGAGCAGTGAAGGGCTCAGCGGTAAATGGACTTCTGTGAGTGAAGCTTTGTCCACTCTTCTTTTTCCCCTTCGCAAGGTTCCGGTGCAGTCAGAACTCCCTCAGGGACACTACCCTTTCAGTTCCAGAAGAATGTGCGGCTGTCGGGAAAGACGTCCCAAAGACAAAGCTTGAGGACTGAGGGGGTTAGAGAAAGGCAGGCGGTGAAGGACCAGGGAGGGTCAGCTGGTTGCAGGTCAGTCACTGTTTCTACATGGAGTGGGAGCACATGCCCACAGCTTCCCCTCTGAAAGTCCACTCCTCTCTCACAAGGGCCCTTTCACACCATCACAAACACAAAGCCCCGATCCTGCACCAGAACCTGCCGGCCACATGCTATGACTTCTTAGAGCCCTTCCACATATAAGACCCTCTGTGTCTGTGCCTTCCACTCAATGGAGGGCATTCAAAGGACTGAATCCATCTCTGAGCTGGGGGCAGAGTGCCAAGTGTCTGCAAATGCTTACATGAAAAGAACACCATAAAAGCAAAGGTGGGAATTCTAGTTCCTTCTGCATCAAGAGGCAGACTGACTCGTGTTCCTCCTTTCTGGCTGAGGTCTGAGTAACGAAAGGCCAAGTGACTGTGATCAGTTCCCGTGTATGTTGTGTGTGTGGCGGTGTGGGGTGGGGGAGTCCAGACCCTAATGTGTGGTCCCACTAGGATGGCAGACAGCTGTGAGCTGAGCAGTACACAGGCTCAAGTGGGAAGCAGGTGGGAGCAGGCTTGTGAGTTATTTTGTTTTGAACTGTTTTGACAAGTCATGATGAGCCAGAGTTTACTATTTAGAATTCAACCCAGAATCGCTCACCTGGTGACCTGACTTGAGTGAGTGAAGTAACAGGTTGTGGAGCAGAGAAGAAGGGTGAGAGGCTAGGTTGCAGTGCAGGGACATGCACAGGTGAGCACGCATGAACACACACACAGCACTCACATATGCATACACACATGCTCCTTCACTAAACATCAAAGACCCAGGGGCATCGCAGTCACCGTGCAGGCTCCTGCAAGACTCTTGAACTCCATGGGGCACAGAGGTCATGTGACTCCCCTACTAGACAACTGACTCTAGGGGTTCCCCCCAAAGTGCAGAAACATGTCTGAAGTGCAGACCCAGAGAGATGCCAAGGCCTGAGCCATCTCTGCCCTCTCCCTCAAGAGGCCATGACACAGAGCAATGGTGACAGGGCCTGAGGAATTTGGGAAGAGTTGTCTCTGGTCCTTCAGTGTAAAATAAGGACAACAGAAGAATCCCTCTTTTTTCAGAAAGAAAAAGATGAAAGAGAAAGGTTTTATAGATCCAGCCACTCACCAGACATTTCTTGAAACCTCAAAGAGGAAAAAGCTCAGTGTGGGGCATTTCTAGTTGGCAAACACTGTGTCTCCATCTGGCCCAGACGTGGGGTGCTGTGAGAGCAGGGGGGAAGGGGCACCACTCCCCACCTGGGCCGAGACCACCGCCTACACAGAATTGGTCTGGAGAGAGGAGGCCTGAGTGTCCTCATGAACGCCCTGTAACGTAGAGGGGGGTGGGAGAATGGGGGAGCTGCAACGTGGGGCATCTCACTGGGTATTTCTGTACCCACACGCACAGCCAATCCTCAGAAGTGTATCAAGTTCAAATGGAATTTGTCGTGTTTACGTGATAAAGAACCAACACGCATGATGTGTGTGGCTATAGAGACTTCGTCAGCCCTGCAGACACACACAAGCTTACAGGAACACCAGGCCAGCGAGGCTCAGCAGGGCCGAGCGCCCCGTGGCTTCCTCTGAGAACTCGGCTAGAGGAAACCCCAACCGTGTCAGGGCTGTGGATTCTCTGGACTTGGGCTGGTTTCTGAGAAAGATCTGGCTGGCAGAGGCTGGAAGGACGCTACATCACCTGTGATTTCCAGAACCACGTAAACAGATGGTGCTCATCGGGCCTGCTCCAACTGAGCAGCAGCCTTTCCAGAAGCCTCAGCAGGGCTTCAGGTTCAAGGAGGAGAGAAAGACACCAGGCAGGGGGAAGGTTATCGGAATGGCAGACACTCCCAGAGACAAATCGAGTGGCTATGACTGGAGCTAAGTGCAAGGAGGGAGGGCCTTGAAAGTGGACAGGAAACGCCACGTGTGGTGTGTGTTGGCCTGAGCCCTAACAAAACCCTACAGTAAGACACCTGTCTTATTCTGCATCTGCCCCAGGTCAGATCTCATGCTGTTCCAGGTGGGGCCAGAGAGCAGAGTCTCTGGTGCCCTGAAGGAAGGAGGAAAGGGATACAATAGAGGGAGGGAGCAAGGGCATAGGAGTGAGAGAAGCAAGGTTGCCTTCGTCTCAGCAAAGGTGACAACGACCAGAGGAGGGGTAGTGAGAGCCTGGACCAGTAGAGGAGGAGGAGGTGTGCATGGCAAGCTGGGGAGGGTGCATGAGAGTGAGCAAGGGTCACTTACACTTCAGAGAAAAACGAAGAAAAAGTTTAAGAGGTGACATCACTAAAAGCTAGTGATGGAGCATGGTTCTCAATCCATCACAGACATGAACCCAGAAGATTCCTCGGGTTCCCTGCACTGTACCTGTCTGATGACCAACAAAGAGGCTTCAGGTCTTAGAGCTGTTAGGGCACCCCCTGCTGCTGACACCAGAGTCACCACTGCCACATTTCAAAGGGCACAAAGAAAAAAGATGACAGATGACAACCCTGCTGCCATCACCACCATCCTGACCTGAGGAGAGATAGCTGCACTGAGGAGGCGAGGTGGGTGTTAGAAACCCCTGCACAAGCACCTCCACCTCACAGGCACTGACACGGCTGCCAGGTTACCTGATGCACAGGTGCATGTGTGTTCATGTGCATGTGTGCACACACGTGCATGTGTAACAGAAGCGAGTCTTGGAAACCAGTCTGTATTCCTCTCTATTTGATAATTATGAGTCAACACACGTTTTGCTCCGATGCTGGACCTCCTGACACGTGAGAGAGTAAGGAGGGAAATGAAGCATTTACCGATCTGGTTAGCAGAGAGGCTGGGATCCACCCAGGGCCCACCTGACTCCTCCGCCCACCCCCACCTCCTCTCCACTTGGGCCCCCTAAAGCTCCAGTTCTTCCTAACACAGGCTGCACTGCACTTCTCTCTCCTAATCATTTCCTCAAAGAGAGACAAAGTATCTGAGATCCAAGTAAGAGTGAAGAATAAGACAGTGAGCAATGCATGCAAATGAGTGAATAAAATGAGACAGGAACCTGATCTTTGAAAAGCCCAGAGAGGTGGGCCCACTTAGGACAAAGGCAGATTTTCCTGTTCCTGTGCAGAAGGAAGTGGGGCTGGGAGTCCCCCTTGGTTGAGCCCGAGTTGCCTATGCTTTGTCTTCTGTGACACCCCAGACCAGGTTGGGATGCCTGGAAAATGCCAGACTTTGCCATGTCCTAGCAGGCTCTCCTTGTGTGAGGGCTACCGAAGATTCCATGGAAATCTAATGGGTCCTGACTGGTGCACACAGGGACACTGCAGTGTCCTGTCTGCCAGCTCATTTCAGGGTCACAAGCCATAGTCAACCTAGCTCGCCTTTGGAGGGTCCCTCGTGGCTGGGGAGCAACGGACAGAGCGCACGTCCAGGTTCCGGATCTTAGACTCATAACACATCCGGGGCTTTCCTCGGACACAGAGCAATGCAGCCGGGACCACGGGAAGAACGCCCCTTCTTCATCGGCTCTGCATCACAGGGAGATAGGAAGGAATGCTGGCAGGAATTCTGACCCCTGGGATCCAGCTGCCATGAGTGACAGCTCCCGAATGCGTTCCTTCTGCTGCTTCAAAGAGTGTGGCCACCCGGCCTGGGAGTGGGGCTCCCATTTGTATTCAGAGAGGCTGGAGGAAATGACAGAGACACCAGAAAAAGGGAGTGGGACTGTCCCGGGAGTGGGACAAGGCACAGGGAGGGCCCAAAAGGCTATGTATGGCTGGTCTCCCAGGCACTCGAACACCAGCCCTGGCTACTCCCCGCACCCTGGGGGCCAGCAGAGCCCTGTCCCTGCCTCGATTTGACAGGAAATGTCAGAATGTAGATACAGATGGATCTGCAGCTGAAAAAAATCCCCTAAATGTTATCAACATGCCAGCTGAAAAAGTTATCTGCACCCCCATATTCGGTGCAGTGACTTTCACAATAGCCAAGGTATGGAAACAACCTAGGTGCCACTGACAGATGAGTGGATACAGATGTGGTACATAATGTTGAACAGAATACTCTCCGTGATTGAAAAAAAACGAAATTCTGCTATTTGCAAAAACATAGGTGGAACTGGAGAGAATCATGCTTAATGAGCGTTAGATGGAGAAAGACAAAGGATGGATGTGTCCTGGCGGATTAGTGGTTACGACCTCCAGATGCAGTCTACAGACATTCCAAGGACCTGGATTGTGTGAGACCTGGGGTCAGGGAAACAATCAAGATGAACTCCTAAATAAATAAATAAAATGCGGCTTCCTCCTCTCTCTTCCTGCCTCTGCTCGCCTTCATTCCTGCCTGCACCTTTTCCTTTAAAAACAAAAACAAGACATTGTATGATTTCACTCACACATGACCTACAGAGAAGCCAGACGAAAGAAACAGATGTGTAGTGTGTAAGATCAAATCAGAAGTTATCAAATAAGAAAGGAAAGAGGAGCTGGAAAGTTGGGTAAAAAGCGTCAATTTTATGGTGAACGATAGATCTGGGCAGTTGATGGTGAACTTCCTTACATACAGATGTGATTTATAACGCTGCACATATTAAACCTATAAAACGTTCTTTCAATAAAATGAATTTTAAAAATGCAATGAACATAGTTTAGACTCAGCTGATAGGCTCAAGACTGTTTTCCCAAGTGTGTGGTCAAGGAAGGTTGGGCACATCTTTTTTTGTGGAGTGAAACACAGCGACGGGGAGCTTACATTTCCAAACTATCTCTGGGGAACGCAGGCCTGCTCCCAGGCAGAGAACCCTCAGGCCCAGGTTCTGTGACCCTGCTCTACCTCCAGCTAGTGTGCTGTTTGACAGAATCACGGAAGGGCGCCCAGCTGTCCCAGGGCCCCTCCGGAGCCCACGGTGAGCACCTTCAAGAGAGGAACCCGAGGCCTCTGACTCCGCCCTCGTCACAGTCCTGCTCCTCCTCCCCAGAGTGACCGTTTAGGGCACACCAAGTGGATCAGAAAGATGATCAGGGACACGGCTGAGGGCGCCTGAGCAGCAGTCATAGGCAGCATTCCGGCCCAGGGTGCTCCTCAGAGTGGCCGGGACCGGGCACAGTTACTTACGCCAGAGCAAAGGCCACCAGCGCACCGACCACCACCACAAAGTCCAGGATGTTCCACAGGTCTCGGAAGTAGGACCCATCTTGCAGGATCAAGCCCTGGTCTATCATCTGCAGACAGGGAGGAAGCCGTGGTGAGCAAGGCAGCCTCCACTCTGCGGGCCTGTGACAATGTCTCCACAGCCACTGTTTCCCCAAGCAGCCTGACGTGGCCCCCGACAGGGACAGCACAGAGCTCGCGGGCTCTCCAAGGAACCGTAAGGCCAGGGCCCCTGTCCCAGCCTCCAGGGCTCTGTCAGGCCCCTGATGTCACAAACCCTGGCACGCTGCGTCAGCAGCTCAGGCACCAGACGCGGCCACATATGCAGAGACTGAAACTACAGACGGAAACTGGGTGTTGGGGTGGCAGGGAGCACTCTCTCAGTGAGAGCCTGGGATGAGGCAGAGTTGGGAATATGCATTGTGCCTCAACCCTTTGCCTTGGCGTGGGGAGCCCAGGGCTGTCCCCAAGCCTATCTGCACCCCAGCGGCCTGGCCAGGACCAGGCCTGGCTCCTTGTCGGCCAGTGTAAACAGCCCAGGTTGTGCAGACAGAGTTCCCAGAATCCTGAGGGCAGAGGATAGTCAGTGACAGCACCAGGGAGGGGCAGACAGGGGACCACCAACCCTCCCAGGCTCTCTGGAGTCTTTTACCTTTATAACCATCTCAAAGGTGAACACGCCGGTGAAGACATAATCAAAATACCTCAGCACCTGCAGGGCAGAAGCGGAGGCAGTGGGACCCGTGGGGTCACCTGCCCTCACACACAAGCAGTCCTGTGCACTCACCCCACCCACCCGTTTCCACCTTGGCTAGTTGGATACAGGCCGGGGTGGGGGGTGCAGCTAGGGTCCTGCTGGGGCCTCAGGCCCACTGGCCTGGCCTGGCCCTCCCACCCCTCCCCTGAGTCAGAACTGAGCTTGTGAGGTTCTGATGGCCCCCAGGCCTCTCCCTCTGGATGGTCCTGGCTCAGGATGGGGATGCTAGGTGGTTCTCACCCTCCTCTCCTGACAGCCACCCTAAGCACCTCCTAGGGATGTCTCAACCTCCCAAGACAGAGACAGACCCCTTCTGTCACTCTCGCCCAGTAGGCTGCATCAGCCTTGGACCTCCTTGGTGATTGGGAAGCAGGGGCAGGGGTGGTTTTGAAATGGCTCCCCCTTCACCCCCAGAAGCAGAAATGAGTGACTGCTCATGCTTCCTCAAGCCCAGGAACCTCCCTGAGTTCGCCTCTAGTGCGGGAAGGGTAGGTACCAGAGAACCTGGGGTGGCAAGTGCCCCCTGTACCCACTTTGTTGCGCTCTGAGTTGGTCAGCACAGGGTCCTCGGCTGCCAGGGCGATGCTGCTGGCTGCGATGACCAGGAGGATGCACATCTCAAAGTAGCGCAGATTGACAATGTAGTGGCAGGCCCTGCGGATCCTGGGGGAGGAGCCCACTGAGCCACTGCCCGCACTGGCCCTCCCCGCCCCTCCACACAGCACACCAGCTCCCTTCAGACAGCAGCTCTGCCAGGAGCAACTGAATTTCTCTGGCTCCACCCTTGATTTAAAGGCCCCTGGGGGAAGCTAATCAGATTGGCTAGAGGCTGCAGAACCCAAGTCAGTAGGTTGTCTGCAGGCACAGGGAGGGAGAGTACCCCAGTACGCCACACCGGGTCTCAAGGACCCTGTTCCCTCTCTTACTGCTCAGCCTCCCAGGGCACAGGCATCATGAGAAGCAGGAAAAGGTAAAAAGTAGGACTTCATTTTAGGGTTCCTGATGAGAGCAACAGGTTTTCGGGAGTCTGGGGTGTTCTGATGAAAGTGGCTATGGTCTGCAGGCTGCATTCTAGACAAAGGTGACCTGTCACACCTTGGCTCCCATCCCTCCTCCCTCCCCTGATCCTTGCCAGAGGGCCACCCATGTGGCCACTGAACACACCCTTGTCTTTTGAGCTTCAGAGGTTGTACTATGTGGGCATCTTGCTCACTTCCAGAACAGAAGTAAAGTTCAAAATTCCCTCTTTCCCAAATCAAACCTTCCGGACTCTTCTTTGAACTCCTAGGTCAGGTTCCCCTCACCTCTGTGCTGGGGAACATGCTCACATAAATATCCACATGGAGGGCTGGGGGACCAAAGCTTTAAATCTCCAGTGGATGAAATGGTTCTATGTTCGCAACTCTGGCTACTTCTAAAATATTTGGGGACACATCAAGTAGGTTTCTTTCCATCCCCCTCTTTTCCAGAGTCACCTACTGACCAAAGGATAGATAGATGAAGGACCATTTTTGTTTGATTTCCTGTCCTAAATTACTCCTGAGACAATGGGCAGGGTTTGGAAACTGTTTAATTCCATGACCCACCCCCAATATCTGGGCATCTGGGTGCACCCACTTCCATGGGGAAGGGTGAGAAGACAGGAAGCTCTCACCCCTCCTCTCCCGCCCCCAGCCTGGGCTCACACCCTGGCGGTTCAGCCTGGCACACAGTGGGTGATGGCGGTGCCTTACGGGTTGGTGGTGCTGAAGATGAACATGGAGCTGTGGGGCGCCATGGCCTTGCCCGTCTCCCGTCTCTCCTTCTTCCTCTCCTTCTCCTCGGCCTCCTCTTCCTCCTCCTTGATGTCTACCTCCTTGAGGGGACTGGCTTCTCCATCAGTCTTGCTGCTGACTGCCAGAGAAAGGTGACAGCTTCAGAGACTTGCTCCAGGTGCCCTCTCTACCCAGTGGGGATATGGAAGATGTCATGTTGGCTGATAGATGACACAGTTAATTAAGCCTCACTCAATTTTATGTGGGAAATCTGGTTTTCTGGCCATATAAATAATAGTGATCACATTTTCCCAGCTAACAGAATGGTTGTCTCTGTAAAGTTTACAAAATTTAGATTTTATATGTAGAATCTGGATTTTTTTTATCTTTTCACTTTCTGAACCTTCTCAACACACCCTGAGCCGCATGCAATCTTATTCCCATTCTACAAGTGGAAAATAGAAGTTCAGGGAATGCAAGGATGTCTCCTGTGGTCAACTGGTTAATACAGGTTGTTCCTAATTCTAAATCCTAATCCTTTCAATGAAATCACCTGGTGTGGTGGAAGACTTTAAGAAACAGGCTCTTTGTGACCGCCTTTAGGGCTGTGTCAGGATGGAGGTGGAAAGGAGAATTCTGCCTATGGAGCAGGGGACCCTGACTGTACTCCAGGACCTCCAGGATGGAGGACGAAGAGGGGATAGAGCAGGACCACCCTCAGGCAGAGCAGAGTGGGGAAGGGGCCCACAACCTCTCTTCCTGCTCTGGACTAGCATGTGGCTCTACCCTCAGCCCTGTGAGCAGATGACCTTGGGGGTTCTGGTCCCTTCTGGTTCCTTCCAAAAGGTCAATCATGTAAATACCCAAAAGCCCTTTACAACATGCTAGTCTATAACCAAGGTCATGGGCAAGCCCCAGATTGGGGCAGGATGATCGAACTTTCCTAGTGTTTCTCATAAAAGAGGGTCCCAACACTTCCTTTTAGAAAACAAAATTAGACACCAAGAGGCTGAGTCTGAGCTCCTGTGACATGCCCAAGATGATCCCAGGACACTGGCCACGGGAGACTCCCTATTTAAAGCACTGTCCTGTGAAAGAGGAAAAATTCAGGAGCAAAAAAGCAAGGACGAGTCCTATGGTCACAAATCAGTGACAAGGGACATGTGGAACATGTGGGATTAATGCAGGAAGGCATGTGGGCCAGAATGGGATTGGTACTGGGGCAGGGGAGGGAGGGAGGGGAGAGGGTGCTGAGGGAGGAGAGGGGGTGCTGGGAGAGAGGAAGTGGTGCTGAGGGAGGGGAGGAGGTGCTGGGGGAGGGGAGGAGTGAGTTGGGTGGGGGGAATGAGATGTAAATTAAGTACAAATTTGCTCTTTTAAGGTCTCAGAGTAACTTCACTGCCTGAGGGAGTTATGAGAGAAAATATTTAACAAGAAGCTGCCAGGAGGCAGAGAGTAGCTAGAATAATAGAATCACAAAAGGTTAGGTAGAAAAGGCCTTCAGAGAAGCTCTGATTCACTGCTCTCTCATACAGATGCGGAGGCCTCAAGCTGCAGAGGGCTTGGGGGCCACTCTGGGCAATCCCTGAGCCTGTCACCCTCCACCACAGGGGTGCTGGCCTGTCAGGTTGTGGAGACTGTCACATACTCATATGCTAAGCTAAACAGCAGAACAAAGAATCAGGCTCAAAGTCACATGGGTCTCTCTGAAGACATAGGTGGTCACAGGAGTCACAGGTATGAGGGAATTTTATGGGCAAAAGGAAGACTGAAAAGATTCTAACTTATTTTTCCTGCAACCAGGTTAAAGCCACTACTGTTCCTACTTGTGGAGGAAGGATTTTGGCCCGCAGGTGGGGTTTCCACAAAGTTTTACTGGAATGACTCCATGTGTCCCCCATCCCAGAAGGGGTCCGGGTCATGAACTGCTCTCACTGTGCACCACAGTTGAATCCAAGGGGCCCTCTTCGGGGATGGCGACAGTGACACTGGTACTCTCGGTGGTGGCCTTGTCTGTGGCGGCTGTGACACAGGAGAGGTCAGGTTCACTCCGGCTGATGGCCCTGCCCATGTCCAGCTGCACATCCCCCAGCAGCGCTTGTTCACTGCTGCCCTCCGGCTCTGGCTCTGGCAGCGTCGTGTCCCTCTGTTCCCCCATCTCTGGCTGGGGCAGGACAAGGGGTGTGTTGGCCTCATCTAGGGCCCCTGCCAGCCCAGAGCCTCTGGGAACCATTAGGCTGTTGGTCCTGTGAAAAGAGAGGGACAGTGGGTCTCAGATGCTAAAAAAACTACCTGTAAGAATGACGATAACTGAAAAGACTGGGAATGACAGATGTCGGTGCGGATGCAGAGAGAAGGGAACCTTTATACACTGCTGGTGGAAGTGTAAAGTGGTGCAACCTTCATGGAAAGCAGTATGGAAAGTCCTCAGAAAGTTGAGAATGGACATCCCTCATGATCCCGTTACCCCAGCGCTGGGTGTTCACACAAAACGCTAACTGAAAGAGAATATATGCACCCTGTGCTCACTGCAGCACTATTTGCATTAGTTAAGACTGGAAACAACCTAAGTGCCCATCGACAGCTGAATGAAGAGCATGCGGTCTAGATACGCAATGGAATACTATGCAGGTGTTAAAAAGACGAAATCCTGCCATTTGCAACATGCACGACCTAAAGGATATTGTGCTCAGTGAATGAAGTCAGACGGAGGAAGACAAACACTGTATGATTTCATTCATATGTGATGTAGAGAGAAATCAAACAGATGAACCAAATTATAAAAATGAGACTTCATCTAAAAATTCAAATGAGTGGTTACCAAAAGGGAAAGGAAGTGAGGTAGGTAAATCAGGTAAAAGGGATGAATTATATGGTGAAGGACCAAATTGTACCACTGCTTATAAACTTAATATAGTATACACAGATGTAGATTTCTGATGATGCACATCTGAAACCTACAGAATGTTATGATGCCATGTGCCTTCAATGGCATTAATTAAATATAAGCAAATAAATAAAAAGGCACCTGGCAAGAAGGAAAGGCTATGGGAACCCCAGGGGACCTCCTGGAGAGCATTTGGCTTGGCTGCCTCCTGCCTGGTGAGGCAGAGAGAAAGCCACACCCTAAGGGCAGTGTCACCATCCACCCAGCATCCATGACGTCACCGAACAGGAGACACTCCGGAAGAACAGACTTTGGCCTTCAAGGGACACATCCCACTGCTGTCATCTTGCAACATACCCACTAAAAGGTGCATTTCCACCCTCTCCATTTTACAAAAGGGGAAACTGAGGCTCAGAAAGGCTCTAGGGGAGGCTCCCTAACACCGCACCTCCGTAAGTCCTGGGTCCTCTCTTCTTCCTGGATGGGGGGCTCCTTGCCTGTGTGGCCGCCCCCGGACTCCATATCCTTCTCCCCATCGGCGGGCACTCCTTCATCTAGGCTCCGCTCCTGGCTGGCGGACCTGCTCCGGGAGGCTGATGGGGGATCCTTGCCCTCCAACCGGACACGGCGGTGGTGCCGGCTGCGCCGCTGGCTCTGCCGGTGCCTGGCCCGGTCCTCGAAGGTCACCACTGTGTCCCCTCCCCCGGCCTCCTGCTGGGCAGGGTCACAGTTCCCATGACAGGGCCTGGCCAGCCACGGTGGTGGCTCCCTTTTGCTCAAGGGCAAGGGGCTCCGCTGGTGGTCGAGGGCCCCTGCATCCCCCTTGAGGGAGCCCCCGCGGTTGATACGCTCCTCTAGGCCCGGTGCCAGGCCCTCGATGGGCCGGGGTCTCCGGTAGAGGCTAGGGTGGGCGTTGAGCGGGTTGAGGGGGCTCAACGGGTTCAGGGGATTCAGGGGGTTCATGGGCGGGGCCTCGTCCTTGTTGAGGGCTTCCTGGCTGGACATCTGCATGTGCCTCCTCAGCTGGCTGGTCCGCTGCTCCCACACCGACATGTGGTGCCGGCGCCGCCGTTCCCTCCTGCACAAGGGCAGGGTCATGGTCAGAACCTGACAGCCAGGGCCAAGGAGGGTTGCTCTTGGTGGCCATGGTCACCCATGATCAGTCAGGGAACAGACGGGAAGGGCCAGGGCCTGCGCACAGAAGCCAAGGAAGATGTAGGCACTGGGGCCTGCTGTGGGGTGTGGGGGTGTGGGGGGCCAGGCCCCCAGCTGTGGGCGTCCCCATCCTGCTGAGCAGCGCTGGGGGCTGGGCTGGGGCAGCCGGGCCTGCAGAGTGGGGCTGGCCTCCCAGGCCTTCACAGTCCTGGCCTCCCTGATCTCCCTGGTCCTGAGGGTGTTCCCTCTGTGCCATGGTCCTGGGTTAAAGGTCGAGGCCTGTTTCCTCCCACTGTCCCTGCCTTTCACAGAGCTGCAGGGATACAGCATGAGGGGTGCAGCCTCAGAAGCTGCACAGGGCGATGGCGGTGGTAAGCCGGCTCATGTTAGAAAAAGGTTTGGCATCACCCTCAGAAAGTAAGATGCTGAGGTCTCTCCCAGGAGCTAATAAATCCAGAGAGGACATTATGCACACATACCCCAGGAGCTCATGCTCAGAGCCACTCAGGGGCCCAGATGAGCACACAAGGGGCAGCAGGGACACGCAAATGTGACACATCAGGGCAGGCTCACGCAGGCGGAAGGGTAGTCACCTGCTCCTTCACGCACGTGTGCTCATGGGCACACACCTGCCAAGTGTTGAGGGGACACTCGCAGGTGCCCACACACACCCTCGCAGAGGCCACACGGAGCTGCACACAACTGCCACATGAAAGGCACACTCCCAACACAGCTGCACACGTGACACGTGCCCACTCGCAGCCACACGGAAGCGCGAGGGCACGGGGCTGTGCACGCGAGACGCACACTGAGAAGCACGTGCACAGAACACCCGCACCACAGCACGCACTGACAGCACGCCCAGCGCTGCTTCGTCCAGGGCGAGGACAGAGACACGGTGTCCGGCGCACACGAAACCACTCACAACACGCAAACCGGTACACACATACAGGTGGCTGCTGCGCGGCTCCCACATCGACATGTGGTGTCTTCTCCTTCTGTCTCTTCTGGGAAAGAAAAACGGACAGGTTCAGTTCTCCCCAACCTCTAGGAACCGCCAGCCCCACAGCCGCCAGCCGACTCCAGGAGGCCGGGTGTCCCCTATGTGCCCACGCGTTTGTTTCCACGTCCTGTGCCTCCCTGGTGTCAACTCTCTGGGGGGATGGGGGGGTGACGTCTGATTCCTGGCCCGGCGCCGGCACGTGGGGCTGGGTTTTGAAACATTCAGAGAGAGACAGCAAGGGCGTCCCCTTTCAGAGACGGGACGGCTTCGGGTTCTCATTCAGCACGTCCCATGGCGCTCTGCCCTCACAGACAGGTCATCAGACGCGGGGTCTGGAAACCCTATAAACGTGGAGAAAGGGTTGTAGCCTGTTATTTTGAGCACATTCTCCCAGATGTGCCTCTCTGACTCATTACTCCAATTTCACAGGACATGCAGGAAACAAATACTCTGCCAGGCACACCATCGAGGCTGCAAAGGAGCCCAGGGTTGAGGGTAGGTTTGCCGCCCAGTCTGAGTGCTGTCCCCTCATTTGTGTGGCCCCAGGTAGGGGCTTTGATGGTTTGGTCTGCTCAGCTGGGCAGAGCACAGCCTTAACCTTAGCCTGGCATGGGGAAAATCTCTTCTATGGACACACATGAGCTGTGTCCTTTCCAACTCAAGGTCCCTGCTGTAAGGCAGTGTGTGGGCACCGTCTGCAATGGTGGAGAGGAGCCCGAGACAAGGAGGCTGCACACAGGGTCAATGCTCGGGTGGATAACCAAACATCTGGGACACCCTCGAGCCAGTTTCCATCTGGTCCCATGGGCCCTGCCTGGGCCTGGGAGAAGACAAATGCTGCGCCCTTCCTGGTAATGCTAGTGCCTGGGCAAAGAGAGCATACCAGGCAGTCAGGCTGGCTCCATGTCCCACGCCTGCAGAGGAGCCTGTGACACAGGCAGCTGGTCCTGGTCATGCCTGGCATATGGAAGATGCACCCATAAATGAATGCAGACACCACTGTGGAGATCACCAGGAGGTCCCCAAATGAGTGCACCCCTCGTTGGTAGAAGCAATGCTCAGAGGAGCCCATAAGCAGCAACGCCCAGAGCGTGGTGGCCTTCGGAAACAGGCACACGTTCTCCGTCCACCTGCAAATTCTCAAACACGTGCATACCGGCGCCCCAGAGCACATGTGTCTAAGGGTGAGCACCTGGAACAATTCTCTTTCTTGCACACTCACACATTCACACACGAGGCCAAAGAGAGACCCACCCTCTAACTCCCACACAAATCAGATATACACTTCAAACTCTTCACTTTCTTACTCACACGTGCAAAGATCCAAATGCACATCCACAAGAATCGTTAACAGACTTTCGCATGTCAAATCACACCGGGGAACATCCATGGAGCTCCCACACACGGGAAAGTGACCCTGTGGATGCGGGGTGAACAGGGAGGTGGCATTTTCCCATTTCAAAGAGGAGGAAACAGATTCCAGAGCCTTACGTTGTTCTCGTTGCAGGGTGACTGAGGATGGGGGTGACACAGGCCTGCAGCAGTCCTGGTGTCAGATCAACCACCTTCTCCCTTAGTGATACCAAGTATGGAATCCATCATCTAACCTGCACCCCGAGCATGCACACCCTACTCACATGTAGCTTCCGCCTCGCAGCCCACGTAACACTACCAAAGCAGGGTCTCTGCTCATCTTGGGTGCTTCCAGCCCCCTCTTCCACCTCGCAGGGCTGGTTCCCACACGGCTTGATGCCCACATCCTCTGACTACCCGCATCGCCTTCATTCTTTCATTCTGTAAACGGGGAGTTTCTACTCTGGGCCCAGTGTACCCAACTCTACTCTATGCCTCATCTCTGTGAATAGAACCACCCACTCCTCCGGCAGCCATCCCTGCCCATAGGCATGTCTGGTTACCTGCGTGTCTATTTTTAACCAAATTCATATATTCAGGAGAGATGGGGTAAAAGTTAGCAAGACCCAGAGAATATTCTAGAGGGGGAGGAGCTGTTTTGCCATTTTCTCCATTAAGGTTTAAGAATTTTTCTCTCACAGAGGAGGGGGCTCAGAGGCCAGGCCTTCAGTGTTGAGGCGAGAGCAAGGTGACAGCTCTGTGAGGACAGAAGCCCCCCAGGAATTCTGGAGCAGCCCTACAAGGCAAGGCAGGAGGCGGCCAGGAGTCCTGCACACAGCTCTGGACAAAAAGGGCCTGACCCTCAACACTTCCAGTCATCACTGATGGGTCTGGAGCCAAGAGAATGTCTGCCTCCCAGGGGTCTTGGGGGTTCCTTGTGGACGTCCCCAGGCTGCCCAGAGTTCTGATGTGGGTCCAGCGGCCACAACAGAGGCCCTAGGGGTCTAGAGTCATTTCTCAGCTTCTCTTCCCTTCCAACACCCTCCTCTGCCCCACACAGGGGTCAGCCTCAGGCAGCCTGAGCTCTACCAGCCACCACAGACTGTGGCTGAACTCTGAGAAGTCTGCACACACAGCTCCATGTCATCACCTTCATCTGCCACTGAAGCTGCTTTAATGAAGATCACTAACAGCTTTTGTTTTGCCAAAGCCAGCGGAACTTTTCTGTCCTCAAAACTGTCCACTCCGTCTTGAATAAGTGTTCCTCTCTAGGTCTGCGAGATTCTGTGCTTTCTTGTTCTTTTGCTCACCTCCTGGCTCCCCATCAGCTTGGCTGCCCCGATCTCTTGAGGCCACTGTCCCCTCCCAAACCTGCCTGTGCCAGCTCATCCATGATCCTAACTTAAAAATCATTCAAATGCAAATGGATCCCAAAATCTTTATCTTTCATCCTGACCCTTCTGCTAAGCTCCAGACTCACGTAACCAATGGCCCACTCAATATCTCCACTTGGATGTCTTGTGGTCAAAATAAACCTTGGATTGCCACCATTCTCAGGGTCAGTAAGTGCCACCACTACCTACCCAGTGGCTTAGGCCTCAAGCCTTAAAACCTTGGGAAAATGTTTCTTCTTTTTTTTCATCCTTACCCTATCACATTGAATCCCTCCCTACTGGTGTACCAATTTAAACAGAGACTGGATACAATTACTTCTCTCTCTCCACTGGCTTCACCCTGGTCTAAACCACCACCTTCAATCACCCACTGTACTCTAGAAGTCAAGCCTGTCTCCTTGCCTCCACCATGGGCCCCTACAGTCCATTCACCAGGGAGCAGAGAGAACTTCTGCAAGTGAAAATCATCTCCTACCCATCTTGAAACCTGGCATGGTTGCAATTGTAATAAAAGTTAAACATCCTCCGACATTCACGATGTCCCCAAACTGGCTCCTGCCTCCCTCACTTCCTATACACCAGCTACTGAGACCCTGTCAGGGACATTCTTCCTTTATAATGTCATAGATCCATCTTCTATAAATCCAGGTCTCTGCTTAGATAGCTTCTCTCCAGAGAGCCTCTCGGTTGTCCTAAGGCGCCCCTCCGAGATCTTGTCCCTCTGCCTTTATAGCCTGTTTTATTGATTCACAGCCATTTATGCTTTTTACCTAGCTGGCTAACTGAAATAAAAGCCCATGTGAACAAGGACTCTGTCGCTCACTGCGGTATTCACAGGGCACTTCCAGACACAGAGCAGGCCTTCTCCAGGAATAAACAGCTGTGGGCTTGATGAAGTAGCTGTGAGCACAGGAGCCCAGGGTCCGTGAAGTGGGGACAGCCGACTCACTCGATAGAAGGCATGTTGGGTGCGGACATCGGGCTGACCTCCTTGGCTTTCTGCAGCGCGTGTTTCTGGTTGAAGGCCTCTTCTTCCTCCTGTTCATCCTAGACACAGAGCAGAGAGGGCTTTGCCTTGGTTCTCCCCGGAGGCAGCATGGGATGGGCTCAGAGCCTCGAGCAGCCTGGGGATGCCTCTTGGAAGACAGCAGTTGCCATGATCCTGGGATGGCCAGCAGTTCTGGTCTCCTCCTGCCCCTAAGAGCCATGGACGTCAGAGCCATGGACATCTGCCCTGCCCCACCCCCACTCCCCCAGGTTTGGGTGGCCAGCCATGGTAGTCAAAGACAAGAGCCACCTTCTGGAATGTTCTTCAGTGTCTGGAAGTGGTAGGGCAGGGCCCCTGGAGCTTGGTCACAGCCAGTTTCCTGCCAGATAAGGGACCCCACATAGGGGTGCAGGGACCTCATCCCCTCACTTGCATTTCTGCTTGTATGTGTCCCCACTATGTGCTGTTACCATAGAAAGCTCTGGTTCTCACAAACATTGTTTTACTTGATCCTTGCAGCAATCCCAGGAGGTAGGCAACGCATGTATGTTCCCAGATACAGATGAAGAAACCCAGGCTGCTGGAGGTCAGGGGTCTGGCCTGAGCAGAAGAGCCCAGAGGCAGATGTGGAACTCCTCCAGCATTTCAGAAACTGAAGCTGGTATTTTCTCCTCAGGCATGCAGTGAAGAACAGGCCTCACATTATAGATTACCAGGAAGAAGCTCAGAAACATAAAAAATGCTCTCTACTTCTCCCCAAGCTGAATCTGCATTGTGAGAACAATTGTTCACCCATCTCCCCAGGCCTCCCCAGTTCAGTCAGTATTGCCTCTGCCCTAGAAAAATCAGTCTGTGAAAAGACAGGAGCAGAGAGATACAGTGTCTGGCTTCCCTGAAACTTCCCCAAGATGATGCCAGCAGCCACAGGCCCTGAACCATGATGCCCCTTCTCTCTCACACCTAAATCCAGAAGGTTTAAGACTCATGATTGAGGTCACTCAGCCACAGGGCACAGCAGCAGAGGTGGAGCTTAAATCCAGGACTTCAGTATATATTCTCCATTTCATAATCCCATAATTCCATAAATTCCTCCATATTGTTTCTGTCTCCCACAAGGCCTGAGCTCACCAAACTCAATGACATTAGCCAGTCTTCCTTCATGGATTTATGGCTCTCCAACTGTCCAGAAGCTTCTAGAAAGGGCTTTCATGACAGGTCTGAGCCAGACAATGTAAACTTTGAAGAAAGCCCCAGAGGACACCCAAGGGCACCAGAAATCCATCAGTCCCTCATGCTCACCTTGGTCAGCTCCTGAGCATTGGCCAGATTGTCCACAGCGATGGCCAAGAACACATTCAGCAGCGTGTCTGGGGTAATGAGTTAAGGATGGGCAAGGAAGAAACACTAAAGACTCGAGCCAAGCTGAGAGGGCATGTCCATGTCGTTCCTGCCTGGGACAGCAGCAGGACCAGAAACCACCCCAGTTAAACAGGAAATGAGGAGGTGGGAGATGTTATGCAACCCACCTATAGGAGAGTATGTCTTCCATTCCATGTATCATCTCCAAAGAAATAGACTATCCACATCAAACCACCCAGGGGCCAAGATGGAGTAAGGGGGGCTTGAGACCACAATGGCCTCTAGTCATAGTGATATCAAAGAATCATTGAATGGGATGTGGGGGGCCCTCAGGAGGTTGGGATTGAAGCCTCCTTAACACCAAACATGCCACACTGTCCTTAGAGATGAAAAAAAGACAAGGTTCATCACTGATCACTCTCAACAATGGAGAGCCAACTTTCTTCTCTCATTCTTCTTGTCTTGGAAGGCTTCCATGTTTCATTTTACAAAATGTCACAGAGTACACACGATCATCTTGGAACCCATTTCTATTCCACTGTCTAACCTATGAAGTCCCAATTTTCCAGCTGTCTTTGTGGTCATGTGTGGTAGAACAGAAAAGTGGATTGAAAGGCAGGTTGGCTCTCTTCAGAGCATCAGGAAAACCAAGGTGTCACTGTGACAAAGTGGCCTTCATTCTGGGACTCCCACACAGTCTTCTTTTTAAGTCTTTTTTTCTCATGTTTAATTTATAATCTTCTCTGACCCCTAGAAATTTGCAGAAAAGAAAACTTAAAGGAGCATCCCTTCTCTATCAGACTATGGAAAATGCAAACTATCACTGTGGTACCTGACTGACTCGCTTTGACTATACCAACCCCAATTCAAGGCAAGTCCTTTTCTCCCCTGCAGAAGTTTGAGGTTATGAGTCATATGGATTATATCACGTTAGTCACAATGCATCTCATTCACAGGAAATAAATATCGTTATCCTCCTTTCAGATGTGAAAACTAGAAGCTCAGAGATTGTGTGACTTTTTCAAGGTTACACAGCCAACAGTGTTGCTGAGATCAAAACCTAAATCTTCCTGTGTAGATCCCATGACCAGGCCTGGGCTTCGTTGTTCAGTGGATTTCTAGTTTCCCTTTACAATGGAGTAGTTAACTTTGAGCGGTTATTAAGGAGTAGATGAAACAACGCTTGGAATAAGTCTCATGCATAGTATATGCACAATCAATCTTAGCTATGTTTGGTAGGATTATCATTAATCACAACACCGATATTTTTGCATTCTAACTGCGTGGCAGGTTCTGTTCTATATTAACATGTAATTAATGCGCTGATATTACAATCCAGTTACTATTTCAGCCTGGAGTGACGTCCGCCCTCTTTTATTTTCCCTGGTGCATAGTGTCTCCAACCATTTGACAGAATAACTTCATGTTGGCTTTTTGTCTTTGCTATAGATGCAGATGGTTCTCTCTCTTTTTTGTCTTTTTTACCCAACTACTGTACAAGTTCCTTAAGGTTTCCCTTAGTTCCATGCACAATGCTCCCCCATCCCCTCCCAACCCCAACTTCCTCCTCACATACTGGCCCAGGCTGGCATCTCAGCAGAGGAGTATCTTTCAAAGGATACAGTTGCCAAACAAGGTGAGCACAATAAAATAGATGGCCGACCACATGCCAGAGCTGACCCCACCCTGGGAGCGGATTCCATTGTACATGACCTCATTCCAGTCCTCCCCTGTCAAGATCTACACAAAACAAACAACTGGTGAGTCAGAGACCTGGGTTGGTTGAGAAAATGTGAGCCTAGGTGTTTCCATCCATCCTCTTGCAGGACCATTCTGCTGCGGGGTGGAGGGGATAAAGTCACTCCCATGAATAATTGTGGATTTTGTTCTGATAGGGGAAAAGCTTTAGGTATTGAAAATGGAAGAAAAGCATCACAAAGAAAGATTCTACTCCTCCAACCAGGGTCCTTCCCATTGCCAGCTCAGGTCAGGGTCACTATCCCAATGTCACCAAGTGGTCAAGAAATAGTTCCTGAGGCAGCAACATACTAGAAAGGGGCTCTAATGCAGGAAGAACCTGTGGTCTGGTATAGCCTTGTGTTTTTTGCTTGGACTCTAAGACATTATTGATTATTGATGCCGATTAAAAAGGCATGTATGTATATATGCATGTGTGTGTGTGTGAGAGAGAGAGGGAGAGAGCGAGAGAGAGCGAGCATGTGCGCTGGAGTGTGTGTGTGTTCATTAAATAGAGACAAGGGTTTTAAAATGCCTCCAATTCCAGAAAAACATCAATGAAATTTGCTACTAAATGTCTTAGCCTTAATATTGCTCACAAATCCATAAGTGTAGGAAAGGGTCAGAAAGGTAATCAAAGCGGATTCTTTGATTATTGTTAGGAACAGAGCTACAGAGATCCTGGCAGTTACTGTGGAGACAATTCTACAAGAGGAGCACCCAGTGGCCTGAGAAGAGCCTGGAGACGATCAGAAGGCTCTTCGAACCATCAGTATCTTGCAGTGTGTGGCCCAAGAGACTCCAAGGGACATTTTTTAATCTTCTTCCTACCTGGAATACAGTCATGATGGCTGCAGGGAAGGTGTCAAAGTTGGCTGAAGGTGTCCCGTCATTGAAGTTAAACCTGAAAAGCAAACGGGAAGGGCAGACTGGAATGGAAATCTCACCTTTTCTCTTCCTGAGATGACATACTTCTAGACTCCTTTCCCCTTTCTCTACATCCCCTCTGCCTCCTCGCCCCCTCATTCCAAGTAACTGATAAAGACGGTGGCTGTGTACTTTGAGGGGAGTGAGTAATGAGATGGGGTTTGGGCTGATCCTGAGTTGTAAGGCTCCATATGCTGTACAAAGATAACTCCATTTGCAAGGGTCCCTAAACACAACAACCCCCTACAGTGTGAAAGAGTGAAAGCAGAGACATCTATTCCACACTCTCACTTGGTGGATGATTTGGGCCAGGGATAAGAGCAGATAAGATCACAACATGGCAATCATATGAACATCCGTGGGGCTAACAGGTGGTAAAGTTCCTTTGGACGGAAAGCTTGCAGGTGCTTACCTGCCTCCAAACAGCTGCATTCCTAGGAGAGCAAAGACAACGATGAAGAGGAAGAGGAGAAAGAGCAAACTGATGATTGACTTCATGGAACTCATCAAGGAGACCACCAGGTTCCGCAGCGAGGCCCAATACCTACAAGAAAATGCCATAGTAGTGCACACTTAATAACCAGTGAGCCCAAAATGCAGCTGGACATATGGCTGGTGGTGTAGTCACTAAGTCGCATTTGTAGGCTTGTCAGAGGGGGCAGCAACACGTGGCCATGGCTTTGGCATCATAGATATTTCTACTGATTTAATGTTTGGAGGAGAAGCCAGGGCTGAAGAATGGGAAGGAGGTAGGGAAGAAGATGTAGGGATGGAAGGAAACAATAAGGCAGAGAAGATTTCACTCCCCGTGGGGCTGAGAAGAGTGCACAGTCTGATGACTTACTTGGTTATTTTAAATATTCTCAGAAGCCGGAGAGCTCGCAAGACACTGATTCCAAAAGATGTACCAGGTCTGAAGATTGCCCAGACCACTTCGAAGATACTTCCCACTGTGACCTAGAGTCAAAACCAGCCACGGTGAGAGCAGAAGGAGCAGAAACATTTAGACAGAGATGCAAAAGCTCTCCTTGGTCCAGGGGAGAAATTAGAGCTCCCTGCCCCCACCAGCCCACCTCCAACAGAACTATTTTGTGAAGGCTGCCACAGAAAAATGACACTCCTTCCCTCTTGTCCTCCCTGCTCCCCAGTGCCATCCTAACTGCAATTCTTCATAAACTGCAGATGTGTTTGCTGGCCCCTGTTCTGAACTTGGTGAAAACTATAACAGCTGGTCACACCTTCTGCACAAACTTGGGAGTCATGACTGTTCTAAGATTAAAACACCTTGAATAGACAACAGGGAGATACTCAAATCAAGGGAACCACCTGGGACCACCACGGTCACATTCTAATACCAACATCTCAGAGGGGCCACATGTTCTCATCAATCTAGCAATCAGTGCTAACGATGTTTCAGTCACCTGTCTACACATCTTTAAGTCACTAGGGCTCTCCACACCCCAGTGTGACGGCATTCTTCCTGGTGGCACAGAACATGACTGCTACGGAACACAGCCATTTCCAACTAACAGAATCATTTCTTTTTGGTTTTAATCACGTACTTATTGAATGTCTGTGATGTCACACACATTGTGCTAAAGAAATAACACAATGAACTCTCACAGCCATGCTGGAAACAATGTACATGAGGAAACTCAGGTTGAAATGGCCTTTCACTGGCTGCTAGGCCTGAAAATTGCCTGTACCCAGAACCATATGTTCCAAGTTAAAATGCCGATTGGCAAGTGCTCAAATCGTTAGCACCTAACTGAAGATTTGGCAGAAAAAGAAGTGGGTTTGGCAGAAAGAGAAGTGGCTCAGGAAAACCAAAGTTTTGTGACCTAGTTCTGCTGCTGGTGACAGTCCACGTGATGTCCTACTTACTTGTGTGTAAAAGGAAGTCCGTCTCCTGGTATTTCACAGAGAATGGGAATCCCGAGAGCAGCAGAGAACAAAAGGTGTGTGTGAAAGCACCGTGAAGACCTCTGCTATGAAGGTGAGGAAACTTGGGTTGAAGTGGCCATTCACAGATGCCAGGCTTAGTTAGAATGTGGACGCTTGATGAACTAATCTAAGTGGTGACTTGCCATCGGTGTGTGTGCGTACGTGCGGGTGTGCATGCATCTGTGTGCACACACATGTGCACATGCACATATACACGTTTGTGTGATGGAATCTCTAGGTAATTTTCCTAAATTTTAACTAAATTGAAAAAAAGAAAGAGCAAATGCATAATCTTTTTCTTTTTTATTAAACTATCTGCTGCAATCAAGTCCACTGTCCTCCTCTTCCAGACTTCCCCCAAGATAATAAGTCACTCAAAACTCGAGTTCTGCGTAGTTTTATAAAACTCAGGGAGCTGTGTACTTCAGCAGCATGGTACACATGCTGTTCTTCAATAAGAACATTAAAAGGAAACAGTTTTTAAAACCAACCAACCAACTCTCCCATAAACCCCAGTCCACAGGCCTTAGAGAGTCGACATCCTCTCTGTCCTAGAATTCAGCACTCACAAGTATGTTTCAGTCGCCTGTATTCACCTTGCTAATGAATCAGATCATCAGATGAGTGAATTCACTAGGATTCACTCACTCCTCGCAGCCAGCTCAATCGAGCCCCAGTCACAAATCCGAGTGCAACACTGTGTGCAGCGGGAGCCAACTGCTCATCTGTACCATGCACGTCCGCAGGAGCGGGACGGCGCACGACACTCACCCCGAAATCGAAGCAGTTGAATGAAGAGTGGAAGTAAAGGCGTGGTCCCATGCCGTACATCTTCAGGGACATTTCCAAGAGGAAGAGCCCCAGGAACAAGAATTCTGCGTAGTCTGAAAGCAGTAAAAGCACAAGCAATTGTCCTGCAGACGGTGTGGGCAACGGCGCTCCCAAGCCCTCACCCATCCACCGCGGTGCCCTGGGCACCAGAGCCAGATCTGGGGCTTTAGGTGACAGGGCAGGACAGGATGGCTGAATAGCCTCTGACCCAGAGTCCTGGGCCCATGACCAGGTCAGCCTGGTTCTTCACCAGATGGGCCTGTTACGGCCTGTTAGTGGCAGATGGCTCTCCGGAGGGAAGGATGGACATTGCTACAGCTTTAATGACAGCACAGGTTCCCCCTACACATCATGGGCCATAGCAGCCGCCCCCAAAGCTGACCTGACAGTGTCCTTCTGGGCCAACTTGAAAATTCATTGCCCTAAGAACTTTCTCCTCAGAACGCTGGAGACCCAAACTCTCTTAAGCCTCCTTAAGACAGTAAGGCCTTAGTCACCCGCAGTGCTTCACTGTCTTGCTGCCGCCCAGCAGAGATCTGGTGACTGGGTTCCTTAATGAACGCAGCTAGGAATGGTCCCATGGGGCACAGCCTGCCCCTTCTGGTGTGAAGAGGCAGCCCCCTAGGGTAGCCCCCTACAGCCGGGCCCAGCACACAACACGACGCCCCATCCAAGCAATGTCACTCCTGGCAATGCAAGAGATGCCAAGATGAGGCCCACAACTTTTCCCAGAAGATCCCTTCACATGTCATGCACCCCAACCACACTGTCCCCACGAGGTGCCAGCTGCCGTCCACGTACAGAGGAGGTGGGTGAGCCACTGAGGCTGGTTGTGATGGACAATGGCCACACAGGCAGTGTTGAGGGCCACGAGGCTCAGCACGATCCAGTAGAACACCTGCGACTTGACCATGTGGCGGACGGAGATGCGCAGCAGCCTCTCCTTGTGCCGGAAGTACGAGGCCCCATCCACCTTCGCACTTTTGATGCTGCCTCGGGCAAGAGGAGTGCCTGTGGAGCAATGGCAAGAGGGGACACAGGCAACAGGTCACCCACCACGCCTGGTGCACTCACCTGTCAGCGGGCAGCTCTGATCCCAAAGCCAGGTGACTGCCCCACACAGGTCCAGGGGACAGCCTGTCAGGGGTTGAGCAGCTTCCACAGCAGAGGTCCCTGTCTATCCTTACTGGACATGCTCAGTCCTAGGGAACTTCGTGATCCCCTGGCTGGACACCAGGCACACTGCCGGGTCCTGGATCCTCATAAGGTTGTGTTTCTGTTTGGTCTTTCCTTTTCAATGTGCTCCTGGAGCAGGAGTCATTCTGTCACATTGGCGATACTGCCGCCACAGGCAACTTAAAGAGGCAACAGGCCCTCTTTTGCTGGTACAGATGAAGAGAGGCTTTTCCCCTCATCTAGGGAGGACACCCTGCCATCAGCCAGAGTGTCTGAGAGAACCTTCGGTTGGACACCAGTCAAGGGGTGTCAGAAGGAATCGAAGAGTAAGAGGTTAGAAGCAGATGGGACCTCTGTGGCAAGCACGACTGCAGGGACCTGGATGAGGATCACTAAACCACTCAGGAGCCTTTGAGGAGTGTCCCAAAGTGGGTTCTCATGACCATACCTGGGATGGGGTGCTTGAGGTACCTCTGCCACGTTCAACAGTCTGAGCCCTGAACCTGTTTCACGTAAACAGCATTCCCCAGTCCGCTTGTTTTCTCCAAGTCCTTGTCACCTAGCAGATTCCCACATTGCTCCCTGATCCACCCCTACATTCCAGAGTCTTTGGATTCGTTTTCTGCCTGCGGCGCTCTTGGGAGATTAGGGAATGAAGGATGGACGTGACTCTGCTCACCCACAGAGGCGATGTCCACGCAGTGCTCGTCGCTTGAGTCCCGGGTCATGACCTCCGTCCGGCTCCTCTTGATGGTCGCCCGCCGGAGCACTGCAGCAGGGAGGGGGCGCAGTGAGAGACCCTAAGCACAGCCAGGTCATTCCGATCGAAGCTGAGGAGAGTGAGCCAGTGACTCTTTCGAAGTTTGAGCAGGTGGGGCTCTAGAAGTCACCAATGTCCACAGAAAGCACGCAGGCTCCGGGGCCCTACTAGCTCCACCTCCCTGCAGGGGTCAACACTCCATCTCTACGGCTCTTGCTCCTCTAAACAATGCCCTTCCTGGCAACACATCTCAGAGGCCCACATGAGCCTCAGAAATTTCCCCAGAAGACCCTTCAGGTGCCATGGGGCAATGATGGTCCTTCCTTACACAGCTTCCGTCACTCACTGGAGCAAGGCAATGTGTGAACTGTATTTTCATTGCTTTAAAAAGCATTTCAATCTGGTACTCAATAGCTTTCAACTTTAAAACATGAGAGATTTTATGATGGAGATTTTTGTTTCAAACCCCAGAATGCGCCTCTTTTCTTTCTTCCTCCTCTTCGGATGGTGATGGACTCCACACCAGAGGTGCACATGGAGAGGGACGAGGTGCTGGGGGCTTCCTTACCTTCTAAGGCTGATGTTCCAGCATTTTTATTTTCTTCTGCCAGCATGACTTCCTCTATATGGAAACAAATGGGTTAAGAAATTACCTGTAAATGCCAAATTAATCTGCAAAATGGAAATCCCTGGGGACAGCCCTGACACGGCCCCCCCCACCCCCCCCGCCCAGGGCACAGGGGGAGAGAGTTTATCCCCGTGGCAGAAAGAGGTCAGGGGTGGGTCAGGCAGGGTGCTGGGTAGGTGGGGCTGCTGGTACAATTCTGCTCTGGGTCTAACACAGAGCCCAGCGTTTAAACTAAAATCCCCTCAATGGAAAAGAGTGAAAACTTTCCATTTCTGTTTTCCTTCTTCCCAGGTTCCTTAAACCTCTTCAAGCTATGGGAATGTCTTTTGTCTGGCTCCTCAGTCATGTGTACCCCTTTATTCAAAGGTGAGATCATTTGTGGGGCTCTGTTCTGTCTATGTCTTCAAGGAAGGGTCAGAGAAAGATGCTAAGGGCTCAGGAGAGAAGCAGGGCTCCTGGGCGTGTGGCCTCCTGTCCCCACTTTCATCTAGACATGCTTGCACTCAAGAGCTTGGGCTCTTGTGAGTCTGTCCCTTTGACATAATAAAAAATGAATACTTGGTTTTTGTCCACCTTCCTAAGTCCTTAGAATTTTCTGTCTTGTGTATGCAAGTGAGGTGCCTCAACATGGGGGAGGAGGCCTAGACAGCTTGAAGATGGAGGCTGGTCACCTGAAAAACCAACCATATGATTAGAGACCTAACTTCCAGCCTCATCCTCCTTCCACCTCCCAGGAGGCAGAGGGGCTAGAGTACTCAATAACCAGTGGTCAATGAAACTCTTAGTAACAAACCTCTGCAGGAGCTCTGAGGAAATGGAAACCTAAAGGAGCTGGGAGGGGGACATGGAACTCAGAGATATGCAGTCGGCAGGTCAAAACTGGGGGTCACCTGGGAGCCCCACCTATATTTGCTGTCTAAAGTGGGGAGAGGCATGTGGGGGGAAGGTTGAGCCCTTAAGCTGTGGGGCCTACACTAACATTGGTGGCATTTAGTGTCAGAATGGAACAGCATAGTAGGGTCCCAGTTGGTGTCAAAGACTGAAAGGACTTGGTTGGTGTTAGAACAGGTTTGTTGTTAGTTTGGGGAAAGAGCCGTGCAGTGTCTGGGACTCTCTGACTGGCCCCCAGGAACATCCTGTGCTCCCCAGGGGGGTCATCATTAGTAGGATACTATTTCTACAAAAAACTATTAGGATGATCCTCTCCAATGTCCCTTCAAACTTACCAACAAAATCGCTCACATCTGGTGGAAGATGAGGTTGGTCCTCACTGCCACCTCGGCCCACAGTCCAGAGAATTGGAGGCCTTAGCAATCCTTGCCTAAACTCCAGACGCTGGGGCAAAGCATGCTGCGGCTCCCTGTTCTACGACGGTTTGATTCAAGTGCGAGTAACAAGTGAGAAGAGTCCAAGAGGGTAACATTGTTACCAAAATTCTAGCTGCACAGAAAACTGACACTACCGTGTATTTCCCAGGGAAAGAACATTCTGCGATGCAGAGTAGCAGGCATGACGGATATTATACCATGTTATAAATGGTTAGCTCTCTTTAAGTATTGCTCTGACAAGGCTAATGTTAGCAGGTTAAGTGTAAATGGTGGGATGCCCCTTTATGTTGATGTTGAGGGTTTTAAAGTCATTTGATAGTAAAAGTTGTCTGATAGGCATCATCTGAAAATTAGATTGTCGTTAAAATACCTCCCAGCAATATGAACTACCTCAGCCAGAAAGTCATTTCACTAGAGAGTGTCTGGGCTTTGGGGCAGGCAAAGCTGGGGATCCCCAAGGTAGATGGAGGGGGTGGGTATCTAGTCTTCAGGGTAAGAGGATCTGAGGACCCCCAAGGCAGAGGGAAGGGGTGGGTATCTGGGTTTGGGGCAGGAGCTCTGAGGACCCCAAGGCAGATGGAAGGGATTTCGCACCACTGAGTATTCCGGGAGCTCGAGAGGGCTCTGCGTGTGCTGAAAAAACCGCCCCCTCCCCCAAAGCCTGTGCCAAGTTCGCTTTCGAACTTGACTCTCTTTCCAGGGAAATGTAACCCATATGTCTCTGATTCACTGCTGCTCACTGGTAAAGGGAAGGGCCAGGAAGCACAATTTGACGTCGCAGTGCGTCTTTTTTCTTAGAAGGAAAGAGCTGGCTTTGCCAGTTGGAAGGAAGTAGAACCTTGGAATGGATTCTGCATGAATCTGGGAAGCAGAGCCCAGACAGGCGCATACTGAGCTGCCTGGCCTGGGGTGGGGCCATGCTGAGAGCAGGCTGCGATTTTCCCCTTGGCCACCAGCCCTCTCAGCCAGGGCATCTGTCAGAGGGTACCTCCACCCAGAAAATCAAGGACAGTGGGGACAGCAAGCTGCCCGTCCAGTCTGGGGTGAACCTGCTCTGCACGGCAGAGCTCCTGTCTGGGAAAAGGGAGGAAAGTTTCACATCTTCTCACGAGAGTCTTGGAGGCTGAAGCATGGTCAAAGGCAAAGCATGTGGAGGGTCCCGTGGTGAGTGGTTTTCAAGTGGTTTCCAAATGAACTTTCAAGCACACGCACACTCGCAGCCTAGACAGGTCGCCAAAATCGACTCCAGAGCTGAGAGAGTTTTTGTGTGTTGGTGATCTAAATACAAGTGTCGCCTGCTATTCCAAAAAGCTGGCAACAGGGCATCCGATTACATTCCAGATTTTTCCAGAGACCTCATGTTTGCACTATGCCTCCTACCAGAATAGGGAAAAGATGCTGTCTGTCATGTGCATTTTCTATGTATATATTTTATACATATATACAAATTACTCTGCTCAGGATGAAATGAAGATCTACAACCGCGATGCAATCCCACCTTTAAAATACTAAAGGAAAAAAATTCCTCATTTTTCCTGACAGATGTGGGGTGACCGATGCTTCTCATAAGTAGCTGAGAGGCAGTCAGACTTGAACCAGGTGGCTCTGTGAGGTAATGAAGTCCCGAGAGGTTGGGACCTGTCCGCAGGCCGGAGAAGGACTCCCAGCTGCAGCACAAGAGGAATCCTGGTCTCCATCATCGGCTGCCTGACTGAGCACAACAGTCTCGTAACTGGTCTCTCGGCTTCTGGCCTCACCCTTCTTGTCCACTCTGAGGTGCCTTCAAAGTCTTAAATCAGTGATGTGTACTTTAATGCTTAGTGTGATACACTGCTCCTTCAATGAAATTAATTTAAAAAAACAAACCCTTAAGTCAGAAGACATCTCTCCTCTGCTCAACGCCCTCCAAAGGTTCTTACTTCACGCACAGAAAAGCCCCCAGCACTCAGAAGGGCTCAGAAAGTCATACACAGTTTGCTGCCCACCGCCCCCCTAAAACTGTGGGCATTTGGTCTCCTGTACCCCCAGTCCACCAGCACTGGAATCTTCCTCCCCTAGAGCTTCCTGTGGCTGATCCCTTGCTTCCCTAAAGGATCGTCCTAACACGTCAACCCTGGCCTCCAATTTAATAACACGACTAGCCCTGCCCTCCCTGCACTGAGTCTGATGTCCACTGTACTTAGTGCCTGCCTGCAAGTACCTGTCCATCATTCTGTTTATTGCTGTCATCTCCATCCACCAGCAATTGTGGGGGAGCAACTGAAATGGACAACTAAATTGAATGAATGTTTCTTCCTCCTCTCTTCCTGTCTGCCTGCCGACTTGCAGACTTCCGCCTTGGTGACCTGTCAGGCTCACTGCTAAACCCCACAGTGCCTCGAACAGGATGTGGTACAAATAACACACTCAGTCAACACTTGCGGAATGGACTACTGTTAGTGTCAACGCTGAAATGTCACCAGTCCAACCTCAGCTCCAGGCCTGGGCGATGCTACCTGTGACTGGATTCACCTTGCTCAAATGCCTGCCTGATTAAGAGATGTTTGGCAGAACAGGCAGTCAGACTCCAGAGGAAGAAAGTGGGCACTCACTTTCCCAACAGGGAAGCCCAAAGGCTAAAGAGCCATCCAGAGCTGCTCTCTGCTCAGGACCAGGCAGCTCGCTGAGTCGAAGCACTGGAGAAGGGGGTCCCTTCCTGGCTCACCTGCTTTGTCGATCCAGGCCCGGTACCCATTCAGCTCACGCTCAATCTGCTGCTGGCGCCGAAGTTTCATGAAGGCTCTTCGGTTCTCCACTCTCTCTCGCTCCTTGGCAAATTCCCTGTGAACAGAACATATACATTTGACTAGGTGTGGATGGTGTTGGGACTAAATGAAGCAGGTCAGAAGGAGTTGGAGCCAGCGCTTCGGGGCTGGTTCCCTCTGCTGGAGCCCCAGACTGCCAGTATTGTCTCTAGAATGGGGCATGGAAATGCACAGCCTCGCAGGAACCTGCTGGAGCTACTTCTTGGCCAGGACTCTCACATCCCTGCTTGCTGTTTTGAAAGGCACTTTCTTAGTCATGCGACAAACTAGGTCTCTGAATGCTGTGTTCTGTTTCCACAATGACCAGGGACGCTTTGCCCCTCTGAGGACACAGCGACCCTTTATGGTTTTAATACCAGTGAAACAGTGTATATTGACAACGATCTGGGCTAGTCAAAGAGGCGTTCGTGCCCATTCATCCCTTGAATCCTCACAAATGCCCTCTGAAGGGAGTGCTATTAAAATTCCTATTTCACAGATGGGAAAAACAAGGCTTCAGAAGGGAAGGAACTTCCTGGGATCCGAACTCTAACCATAAGGTCTGCTTTTGGTGTTGGTGCCCTGCATCCTGTGGTATGAGGGCGGCCACTGGAAACCAGTGACACTGACACCATGAAAGGCTGAGATGCTGGACAAAACACGGAAGTTACATGAGAAAGGAAGGCCTGTGCCCTGATGGCCTAGCAGGTGAGTCTACCGGGCATAGTGCATGGACATCCCAGGGAAGCGGGTTCACGACCCAGGGCTAGGGGGGACATCCAAGATGAACAGCTACATAAAATGAATGTTTCTTCCTTCTTTCTTCCTGCCTGCCTGCCTGCCTGCCTGCCTTCATTCCTACCTGCACTTTTCCTTCGAAAAAATGCAGGGGGGATGGAGGAACAATGTGGCTCCCCCAGAAAGATGGGGAAAGATGGGAGATGAAAAACAGAGGGAAAGCCAAGGAGGGTAAGGGTCACGGGGAAGGAAAAGTCCATTGAAAGGCACCAAGGACCAAAGCTCTTCAGGAAAGACTGAAGTCCCAATGGAACAGGAATGAAGAGGAATGAGGGTCCGACCAGAAAGGAAGATGATGAAATTATGGGGGTGAGCAAATGGGGATCAAGAAATAGTCATTTGGAATGCCCCAGGGAGCAGTGGTTTGTTCAGCTGAAGCACAGGCCACGTACATCCCAAAGACCCAGGCTCATGTCCTGGGTCGGGGAGAACGACCAAGATGTACAACTAAGTAAAAATAAATAAAAAGTGCTTCTTCCTCCTCTCTCTTCCTGTATACCTGTCTGCTTGCCTTCATTCCTACCTGTACCTTTCCTTTAGAAAACAAATATTTATTTAAAAAAATAAATATTCATTTACAAAAAGACTCCCTCCAAAACCAGCATCCTCTCCTCACCAAATACTCTTTCGGGCTACAATGCCTCTCAGCAGTGTACCACTCCCAGCTCTGGTGCAGCACTTTCCTCTGCTCTGGAAGCCATTCCCCTATTCCAGGTGCAGCCGGAAGGTGAGGGAGTCCAGCCCTGCTGTGGGTCCCTCAAGCCCAAGGAGGAAGAAATGAACCAGTATCTGAGGGATGTGCCCAGCCCCCAGGCAGGGCAAGGGTAGTTGACAAAGACCATGACATAGATGCCAGCTCAGCCCTTCCTGCCAAGACAGAGGGGGAGTCCCGGCACACAGACCCCTCATACGGTCAAGGTTGGCTTCGTTCTGGGTTGGCTTCAGGTCAGTAAGGCTCTACTAAGAGTTGTAGGGATTGAGAAAGTGTCACAATGAATAGGAACCAAGGCCAGTGGGAGTCAGGTCAACATGACCTTTGGTGTCACCATTTCTTGATGTTCTGTTTTTTGACTCCTATTCTTCTACCCCTCATGGCCCAGTATTGTGCTCTTGGGACTGGCATCAAAAGGCACCTGATCCTCCCTCTTTATCCTCGCTGCCCAGTCCAGGACATACCCTTTGCTGCCTGCATTACTGCAAGAGCACCTACCTAGGCTCTCACTCACCTGTCTTTCCTGCACTTCATCCACCTCACCACTATGAGAGCTCTCTTTCTAGAACATGTATTGGATCTGATCACGTCTAAATCTGCAGCAAGCACTCTCTAATTGCTAAACAGCTCCACATATTTTGCTCTTTTGAGTTCCATTCAGAGAAGAAGGTAGAATGGGTATTTTCACTGTCACTTTAGAAGTCCGATGACGTGCTCAAGTTTAAATAAGAAACAGAGTCAGGTTGGGACACCAGCCTGTCTGCTTGAAGAGCTCCAGCTCTTCACGTCCCGCATGTGTGTTTGGTCCAATGGCATTTTTATAAGCTGCTTTCTTTATCTTTTCAGACGTACGGGTCTTCATTTTCAACGCTGCTATAGGGGATCCCGGAAAGCCTAATGGGAGGTCGTATTTTGAGCAGGACCTTCAAAGAGGCGCATTTTAGCAGGCTCTGAAGAGAGGAACACACAGACTCTTCAGCTCCAAGAGTGCGCGTGAGAGCATTACCACCACCGTTTCCATTTTCCAGCTCAGGAGATGGAATCTAACAGGAGTCTGATCCTTTGAGAGTTCCAAGGACACACAGTCACTAAGAACTATGAGCCTGAGCTCTTGAATATTCCATCTTCTTGTACTCTACCACCTCCTCTTCAACTCCCTGCTAAATGAGGCAAAAACACCGCACGTGGCCTTCAAAGTCTTTCACAGTCTGTTCCTAACTTTTCTCTATAAACTCGCCTCTCATTCCTAGCCCTGTGCCCCCACCCCCACTGCGGTTCTGAAGATGTAGTGTGAGCTTTCTCTAGTGCACATGGCTGCTCCACCTGGAATCCCTTTCTGATCTGCCTGAGTGTGTAAGAGCCTTCTTCCAGGCCAGGCTGAAGTGTGACCACATCATTAAGCCTTCCTTCCCCTTCCCTTAGCCTCAACCTCCATCCACCCTTCCCTCCATCTTTTTCAAGCCATCTTACAGCCTGACCTTATTGTGAAGAGTTGTCTGTGACTGTCTGTCTGTCAGTCTCTCTCTGTCACTCTCACTGAGACTTTTTGAGAAGACATTCTGTGTCTCACTCAACTTTGTGTCCTCCCAGGCTAGACTACACTTAGCACACAGCATATGTTTCATAGATTATTTTTCTTTAATTAAAAATGTCCTGGCTGGCATGCCCAGGTGGTTGAAGTGTTAAGTCTGCAGCTCTGGCATAGTCCATGTAAAGGTCAAGGACCCAAGTTTGTGACCTGGGTGTGTGGGGAGGATCACCAAAAATGAACAACTAAATAATAAATGCTTCTTCCTCTTTTCTCTTCCTTTCTGCCTACATGCCTTCATTTCTGACTGACTGCTTCATTCTAAAATGAAATATATTCACACACACATACACAAACACACACACACACACACACACACACACACACACACACACACGGCTGACTCGGTGAGCAAACCAACCATTTCCCTGGTACTCAAAGGAAATGACAGACACTCCATCTCTGCTCTGACCCAAAGAGAGCCAGGTGACTAGCTGGAATGCAGCTTTCCCCAGGTAACTCCTAGATACACCACTCTTCTACCTTTTTTGGCTTGTTAAAAATCTCTGTAGGATAAGCCTGTGCAGAAGACATGTGTCACCTCTAGCTGGGCCCCTGGATGCCCACGCAGCTTGGTTTCTGGTGGCACAGACCACAAGCCCCAGTCTAACGTCCCTGTGTATCTGGAAGTTCCTGGCTCTAGGTGTGACCCACTGACTTCCTTGCCTCCTCTGCCGCTGCCTCCCACTCCCCAACCTGGCATTCTCACTAGGCCTCAGAAACCAGAGCCCGAACCTCCTGGCCTAGTGATTCTTGGCTAAAAGAAGCAAAGCAGAGAATGTGAGCCAGCGGGTATCTGTCCTGAGCAGCTCCCACCCTGGGAAGGCAGAAGGGCCGGGGGGTGTGGGGCTTCCGGATTATACCCTCCAGGTAGCGTTTCCCACTTTATCTTTCCATTGGACTATAATGGTGCAAGTCTGACACCAGAGTCTTTCATAACACTCCTTTATCCCCTGGTTTACTATCATAATAGTTTTTGTTCAAAGTCTGCCTCCCAGACAAATCTGCAAACTCCATGAGGTCAGAGAGAACCTACAGTGAATCATAACCAACAAGGAACGGTGACACTTATGCCGAGGCCTGGTAGGTTAGAGAGTCTATAAATTATGAAGTAAAGATTAAGAACACATTTTGGAAATTTTTAACTTATAAAAATACTTTCATGTACATTATTTCATTTCATTTACAAAAACCCTGGGAGACTCAATTTTTCCCTGGTCTCTAGATGCCAACATTTAAAACCTACAAAAGGGATTTAGTTTTAGCCCAAGGCTGAGGAAAAATAGGATATAAGTAAGTGTGTGTGTGTGTGTGTGTGTGTGTGTGCGTGCGCGCGTGTGCACGTGCATATGTGTTTTAAGAACTACCTTTTTCACTGAGACAACAGTATAAAAATCCACTGCTCTGTGGATTTTTGGTGAATAAAGGCCTAGAGTAAAATTGATCACATTAGGAAAGCTACTAATGTGATGTGTGATTTTGTGTTCATGTCATCATCAGATTTATATGCATACTGAATTCTGGAGAGCAGGAACAAAGAAAATTCAGCTCTATTACCTATCAAAACAAGTGACTATTCTAATCGTAGATTCAACATGGCTGCCATGTTCCTAAGGACCCTGTCTCTCTTCTTTCCAGCAGATCCTGAGGGTTTTTCAGAGGATGACACTTTCCCAAAGATAAAGTATATGACCACATTGCCTTACTTAAGTATTCAGATGACCACTGCCAAGCTTCCTGTTGGAAGGCACCGCAGAGTGGTCCTATGGATATTTAAATTTACCTAGCTCCCTTGGATTAGCAACAGAAGTCTCAAAGAAGGAAGTGTGGCTTACAGCAGATGATGTTTCCTGCTGCCAAGCCCTTTTGTCATTGGCCTATGGTTTACAAGGCTGGGAAATCAGCTACTTTTCATTTGCTCTATCCATTGCTTACCCTCTCACAGATTAACTCAAGATGGGGAAAGCAAGATGTCAGAATTCCAAGTCAGGGGAACAAAAATAAATCACTGAGTGATGTAGCAGAAATACTACACAGAGCCAGGTATGCAGTTAAGCATAGCAGCCCATAAACTGAGCAGTGACCTCTCTGTCTCAGTTTCCCTGTGAGTCATTGTTGACATTAGAAGGACAAAACAAATCCTCTGCTCATAACTG
Source organism: Solenodon paradoxus (assembly GCA_004363575.1). Lineage (NCBI taxonomy): Eukaryota > Metazoa > Chordata > Mammalia > Eulipotyphla > Solenodontidae > Solenodon > Solenodon paradoxus. The sequence continues at coordinate 158,541 of RJWH01000491.1, read as the reverse complement.
GAGAGAAGAATCAATCTGGTTTATCCTGGGAGTCCTGACTGAGTTCTTTTAAGAGACAAATTAATGACAGAAATCCAAATCGTGTTTCATTGTAGATACTTCGACCTAATTCTGTTATCTATATTTTTTTTTTGGGGGGGGGGGGCGGGCTAGAATTATAATGAGAAGTTCCTCTCATGACAGAGGTCTCACATAGATGAAAGGAAGTGAGCAGGAGTTGAGTATGGATGAGTCACTACTGTAGTTCCTCCCTTGAATCATGCTGGGGGTTTAGGGATACCGACATCCCCCACAGTTGAAAATTCAAGTATAACTTTTGACTCCCCGAAAACATAACTATTCATAGACTGCTATTGATGGAAAGCCTCACCAATAATATGAACAGTCAGTTAACACATACTCTGCGCATGCATTACGTACAGTGAAGTCAGCTACAGAACAGAAAACATTATTAAATCATGAGTAAGAGAACATACATTAAAGTATGCACTATATCAATACTGTAAGTTTTGCCATCCTGTCCATTTATAAGAGAGTCCTTGCATAAGTGGGTCCACACAACTCTGACTCATTATTCAGAGATTAACTACACAAAATGTGAGTTTCTAAATTTCAGTTCTGGGAATAAGGATGATCTTGTTCTGCATGGCGAAGGACAATTTTCTTTGCACATCCTAGTTTGTGAATTTACATTTGTGACTGCTTTTGTTTTTCACAGCTTATATGAGAGGCATAATTTGTCAAAATCAATTATTCATACATAGCCAATTCCATAGTATTCTCAGTTTAGATGAAGTAGAAGAATGATACAAATCATCTCAGACAAGCCTTAACACAAATCGTTATGTGCAGCTGTGGGGAGGCATGAGGCGAGAAGATATGTCTTTCAAATCATACTTAGGTTAATATTAAGACTGATTTATTACTTTATGAACTTAAAGATCTACACAGGAGCCAGAGAAAATTTGGAAAGTAGCTAATCTATATATTCCTAAATGACAGTGAATGGCTTTTGTCTATAGACTGAAGGAAAGGGCTTTAGTCATTCACATGTCTAGAAATTATCATAAGGCTTCTAAGTCTTAGAATTAGAAATGAAATTCATTGAAGTAAGGTTCCAGCCTGAAATTCAGGACTCAGTTATGTCACTTCAGAGTAACAGGGCATTCAGATAGGTATCTAATGAGCTATGTCCGCTATGATGAGACGCACTCTGCCGAGGATTGGGCTGCCATTTCAGTGGATGACTCCAGCCCCTCCTCAGGCCTAGCACACAGAGAGCTCTGTTTACTGATGGGGAGGTTGTCATGGCAACCCAGGGAAGACAAAGCATGCCAGGATGGGCTGGCCTGCATGACTCAAAAATCTGTTTGCCCACACTCCTGTACACACTACACGCTTCATCACACACACACACATTGGCACAGACGCACACACGCTCACACTGACACACAGAGCATATGCAGGCAGACTTTGCCAAGCACACAAATAGTCACGTGGTCCTAATCCTTCAGAGCTAGTTTTACCATGAGCCACACTGCCCCTAAGGGAAACTTGCCAGCGTTCCCCTCAGATGTTTGGTTTCAGAACAAGGAATTTGAGTTTGATATCAAGAGAAATCACTAACAGGAATTGGGGGAAGTGGGATAGGTGATATGTGCTGGCAGTGGTTTTATTTCCATCCTACTGGGAAGGAGAGTAGTGATGGGTAAAACAGCTTTTCAGTGTCTTCTTGGTTTCTGGAAACTTTTCTCTCATTTTTCAGGGGAGCAAACACAGCCCAGGGAAGACAAACACCTTACTGAAGGTCAAGCGGTTCAGCCGGGTCACAGCACTTCTGTCTACTCCTTCAACTTGTTACAGCAGATTTGAGGAGACTTGGATTGTCAATAATAAAGACCAAAACCGTGCTGAGCACTTGAAAGGCCAGCCGGTACTGACTCTAGGAAGCAGGACAGGAGGTAACAACATGTCAGGCACTTGTCACTCTTCTGCAGAGGTCAGAGGTCTAGGGAGGGTCTTCTAATGAGCAGAGGTCCTCTGGAGAGCAGTTCAGGTAAAGAAATGGCTCCACCCAGAGAGCTGTGCCTTATCCCACATGCCACCCAGAACAATAAAAGACAGGCCCTGGTGTAACACTGTCTGATATGTGACAACCACCCATCCAAGCCTTGCCTCTCATATGCAGGGACACCAGAGCCCAGAGAGGGCTGATGCCTGGCTGGCCAAGGGCCCACAGCAGAGGGAGCCTGGCCTGGGGCAGCACGTTTGACTCTAGGTTCCAACGCCAATACCACTGCACATCTTCCTACCATTTCAGTTAACTAAACTCACAGAGGCAGACTCTGCTAGGGTCTCGGGAATGTTGGGTGGTTTTTCTCTCCTCTTTCCTTGTCACTGAGATCTCACTTACATATTTGTTTGATAGGTGCAGGAGAAGCTTGGAAGTCACATAAAGGAATGAATGAAGGAGCTGGGTATGTTTGCTGTTTTGCATTTTGGCGTTTTAACCTTGAAATTTTGGAGTAAACAAGGTTGGTAGTGCACAACAGCAAAATGCTCTGAAACTGGACCCAACTGTGTTTGAATCCTATTCTCTGACAATGTGATCAGAGGCGAGTTCTAACCTCTCTGAGTCCCAAGTTCCTCATTTGTATAACAGAGATTAATACCATACCTGTCCCAAAGTGTTGTGAGGATTGAACAGGTGGAAAGTGTCAAGTATAGTATCTGCACTTAGTGGGTGTTCCCAGTGGCTATGATAACTGAACTGCTGAGAGTATCAGAAAACAGACATCCTATTAACAATGTTATCCATGCATTCAGCCAGCCAGCCATCAATCATATCTGTCTATCCATTCTGCTTCAAAAATGCAGCATACCAAGTATCTATCTTGTGGTAGGCATTGTTTTAGAATACAGGGATATAATAGCACACATAAAAGCAAAAATCCTTGGCCCCAAGGAGTCTATGTCCTAGAGGGGGAGACAGACAATAAAAAGTGCAATATAGTGTGTTATATACTGAAAAGTGCAAAGGGGGGAAAAAAGCACAGAAGAATAATAAGTTTGGGGCAGGCAGTAGCCAGTGAAAGCCTGTGTTCCAGGTAGGGGGGCAATAGCCAGGGCAAAATTACCGGGTAGCAACATTCTGGAGGAACTTTTGAAGATAAGAAAGGGATCCATAGGGCTAGAGTAGACAAAATAAATGGAAAATGAATGAGGTCAGAGTAGTTAGGTGGAGCACCAGATTGAGCAAGGCCCTCAAGTCCCACAACAATGTCACTTGGTGTCATCTGGAGATACTGATAGAGTGCTATCAACTTGATTTAAGTTTTCAAAGAATGTCTCTGATTGCCCTGTTGAGACAGACCTGGCCAGGGCGAAGGATGGCAGCAGGAAGGTCTTCTGGGTTATAGCCAGAACATGGCTGCCCTGGCCAGAGCACAGGGTGGGACTGCTGAGCAGTAGGTTCTGCATAGACAGCGAAGGCAGAGCTGAGAGGACCCACCAACACTGCGAACATGGAGCATCAGAGAGCAATTAGTCAAAGGTGACTGCCAAAGATTTTAGCTTGAGCAACTAGAAGAAACAGGTCAATGAACCGAGACGGAAAATATATTAGGAGGAGCAGTTTGGAGGGGGAGAGATCAGTTCAGCTGGGTGTGCTAGTCTGCTGACATCCTAACACATTTATAGTAAAGATCATTAGGTCCAATTGCACCAATTCTGTTATCCATGTGAGATGTGCCGGCTGCTTCAGAGATGATCCGCTGTGAATTCAGGTCTCTCCACTGCCCTTCTTATCCTGGCTGGCCAGTTCTAGAAAGACGTTAACTCATTTTTCAGCAAAATATCATCTAGAGACTATTGTTGCTATTGTGCTACAAATAAAATTAAAAACAGGACGAAACAAAACCCCACAAATGTTCTCGAAGCTGCACTGTTTCATTTTAACAACTTCATCATTTCCTCCTATCAGCAGGGATGCTGGTCAGAGAACAGCATGTCCTTTGAATATTGACAAGTTATGAGTTCTCACTTGCTGGAATGATAGCCTCTTAAGAAGCCAGTTACAGGATCACACTCACATCTTGACTTCGCAGATCAGAAAAACCCGGGTCCACAGAGTCGATGTGACTTGTCGGAAGACTGAGTTACAAAGTGGAATTCTGATCTCACTGCTCCAGGCAAGCCCCCAGCTGTCAGCGTTCTGGTACTAGTCCAGATACCACATTGGGGCTCAACATCAGGGCACACGTGCTCTCTGCACATGACAGCGTATGTTCAGTCACAATACTCCAGTGGGTTCAAAGCCCTGCAGCGTCGAAAGAATGCGCCGCAGGGAAGCAGAAGCATTTCATATTCTTCTTTCTCCCCATTTCCACCCCCACCACATTCTAATTGCAATATGAAAGAGTCATCCTGACAGAGAATAAATGACTGTGTTCTTTTCAGAGAAGGTTTCATATTCCTCTGAAAAACTGCTCTAGTGGTGCTCTCCCCAAAAGGTTTGCAGGCTCAGAGGAGTGGGTACAGCTCTCTGCCAAGGAGTGACTGGGTTTGCTACCAAGCTGATCTGTCATACACTGAACACTGTGTGGCCATTTATTTTTTCCTTTGTAAAAAGATTTACACTTCCCAGAATCCCTCGCTTCGTGTCCCCACATCATTTCGACATTGAAGATTCTTCTCAGGAAGGTAAAGTCTTCATGGTACAACATGAAAAGATGTTTCCCTGCTGAAACAAGCCCTTTTTTCTGCTTTGGGACAAACGAGTAGAACCAAGATTGAGACCCAACACTGACAGAATGGAATGACAGGGAGTGAGGAGAGAAGCAGAGATCTGAGGGAAAAGAGCCCACAGAGAACCTAAGGAGATTCCTGAAGGAAGGGGATGAAAGTGTGGAAACGGAAGTAAGTTCACCACATGAAAGGCTGACCAGGTCTTGCCACTCACTGTCTTAAATCTCTTTCTAACGTGACACTCAGGAGTTTTCTTTCCCTCGTCTACTCATTCACATCTTCAAGAGGAATTAGAAAGGCCCCCACCTGCAACTCAGTTCCATTTTTTCAGAGAGAAAAATCAAGGTTTAGCACAGCAACGAGATTAGCCCAAATCACACAGGTGGCACCAGAAGCTGCAGAAATGTAACCATTTGTGTCCCATGTGATGGTCCACATGCTAGTTGATGACCTTCTTAGACTGTAAACTCTTTGAAGGCAGAGGCTATGGAGGCTCGGCTAGGGTTACACCCCAGCACAGACACACTGGCTGCTGGACCAGTTTCCCTGGTAGATCTCGCACCCACTGAACAAAAGCAGTTTTGGATTTGGAACAAGAGGAGAGCACAGGTCTAACGGGGTGGCAAACACGCCCTGTGACTTGGTTCTGTGTGTCCAGGACACACGGTCAACAGGGTGGAGACACACGGGGATCTTTTGATTCCCTTTACTCTTTCAGGTGAGACTTCTCTGGTGGTGTCCTTCCGCAGTCTCCTTGGATTCTCCCTTCAACACTGCAGTGCCACAGAGCCCCAGCTAGGTCCCTCCTCTGAAGGAATCTCCCCAGGGCCCATGGAGCAACATTATCTCTATGCTAATGACTAGCAAATTTACATCTCCAACTCCAATTCACCAAGGAATCCCAAACCTCTCTATGCAACCATCTACTTGGCATCAGAGACTTGGATATATATGGTCAAAAAAGAATTTTCATTTCCCCCCGACACTGCTCCTCTTCCGGTCTCTCTCACTTCATTCAATAATACCATCTAAGCTAGGAGTCATTCCTCATTCTTCCCTTTTGTTGACCACAACCCCAATCCCAACCATAAGCAACTCCTGGCCCTCCTACTGCCTGCTCTCTAGCCCTGTGCTATCCCCCCAGGTCTCACCTACAAAGGGCTCTACCCACATGCTTATGAACTTCAGTAGCCACAAAACCTTCCTAACTTTTTCTTTCCATACTTGTCCAAATTCCCTTATTTCCCTTAGAGATGGAAAATAGGAGGTGACTTTTTAATTATAAAATAAGTCATGTCCCCCACCCCGGCATCCCATTAAAATCCAACTCTCTACTGAGACTGTGAGACCCCACATGGGTTTGCCCCATTCTATCTTCCTGATTTCAGGAGGGCCTTGTCCGACTACAGAATGAGAATTAGTAATCCCACTACATACTGCACTCTACTATAACGATCTTTTATTTCATTTATGACATTCGTTACTAAAAGATTGCCTACTTCAACTATGTCTTTCCACAAGAATGTAAGCTACGTGAGGAAAAGCTATCTTCTACCATGCTCAGTTTTATATCCTAAGTTTATCTGTGAACAGTTCTAAGAAGCCGATCTTTACTTTCAGAGTAAAGATGAGTCCTCTCAAGAAAACTCCTCCTCTGTCCTTGACACCCCAGACCACCTGTCCCATTCCTCAGCACAGGATTTAAGTCTTTGGTCTGTACCACCAATCTCAAAATTTCCAGCCATGGCTCCATATGTATGTTATTAAATACGGTCTTTTCTCCTACTAATCTGTCTGATGTTAATTTGTCTGTCCAGTCTGTGAAGAACCTCAGAGAGCGGGGGAATTTTCCCAGCAATTTGACAATCTTCAGTGCCCAGAATAGTGCCTATTGCTTAAAAGGAACTCAATGAATTATTAATTATTAATAAAAGAACATTCAGAATTATATATTCTCCTCTCTGGAGGCTACCTGAGTGATGACCAGTGAAGATCCAATCTACTAAGAGTGTGATCAGTCCCACTACCTCCATGAATTCTCAACCAAGCCAATCTAAAAACATGCAGCACACATTTTCTTTGACACTTTATATGAACTTTCACAATCAGTTCAAAGCTATAAAGCATCATCTTGGCAGGAAGTCCTTAATGTACTCAGTTTAAATATTTTCAGCTGCCAATAGAACCTTATCCTTCTGTAGTCTCACACTTATGTTGATTGCTATCTTTTATTTAGAAGTCTTTTTGAAGTTCAGGATATTTAATAAATCACCAATTTCTTTTAGCCTGTCTTACAGTCAACATAAGTTCCTCTTAAGATGTAATTACTTGTTAACTCATTGAAAATATGAATGTCTATCAGAGACAAATGTTACAACAGTATATGATATATAAGCAAAGATGTTCTCCTCCTAAAAGGCTGGCACATGGTGGGGATGAGTGATGAGGACTACTTAGGTTATATACTTTTCAGTGAGGACTTTCTAGTAATAACTACACAACTACAGTAAAAAAGTTGTCATGAAAGTGAGTTAAACCACAAAGAATAATTTTTTTTAAAGTATTTGAATATAGTTTATCTGTTTTTGAATCACAGATAATGGGCAAATTATTTAACCTCTCCAAGGCTTGTTTTTCTAACGAATAGAATCAAACTATTGCATGGATGGGCTCGTTAGATCAAATACATTGATCATGGTACCGTGGATAATTCTTAAGTAATGTGTATTGAACCTGAATCTGGAGCCCCCAAATAGTTTTCTCTCTGAAAGTTGGAAACAGTGGAAGTGGGTGACCCTTCCTATTTTATCTCGTTGGGATATTAACTCAAAACAGACATTTGGGTGAAGAACAGTACTTATCAATACAGGAAAGGAAGGAATGCCAGTGAAGTTCAGAGAAGAGGAAAGTGCATCTTTTGACAAATCTTTGTTACTGACACTTTATGGGCTATTTTACTACTTCTCAATTCTAACTATTCACCTAGACTTCTGAATAACTCTGTCATCTACAGAATAATCCATCTTTGTTTAGGGCTTTTGATGGAGTTTCTCTCAGTGACACTTTGCAGAGTTTGGAATGATAGGGACATGCGTGCAGCTGAGCACATTAGGGAGGGGGCAGACAGCTTGAACTACAACCCCACTGAATGCAGACATCTAAGGAACTTGCAAGGTGGTTCCCTTACCAAAGTCAACCCTTAGGTATAGGTAGTCATCACTAGATCTGATCTTTACGAAACACTCAAAGTGGTCTATGGACCAAGCTATCTGCTCACTGGCACTAGTTTATGATAAGATGAGTTCAGGCACTGAAAGTGCTTAGTGATGTCTATAACAATTCAATAGATATTTTGATCTACTGAATATGAAAATAAAAATTGGATACTTATATTTGATAATTATTTTATTTTTATTTCATCTCTATGATTATCCTTTTTTTGCTAGAATTCCGTTTTTTTTTTAAAGCATCAATATACACCAGACTGGGAATATTAAAAAGTGATTCTTGGTGCACCCTGGTGGAATAGTAGCTAGATCTGCCATTCTCCTCAAAAGTACTCATTTTCATTAGCATAAGTAGCCAGTCTTTTGCAAGTAAACATGTTCCACTAATATATAATAATTATGTTTTAAATATCCTGTATGCAAACAGTTCAATGAAGTCTCAGTTTAAGTAAAAATATTACTTCTTCTTTCCAAACCTTCATTCTTACTTAAATAAGTCTTAATCTGATACCTTTATCTATGCACACCTGTGACTACATCCACAGTCATGACCTGCACACACACACAGGCATGCAAACCAAAGCCTTACTTACAGGAAGCTCAATACCTAAAAAGATATACATGCCAATATTCCTTCCAGAAATTTTTCTTACTTCTTTGTAGTAATGCCTCCCTACCAAGGAAAATAGTTAAGTGCAGGCTTTATTTTAGAATAGGTGACTAGATAGGATGTGGCTAAATAATTCTGTTTAAGTGTGAAGTAAGATAGTCACTATGATGCTCTAACTGTATTTCATCTAATGCTGCTCAGAAAACTATTGTATTTTAAACAGAATCTGAAAAGTAAAGAGATGACGTCTACTTCCGGCACAATGATGCATTTGTGTTCCAAAATACCTTTTACACAAAATACCCAGATGTTGGATAAATTACAACAACCGCTCCACAGAAAAATAACAAATAAATACATGCTATTTTCTCCCAAGTCTGTGGTTTGTCTACATTAATCATTAATGCTCTTATGATAAACAGATTTTTTTTATTTTGATAATCTAACTTATCAGTATTTTTGTTTTGTTGTTTGTGCTTTTTCTGTCCAAGTTATTTATCTACCTGAGTTTTCGAAGATATTCTTGAAACAATTTTTATCTACTGACAGAAGTCTAAATTAATTCACTGCCCACCCCAATAAAAATATCCAATAGATCTAACATGATGTATTAAAATTTAAGACTTTTTCTCCACTGACTTGACATTGGTCAAATATCAACCAACTATGCATATTCTGTGCCACTTAACCTGTCTATCTTTATAGAAATGCCATATATCTGTCTAGTCTTATGTCAATACCATATTGCCTTGGTTGGTACTCTAACCAAGACATTACAATAAATTCTAAAATCAAGTAGTGCATTTTTATTATCCTTCTTCAAAACTATTGTGCCTTCCAAAGGTCTTTGCATTTCCATAAACAATTTTTGAATCCTCTAGTTCTTCAAGTCAGTCTGTTGGAATTTTGATAGAGATTACATTTTGGATCTATATATTGATTTAACGGTAATGGATAGTTTAACATTAAGTCTTGCAATTCAAAAAGATGACATGTCTCTCCATTTTTTAAGACTTTAATTCATTTCAGCAATGCCCACAGTTTTTAGTTAGAGAGGTCTTGCATATCCTTTGTCAGATTTATTCCTAGATATTAATTTTTTGACTTTGTGAAGTTTTTAAATTCATTTTGGAATGACTGAAATCGATCTTTGCAGGGACAGATAATCCAGTTATCATTTGTATATTGATCATATAGCCTACAATCTTGCTAAATGCACTTATTTGCTCTTGTAGTTTAGATATTCTGGTATTAGATTTTTGAAATATGTAACTATATTGTCATTGTCTGTGAAAAAAAAATCAGATTTATTTCTTCCTTTCCAATCCGTGTACCTTTTACTATTTCCTTTTCTTGCCTTGTTAAAATGGTTCCGATTTACCTAATAATGCTGCATATAATGTAAAAGTTCTTGCCCATCTCCAGATCATAGGAGAAAGGAGATTAATATTTCAGCATTAAGTATGCTGTCAGCTGTAGGTTTCTAGGAGATGCCTTTTCATCAGATTGAGAAAATTTCCTTCTAGCATTAGTTTACTGTGGGAATTGGTTATACAGAAATACTGAATTTGGTTAACTTCTTTTTGTGCATCTGCTGAGATGTCATAGGCTTTCTCCATCTGATACAGCTAGTGTAGCATCATATATTGATTTTCAAATGTGAAATCAACCTAGCATTCATGAATTAAACATCATTTGGTCATGATGTAGTAGCCGTTATATTCTGCCAAATTTGATTAATAAAATTTTAAAGGAATTCTTATCTTTATTCAAGACAGATATTGTTGTGCAACTTTGTTATGACATATTCACTAAGTTAAATATTTGGGCTACAATGGCCATATCAAATGAGTAGGGAAGAATTCTCTCTTCTTCTAGATTCTGAAGGTGTTCAGGAACTGGCATCATCTTTGGTAGAATGGACTGGTGAAACTGTGGCTTAGTGATTTCTTTATTGGAAGACTTTAGATTATGAATTCAAGGTCTTAACAGATATGGGTTTATTTAGTTTTTTAATTTCTTGTGTAAATTCTGGCAATTTACGTTTTCAAGGAACTTACCACTTTACCTAGGTTGGTGAATTTACTGCCATTGAATTATTTATACTATACCCCACATAAAATTCTGCAGGATTTGTAGTGATGACCAATTTTTTTCTTTCCTAATGATTTGTTTTTTCTTTCTTTGAAATTTAAATTTTAAAATGCAGCAGAGCAGACAGCATTGAAGAAAATTTCAGTGAACTGGGAGATATTTTTTTAAATGCAGCACAATAAAATAAAGAGATGAGAAAATTTGAGAAATAAAAATGTTGGGTGCTTTATTTTTCTCATGTTACTTGTCATCATTTGGATGAGTTACCATATATGTCCTCTAGACTCTGGATTGATGGAGTAGACACACTGCCCTCACATTTCCCTGTTTGCCCCTTGCCTACTATATTCAGTCACCTCTGTTGAACTATGGCAGAGTAAAGGGAATGCTGGAGGTATTTGGCCTCAGACACACTGGCCAGAACTAAGTACGTGGCCATATCCAGCCTGAAGGGTCTGAGAAGGCAAGGAGTCAGAGATATCACCTGAACAGCACTAATGCCTTCCCCATCACCTTGTCACTGTTACCTCCAATGCTCACTCTTTGGATCACCTTTTGACTGATAAGACTTTTGACACAGGGACTCCATGTGAGCGTTAGTCTACCTTGCCAGGTTTTTCTTAGCCTCCTTTGAATGAGGACACGCAGTAACTTTCAGTTCACTGAGGACTTCAACACAAGAGCTGACCCTCAAAGATGCTCTAACTAGAAGGGATACAAATGATCCGTTCATCAATTCCACTCATCATAGAAGGACCAAGAAGGGTAAGGCATTCCCACCAAATGCTCCCCGGCGCCTTAGGCCCAATATGCACAGCCCTGAGCCTTCATTTTCCCTTCCAGCAACAGAGGGGAAATTACCATCTGCCATTCTATGTTTTTCTCTGGCTGGTCGAACAAATAAATCAACAAAAAACAGGTTAATAGGAGAAAAAGACCAAATTTAATTGCATATGGATGGAGAATTAATATAAATTATAGTGTAAATAGGACAGAGTGAGGTTTTTATTCTTGAGTTAATGAAAGGGATAGGGGCCTGGGGCTTCAAGGAGAGAAGAAGGGTCTCATTTGAGGAGAGGGTGACTCATGACAAAACCAGATACCCTGTAATTAAATATATGCCTGCTGTATAGTTATTTCTCTAGTCACGAAAGGTTATTCTGGAGGTGACCCTAACTCCCGGTCATCTTCATTCTTCTGGGTAGTTAAGGTAATGGTAATAGTTTCTCTAGAAGCCAGCAAGGTCGCCATTGTCCTTAGTTCCACATGCCAAGGTGATACATATTGGAGAAAAACACCTCTGGACACCTTGGAGAAGATGCTCTGAATATTTTAGAGAAGCCTATCCTTTACCACCATTTAACCTGTATTTTCTCAGTGACTGGTGTTACAATTTATTCTTTACTTATCCTTCAATACATAATATCCTCTTCCCTGGACACCTTTCCTTGTTCCTCCCATAGAACGGGGACTGATTTCATCCATATCCCATTTATAACATAAGCCAGTTTTTAATGGTTTTCTTGTCTGTCTCCAGGGAAATTTGGATTTATTTGAGTATAGGAAAATATCTTCTACATCTTTGTATTTTCTAATAATTGCAAGGAGCACTTTATCCATTGGTACTGGATGAGATTCTGTGTCTGAATGATTGGGGCAGGGAGATAAAAAACAATTCCTGTAGCTGCACCAAGAGGCAGTGGAAGAGTTGGTACCCAAACATAGGACTCTGAATCTTGATCCCAGTCACTTTCTACTGAATTTTATTCAGCTGTTTTTCACTCTCTTACAAAATGGTGTACCTTGTACTTATGCTGGAGTTTAAGAGACTGTTTCTTACCAGACTTTTTCCTCTGTTCTTCATTATGTTTGCTGATTTGCATTATTTGTTTCTCTTTTTTATGATAATACAGTATTCCCACTCAAGATGTGTTTCTCCCTAAACAAAAGATGTTTTTTGGAGGGGGCCAAGAGTGTTTGTTTTCATTGTTTGTTTGGTTTGGTTTTGCCATTTTGACATCATGCCAGAGGAAAGACAGAGTAATTTTAATTTACAGTTTGATAACCTTTGAATTAAAGGGATCTCTATGGCTTTGGGGTTTTAGTGCATGCAGAGACTGAGTTTCTCCTGAGCTGCTCAGTATGAAAATCTTTTATAAACTGTAAAGTGGCACACTGTTAGAAGATCAACTGTTAGAAGAATTATACTAAACAAGACCATGTTCCATTACACTTAGCATCAGTATGTCTGGTGCAGATGACTACGGGATGATAATTTGATGAACAAAGGAAGACTTTCATTCCCAACCCCACTCCGAAGGGTGTGCTTATAAAAGAAAATGGGATTGCCAGATTGCATGGTATTGGATTTTCTTTCTAGAGATTGAAAAACTGTAAGTCAATGAGACTAACCTACTCATAAATAATAGGCAGCAGATCAGGTTCAAATCTTTGTTCAAAGACAAGTTCATTCCACCAAGCGTTTGAGACATTCTACTCTATTCTGTAGGTCGTAGAAAATTCTCAAAGGTTTTTACATAGGGGACCAATATGGTCAGATCTATTTTTAGGAAAATAAACAATCTCGTGTCAAAGATAAGCAAGGACTCTACTGGTAAGTATGGTAAAAACTTGAGCCTGACAAAACTGAAGGCATTGAAGACGGCAAGGAGGATGAATAGATCAACAGACACGTCACAGAATAAAAATAAATTTTTAGACTGGATAAGGAGTCAGGAACTTCAAAGGTCCCCCAGATGGTGAAGTAGTTGGGCTTGAGAGAGAGAGGGTGGTGGGGACATGGGCAGAGGAAGTTAATTTGTTTTGCAGTGTGTTAAGCCTCAAGTAATTCAGATCGACCACGTGAAAACCTGGCATTGTGGCTCAGGAGAGAGACAAAGTCAAGGACACAGATGAGGGTCAGAAGCACACAGCTGATAGCTATGGAAGGAAATGAGACTCCCCAGGATGATGAAGGCATTGAAGTTCAGAACGGCTCCCTAGGGGAAGCAATGCTTCATGGGGACCTGAAGAAAAAGAAATCAGCAAGGAGAGTGGGGTACCCATTACTGACAGCCACTCATCTCCAGTTATCCTGACTTGTAGGCAAGTAGAGAACTATTCCCCGCCTTGTATTTTAAGAAAGTCCATGTGACTAGTTCTGAACAATGAAATGTGAGTGTATTTGTTCTCTGGCATTTATGATCCAAAGTATTTACTGTCAGCCTGAGCATGTGAGTCTCTAGAATATGCAGCTTTGACTTTACAACTTAAGCAAAAAGAAACTAGTTTTAAGATACTGAGATTGGATGGCTGACGTTTTGGTAACATAGCCTCGTGCTCATACTCACTAGAAATGAAGGAAGAGAAAGAAGAGAAACCCAAGGAAGAGTAAGAAAGGTCTCAATGAACTTATCAACATTTTCATACACTTTAAAGCCCTGAGAGAGTTTCAAGACTCAGACTCCATGGGTTTGGCAATATGGATCCCCTGGGGATGACTGAGGCTCAGGTGCGGTGACATTTGCTGTTGAGTGGACCTACTGGAAAAGTCTAGAAACCACTCTCAGGGGGTTTATGCTTTCTTCATTTCTGGAGGCAGGGAACTGGAGAGGTGGGTCAGCACAGCCAGAACTGGTTTGCACATGGCTCACAGAAGGTGCTGGTGGGACACACGGTTTCTTGCCTCTCTTGGCCCTGTTGGCTGGAAGCTCCCATGTTCCTCAAGGTGGCAGTTTCCACTCGCCACCTCACCCAGGCTCATTTTGTTGTCACGTCCTGGGCTTGTGTTCTTGTCCCAATCACGTCCTTTACCCTGACGGTTGGAGGCCATGACTCAGGGCATATCAGTCCCGGCTCCTTGAAGAGTGCCTAGCTTCCTTCTGTGAAAAGGTCACAGGAATGACATTCTCCCCGCAGAAGACCTCCAGGGTCATCTCCCAAATGCCCATGTTGATCTCCTGCACTCACCACCCCTCTGCCCTCTGGTTCCTCCACCCATATCTTGACTCACCACCTCTGTCTAGCTCCTTCGGTGGGACACTGAGCTTTAGAGCATTAGCCTTCTCTGACTTTGGTCCACTCCATGGATTTATTTGTCCAGTCTGCATATGCTGCGATGGTAAGTGGCAGGTGGCCTGCCTGTCCTGAGCTCCAGGATCACTTCTCAATCAAACCTGGCCTTTGCAGAGTCACTGATGGGGAAGGGTGTCCAGCAGCCCACTCTACACCCCAATCCCTATAGTGTTGCTCTGACAGGTGCTGTACCTTGGGGGTCATCAGGGGTTTAAATTCACTGTCCCTCCCAGACCAAGCAACACCAAGGTAGAAGTACACCTTTCTCCACTTTCCCCGCATTGTCCAGTTAACACCTCCACCTCTTTCACTGTTTACATTGGGTTTTCTGGCTAACACCCATAGCACTCCCAACCCCTAAGCCTTGGCTTCCCTAGGCTCCTTGGTTCCCAGTTTGTCTTCCTCCAAGGGCACTGTCACTTGGGATATATCTTGAGAACCAGCAGAGGACAGGACACATCACATGGGCTTTAGAGAACGAGAGACTGAAGTTCAAATCCTGGGCCCCCACTCACTAGCTGGTAATCCTGGGACAGGTTGGCTGCTTATCTTCCGTATCGCCCCAGCTGTAGTGTAGGAAGAACACAGCCTATTTTATTTAGTTGTTATAAGGATGAAACAGATAATAACATGCAAGTTTCCTACCATATTGTACATCGTTACTCAACACATTTTAGCTTTCCTCTTCTTTTGCCAGACTTCTTCGTCTTTTACAACTCTCCTCCCCAACTCTTTAAAATGATTCTGCCCTGCCTGGGTATTTCTCTTCTGAGAGAAGAATGGCTCCACCATTCTAAGGTGCTAATAACTGAATCATTCAAAGGTGTGAAATGGTCATGAAAGAGAAAATGTGTAATTTTCACCCTGTGTTTAGTTGTTTAGAGGTTCTCACAAAGCCACAACTCCAAGATTCAAAGCATATTAGGAAAATTATGTATCATGGGAAGCTAAAGACACCCTTAAAAAATAATAGCTCTACACGATTGACACCTATTACATGCCAGGCAAAGGGCTAAGTTCATTACATTCATTAGCTCATGAAATTAAAGTCAAAATGAAAAATGCAATAGTATGAGCCCCATTTTACAGAATGGGAAACTGAGTTTAAAGGGGTTGGGAAATTTGCCCATGGTCATATAACTAGTTAAATTAAGGGTTAGCATTCAAGCTTGAATTCTTGGTTCCAAAACTACATGCTAGAATGCCTCCCACTCTTAAAAAGGGACCCTCACAAACCTCCTAATCAGGGGTACTTTTTTGAACTGTATTTACCCTCTCAGCACTTTAAAATCCTAGTGTCCATGTAGCGTGTCTTTGTTAGAGATACGCATGTTAGAAATGCAGCAGGACACAGCACAAAGAGCCCCAACCTGCAGCAAACACTGTAAACAGCAACTATTACCATTCCTATCAGCCTCAACACACATAGCCCTTAGCTACTATTCCCAGATAGTGGTCCCTTTACAAGAGAGGTATGACTTATTGTTTGTGATTTTTCATTTATCTGAAAGGAGCAGAACAAAACAGGACTTTCTCTTCAAATAATGTGCATTCTGATGTCCAATCTCCCAATCTCCAACTCATAGTCTGCATGGAATAAATACTTCCAGTCACTTAGAAGCTGCAGGACTTAACTTCCATGCTAGGCACTCTGAACGTGTTCAGAGAGGTTAACAGGGGACACAGCCATAGTTCTCGTGTGGGGACAACCCAAAGCTCTGAGATTAAAGAGTTGGCAAGAGACCAAGATGAGCAGGTGTCCCTGCCACAGGACCAGTCAATCTTCCTAAAACATCGGGTACCTCCTGGCCATCCTGTGTCCTCCATCCAGTACTCACAATAATCCCCTCTTTTGTGCGATGCTCTGTCATCTGGCCAGACCCAATGAAGCCAACCTTGTTGGCATCACTCAAATGCCATGTCCTCTCTATCCCACACACAAATTGGGGCATGCTTCAGAGCTGGTGACATCCATTATCTCCTGCCTAAAATGCTCCCTCTGTCAATGCTTACTTGGATGCCAGCGCCCTTCAAAGCCCTCTTCTGCAAAACTGCTCTACGGTAGAAGCCACCACCCAGTCACAGGACGCCTACGGCATGGAAGGCCACGGTGAAAGGTTGTAGCTTCCTGGAAGGATGCAAGCCCCAAAGAGAAAGAAACAGTTCTCATCCGTTTTTTGCATTCTCCTAATTTTGATTATCAGAAGGTCACGTGTGAATCAAGCGTGCTAGAAAGATTATTTTTGTTATGACTACTTTCTCAACTGACCTTCAATATAATCATCTAAAGTCTAGGCCTTGGAATGTCTGGATCCTTTGAATGTGACAAAAATCACATCTGAGATTGTACCATATCATTTTAAATCACACAATTAAAGGAGAAAGTGATTTTTGAATCAAACGTTACAATGCTGTGGGGATCAATAAATTTATTCTTTTCCTGATTACGGAGCCAATGGAGAGAAACAGACTTTACAGGAGTCAGATAATTGAAGACACAAATAAAGGCTTTATTTCTGATAAAGCCCTTTGAAAAGCATGGTTTTCACTCAATCATTAAAGTCTAGTACAGTATTTTGAGCCACTCGG
Source organism: Solenodon paradoxus (assembly GCA_004363575.1). Taxonomy (NCBI): domain Eukaryota; kingdom Metazoa; phylum Chordata; class Mammalia; order Eulipotyphla; family Solenodontidae; genus Solenodon; species Solenodon paradoxus. The sequence continues at coordinate 141,201 of RJWH01000491.1, read as the reverse complement.
TCATGGCCAAGGCCTGGCCTATGACAGGACACTGTTCCTAAAGCTATGGATAGAAGACCTGGAGGGTAGGCTGACAGAGGTGAGAGGAGCACATGAAGTTTTTTCTAAACACGCCGATTACAAATTGGGATGGGCAAATGAAGGATGGCTGGGAGATCTAGAGTTTCTGCCTCATGCAAACCAGAAGCCAGTGACGAAGAAATCTCCCCACATTAATAAATGACTGTAAAACACAGGCAGTGTTAGGCAAATATTAATAATTTAACTGGCTCAAACCTGCAAAGGCCTAGAAAATTATTCAATTATCCTGCAAATAAAAAAAACTCACTCAGTAATTTGCCCATTTCAGTCCTCCCTAGGGGTCTTGGGTCACCAATCCATCACAGGATGGTCTGGATGTGGGTTACTGTCAAAGAACCATTTGCTAGAGTCTATCCAGGGTCCATATATTAAGAGGGACCTGACTCTGGAGTGGGAATCAAGCACAGTCATTCATTCAACAAACATATATTAGGAAAGTATTGTGTGCCAGCTCCTAGACTTGGTGGTAGAGATGTAATCACATGTAGGACAGACACAGTACCAATATCAAACAAGCACAACGTGGCAGCAGGGTCTCCCAAATCCCCAGTTCTGAGAATGAGTCCGTTAAGTCATGGACTGGTACAGGATGCTGGGAGAGACAATGATTGGACGAGGGAAGGAGATGCATCGGGTCTGCAGCTAGTCAAATAAGGGAAATTAACACCATGTGAACCAGGACAAGGCACCAGTAAGGGATTTCTTCATTAAAGGATATCTTTGCAGCTAAACAGTTCTAAGATGCTTTGCGTACATTATCATTTAAGCACAGCAGGCAAACCAATCACTGTTGATGAGTCCTTCTTGGCACTCACACCTGATACTGCTAAGCACTGCCTGCTTTTGTATAAAGCCCGTAAGTTCCAAGAGTCTTGGTTGGGAGAAAGGTCTTTTAGTTCTTACAAGCACCTAGTAATGGGACTGTGTGCTAAGAACTGTTGTGTTAAGAATGACACGGCATACACTGTCACTTAGGTTACAGGGAAGTCACTGGAAGAAGAGCCAGTGAGAGGGAGGGAGGAAGTGGCTTCCAGAACGTTCTCCGCACATCGAGCTTCACACACAATGCACAGTTTCGTCAGAATTCCTCACTGCATACTGTCGTGAGCCCAGGAGCTCGAGAAAAGCATTCTAACCCCAAACAGCAAACCACAGTCTGGCTCACTGAGCCAAGAACAAGCAGCTTCGACAGCCCAGGACCCCAGAGAGAGACAAGAAGTGCTAACAGCCTCTTCAGATGAGTCCTCTGCTTCACGATCATGGTTTTATTATTTTCTTCTTGGTAATCCTTTTCTTCTGGGCTCCCCTGCAAAACTAGTTCAGAGATGCCACTTTTGGAGCTCATCGTGTTGTCATGGCAACTAGAATTTTCAAAGTTTTTTCCTCCTCCTCTTCTCCCCTCCATGAACTGCCTTTCCTTATTCCCATCTCTTGCCACATACATGTTTTGCGTAAGAGACAAGTGTGGAAGAAAATAAGAGCAGTATCAATGCAGGTCAGCTTCTCTATTTCGGCACATCATGACTCTATGGGGTATTTTTAATTGCCCCTGTTCCTGCCATACCCAGTTAATGGCTTAGACTCCACATCCTCCTGATGCTCGGGGACAAGGCCTTGGGTATCAGCTACTAGTATCCCTCTTCCCTTCCTTCTGAGGGAAGCTGATAAACTTCTTCCTACTTATGTAAACCACGGGCACACTGTGCTTTACTCGTCACTTGTTAACCTTGAAACAGCATTTAAAACCACCCCTGTCAATGAAGGAGTGTGAGAACACCTAGGTGTGCCTCGCCGGAGAGCAGAGGAACCACGGCTGCTCAAAGGAAAGGAACTCCCCAAAGAAAATTTGCTAAATTGATTGTTTAATTAGAGCATCAAAGTTTGCTATCAAAAATCAGATGGAGCTAGAGGGAAATAAAACCAAAATGGAGAAGCGTCTGAACTTGCACTTAAACACAGCCCTCTGCCAGAGCCTGGCAGTCTGCTCCCAATGCCGCATTCACCCGGGAGGAAGCTCCAGGAGCCAACACTCTGAAAAGGCATCACATGGGAACGGTCGTTTGGGTTACTCAGCAGCACCCTCGGCTCTCTGTGCCGGGGTCCAGAGGACCCGAGAGAGGTGGTCAGGACAAAGTCCCCCACAGTCCTCCAGCCCAACTGCCCATCGGGGAGGGAGATGTTGACTGGGGCCAGAAACACGGGGGGGTCTGGGGGTGAAACTGAAAGATGGAGGGCTGACCCAGATTCTGGGGACAGTGTCCAGGGGTAATAAGATCAAATAAACCTTTTGGGAACTGAGAGCAACTATTTTTAATGTACAAACCTAGTGAGTCTGAGACTAGTCTCTGTGACATCAAACATGATGGATGAGTGTTTTGACTGTGACTCTACTTACTCCTTCTATCATTCATTACTGGTAACATAGGAAGGAGATGCCCAATTGCTTAAGTCATAAAAGCTCCAGACTCTAGCAAGGTTTAAATTGGTCCTTAATAGGATTAGCTGTGTAGATGCAGCCAAAATGATAATGGGAGACTGTACTTTGTGGAGGAGAGTGAAAAGGGCAGGAGGGCAGAGCAAGGCAAGTGTGTGTGGGCGATAAAATGAAATGTGGGCTATTGGGGCAGGAGAAGGCGGAAGAAAAATGGGTAATGACTTCTGAGTTGTATGGGTAGGTGTTGGGGTACTTACTGCTAAGTGGGCTTGGGAGGTGGTTTGTGGGATCACGTTGACCTAAACTTTCAGGATTCTAGTTACCTAAAGCAAAGTGCTGCCCAACCCATGTCTCTCCATGGAGCCTACCTCTGGGCCTTCAAGGGAAGTCCACATTCTGGGAAGTGGGTCACCAGCTCCCCACCCACTCCATAACCCGGTCTTGTCAACCTGCTCCTCCCTACCACTTACCCAGTCACTAACCTCAGAAAAATCTGCTCCTGGCACATAGCAGATGTTCAAAAATGTTGAATAAATGAAAGATTCTCTGAGCAGATGGTACCCAGTGCCTAGGCATGCCCCATCATCTATGCCCCAGACCACCTGAGTTATCTGACCCCAAGGTGGACAGGTCCTGTGACGAACGACAGGGTGACAGCTCCCCAATTCAAGTGTCCACTTCTTCCTGTGTCTCCGTCCAAAGAATTCCCCCATGCCCCAAGAATCGCTCAGTCCACAAGCAGCCCCAAGGCTGTTGTCACTCCAGAAGGGACAGGATGAATGGAGAGTCTATGTAAATATGTGCCCCAATTTCCCAGCACCCAGAGGAGTAATTCTGTGAAACATTCCTGATATTTCATAGGTTCCCAGTGGATTAAGACTTAGCTATTCATACTGGTAATCCCTCATTAACAACAGGGTGTTTGATTTTTTTTTCCCTTTTCTGTCTCTTTCCCCACTAGGAACCACCTCCCAAATAAACTATCATACTCATTTCTTGGGATCTTCTCTCCAGGGAACCCAGACCAACATGCTCTACGTGAACCAGTTATTTCAACGAAGTATGTGATCTCATTTAAAGGTCACCTACTTTCCAATTGCTGTCAATGCTGAAAGACGATATGGACAAGAAATTACTAGAAAGAAGGGATCATTTCTGCTCAGCTGATGGGTTAAAATGGCCAGAACAGCCCAAGCTGGTTATAGCTTCTGAGCACAGAGTTGAGAATAGGGGCCAAAAATCAATGAGCAAGTGAAAAGCACACCTCTTCTCTGTGGGGCAGACAATCTGGGACACAACTTGGCCTTGAGCTTCCCTCAGCCCAGCTTAGGCTTTTCTATTCATAGGTGTATGTGGCTCGAGTGTAGTGGGTGGGGACATCAATACAAGCGTAGTCCTGGATTCCAGCTCATTATCTCTGGAAAGAACATTAAGTTGTTTTAATCCACCAGGGCATCGTTCAACACTAGTTAACACAGAGATGGCCTTTGTAACACCAACGAGAATGGGGAGTACCCAGGCAGGTTAATTAACATGTGCAAAAGATGGTTGCTGGGTTATTTTTTTTTTGGATCCTCTTGGTTGGGAATTGACAACTTCAGCGTATCTGACATGAGGACCAGGGAGGGAGTCTGTGTCAACTGGTGACATAGAGATCAGACCAATGCCATTTTCTGGATCTAGTAGCAAACTCTAAAGTCTGACTTCTTTTTTTAATCCCAAAATGAAACTCTGAGATGTCATTCAAAGCCTGCCTGTCCTTCACAACATTAATTGTGAGTGTGATACTTCTTGCATGTTCACTTATTTTCTTGTCATCGGAATCCCAGGTTCATCGAGGAGAGGGATGGTGTTTTCCTGATCACTGTCAAACCAGGAGTGCCCAGCACCCAGATGTTTAAACAGTGTTTGCTGAAGAATATTTTAATAAATCATCAATGAGTGTTTCTTCTCTGTACCATCTTCTACTTAATAAAATGATCTTGAGTCTTCTTCCCTCAGATCCGGGTCTGAGATCACCCCTCCCTCACATTATATTGGGTCATTTGTGCCTTGGTCTAAAGGAGGAAAACAATGAGCAAGGGTGGGCAGTTTTTTAACAAGGTGATGGAAGAGGAACTTCTCTGTCACAGCAAAGAAATCCGTGGGATGAATCAGGAAGAATGAATCCCATTTCCTTGCCACTAGTCACCTCCGATGAGGGCTAGGGGACCTCCTCCTGATCAGCTATGGATTTGTCTGTGGTAAAAAGAGAAGTGTCCATTTTAGCGTAACACAGGTTTGACCAGTGTGCTTCCTCCGGCAGACTTTGGGATGCCCCTGCTCCCCCAATGCTGTCCTCTCCATTGCTGTTCATCTCCGGCATTTCTGTGAACACAGCAGCTCAGTGCTTTTCTTGCATATACATGTGAGAGTTTGCTTCTTCAGCAGGAAAGAGCAATTTCAATATTTTTGCTAAATGGGGAATATTTTGGGATGCAATGATAATTAAGTGTTGAGAATGTAGTGATGCACTTGACATCAAGGGGAAAATAAAGAACTTTTAATTCAACTCAACTCCTAACAGCATCGAAACTTAACAGCTAGAAATGCCAAGCACCCAGGATATAACCAAGTCGTAAAAGACTGTGATTATCAGCTGGGGAAATTGGGACGTATTATTTCAGCCACCTCTGTGTGCACATGTCTGCAAGAGCACAGAAAACTTGCCTAATTATAGGGGCCTGACTATGGGCTATATGCTCAGAGTGAAGGGAGGCTCCAACACTATTATGCGTTTCCATGTGGTGGAACCAATTACTATGAGATTCTAGAGACCAGAACAAGAGACACAGCTTCAAATAAAAAAATCTTGAGAAGCCTAATCTTGAGAAGCCTGAGATTTTGGCACAAAAGCTACAGTGAAATAAGAGTATGGGACAAATGATACCAGCAAAAAAAAATGTCATTGAAAGACCCTTTGAATAGCAAAGATTTGGTTGCAATGGCCATGTAACAATAACAGTCAAATAACAATAATGACACATTTCCTCTTTCTCCATGTAATGGAGAAGGTCTGAGAAGGTCTAGAGTTATCCCCTGATGGTAGCAAAAATAATGGAGTTCTACTACAGTTATCTTCTCGCACTTCAGTTCATATCAAACTTGGGTTCAGGGGAATTATACCCACTGAAAACAATGCCCACATCTTAGGGACATTTCTGAGAAATACAGGTGTGCCACGAACAGGAAGATGGCCTGTGATTCATTTCTTGGAAGGAATACACTGACTGACAACTGTGTGCCTGTTGATTATGCTTGCTAAGTGCTGGCAAGAAGACGGCAAACTAACCTTGGGGCCTGCTTACTAATCCTGTGAAAGGGCAGGCCCTCCACCAAGAACTGCAATGTAAGACAACATATTATAAGGGTTCTGTTCAAGGATTATCTTTAGTGCAAGGGAACACAGAGGAGGAAACTTAAAAGAATGTGACCTCAAAAGATTAATCAGAGTTCTCCACTCCAATAAGGCCAGTGGGTGGAGGTGGTGGTATTTCAAGGCAAAAGGAACAAAGAAATGGAGGTGTGTGCACCTGGGAAACCCAGGAACAAAGTACAGTAGGGCTAAAGAAGAGGGAAGGTAGGATTGGGGCTGGGGAAGCAGGTTGGGCCAAGCTTTAAGAGGTCATTCAAGACAAGAAACGGTAATCAGGACTCTAATAAACTGAAGATGGAAGAAGCTAGCCACTGGAGCTATGTCTGTGATTATTCTGTTTGTTTTAAAGCCTGAAAAATGATTAATTCTGTATTTATCTTTTCTACCCACCCAATGTTGATCATTTGTCTTTTGGGGTTTTTTTGATTGCTATTCTCTTTTTCTGAGAATTCACTGGGTCATAATTTTAGAAAATGTGATCTAGTTAATAAACAAAGTTCTACATTGTATCGTCTTAGAATTTCAACATAAATTTGGGATACTTATTTATGTTCATTATATATTATTATTTAATTTCTTTTTAAGTCAGGGGAGGACATGAAAAACCAGAACTCATATACTGCTGGCAGGAATGTAAAATGGTACAGTCACTTTGGAAAATAGAACAGTAGTTACTCATAACACTAAACATGCACTTACCATATGACCCAACAATTGAACTCTTGGGCATTTTTCCCCCAAAAAGGGAAAATGTATGTTCACACAAAAACCTGTATAAGATGTTCACAGCAGGCATGCTCTGGTGGAGCAACAGCTCGGTCAATCACCTCTGAAGGAGCAGAGACCACCTGTTTCCCCCGACCCGGGTGTTATATACCTGGGTTCTAGTCCCAGGTCTGGGGGAATCAACCAGAGTGAACAACTAAGTGAAAGTTTTCAAAAAGTCAAAAACTGCTTCTTCCCATCTATTCTGGCCTGCTCTCGCACCTTCACTCCTGCCTGCCTACTTAAAAAGAAAAAAAATGTTCATGGCAGCCTCATCTGTAATAGATCAACACCGAAAACAACCCAAATGTCCCCCAAGGGGTGCACGATTCGACTGTGGTACAACTAGACCATGGAATATTATTCAGAAATAAAAAGGAATGAACTAAAACCATCAGTGTGTGTAACAATCTAGATGGATTTTAAGGAAATTAAGCTGTTTAAAAAAACATGCACTTCAAAAGTTTCCATAGGATAGGATTCCATTTACAACATTCCTAAAGTGACAAAATGAGAGATGGAGAGCAGGTCACCAGGGGTGTCTTGGAATCCTATCCTACGAATTTTCTTGTGATGACAGGCAGTTCTGCTTCTTGATTGTGCTGGTGGTGACACAAATCTACTCTTGAAAAAAAATCGCACATGCACAAACCCATCCATACAAACTCAGTGACCCTGAATCAGCTCCTTTTGGGTTGTAGGATGACAGTTTCTTGGTCTGGGTAGAGAAATACAATTATGCAAGATGCTACCATTGGGAAAACTGGCAAAAGGGTACACGAGTCCTTGTACATGTTTTTCCCCCGCAAATTTCTATGACTCCATAATTACTTCAAAAAACTTTTGTTTAAAGTCAGCCAGGTCCTCTCTGTTGCCAACTTCAACAACTATTTTTCCATCATCTTTACATCGGCTCTACAGAACTCATTTCCTGTTGTGCTTGGTCCCCTATGACCTGATGCTTTTGTGATATCCTTGTGACCAATTTTGATATTCTCTTAATGGTTAGTGTTTCTAGAAATCTCTATCCATGGCTGTTATTCTCTCTCTACAGATCCTGTGTTAAGAACCTTATCTATTTATATTATTTTGTTGATCATGATCCGACAGCAAGTCACATCTTTTCTTCCTCTGCTCTTGAAACACAGATGCTGGCTGACTCGATCAGCTGGTTGGCTCTCGTGAACCTGAAATTCGGTCTGAAAGCAAGAGCTTTTGTTCCTCCTCTATACGTCATCTCAGTAAGTGGAACCAAAGTTTTCCAAGACCTTCACAGCCAAGTCTTGTGATCTAACCTAGATTATCCTCCTCGACCACGGACTTTGCCAACTCTTTTACCACCTCCAATCTTCATCACTGTTTTACATTTCAGCCATCAGAACTTGAGATAACAAACTCAATTTCTGTCCCCTAGAACTTTTGTTAACAGTCAATGAATCTAATTAATCATTCTCTTTTTATAAGCCCAACTTCCCTAATTTACTACAAACTCAATCTAAAATTCAAGACTCAAGTTTTGTTTTTTTGATATTAATGAATTATGGCAGTCAGGGTATTTTTATTTTTACAAGTTAAAAATTATCAATTGTTTCTATAAGGGTAATTGATTTTCATCATGCTTAGAAAGATTGTCCCCTGGAATAATTTTAATTATCCATATTTTCTTTGAACACTTTTACAGTATTACACTTTTAATTTTAAAAATAGATGCATTTGCCCCACCTGCAATTTATGAGAGATAGGAGTTCAATTTAATGTTTTTGCTTCCAAGTAACTGACTAGTTAAATCAACAACATTCACCCTCACTCATTTGAAATGACACATATACACTATAAAGCCACATGCATGTGTGTGTATTGGTGTGTGCATGTGAGTGTGTGTATCGTATCCCCAGTGGTCCCCCATCCACACACCACACCACACTACTTTATTTATTGTAGCTTTAGCATATACTGCACTACATGCAGAAAAAATATCCCTGTTCCTTGTGTTCTAAGAAATGTCCTGACCATTCTAAGTTTTCAAACAAATATCAGTTCAGCAAAGTAAAACTCTCATTTGTGTTTATTAATATTTACTTTAAAGACTGAAGTAGGGGAGACACTTTTGTAATCTAAAATACTCCTTTTCAAGAACAGCATTTATCTTTTCATTTTATCTAAATGAGATTATTTAGCCCTTAGAATCTCCCACAATGGAATTTGAGCTTCCTAAGGGCAGAGTATTTTGTTTAGTTCTTTGCTCTATTCCAGCCTTTAGGCACGCAGAAGATTATCACCTCATTGCTGAAAATGGAGCAAATGAACACACACGTGATTTTATTACTTAGGCAACAGAAAATCATTATAGATAAAGGCATACAAATTGCTATGAACATCTAGTGCAGAAGACTGCCGTGGTGATGCAAAGCAGACTGGGCTGGACTAGGGAGAGCATTTAGAAAGACAACAGCTTTAGTTGAGGATACAGTTCATGAAGCCTTTCAAAGGTGGAATCAGTACGTCTTGATGAACAATTAGATGTAGAGAATGAGAAGAAAAGTGTGGAAATTAGGTAAGGTTATCATCTGGGATAATGAGCATGATCAAAGATAGGAGAGCATGAAGAGTAAGGCGGTGTGTTTGGTGGGAGTGTAGAGGAATGAGACAATGAGTACAGCGTGGGGCATCCTAACTGAAGGCACAGTTAAGCAAAGATGTAGCCTGTGGAGCTTAGTAGCAGACAGAACAATTGGATCCAGCTCTGTCTGCTAGCAAGGCCCTCTTCTTCAACACTGCTTCATATCATATTATTCTATTAAGCAACAGAAAATAGCCCCCAAAACAGATAAAATGGGATTTGAAGATGGAAGCATTCATGGAATAAATCTGAATATAGTCACTGAGCAAGAGAGAGAATGGTTTCATCATCCACTAAGTATGTCATGAGGAACAAAGACTGAAGACTGGATGCACATGCCTTAGAATCCAAGCATGAATATGAGGCATCATGTACATACATAAAATATGTCTGTATGTGTGCAAGCATGTTGGTAAGTAGATGTGTACATGCACATAAGCATGTGTATATAAATGTGTGTAAGCTTCTATGTCTGAATATGCGTATATGTGTAAGTATGCATTACAGATGTGTGTACATTTGTGTATATAGATGCTTATATATGTGTGTGTCAGTCTAGGTGTATAGACGTGTATGTAAACATGTATATAGATGTGTCTATATGTGTAAGCATGTGTGTTTAGATGCATGAATCATGTATATAGCCTTATGCATGCATGTAAGTACATGCATGTGACTACATATGTGTATGGATGATGTATGTGTGATGTATATGTATATAAACGTGTGTGTAGATGTATATTATGTCAGTGTGTGTATATTTGTGTAGCCATGTGTGTAATCATGTGTATAGATGTGGATAAACATGTATATAGGTGTGTACAGGTGTATGAACATGTATATAGGTGTGTACCTACATGGGATGTGTGAGCATGTATAGAGTTGTATATATGTACTATGCATGTGTAAAAAAGTGTAAACATGTGCATATAGGTAAGTGTTTGCCTGTAAGTATGTGTGTAGAAATGTATGAAAGCGTGTGTGTATAGGTGTGTGCATAAGCATGTGTGTACAGATGTTTATGTCTGCTTTGTGCACACACATGAATAAAAGTGTGAGACTTCTGGTGGGTTACTCTGCACTAAGGCAGGGTATGTCAGAGCATCTAGAATGGTGTTTGGCACATAGTAGATGCTGAACAAATATCTGTTGAATTAATAAATTCAAAAGAGCATGTATGGAAATCACACCTCCAAGCTCTGAGTAGAAGCCAAGCAGCAAAGATCCCCTGGGAAATGGTCAACTCCCCATGGAAACCATGAAAACCCGGGCTCTTGTCACAGGAGCACTGGACTACGGGTCAGACCCACACGTAGGCATGCCACTTGTTCACAGGAGCGCTGGTATCTATTTGTAAAATCTAAGACACATCTTAGGGTCTCTGCAAGAAACCAACGCTTTCTACACACTACATGATTTCCAAAGGAAGCATTCAGAGTGAAAAAGTACAATTATTTAATCTTTGTCTGCTTCCAACAGATGAAATTGCTCACAATTCCCAAAAGAATGACAGCTTTAACTCTCCTGCAAAAGTGATTATTTGCTAAATATTTACCACATCTGATATAAAAGGGTTAACATCCTTGTTACACAAGTAGATCTTCTAAGTTTAGAAGAAGAAGAAAAGTCAATAGGAAAATGGACAAAAGACAGGAGCAATTAATGAAAAGAAAACAATCAATAGCCATGTCAAAAACTGTTCACCAAGTGATGACTACTTGTCTCTAAAGTCTGCAGGTTGCAAGCAGAGACCCTTACTCTGCCGAGTAAAGTTTCTCTAGTTCTTACCTGGATCGCAATATCGATGATTATGCCCGACTTTTGAGATGCCAGTCATACTTGGTTCTCTGGGCTCCAGGTCACAGGGCCTGTGGGATCCCCTAGGAGGGACCTGGAGTTAATTCAGCAATGACTTACTGAGCACAGAACAAGGCACTAAGGTGTTAGGAGAGATCCAATTATGTAAAAAGCCACCTCCAGCACATGAAGCAAAACCTAACAGATGAGAGACCTTCACAGGTTCAACCCAAGAAAGCCTCTCCATCTCGCTTACAAAGTGGGCTTAACACAACAGTACCTGACTGTGAGGCTGCCACAAAAATCAACTGAAGCAACATATAATGTCCAATAGCACAGTACTGGACAAACGACAAGCCTTCACTAAGTGTTAGCTCATATCTTTACTACGATTACATCCTCCCACAATGTTGCATAACATTGTTATGAGTAATTCATGCTGCACTGGACAGACACACAGTGCTGTGAAGCACATGGGAGAAAGACTTCAGTTGAACCCTAGAACATGCCTGGGACTCTTAGACCGCTTGGTCTAAGTTGAAACAGGCTATGAGCAGGGATTCAATCAGGAAAACTAAGGAGTGGGGCTTTACTTAAGACCACAGTGGTGAGAAGGCCAGACTAGAAAACTGCAGAATGTACAACATCTAAACGTGACCGTTGCATGTGCGGATAGGGGTGGCGATGGCCCATCCTATGGGTTCCTATAAGGTCCCACGGTGGGCAGCTGTACCGTGGTATCTGAAGCACCTGAGAGCATGATTCAACGGGGCATGTGGGAGGTAAGAAGCAGGCCATGGGCCCTGTGGCTCCGGCACCGGCACCGGCACGCTGCTGCATACCAGGACCCGGGTATGCAAGCCGGGATGGGATAAAAAACCAAAATGAACTGAAGATGCTTCTTCCTCCTCTTCCTTCCGTCCTTCCTTAAGTGCTTACTCCTCCTCTGCTTCTTTTCTTTCTTAAAAAAAGAAAAAGGCACGGCCCTGGTGGCTCAAGGGTCAAGGCTGCAGCTCCAGCATTGCCCGTGTAAAGCTCAAGACGAGGATCTTGACCCGGGGTCAGCGGGGAACAACCGACATGAACAAATGAATAAATGCTTCTTCCTGCCTGCTTACCCACTTGCTTTCGTTCCTAAAAAATAAAGGAAAAGAAGAGAAAAGAAAAAGAATGGCTCTTTCTCCAGGTTACGGAGAGAAGACATCTGCTGCTAACAGATAACGATGACTAAGTGCTGCTGATCCTTGAACAGAGCAGGTTTGAAGAATACAGTGCATAGTATTTATAAAAAAGCATGCGTTCATCAGCTGTTTATGAGCACAGCTTCTGGTCACCAACAGGCTAGTTAAGTTTGAGAAGAGTCACGTCACATGTGGTTTTGACTGCTCAGGGATCAGCAACTAACGCTGAGTCGTGCAGGGGTATCTACGCTCTCTCACATCCTACACACTTACTGTGAATGATCTGGCTGTTTCCCCCAACAATCCCAGATTGTGGATATTAGCATCCTTGGTTGCAATCGGGTAGCTGAAGGCATAGAATATGAAGATCATACAGACAGCAAGTGATAATAGAAGTGGGATTCAAGCAGACACACTGTCTACATCTGTGTTTTACTGCTAAACTATTCATGGCACAGAGAAAACACAAGCTCTGAACAGGGGCTCTCACTGGAATCTGGCACTAAAAGCTTCATCCCACCTGAGTTGAGTCTCTATTTGGGTTTTCTCAACTGCAGCATGAGGTCAGGAGTGAACTGCTCTTGCAGCCCTCCCTATTTCCAGTTATGTTACCAGGCTCTAAGATACAAGCTCAACACTGAAAAGCAAAACAGCGTCTGTGGGGCATGCAAAGTCTTTCATCAAACCCTAGTGGTTTTTTATCTGATGCCCAGGAGCATGCACTGTGTCCAGGAAAGTGTCTTTCTTGAGAGCAGGAACTTCAAACTCTGGTCTTTGCATGCATTTAAAGTGAAATTTCTGTCTAGAGGGCTGGAAAGTTCCACATTTTTTTTGTCTGTTTCCATCAAGTTCTGCTCTACTGGATGCCAGACAATTTCCCTCCAGAAAGAACATTTCAATTACATGGAGAATGTGTTCAAGAGCATAGGTGCTGGGGCCTGGCAGACCTCAGTCCGAATAGCTTTGCAAGCAAATTACCAAAGCTTCCCGTCACAGTTGCCCCATTTATAGAAGACAGGAACACCTGATACAATCCCTGTGAGGATGGAGCAATGTGAGCTGTGGGAACCGCCCAATGCTTGCTGCCTAGCAGTCACGCTAAACTACAGCTTGAAACAAAATCAACAACCTAACATGAAGCCCAGCACAGGTGAAATGGCCACAGGGTATAGAGTGCATTATGTTTTCTCAAATTCAATAGGTTCAAAACCTAAACTCTTCCCCTCAAAACCTCTTTGCCCTGATCCCCCCCTAAGCTAACGAGCGGCTCGATTCAGAAGCCCAGATGCAGTCCAAGAGGTTTACAGATGCCCCAGTTGGCCAAGCTTGTTCTGCTTCAGCAACACTCTCCCCCAGCATCCCACCCAGTTTGAAATTCTGTCCTGGTTTCACAGTTTGCTAAAATTAATTTGGGCAAACACACACCTGACAAGCTAGCTCCAACTGACCAACAGGGGTTCAAGTTTTCTCAGTGGGGGTAACAGACACACACACACACACACACACACACACACACACACACACACACTCCTGGTGATACTCCAATTGGTCCTGGTTTTAATTTTAAAAATTAGTAAGTCTTATCCAAGAAATTCCTCTCTGATTTCCACCCCAGACACACTCAGCCACCCTTCTGTGCAGATTCCATCCCATCAACCCCTTCTGGACCCATCTCACTTTCATGGCAACTCTGCTTCAGGCCCCACCACCTATCCCCTCCTAATAAGTGTCCCTGACTTCTGTCTTGCATCTTATCAAGTACCTCCAGGGTGATCATCACCCCGGTTTAAACTCGAGGACCTCCCACAAGCATCCAGGACAGATGGATGCTGGCAGGGGCCACATGAGGACCCTGCACAAGGAGTCTCTTCCTCTGGTTTCCTCCCCTCCCGTTCTCTGACAGCCGTCACTCCACTCGGCACAACAGCATTTACGCCTTCAGACCAACACACTGCTGGCGTGTCCCTCTCTCGACTTCTTGGAAGCCGTGGCTCATTCTTCAGAAGTGCACCCCACCATCACCTTCTTCAGCTGACCTGGCCTGATCCCTTCCTGCTGTGTCTCTCCGCAGACGAGGACCCTTGAGGGCAGCATGCATGTTCTGTCCTTGTTGACCTGGGATCCCAGCCCAGTGGCTGGTGCTAAGTATCAAGTGCTCAGTGACACTCTACTGAGTGAACTGTTAAACTTCCACTGACTGAGTTCATGTCAGGCCCCCGGCAGAGTCACCATGCTGTTTATTCACAGGTATGTCATAGGTGTCACCACTGAGATCAACGTGCCTCAGGAAGATTTGACACACATGTCAAACTACTACTCACCAACCCTCAGAGATCTCATCAAGACCCCTTGGCTGGGTATAAATAATTTCCTGCCTCAAACCAGGCCTGAGCTGTGCTCAGGTGCCACCTGAGTATCCAGAAGGACACAACGGTAGGTGACCAGGAGACCCAAGGTTTAATACTGAAGGTATATTTGTTAGTCTTTTCCTGGAGGCCAGGTACTATTCACCTTGGTATTCTCTACAATGCCTTGCAAAGATAGGAGGTGCCCAAATATGTGAACTACATCTATGACTTTTAAGTGAACAGCTGTTGATGGGGCCAGAACTCTGGATCTATTTGAATACAGACTCCATTACATGCATCTTGAATAATTTTCTTAATCGCAAATCTCCTTATAGTCATCCTTTTAATTTCAGCATCTAGCAAAGTTTCTGGTGCACATAATGGTGAAGAACACTGAATTGTCAATGTCACCCAGCAAGTGAGTTGGTAGCAAGATAGGCAGTGTCATACTGTTTTTTTGTGGGAGCCACTGCACTCATGGAAGAGACACAGCTGGAAAAATTCCTTCTGGATGGAGGCTACCACTCCCCATCAGTCCATAGCCAAGACGACCTGGCTGGTGGGTGTTGGCATCTTCTACCTTGCAGGCACCAGTTTACATGCGTGCATCAACGCACCCAGAGTAAAACTTGCACCAAATCTGTGAGGTCAGGGCAACAGTCAAAGCTAACTGCCTTTCTCTAGTTGTGCCACCATGGGTGCCCATGTCCCCTCCTGGGATATAAGAATAAGAACCTAACCAGAAGTTGAGAAACTTCTGCCTCTGCCAGTAAGTACTTGGAGATTAGCACCTCTAAATTTCCTCTTCCCATCTATAAACAGCGCAATCTGCTGCCCAGTGTAGAGCAGGAACAAATAATGCCATGGAAGCAAAGGTGCTCTGCATACTGTTGTAGGCTTTCCATGCACGAGAGTTCACACTGCTACTTGTGCGCATCTGTGAGCAGTCCTGGCCTGGGGCCCTGCCTGGGTTTGGAGACAGCAGCACTGCTCCCCCAGCAGGCCTCCCTCTCCAGAAGCATGCAGACAGAGAGTAGAAGCAATGCAATAGCTCAGGGGACCTGTCTATCGTGTGAGCCTTCTGCCCGTAGCCCCTGACAGCACGTGGGGATGTGCTTGTGCAGCCCTGGTTCGTTTCCATGGAGACAGGAAGCTCTGCTTCTCTTCAAGCCTAAACTAATGGTTTTCATCAAAGCCCATTTCCTCTGAGACAAGTCTGAGCACTACAGTGCTTCCATCCACACTTCTTCTTTACCTCGCCGCCCTCTTCCCACACCGCCAGTGCCCCTGCAGATGGTGTCTCCACTAGGCAGCATCTTCACAGGGTGCCCATGGGGAGGGGTGTTGGTGGGAGCGGGTTCTGAGCAGTGGGTAGGCTTGCCCAAACCCTCTCATCTGAACTTTCCTCTTCACTTGCCCAGCCCAGGGGCTCCCCTTGGAGGAAAGCCTCATACCTAACATCCAAAGTGCCTGCAGGTCATGGGGAACCTGTGCTCTGGAGGGAAAACCCTCAGACTTTCCTCCAACTCTGCAGCACAGCTCCCAAGCCAGACTCACTCCACAAGGAAAGCCCACATCTCCTCCAGAGGCAGCTGACAGCCAAACCGGACAGATAGCCCATGCCATCTCCACCCCAGAACTAGCTGCTCCCGAACCCTCTGCCAGTCCCAGAGCAACCCTCCCAGCATGCATGCTGAGCTCAGAACATAAAAAAGAAACCAGGACAGAAATACTTTAGTCCCAGCCTGTAACATCCCCTATTGTTAACACTCCTCTAAATGTCAGAATGTGTTCACACCAGCTGTTCCCAGCTGCTGCTGTCACTTCCCTGGGCTTCTCCAGAAGTGTTAAGGAGCTACGTGCCATTCAGTTGTGTTCCATCTCCCACTGGAGGAGTGGGGTGGCTCCCAGGCAAAGGATCACAGGCACTCAGATGACAGCTACCCCGACTCACAGGCGGAGTAAATGAATGTTATAGTATATGGCTGATCCTTGAACAACAGGGGTTTGACCTTTGTAGGTCCATGGATACATGGGCTTTTTCAGTAAATAGAATTGAACCTCCATATCTGCATATTCCGCATTCATGGATTCAAGCAACTGTGACTGAATCCTTAGACGCAGAACATGTGGTGTGGAGGGCAGCCATAAGGAACCTGAGTGTCAGAGTATGTGGGGATCCTGCAGGTACCAAGGAGTGACAGGGCGGGGGCAGGGGAGTCAAAAGTTCTACAAAGACTTTTGACCGTAGGGAGTTTCAGTGCCCTTAACTCCTGCATTGTTCAAGGGTCGACTGTATTATCAAAGGACATTGTGACAGCTAAGGGCACCCCATGACAGACCTGGGCTAGGTCTCTGCAAAGGAGAGATCCTGCTATCTCATGTCACAGAAGAAAAAACAGCTCAAAGTAACTTGTCCAAACAGCCAATGCAGGTAAGCGGCAGCCAGCCTCCTCACTCACTACTGTGAGATACAACACTCGTGCTTCTTCCAACACGCTGGGCCACTCTTTCTCATCTAGAATAGATCCAAGAGAATTCCAAGGTGCAATTCCGAACCAGAGGCAGCCATCAGAGTGGGTGTGTTCAGATGTAGGCACTGTCCCATAGGGCAATTCTGTCCCAGTTCTGTGAAGACAAAACCAGAGCCCATGTTGGACCCTGGCCTGGAGCACGCAGTATCTACTCTTCTCTCTCTTCAACTAGAATCTGACTTGAATTTTCTAAACCAAATTATGGACACACTTCAGAAATGAGTAATGATACATAACATCAAATTCTTAGTGCTAAGATATGATAAAATTACACAAATGAGATTATCACCTCAGTAGAACTAGAAGAAAAAAGAAGAGTGATGAGGCTCCTCCCACTGGCTGTCATGAGGGAAACAGAGCATTCAAGCTGTGGGGATAGGCTTTGCAGAGAGAATGACCTAGAGCATTGATGGGCATAAGAGAGGTCAATAATGTCCACCAGTGAATGAGCAAATATATACAAAATCTTATGTCTTACGACTCTCCATTCAAGATACACACTATGAAGAACTTCACAATATCTCCTGCTTTTCCTTCATAATTATTCCATACGTCACCACTGGCTCTCAGTGCTGTGTAGCTGCTCTAGCAGGGTCACTTCCTTCTTAGTCTTACTGAACCTGGTCTCTTCCCATGCCAATCCTTCCCCCACTGAGGCTAGAAGAATGATTTTATATGCTCCTGTTGTTCTGTACTTTCTGTCTGAAATATTTTTACTTTAAAATTTAATTACTAGTTTTCTCAAAGTAATTCATGTTGAGTTTAAAAGTCAAATATTTTTAAAAGACTTGTATAAATATACCAAATCCACTGCCTCACCCCCTCCCCACCCCTGAACTTCACTCCCCAGAGATAACCACTAATAAGTGTCTTACCTGTTTCTTCTGCCATGTACTTCAAATACTATATTTATGTAACTGCTGTTATCTTTAAATTTCAGACATGTTATTAAAGACTTCCCTTCTACTTTGATATTTCCTTCCCTCTATTTATCCTCTCCCAACCTTGCCACAATTATAGTACCCTAAGGGGCTGTCCTAAAAATCCAGCGTTAACAATGTACATCCATTGACAGCTGAGTTGCTAAGCTAAGGACTTACCATGCTTGTATCTCTTTAGTAGTAGCATTTTATGGAATTAATTGCTTATATTAGGGATGCGTGTGTACAAATACAGAGAAACATTTACTCAACCAGATATCTATTTCATATATTTATCTACATCCATCCATCCAACCATCTATCCATCCAGCAGACGCTTGAACAACATGGGAATTAAGGACACTAACCCCCATTCAGTTGAAAATCCTTGTATAACTTTTAAGTCCCCTAAATCTTTACTACAAATAGTCTTCTGATAAACATAAGATTTTCCTATAACAAACAAGTAGCACATATTTTGTATTTACGTGTTAGACTATATTCTTAGAATAAGTTAGATAAAAGAAAATTTTAGGAGAATCTTAAGAAAAATATTCACAATACTATTTGTTTAATGCTACTGCACATGTGGATCATCTGCTTATAAGAAAAACCATTTATATGTGACCCCACGTACAACAGACCTGAGTTGTTTAAGAATCCACTGTCGACAGTTTAGATATTACCATCAATTTCTTCTGAAAGCAAGGACATCAGGGAATATTTTAGCTTTATTTTTTCTTAAAGATATAATTTTTAGAATTTTTGTCATCTTATTCAATGTGAATTTGCCACTCTCTAGGCCTCTGCCAGCTATAATCCTAGATGTCCCTTTACCATCATCCTGGGAATTTCCTTTTTCTCTTTTATTGAATCTCTTATTACTCTGAGTATCAGCATGTCCTTTTATTTCTTTCTTCAATTATTTCCTTCCATTTACTGGCTCACATTCTCCAGTAACTTTTTTGGAAAGACTGCCTAAAAATATCACTCTTCCATAGTCGGAAATTATGCTCTTTTGGCTAGGTATAGCATTCTACCTATCTTGGCATTTTTTACCTTCAGAAAGTTTTAGGAACTTCTCTATTGGTTCCTAAATTTCAATGCTGTCATTGAGAAAGTCCAAAGCCAGCCTAATTCCCGATTCTTTGAAAGTGAAATATGTCCCCATGGAACATTCTCTTTACTCAGTTGCTCTGAAATTTCATGCTGCTTTATTCTGGTGCAGTCTCTTCACTAATCATGCTTAGTGCTCAAAAGGCATTTTCATTATGATTTAACTGAAAACATGTTTCCCTTTTATCTCCATATCTACCTATCATCTTCATGCTGTACAAATTACCACTACAATGTATTTAATATCTACTTTATATTTGAATGAATAAACTGTGTATTATGTATTTTGTGTGTTATACATATTTATATTGATATGAATGGTTAAGTTCAAAGCTCTTCTTTTAATTAAATTCTACTTTTAAAATAATCTAGGCTACTACATGAATGTGACAATCGTTGCTCCTGACTGTGGCACAGCACGTCAGAGTGTGCAGCCAACAGTTTACCTATCGACCTCCCACTGTTATCCTCAACACCCACTACCAAAAAACAAGGCTGGAAATCACAATTTCGCTCTAGTCTCAACAGACGTTTTAATCTGGTAATGTGAGTCTTTCAGTTCTTGAAATGTTTTTGGTATTTTTCTTGGTTAGTTTCTTCCTCTCTGTTTCCTCTATTCTTTTTAAGGAATTCTAATTAACTATATGTAGGACCAATTCACTGATTGCCTTGCTTTTGTCTACTTTCTAGGTATTTTCAGCAAGTTTATATTCCAGCATTTACTATATTATTATTACATTTTTACATTTTAATCATTCATTTTTATCTTAATGTCAATTTTACAATAAATACATTTTACAATAATTTCCAAAAGTTCTTGAGTGCTAATTAAAAAAATAATAATAACCTGTTATTTTGCAGATGAAATGACATATCTCTGCTGATGTCAATTATAAATTTTAAAGTCATCCTCTGCTCCTTAGATTGTTCACATCCCCTCAAGTTCCTTATTCTTGCTTATCATGTTGCTGTTGGTCTTCTGTGCTGAACATCTTATTCAGATGCTGATGATCCTTAGGCATGTGTTTATGTTTGAAAGCAAGACACGAAAGACTTTATGGAAACTCTACACAAGGTTGAGGTGTAGGGAGTGGGGAGTATGGTAGATTGAATAGTGCACACCTCAAAGAGGATATATCCACATCCTAATTCCTAGAGCCTATAGATACGTCCCTCTTTGGAGAAAGAGTCTTTGCAGATATATTTTAGGTTAAAGATCTTGAGGTGAAGCTATCATCCTAGATAAACCAGATGACCCTAAATCCAATGACAAAGTCTTTAGAAGACAGAAGCAGAGGGAGACTCTAGACAGAAGAGGAGGACAAAGGCAGAGCCTTTGTCCACAAAGGCAGAGAATAGAGTGAGGCAGCCACAGCTAAGGAATGACCCAAGCCACCAGTAGCCAAAAGAAGGAAACAATTTCCCCCTAGAATCCTTGAAACAATGAAGGAATATGGCCCTAGAAGATGTTAGACCTCAAGCCTCAAAAATTAAAGAGAAATAATTTCTCTCATAGCTTAAGTCACAAAGTTTATGGTAATTTGTGGAGGTAGCTAAAGAAACCTAATACAGCGACCCCTGTTGAAGGTGACAGGTGGGACTCCATTCCTCTGGCCACTCCCAAATATCAGTACATGTAGATCTTTTCTCTTAAGGCAGATAGTTTCCTCCAAGAGAATGCCATGAACTCCTGCCAAATCTCTGAGAATGAACAGTGAAAAGGGTGGGAATTTGGTATTTCTTGCTTCAGTTTGTGGACTTTCCTTTAACTTCCTATTTCACAAGTCAAACATTAAAAACACATGATGTTAATAAGTCAAGCATCTTGACTCTACAAAGAGTAAGTCTCACTTTGGCTGGGGTGGGGGGCTTGGAGAACATACATCTGGTCAGCATTGCCTATGGAGAGGACATCTAAGTATTCTTTACAAGGATTCCAAGGATTCTTAACCAACCAACCCTTTTTTTTTTTTAAAATAGAGCCATCCATACTCTGGTTCTCATACATACCTAGTGTCTTTAATTCTGAGACTTTCTGGGGGCACTGTAGGGTTTGAAGGGTAATCAGTTTGCTTCTTATTAGCATTTCTCCTTGAAGGAATTTAAATTACTTAAAATTAATTTATAGTTGTCATTTTACTTTTTATTTTCAAATAATTTTTTGACATTTCTCATCTATTGTCCTCTCCTCTCCTTGTTCTCTTTGTCTTTATGCCTTCATCACATTTATCTACTATGTTAGAGTTACAAAAGATGACCAACTTGGTTTATTCTACTATGTATAAACAGAAACACCACCTTAGAAATTTTCATTTGTAGAATTTATTTCATGCAGACCAGAAATAAGTTCAGTTTGGCTTAGAAAAATGGGTGACAATGACTCTGAAATCTGCCTGTTAGTTTTCTATCCAAAGTGAACTTTCCATTGGTTAAGTTAGGTTGCATTCAAGGTCTTCAGTCACCATGATTAGTACTGGTTCTTCATCTCTGCTTAGGGGGTGATGCCCGCCACCCGCCCGTCCAAATTTCCCTGTAACTTTCACTCTCATATATTCTATTCTATCATACTACCTATCTCCTATCCCCAACAAAATCCAAATCCTTCTTGTAACCACCCCAGGTGACTTCATATGTAGATTTGTCACTTTCCTAAAACAAAAGGGCTATATTTTATATCAATCAGAAAAAAAATCCTGTTCCCTATTTCAAGGTTTGTGTTGTCCTCTTGGCAAGCACATGCTTTTTAAGGGCAGGAACCCCTCCTGTGCTTCCTACAATGATTATCATAGCTTTGGACATTGAATATATGCTGACGGATAAGTACCTGATGCCTAATTCAAGCCACAAAGATGGAATTTGATATCCAATCCATGACAGAGACACAATCTTTCGAGGGACAAGTCTGTATCTCATTAAACTTGATGATCTAACAAGCAGCACAGTGTTTAACAGAGAAGGTCTCTTGACTGCTGAGTGTCTAAAGGAAGGATGGATAAATGAACTCTCACTAGATTCCATATTTAAAGTTGAACATCAGTTCAAGATTGTTTTAATTAGTAATAATAATAAGGATTATTAGACTGATGACCACTAGAGCATTCCCGGTATCTAGAACAGCATTTGGTATGTAGGGACTGCTTAGTTGATGTCTACTAAATGAAGGTTAAATGAATGGATCACCAAAAGGATCCACCAGAAGTCAGACACATTTGTTTGTAGTTAGAGAGGGTAGCAGTGTAAAGAAACATCTGGCTTACCCGGAAAGCACTCCCAGGACTAGGTTGAGAACAAAGAAGGATCCGATGATGATGAGGGGGATGAAGTACAGCCAATTCCAGGTGGCTCCTAAGGCATCATTGGTCTGAAAGAAAGAAAAATGATTCCTTATTATTCATCAAAGTCACATGCAGAGAGCGACCTGCATTCCTATTGCTTTACACACACGTGACACAATGAGTACATATCAACAAAGTCCAGCATTGCCTCGCTCCACTCCCAATTAGGTGTTAATTTGGATTAATTCATATTCTCCCACATACATAATGAAGGACACTGCATCTGCCTCATGCAACAACTTGAGTGGAATAGTCTAACACTTTCACTTAACGGGTGAGATAACTGAACCCAAAAAGGTCAAGCACTTGTCCAAGGGCTTGCAAACAACACTGGCCCTTTGATGATGTGTGTTCTAAGATTTTATACTCTACAGTGGACACATTCTCAAAAAAAGACAGAGGCAGGCTGTACACATCACTGTATTCTATGAATGCAAGCAAAGACCTTGTTTGACAGGGTCGTTTAGGAGAAATCAGGATCATCCACTTCCTGCTTCACACTCGACACTGGGATCTGTTTTTATTTCTTCCATCAGAGTCTAAAAGTTCAGAGCTGACCCTGTTTTAACCCCAGCATGGCTTTACACAAGCAATGAATAAATCTAAATGTGAAGAGTGAGCTCCTGCGTTCTCAATCTCTAATTCTCAACAAAAAGATACATGGAAATCCATATTTGGGATTCTTATATCACAGTTACATGCAAGAGCCTGCGTGGTGAGGACTTGAAGGAGGATTATATCACTGTTCTTAGCCAAGAGCAATAATTCTTGGCAGAATGTCTTCTTACGACCTTGAAACAGAGTTTTGAACCTTTTTGAAAAATTCTCTCACTCCTGAATTTCTCTACTAAGTTTTTCTTAACTCTCCCTCATCATGGTATCAATCCCAAATCTTCTGGAATAGTCTGTTTGCACTGTATTTTACATACTCAGGGCTTTGAAATATCCCCAACTCTACCCCATCCCCTCACACAAAACTTTAATATCCATTTGGAACTCAACCATTTCGGTAAAGATTTTCTACCCAAGTCACTGGAGAAACATGGCCATCAAAGTAAAAAACCTTGCATTTTTAATCAAATGCCTAATATCCATATGATAAAGTAATAAAATTAAGATCAGAACTCAGAATTCCAGTGGCAAAGAGCTTCTCCTCCCTGTGATGGGCCATGTTCCCCGTCTCACTACTAAACTTTGCAAACATATTGTGATTCATTATCCTCATGCTTCCTGTAGACATCTATGACATTCTATCTTGTTTTTCTCCCAAATTATCTCATTTTTCTTTCTGCTTCTCATTCAAGTATGTCGGCCCCTAGAATACAGTCTCCCACTGATCCTGGCAGTTATCACTATACATATTTGTCCATTAAAAAGAGCTTCTAAGGCAACCTCTTGCACCCAGCTTGTGCCTTCTGTCTTGGCCCCACACTGTTCAGAGAGATATGCTTGCAAATGAAGCGAAGAAAGACTAAAAACAAACACCTTCCGAACTGGATAGGACACAGGCCGGGAGATGACAATTCCAGTGTAAGATCTAGCTCTTTGGTGTTTCAACCAGGTGTATGAACTAATGTGACTCCATCTCAAAAGGACACCATCTTAGCCCATGACCTCTGATTGCCTTCTTCCAGGCATGTAATTTTAAAAAAAATTCTGGAACTTTTTTTGACACACTCATCCCTATGCTCCCAGGATGTAAACAATCTTAAATCTTTAGAACAAAGAGGCCTATGTCCCACCTCCAGGACATGGGTGCTAGAGTTTTGACAGAAATCATTTACTTAAATGTAAAACACACATACTGGGAGAGTATAAGAAACCCTTTTGTTAATCTTAGGCTGTGTGTGTGTGTCTTGCCTTGAACGAAGTCCTGTCTTCTAGCTCTTACAAACAGGAGCCTGGTATGTAAGTTACGCTAATAGATTACACTTAGGTCACATAGAAGAGCATGTCTTGTTCTTCAGACTCACAGAACCTTCTCAATTTGGGGAACCTATTTGTTCACCCAGCCCCAAACCAAATCTGCTCAGTTAAATACAAGCAGGGAAGAAGTACCAGATGTAATGATAACTGCTAATATCAGAAGGAAGTGGCAGAAGAATTAGATACTAAGGACTACAAGGGGTTTTAATAGACAGAGGAAGCTAATTTTTTCTGAAGACATAGGCCTTCCTGAGCTAAAGGAAAGAATAAATGACCCTTGTATTGCTTGCTCTGTCTTTATTCCTGATTATAGACAAAACATTTGCAAGCTCAATTGGCTCAGACGGTTCACCAGTGGGGCCTCCGATCGACATGCTACATTCACTCCAGGGCCTAGCCAGTCACCCCAAGTAGGCATTCTTTGGCAGCAAGAAGGAAATTACTCCCAGCACCCAGATCAGACGTTGGTTACCAATAAGCAACACAGCAGACCCTGGAGCAACATGCAGGTTTGGGGTGCCAACCGCCACGAGCAGCCAGAACTCTCCATATTATGCTGACTTCCCCAAAACTTCACTACTAATAGCCCACTGTTATCTGGGAGCCTTACTAACTTATCACACACAGCTGATTACCCATATTTTGTATGGTATACATATTATATACTTCATTCTCACAATAATGTAAGCTAGAGAAAGGGAAGTGTTATAAAGAAAATCATCAGTGGGTCATCACTGAATAAGGTGAAGCGGTTCAGGAAGGAATTGTAAAAAACACAATGGACTTAACGCAGTTAAATCTGTGTTGTTCTAGAATCAACAGTAGCTGGTACCAGCAAGGGTGATGATGAGATTGTCTTTAAACTGTCTTTAAAGACACACAAGAGTGACTCAGTCATACCTGAGAACTCTTAGAGAATTTTCAGCTGGTTGACTACTTGCCAGAGAGACTACGGACTAAGACCACTTCCCAATTATGTTTTCACTGCTAGTGATGTGTAAAATACTCATGCATTTTGTGGAAAATGGGTTTGCGTTACCAAAGACATTGGAGAAACACAGTAACACATTACCCTTAGCTTAGAAGCAAGTCCACAAAAGGAAAACATCATCAACCTTGTTTATGCCTTCATTTCATAAACTGCCTTGATTACAAAACCCTCTTTTTCAAAAAACTGTTACCATACATCATGACAGAAAGCCCGTGAAATGCAGGGGTAAAGGGACGCTGCTCATTGGCCTGGATTCTGGAATGGGCTTCCAAATGCTTCTAGAACATACCAGTGACAAACCACATTAACCTACATTAAGGCAAGAACCCTACCTGTTTGCTCATTTCTTTATCTGGCCCCTAAAACAATGCAGATGGCACACACAAAGGTTCAATTCATCAATCAAAGGCCACAGTCTGAATAAGATGATTCTCGTGCTAAAAATAAACCCTCAAAAGTCATCCTGCTAGTCCCCTTTCAATTTGTGGAGCTTTGCCTGATTTACTCAAATTAATGAATAAATAAAAATGCTATCCATGACAGCACTGAGACCTGAGGGCAGAGAAGAAATTCTGGTCTAGGAGGATATGAGCACCACCAGCAACCTGGAACCTGCACTAGTAACCTGTATGCCCAGGTTACTAACGATGGCTGACAGCTTAAAAGGTTCCTCTGGAATAACAGCTTGACAGCTCCCAGAGATCCTTCACTAACCTTTCAATAGATTCAGCCACACCCTCCATGCACCTCGCTCCCCCAGCTTTTCCCCTCCCATCCTTCCTTGTCAGGTGGCCTCACCTTCATCTCTGCACCTGTCAGTGGACCTACAACTCCACTCATCCAGGTGGCCAAGGGGACAGATCTCAGCAGGAAGGGGGCCTTCACGCTTCCCTCCTCCAGAATGGCAACGCTCTTTCTGATGCTAATTAGAGCTTCAATCTCCTTCTGATTCATCAGTATTAAAATCCTTAAAATTGTCCAGTGTAGGAGAAATGAGGACTAAAGTGTCTTTGAGATTTAAAAAAAAAAAAAAAAAAAAAAAAAAAATGAAAGGAAGAAAGAAAAATTCTGTGCTAAGAACTTGGAGCAAGACCCAGGGAGGGAGGTCCACAGCTTTACAAACATGTTCCACTGGGTTCTGATCCCAGGAGAGTCTCAGAGTGCAGCCTTTCCTGCCCAGATAGCTGCATGGCGCAGGGCTCTCCCTGCAAACTGCATGATGCACTCTAGCCTCTTCCTTCCACACCGCCACGGGACTGTTGCTCTGGCTCAGGCATTACAGAGAGTGCTTCTCCTGGATCAATGTCCTCCCATCTAAGCACTGGCTGATTCTCCTCCTGCCTGACCCAGCCAAGCCCCCAGCCTGGCTGCTCCCTGTCGTTCTCACCTGCCGATTCCCCAAGTGACACACACGCACACGCACACGTGCACATGCTGGGAGGTGATGACAGACAGCGCAGTCGGGGGCGGCGGCCCACCTGCAGGGAGTGCTTGGTGGTACCGTCCTGACACAGTGGGGCTGTGTTCCTCTGGGAACCTGCCTGAGTGGGGGTGCAGAGCACCCACTCCCTGTGTAAACAGGAACACATGGCAATTATCACATTAATCTCCGGGGGCTGGGGGTAGGGGGTGGGAGGAGCAGGACTGGAGAAAAAGATGGAGATGGAGGAGCGAGAGGAAGGGGGTGCCAGGGTTCTGAAGGCTGGAGGCTGTGCAGGCTGGGAGGGACCCTGGGAAGCAGGACTCTACTGAGGGAGCAGGGGGCTCTGCGCACAGCGTGGAGGAGGTGAACTACATGTGACTAAGAGGGATGACTGAGCAGGGTAGAACTGGGAATAAGAAGAGGTTGATTCCAGGGTCCTTTCAGAAAAAAAAACAGAAAGTAGTCGTTGGGAGCGCCTGGTTCCCAGGTGCGGGGGCCAACAGCAGCTTCTTAGCCAGGTCCGTGCACATCTCACTACTGGCATCTTGGGCTACAGGGCTCTTGGTTAGGTAGGACATCCTGGGCAGTGCATGAGTGTCCCTGGTTTCGCTCCACTAGATGCCAGTAGCAACCCCCCAACCCGCCACCAAAACTTTCAAAAACTTTCTACATGACCTGGAGGACAAAATGGCTTCTGGCTGAGAGCTGTGGGCTTAGAGGTAGTGGCACCAAGAGATTTTGGGAATAACCAACAGAGATCAGGTCACAGATGGGTCAGAGCAGCTACCTGAGGCTGCCGCAGAGGCCAGGCCATTCACTAGAGGGCAGATCTGTCCAGACCTCTGCTGACCATGGGCGAAAAATGCAAAGAAGGCAATAAAGAAAGGCAAGGGTGAGGCCGAAGACAGAGCTAGTGCGTGACACCATCTGTAAGGACAGCCTTCACCACCAGGCACTTCACTGACTTGCCTCCCTCAGCCCCACTTCCTCCAGCACCCACTGTGACAGCTCATTCCCCGGCCCAGGGGACGCGGAGTTCCTGTCTCCTTCCACAGCTCTGTGGACCATCCACACAGTCTTCGAGGTGCTGGTGGTGAATGACGAGTAAGATGCGGTCCTGGCCCTGGTGAAACGTGAAACAGGGAGCGTGCAGGAACTAAACGAGCACCCCAGCACTGTATGACTTCACTGTGGGGTGGGTGCTCCGAAGGGGCCCCTCAGAGCACTGGTGGGGGTGGGGCTCAGCTAGCCCAGGAAGTAAGGTGTGGGTCTGCTGAGACTCCAGAGCCAGGAACAATGACAGACAAGGCCTGAAAAGCAGAGAAAAGGCTTGTGGTGGAGGAGAAAGTGAGAAGAAAAGGTTTGGAAGAGTCCAAGGTGAGGGGCGCAGAAGAGGCAGGGGCAGGGGAGAAAGGGAAGGAGCAACCCCTTTGCAACAGCAACCCCCAGGCCGTGCGTGAACTTGAACTAACACATACATGAAACACAAGGGCACCCTGAGTGGATTTTGTAAGGTGCACCGCTATGCAGCCAGTGAGCCTGGCGCGGGCCCATGCCCCTCCCTAACCTGACACCATGCTGACACAGGGGTTGACCTAACTGGATCCAAGCATGTCCCTGTATGTCCTGAGCCCCCATATCCCTTCTTTGCTCCGTGCTGACATTCAGCATAGTCCTCCCACCCTCTCTGCAACCCTCCCTCTGTCTGCCTCTCTCTTGGCCTGAATGCAGCAGGATCTGTACTGTCCCCACGGGGCCCCCCTTACCAGCAGCTGCCCTCAGCCCCAGCTGCCATGCACCTTGGCTGCTAGTGGCTCACACCCGCACCTTCTCAGAAACTGGCCCCGACAGCCAGATCTGCTAACATGAGAGTTTATGTCTGCTCATGGAGGCGGGAGTGACCTGCAACCAGAACTGATATAGGGGCACCACTGGTGCAGCCCCGTTGCTCTGGGCGGGACACCTCTGTGACACAGTGCACAAATTGGCGCTGCTGGTGAGATCAGGCTGAAAATTTCAAGCCACATCTTTGTCTAGAATTTTACCCCAAAAGTCCTCCAGTAAATCACGGCTACATGACGCTGTTCCAGAGTCAGTTGACAGGGAATCTGACATAAGGCATGAAGTCACTTTCCCAGCAAGGTTTGACCAACCTTACAAAGCAGGCCACATATCTTCCCAAGGCAGGCCAGACGGCTGGGGTTGCTAAGGCCAGAGCCTCTGCGGTCCTCCAAGCAGGCCCACAGCTCCGGAAAAGGACACCCTGTGCAGCACACCCACAGCCCATCAGCAGGTCGGGGCCTCGGGTCACGCAGCCTGGCCTCCTGTACCCGGGAATCCCAGTCACAGTCCGGGAAGACGGTCTTGAGAACATGGACACGTTTCAGATCGTCGTTTGGTAGAAGAGAAGACTGAGACCCAGACTAACCATGTGATCTGGAACCACTAGGTGGAACCACAGGGGGTCGATTTGAGAACGCTTATCACCTTGGTCTCAGGTCTACTGAAAACAATCCTACCCACGTGTGACCACCTTCTAGGGAGAATAAAAGACAAACAGCAAAGTCAACACTAGGATAAGGAAACATATGGAAGCTGTGTTCCCAGCCCCCGGAGCAAGAAAGAAGGTGGGTACAGGTGGAAACAGGAGAGAGGAAGAATGAAACAACCACCACACACCTCAGTGCAGGATGGAGACTCAGCAAGGGGTGGAGACTCAGCCAGGGGCTCGGGGAGTCGGTCAGGGGGCGGAGACTCGGCCAGGGGGCCAACCCTCAGCAACGGAACAAGACTCAGTATCCAAGGTAAACATTTTATCAGGGCTCAGATCCTTCAGCCTATTATTTTTCTCTTTACTTTTTAAATTAAATTTAAAATTTTTTACATATTAGATAAACTCCTATGTATAGGTCCCACAGCCTATTTAATACACATGCTACATCTCCCCATACATGCAAGTTCCAAAAGAAGCATCTGGGTTAGTCCTAGGCCCCTCATAAGTAGTCAGGCCTCCTCATGCATTCTGGCTGTTCCGCGTCCCCCAGACTCAAAGGCCAGTGGCTACTGTCTCCTGCTGCCGGACCAGTGGGTAATCCTTACAAAGGGTCACTCAGTCACCTCTAGGAGAACTTCCTGCTGGACAAGAAACTTCCCCGACTCGTGCCAGTGGTAAAACAGAGCAGAACCAGTTCAGAAGGAGAAACACCATCACTCCTGCCTTCTTACAGCAGCAGCTGATGCCCATGGGCCCAGGAGCTAGTGCCGCCACAGGCAAGCACTGCTGATCCTGGTGCAGCATGCTGGCTCACAGGAACTGAGGGCTTGCATAAACCCATGCACACTGCTGGAAGACAACTCAAGAGTGAACATCAAACTGCAAGGCTAAGCAGCACACATCTGATGTAAAGGCTTCTGTGACCATGACTGTGACCTTGTGCACACAGGCCAGCACCTTGTAACCTACGTGGCTCATATCCTGATGGGCTTAAAATCTCTCTGGTGAAATTCTAATAGTCCAGTGCCACTGTTCAGTGACATCTGCCAGGTCCCTTGCTGCACTCTGGCCCAGAAGCCCACCGCGGAGCCACAGCAGGTGCTTTAAAGGACTTCCTGTGACTCTTGAAGTTGCCTTGGATTGTCTGGGGGCTTTACTCTCTCTACTTTGTGTCTTTTTGAAGATTTCCTAAGAGGCTTTACATTTTTTCAAAACGAAATGGAACAGCGCATTGAAATAGCTCAGGGGCATATGCGGAGTTTAAAGGTGATGCCAGCTGGAGGGTAGAAATGACTTCTTTTAAAAATATGTTTATACTTTGCAGCCTTTTTTGCAATAACTAAGCATTTCATTTTGTTCTTTTTATGGTGAAAGAAAACAAAGACTACTGGGCGGGGGAGTGAAAGGCGCTCCTGCTCTGCTTGGGGGAGACATCCTGGAACCCCCGGTAACGGGGCGGAGGTGCTGGCTCTAGTCGGAGCTGCCCAGGTGGACGCGGCGGGGTGCTCTGGAAAGGGCTAGTGTGTTGATCTGCAGCTGCTAATGCAGGCTGTTCAGAACAGGGGGCTGGGAGGGATCCACGAGAGCGCCCCTAGCGATGACCAGCGCAAACACGTCATCTTTCCCCCTTCTATAGGGTTACCTGATGAGAAATTGGATGTGCTCTCTCAAGAAAGTCAGGCTACAGAAAGAAATCAGAGAATGAGAGGAAAGAGTCAAAGACCCTTCCTTTGTGACCCAGGGACATGGGTACAACGAGGCTTGATAGATGCCTGCCGAATGAGCCTTGTGCGGGGCCCAGTGTATTTTAGAGACTACTCAGGACACTCGGACACCAGGTATTTCTCTATCCCATGGTCTTCAGTCATCAATTCTAAGAGTTACCATCATTTACAGCTTTCCCATTGCTTCCCTATCCCCTCTAGCTATCAACTACTACTTTCCATTCAGTCTAATGTGAATACTCTCACCATCATCTTGCAGATTATAGAGCTAGAAAAAAATCATAGCATCTTACACAAACCCTTCACTTTACAGATGAAGATGCTAAATGACCAAAAGCTAAGACTGTTGAAAGATACTTCACTAGTTGCTTATAAAAACAGAACTAGGATGCAGAACTTCTGACCGCAGTGCACTCTGCACAGGTCTCCTACTCTATTCTATCCAGTTTAGCACTCAAAGTATATCTGACTCTGCTCCCTCCAGTTATTCCCTATGTAATAGTCGATCCTCACACTCTCAGTTGGAAGCCACCAAGGTTAAAGACTGATGATGGTGCTTGCTTCTTCTAAAGGCTCAAAGCCTGAAGTTCAGACCTGTGAACACTGCTATCTAAAACTTAATGAAGACAAGACCGAGGGTAGAGATGTCATGGAAGGTCTCCCGAGATACCGTCCCAAAGACTTGAAGTAGGAGGATTTAGACTGGCTGATCAATGGGGGAGGAGAGTTCAAGGAGATGGTATGGGGTTGGGAAAAAGAACGAATTAGAATTGGGGCTAGTGGTATTAAGACCAGAGGGAGCAGGTGGTAAGGACCCTGAATGGTAGCCTGTTTAGATTTGCTCACTCTCCATGAGTTCTTTCTCCCTCCCTCCCTCTCCTAACCCCTTGCTCTACCAAACCACAAGTCCTCACACTCAAACACTGTTCAACCTCTCTAAAGCTTCCCCTATGCACATCACTCTATTTTGCTCCAGGATCCTCCCTCACTGAGGCACACCCCATATAAACTCACTCAACACTTTGGACTGTGTACTGTGCTTAGTAAGAATGAGAAAGGAAAATGGTCCGAAGGGCCTTGGTATCTATAAGAAGACTAAGTCATGAGTACAAATACCTATAACAGAAAACAGAACATTAACTGCTATGCTTACGTTTTTATTTGTATTGATTTATAGACCTTCTTTATATGTGCTTTGTCTCGCTTACTTGTTGGTCCTCCCTTCCTATTAGGGTTGAAAGTTTCTCAAGGACAGAACTGCATCTTTATTTCTCTGTTTGTTCTACTAATGCTTAGAATATTATTCTACAAACAATAAATTTCCAATAATACTGTTGACTAACAGGAGATTATAAAGCCATTAGCATTCCTCTGTTTTGCAGACCTGTATGAGTTTCTTTCTCTGAAACTAGATCACCTATAAAATGGCAATTCTGTTGACATAGAACAAGTACACTTACTTAAATCAAATATTCACAGCACAGCATATAAGAGCAAACACTCAAAAAAAAAAAAAAAACTTCAGATAATCATTTTTTTTGACTTTCATTCTTCTCTCCACAATAGCTTCTGAGTAGGTGAATTAACTTATCATTGATCATCCCTGTTGTAATTAATGATTGTGTGTCAAATACCATATAAGGCTGGTAAGCCCAGTTGGTTCCCCGAAGAAGCCCCAGGCCAGTTTCATTTTTCTTGTGGCCATAGGAAGCACTGTTACACCTTAGTGAGAACAGTTTGAGAGCAAGACTACATGGTTTTCAAGTATTCCTAACTTCAGAAACCAAGACAGGCCTTGGTAAAACTGCTCAGTAAGTGTGATTGGTGATGATGGTAATAACGTTCAGTCCAACCTGCCAAATTTATCACCTTGAGGGGCTGAGAGCCCATGGGTGAGGCTCTCCAGTCTACAGGCTTGCCGGATCAGTTTCCCATAGCACACTGAGATTCAAGTGTGCCCCAGTCACCTCTATGGCCACTGGTAGAGCCTAGCACAGCCAGAGACCCCAGCAGCCTCGTCCATTTACCCCAGAGGTGTCTCACTGTTATTTTCTGCGAGAACCATGGTGTGAAAAATGGGAATCACTGTGCCAGAAGACCATCTGTTGGAAACGTTGAGGAGGGAATTCCTCACTTGAGTAGGTGCCTACATCAGACCACAGATGTGGGGTCCCTTCTTGCTTAGACCCATATTCCTCACTTTGCTCCTCTTTCTCATTGACTCTAGTTCTAGATTCCAATTCTACCACCTCTCTGGACCCTGCTCTTTTGTCATCTCTTGGCTTCTACTATTCTGTTCACTCTGGTGCCACCCTCCTAGAAATTCATCTTGGCTCTTCCTCTTCCTTTCTACAATAAAGTTCATTCCAACCACAAGAATTTCCATTGGGCTTGGGGTATAACAAAGTTAAAACAGAATACAGATAATTATAATGTTCATTGTTTGCCCAGTCTGGAATCATTGCCAAGAGTTCTACTGACTTCACCATTCTTTGTATAATGTTCTTTGCTGTTGGGGTGAACTGTTCCAAGACTGATGATACAGGTAACCAACCCAGGAACGCACGTGGGTTGTTGAAAGCAGCTTCGACATGAACCCAGTCCGACCTATTTCTGGAAATAAAAAGACCTGATTAAAACATCTTTTTCTAAACACTTTTCTGTGGCTTACACCCTAAGGCTCCAGTGTAAATGAGGAGAGAAAAATAACCATGATTCACTTGTTAAAATCAGCTCCACCCTGGACACCAGCAGGCACATAACATACATTCATTCTAATCTTCACAGCCATGTACAAGAGAAATGCGACTGTAAAGTGTATGTGTTCAAAAACAAACAACAAAATCCAGGCTTAAAAAGGCAAGGAGACTCACCCAAGAGTCAGTATATTGTAGACACAAAACCTAAACCCAGGGTTGACCCTTTCTAAAGATCCTGCATTACGTTGCCTCTTGTACAAGGTGAAGTCTGAGCCTGAAACACAGCTATGGATGCAGACATTGAGAACGGCAATGCCACAGAGGAAATAGTTTCTGGTCAAATGAATGCTGTGATCGGACCCACGTGTTGTCTTTGATGACTACACCTTCAGTTGGTCTCAGCTGAAGCTGGAAGACTGTCACAGCAAGTTCTCTGTCCAGCAGTATAAGAGTTACTCTGTTACCAGGGAAATTTTGTAAAATGGGACATGTGATTCCCTGTCATGTTTGGCTTGTCTTCAGAACAGAAGCAAGTTGTTTCTTACCACCTGTCCCCTATTTAGAACTCTTAATGGTCTCCCTTACCAAACCCTCCCAAGACCAGGCCCAGCTTAACCTCTCGCACAGCCTTTGTTCCCTGGTTTATCAAATTCATGGGCACACCTCATTCCTTGTCATTCCCTCTTGTGCCATGTTCTAGCTCTCTACTTTGGATCTTGTTTCTCCCCCTACCTAGGGCACCTCTTTCACCTACAGACTCTCTGCACACCTGATAGAACGGCACATTTGCTAAGAAATCTTCCCAGAGTTGGTCATACATCACCGCCTGCACTTAAAGCCAACAGAACACAACACTGTGGCGTGTCATTGCTAGCTCATGTGTCATTCTCTTCTGTAGGAACTGACACCCCTCAGTGACAAGTAGGTCTCATTTGTCTTATCTGTAAATGTATCCACCCCAGAGCCCAAATGAGCTCTCAGTAGGTGCTCAGCAAATATTTGCTGAATGAAAAAATAAATGAAGGTGTGAATAAGTCGAAGCTGTGGCTCTGATGAAATCAAGGGCAAGCAGAAAGAACAACAAACAGAAAAAGTGATGAGAAAGATAATTTCTTAAAGAGTTGATTACATGTCTAGAGGTGTTTCTCTAGGAGGGCGGATCTGGAGATGATCAGGCAGGATTATCACTTATGATCCTCCCAGGTGTATCTGAGCAGGAAGAACTGAGTCTCCTTGGAAGCTCCTGGGATAAAATGGGGTGGTCTCGCTGAGCGCTGCCATAGCAACAGGTGCCCCCACACACACATACCCCGCAGACAACCAAGCATTAGATGCGTCTGCACAGAGCCCTATGGAGTTGGAAAAAACACAGTGAGCTGAAAGGTGAGTCTCATCACAGGGGCTCTGTTCCCCACACTGGGTTCTTGGAAAGGCCACTGCTCCAAAGGACAGAGAGTTATTTGGTACCTTAGTCAGTGAAGACACACCTGGCTGATAGCCTAGGTAGTATCCCCATGGTTGGTCCCTCTGCACCCCAGGTGCCGCCTGGCTAGCATGGCAGGGCTGTCCCATGGGACTTACTGTGAGAAAGAAGGGATGCTCAGGAGGAAAGGCTAGAAGCAGAGGATGCTCCAGGAGGCAAGGCCAGAGCCAGGGAAGACTTCCTCTGAGCCAGCAACGGAGACCTGCCCAGGGAAGGAAAAGGGGCGCAGGACTTGCAGGAAGATTCAAGGTCACAGACAAGGGTTAAGAAGGATCAGGGGCTCACATTGTCACAGACCTCTCTCTGCTCAGATGGCTGAAGCTTCCGGGGCACCTCACCCAAACGTACACAGATAGTAAGACACACAATGCTCCCTGGTTCTGGGAAAATACTGTGGTCAAAGCAAGTTTACAGCCAATTAGACAATAAAAAGAAGATATAATTGCTGTTGCTATGTTTGTTTCCAAGAAGAACTGTGTTATGATCAGACTAGCAGGCGAGTGTTGGAATTCTGAGCAAAATTCAGTCTCAAGAACAAAGGTTCAGTCTCGTTCTTTCCCCCTGTAAGGAAAGCAAGCAAATGAGAAGCAGAATCAATAAACCTCACTGTGTCCAGGGTGTCTACCCTCCAAAAACCCTTGTGCGACCTTGAGCCCTTTCGCAAGAGCAGGAGGGTGGAGAATATGCGAGAGGTGAGATTCTCTTAGAGAAATCTTAGAGATTTCTTGGGACCTTCATACTGATCCAATGCAGTCACCATACCTCCTTCTGTTTTGTGACCAGAAAGCAATTTAGAGACGTGGCACACATGTAGTTCAACAGTTAGGGCTCAAGGCACAGCTGCCTGACTCCAAAGACCATGCACCTTGATCCACAACAAAAGATGTGACTCCATTTGCTCCACAGTAATGGAAAGGAAAGCAATACAGTGGGCCATCCATCATCCAAGGGCAGGGAGTCCTATTCCAGCCAGAACTGGGTGTTGTGTCCCTCACCAGACAGGTTCTCTCTGTGAGACACCAGAGTCTAGTGGGAAGGCCCTGGCCTTGCCTCTTATTAGTTCTGTGACTTCTCAGAGACTCAGTTTCTCAGTCTGGATAATGGGGAGAGAGAAAGTGAGATGTATACCATATGCTTCAGTGACCTGGGGTATGTAGCATATCGGATATTCCCTGCACACCACCTGTCAGCCTACTACATGAAATTGAAGTAAGTTAATTAGCTTCACTGTCCCTTCTAATGCCTCATTTCTAAAATACATGGAATAGAAAAAAAAAATGTAGCAAACACACTCAGCTTAAGGCAGGGCAGGCAGAAGGCATCTGCTCAGTGGGTTCCACATACTCTCACTTGCTCCCCTCTCCCGTGCCTCCCCGTGGCTGTGAACAGCTGCCCAGACAGTCAACAGTCACACCTCTCAGGGGGGCTTCCCTGCACCTCTGAAGGGATGCCTGGCTCTGAGGTGAGGCTCAGACTTCTGTCCTCACCTCCTTAGAGGTGTCTCCCAAAGTGCACCCCCAAAATATGCTGCTTGCAATTCTCCAGTGCAGAGTGGACCCCAAGAACCCCAACCTAAGATAAAATCTCTATCTTAGAGAATGATCAAGAAAGAGTCATTGATAACAGGAATCCTTAGTCTTCAGCATATGTAGCTCTAGACGCTCACACGATCCTGGTGGGGCTGCATGTGTTTGAGGAGAAGGGCTGTGTCTTCAATGATGTGTCTCCTCCAAGCACCCCAAGGGCAGCAGGTCCTCTAGAAACACATTTGACTGGTACAGAATTTATTCAGCTCAGAAGCAAATTAGTCTGCATGGGTCTAGGGGGCACCATTTCACTTCCACAGCGTTGACACACATGGTTACAGCTAGCCACATGGGTCTCGGCAGTAAGTGAAAACCCCCTGACGGAACAACTGCAAAACTGGGCCTCCCGAATCAAACCAGGGAAGTAGGTTAGTGAGCTATTGTCATGAGTTCTTTAAAAATCAGTGGAAACTCAGCAAAGCTCACATCTGCACAGACAGGAGGCCTACCCTCTGCTCCAGCACCCCGGTGTTCCTCTCTGGCAGACCTCTCCTTCCTCTTCCCCACTAAGGTGAGATAGAAAGCCAGTGGCAGAGTTGGGAAGAGACGCTCACTCCCTGTTCCCAAACCTGCACTCCTGGGTTCTGCTGCTCCTGAGTCACTGGATCTTCTGTAAGTGGCCAGGCCAAAGAGAAGGGGAGAGGGACCAGCACTGCTCTTTCAGTGCCATGAAGCACACTGGCTCATGCTGCTGCTGCTCTCAGGTGAGCTTTCTGCCTGCCTTGTCCTAAGCTGATTGTTTTCGTTACATTTTTTCTAATCCATATATTTCAAGGATGAGGATCTGAAAGGACAGTAAAGCTAAAGACCTTACAAATTTCACAAAGCAGGCTGGCAGGTGGTGTGGGGGGAATATGCGATATATTGCAAACCTCAACTCAGTGAAGAATATGGTACATACTTCTCATGCTCTCTCTGCAGTGCTGCTCCATGAGAAGGATTTTCATTCCATTACACAGATTGAGAAACTGAGGCTCTGAGAGGTTCAGTGATTTGCCCAATATCACAGAACTAATAAGAGAGGAGGCCCAGACTTTCCTATTAGATGCTAGTGTCTCACAGAGAGGACCCATCCAGGAGGGACACACAGTTCTGGCTGAACAGGCCTCACAGCCCTTGGGTAATATGCTGTCCCCATTTTGGCTACAGGATAGAAAGAAGCGGATCTAAGATGTACCGTATGGAGAATGTGTCCCTGCTAATACAACACCAGCTCATTCGAGTCCAGATGAGTCTGGTTCTGTCTCAAGTTCTGTCTCAGGACTCCCAGACAGACTTCTTGCTCTTTGAACCATGAGCTTTATGCACTGCCTCTGAAATCCCAGGAATTCAGCGTTCTGTGAGGTCTTGAGATCCACTGAGTAGTGTTCGAAAGCCGCATGAGAGCTGAGCTGAGTCTGATCACCCCAGGCTCCAGTGAGACAGGCCTGGGGCCCCAGGAGAGGTAGTGGGGAATCA
Organism: Solenodon paradoxus; assembly: GCA_004363575.1. Lineage (NCBI taxonomy): Eukaryota > Metazoa > Chordata > Mammalia > Eulipotyphla > Solenodontidae > Solenodon > Solenodon paradoxus. The sequence goes on along the minus strand of RJWH01000491.1, from coordinate 102,871 downwards.
GGTGTCTATGGGGCCCAGCCAGAGCAACCGATCAAAAAAAAGTGGTCACAGTAAGAATTCCTCAATTTTCACCTTTCAGCTTGCAAGGAGAAGGACTAGAAAGGGGATGTGAAGAGCTCAGTTCTCAGAGTGGTCCCCAGAAGCCAAGGAACCAACTCTCTCCCCTTCATTCTCTCCACAGTACAGACACAGAAGGCTCTGCCTTCAGGGAACACAGCTCCAAGCACCTCTGGGCACATGTCTGCTTCCTGAACACCAGCCTTCCAGCACAGGCAGAGGACTCTAACATCAGGCAGCCAAAGGAAGTGGGGAAAGTACGAGTCTCCAAGTCCTAACAAAGGCTGAACCAACACACCAAAACCAGAGCATGGGGCAGGGTCTGAGGGTGCTAGTGGTCCCACATGACTTCCCAAAAGAAAACTCACCCCGGGACTTGAAATATTAGAGATCCTTCCAGAGGAAGTCCATTCTCAGCCAAGGTGTCCGATGTCAGGCCAGACTCATTAGCGCCCAGCCCAGATCAGAAAACGGGTGTCATCATCTAATTAACTAGGTTCAAGCACCTGACTGGCATTGTGCCACCCTAGGCACAGGGCCCAAGAGAGCTTCCTATTACGCAGTATCAGGCCAGCACCTTTGTTTTTGGAGAGTAGGCCTCCAAAGAGCACTGCCGAGAGGAACCAGGCAAGCTCCTTCCAGTCAGGCCTTATGGCTACTTGGGGACAATTCCAGAAGGTGAGGGTCTGCCTGGCCTGAGAGGAATAAGGTCAGAGTTTGGAAACAATACTAACACTAAAGAGGTAGGTTCAAAGCCAGTGCATGAGGAAAACCAGGCAAATAGTAGGCAATGGACACAGAGATGGATGGATGGATGGATGGATGAATGATAGGTCAATAGACAGACAGATGCATGTACAGAATTCGACGGTGTGGGATGAGAGTGTGTGGAATACCAGTGTGTGTGAACGTGTGCACACATGTGTGTGAGCGTGAGTGTAAATGTGTGTACATGTACATTTGTGTGTGCTGACACATGCATATGTACATGTGTACATATCTATACATATATGTTTTAATCATAATTAGGTAGGAAACTGCTGAATGAATACAGGACAGGTCCCACTAGTGGGGAGGCTGTCACCAATGTCCTGGGCAGTGTCAATGACACTGCTTTGTTCATGCAAGATGGCTGAGCTGCTAGAGGAGGCAGAGAATCCACCTCTCCTGTTACAATGCCAGCTGCTGTGAACAACATCATGGCCTGACACAGCGGCAGAAAAAGTGTCCTGACCACTTGTTCACTTCTAAGTGATTTTAGTTTTTTATCTGTGAAGTTGTAAACACAAAGGCAGTATGTGTTAGGAACTAGTAATAGTGACCAATACAAAAATGTATAAAGAGAAAGTTTAGCTTCTCCTCGCCTGCTCTCCATTCCCATCCTGCTATGTTCACAAAAGACTTTACAATCTGATGTGCCCCTCTTCTAGCTCCATGTACATTCAAACTCAGAACATTTTGCTAATTATTTTTAATGAGCTCATACTATACACACTTCTCTGTAACCTGCCTTTCTAACTTAAAACATACTAGGAATGTCCCTCCAACAGACACACTGATCTCATGAACATACACATATACACAGAGATACAGCTCCACACATTCCACTCAACTCTCTGCTGCCATTAGTTCACTTTTGTCGTGGGTGCTGTGAAACAGGCTGAAACATTCCCCTGAAATAGTGTCCCCTACCAACTGGTCTAACTGCAGTAGCAGGCAGGTGTCTCAACAATGGGCTTACAAGGTCAAAGAGAATATGTATTTTCAGTTTTAATTCCCCTAACTATTGCAGCAATCCATCAACTATTCCATCTTTTCCTCCGCATCTTCACAGGAAATTGGTGTTATGGTCTTAAATATTGGTCAATTTGATAGAGAAAAAAACTTAGGTCCTACTGAGTGCTTCGATTTCCAATTTTCCTGAGTATCCACCTTTTCAGAGGTTTACTAGTCAGATACATTTCCTTTTCTGTGAATTGCTTGCTGACATACTTTGTCCTTTCCCTATCTGGCAATCTGATTAGATCTTGTAAATTTGTAGAGGCTCTTTATCAGTTATATTAGACCCTTGTCTTATGTGACATTTTCCTCAGCTACTAATTGTCTTTCAACACTACTTTAGAAAACGTTGTAACCTCTACATAACTATTCCTTAAAGTTGCCGCTGGAAATGAAAACATTCATGTTCTTTTCCTTTGGAATCTTATTTGGGGGTGCCAGTTTGACAAATGTTAATTGGTTTAGTCCACTCAGCAAGCACAGTCCACATACATCCCAAGGTCCCCGGTTCAAAACTCAGGGCTGAGGGAAACAAGATGAGCAACTGAATAAAGCAATTAAAGCACTGATTCCTCCTCTCTCTTCCTACCTGCCTGCCTGTTTGCCTTCATTTCTACCTACACCTTTCCCTTTAAAAAAACAAAATGAAGCAAAGGTTGCAAACAACTTTTCACCAATATACTGCATAGAATGCAAAACAACGGTAATCAACTCTGACTACTTGCAACTACTCAACAATAAATTCCTTCCAGCCAGTGGACCCCAACATACCTTGGATCTTGGGCACCCTTAGGTGAACATCACCCACGCAAGCTCCTCACCTTATCTTTGTGAGCACTCAGTTCAAGCAATCACTATACCGTTCCTCCCTCCCTAGAAGGGGTTCTCTGTGCTTTCACTGACTTGCCTGGTCTCCACCATACTGCACTTACCGTCTAGTCTAATATTTGTTTACCTGACATTCTTATTTGTATTTCCAACATCTATTACTGCACCTGACACATAGTATTTGTTCCCTAAGTAGCTGTTGAAAGTCAGGGCAAAGAGAAAGAGCAAGAAATCGAGAAGGAAGCACTAAAATCAAAAGCCAAATGTTCGTAGTTAACTGCCAACTCAACATCAATCAAGAATGAATGTTAAGCACTGCTGAAATTATAGGGTAAGTTAATGGAAAAAGAAAAAAGATTCCATTTACAAAAAGTTGACTGACACACCAAGTTTCAAGAACATGCCTGGTTCATAAAGAAAGGCCCTCCCACACGTCAGGCTTGCTGGGCTGCCGTCTGCAGTCACCGTGTTTGCCTCGGAACAAATGGTTTGGGTCAAGGATAAAGACTAAATATACATTTTCCAAATAGTTAATGAGTTTTGGAACAATCACGATCACTCAACTCTAACTGCAGCCAATTTGCTGAGTTAAATTTTGACACCAACGCCCCACCTAAAAGACTTTTCTATGATTAAAAAAAAAGAAACATCCATGTGCTAGCATTCATGCTTCCAGCTTACATCTTCCAGAAGTGATATATTTTCTAAATGACTTGAAGACTCAGAGAAGGCCACTGGCAGGTAGTGAGCTCCTAGGAGCAAAGATTCCAAATTTTTAGAAGGAGAAAAGACAAATGACTCTATAGTCTCTTTAGAAGTGGTGTTCTTGCTTCCTCTCTAAGAACTATGGATCCTTACTCCCCAGCTTGGTCTCATGGACTCTCCAAGAGTGTTTCTATTTTGGGAGGCTGTTGAGGAATACAAGAAAATGGAAGGTCCCTGAGATACTCCCCATGATCAGAAGTGAACACATCTACTTGCGGTCAGAAAATTGAGCTTTTCACCTAAGACAGGGTTCAGAAGTGAATGAAATCTCCAAATCTGAGGGACACAACCCATCTCAACACTTCATTACACCATCGAGCTCCCTTGGTCATTCTCTTCTTTTTTAATAAAACATAACTTAACCAGCTCCATGATTTTGGCTTACAGCATTACAGAAAACTTCTAATCATCTCGAACGTTGAATTTCATGACAGTAATAATTTAGTTCACTTTCATACTAAAATGAGTATGAATTAAATGTCAGTAACGGGGACAAAGAAGACTAGACAGAGAAAGCAGAGGAGGGTTGGCAAGACAACGACACAAAAACAATAAAATTACTGTATCACGATTCCAAAAAGTTTAGCGACCCTTGGGACTGCCTACCAGATAAGCACGTTAAAGACACGACTTAAACTTCACTTACCCTAAGAACACCGGGAGAAGCCCAGCATTCACAGAGGTATCCACCATCTTGAAAGGATGTTTTCTAAAAATTCTAGAGTGTCGAGACACCATGTCCTTAATTTGAATTACTATACTGGCCTCTTGATTCCCCCCACCCCACTGCCGTCATCAGTCTTATCAAATACACTACTCAATTACAACGGTCCCCTAGTTAGAATTCACTGTGGTTGCAATCTACTCACCAATGAAAGGCCTTGAACATAATCTGGAGCTAATCTGTTCAGTTTTACTTCTCCTTACTCCCATATGGAATCCCTCCCGTATACCTTAACTTGACCTTTCATATCTTTTGCTGACACACTACATTTCCCAGATATACGTGCCATTTCCTGTCTAAGAGATACATCTTCCAAACTCTGTCAAGTGCTAACACTTTCCTACAGGGCTGAGTTCAACCACTTTTTCTTATGTGAGGCATCCTGTGAACATCTCTCATTCTTGAACCAAAATTATTCACAACCCTCACAGTACTTTCATACTGTACATGCTAAAATAAATATTTAGTTAATGATACGGATACATGTTTGTTGAAAGGAACAGAATTTTGAAATTTTTCATTGTTTTACGTTGCAAAGATTGCTATTTTGTAGGATATTTCCCTTCTAATTATAAAATGCGATACCTGAACATTGGAGAAGTAAAGAAAAGCGCAAACAGAAAAATAAAATTACCCACCATTATCACCTAGAGATTACCATTCTCATTATCCTCTTAATTTCACATTCTACATCAATGCAATTACACAAATTTACATATGGAAGTCCTACGCCCTGTGCATGTTTTCCTTAATTTAGATCAAGTCACACAGTATGTACCCACCCAGCATTTGGTTGACCAGAACCCTCTGCTAATGAGCACTCCTACATATGCACAGCAGAGTGCAAGCAAATGTTCTTGGTGAGACTACAGGGTTTCGGAAGTTGCTTTCTTCGAACCATAAATTCATAGAACTTTATTGCTTAGGTGACCTCAAAGAACTTTCCATGTATCCCACCTTCCCTACTCCAGGCAACCACATCTGTCAACTGAAATGGCATGCAGGATGAAACCTAGCTGTCTTCTGAACTCCGATCCCCTCGTTTTACAGATGAGGGAAAAAGATCCCCAGAGAGGTTAACTTCTCAAGGCCCAAAAGCCCATGAGGAACAAAGCAGGAAGCAGAACTCTCCTTTATGATGTGTCACAGAAAGCTTATTTCTAGTGTTTGAATTAAAAATGTTATTGCAGTTTGATTTTTCAAAATTTATAATCTTCGAAATCTATACAACAGTCTATTAAGTACTATATATGACTAAAAAGAAATTTCTAAATTTATGAACCCAAAGAAATAACCCTATTTCCGATAAGTTCTTTAATTTTTTGACAAATATCTGAGAATCTACTCTGCATCTCTGCTAAACTCTGGCAGAAAAAAAAATGTATATATATATATATAATACATATATATGAAGATGATGTAGATATATATAGATAGTTAGCTAGACAGATAGGTAGGTAGATAGATAGAGAGCTATAGCCTGAACCTTATCCCTGAGGAACTTAAGTAGAATTTTTTTAAAGGAAAGGTACAGGCAGAAATGAAGGTGAGTAGGCAGCCAGGCAGGAAGAGAGAGGAAGAAAAAGCATCTTTATTTTTTTTTTCTATTTAGTTGTTCACACTAGTGGCTTCCCTGCCAAGCCTAGGACTGGAACCCAGGGGTACAAGGCTTGCTCCTTCAGAGGCAACTGACCCAACTCCTGCTGCACCACCAGGACATGCCCTTATGAAGGATTTTTAAGCCATGATTTCAGATTCCAATTTTTAATTTTCTGGCTCATCCCGAGTTGACTACTAGAAAAGGTGCTGGAGGAATGGAGACAACAGGAGGATAACCTACGGAGTAAGGAAGAGCATCCCTACATTTATGGGCTATAATATGTCCCTCCAAAATTCATGCGTCAGAGTCTTAACTCAGAATATGCCTATCAGAAAATCTCACTATATGACTATACTTGGAATAGGTCCTTTAATGAGATGATTGTGCTAAAATGAGCCCTTTAGGATGAACTAAATTCAATCTGACTGGTGTCCTGATAAGAGGAGGAAATCTGGACGCAGGAAGTGATACCAGGGTTACACACACAGAGAAAAAGACCATATGGGGACACAGCAAGAAGGTGGCTGTCTGCAAGCCAAGGAGAGAAGTCACAGGAGAAACCAAATGTGATACCATGATCCTCTAACCTCCAGAATTATAAGAAAACACATTTTCATTCAAGTCACCCAGCCTGTGTTCTTTGGTTTTTGCTTTTTTGGCTTCCCTAGCAAACACCCATCAACCACTCTAACATGGCGTTCATAATCAGAGAAAAGACAACAATGAGAGCCTTGATTCCTTGTAAGAGAGAAAACCTCCACTAAGCCAAGCCACTCCAAGGGCTCCAACGATTGTGAAAGACACTTACGGAGGACAAGGAAGAATTCGCCTTGGATATGCCAAGCACAATCTGGAAATGGAAATGGGCATAAGGCAGTTCTGATGGATCAGTGCCAAGGAGAGCTTGGTGAGGCACCTGTTAACCTAACTCATCCCGGAGAAGGGAGCAGATTTGTCTCTTCAATTCACTATAACTATAGCCAGGAGGCACTGTGGTCACTGAGAGAGGCCCATACTGACATCTTAGCTCAGCGGGGTTTCCTAGGTCCCTAAGGAGGGGATATACTTATGGCAGGACTGGACATAACTCTCAACACAGCTGACCAAGCTGGCTCTGTAAGCAGCTGCTCCCTTATCTATACATTGCAGAGACTGAGTTGGACAGTGTCAAGCTCAGGGCCCACACATACAGTCCTACCCACACTTTCTACAGGGTCACCCATGGCTCGGGAGGAGATGCACAAGATGCAACACAAGGTAACATGGAAGTAGAAAAAGCAGCACTTTTGGAGTCAGTGACTATAAGCTTGAGACAGGCTCTGCCACTTTTAGGCTATGTGATACGGTAGGTCATTCGGCCTCTCAGTTCCTTGGTTTCCTCACTGTAACCACAGTAGCCTCAGCGGGGATGACAATACCAATCTCATAGGCTTCTAGTAAAATTAAGTGTGATAATATATCACCATGTTTTAAGTCATTACAGAGCTTCATAAATGCCAGCTGTCTTGGCAATTATTAAATTTACTCACCCTATCTCTTTCTGCTTATCTAAGTTCTGTCCTCTCTTATTGGCAGATTGACTTGCAATGTGGACATGCATTTGATAGTCAATTAGACTTTGAGCAATTGAGAAAGAGAGTCATGTGTTCAGTTTTTCTCCTGCCTCCCCTTCACATGTATTTGAGAATCATGGAGGTAGTAAACACTTACCAAGTACCTATTTAGCTAATGTACAATTAACCCTGTGGTTCCTTGCTTGGAAAACGTTCCATACCTTCCTACTAACTGTAAATCACTTCCACACGACCAGTCACTTCATAACCTAAGTCAGCCCACACAGGGCTGTTAAGATGTTTCCAGAGTACCACTTAAAAAAATTCACTCCCTTATTCAAAAACCTCTGCTGCTAACTGCCCACAGCGCGAAGTTCTAACTCCTTAGCTGACGTTCAAGGTCTCATACCATGAAACACCAGCCACACAAGGCTGTCACTATTTTCCAACATGACTCTTCTATTTTGGTTAATGTAGCTGCTCTTTGATAGCAGACAATAAATATTTGCTAAGTAAGTAGACAGGTATTCGAGTGGCATCAAACAAAAGACCAGCAAAGCCCAATTCTGCTACCGTGTTACAGTCCATGCTGTTCTCCATCATGGGCCACTGATTATGGATGCAGATTAGGATATAAATGATGCCGTTAGAAGTAGGTAAGTACTACCCACGCAACCACATACCGTGCCCCCTTTTCTCTTATACTTTTAAGTTCCTCCAGTCCTTAAAGGCCAGTTCAAGTCTCATCTCCTACATGAATGAGCCTTTTCTGACTCCATGTCTCTCCAGGTTCTCTCCTCTCTGCACTCCTCAGGACAACTTGTGCCTACACCACACCCCTGCCTTCCGCCACCCTTCATCTTGTGTTATTTGAGCTTTCATCTAAGTCCACCAGATACTAAGTTCTTTCAGGAGCTCTCCAAGTCTTCTACCCACCACACCGCTGTGAGTGTAATGCAGTCGACTGAGGGCACCTTGAAAGAAGATACCCTCCTGCAAGTTGCAGCAACCGTCTTCTCAGTTTCATGAAGGTCAAGTGCTGATGAGTCCAACGCTTCTGTCTGTGCTACCTCCAGCCCACTTCCCAGCGCCACCTCACACTCTCACCTGGAGATGAATGAACCCTAAAAAAAGCAAGAAGTGAATTTAATGGCACATGTCAGCTCCTGTCTCAACATGTGGATGAGGGGCATCAGCCTGGTGAAGTGACATTATCCAGGTGAGTTGTATCTGCATATCTGTCACAGCAGTCAGGATGTGCTCCCCTTCACAACAAGGATGATGACACTGACTCACTGCCTCAGGCTGCCTCCCCAGTAGTGAGGCTGGTTATGCTAATCCACCCCCTTCCTTCACCAGGCCCACCTGTCACATGCCACATACTTGTACCATGCAGCAGCCTGAGCTAATGGCCTGACATTAACGGCTCCTCCAAACAGAACACCTCTCTAGGCTGTCTACTAATGCAACTCATGACATCAGCTTTGTTCCCATCTCATTTTTATGGCTCTCCTCATGATACAATTATAAAAAATACATATAAATAAGCCAGAACTGCAAAAATATAGTAACTAATAAGAAAACTATTTATAGGTTGTAATTAACCTAGAAATACATATTTTCAGTAGAAGACATCTGTGAATTGCGATCATATATCTAGTTGTCTATTCAGGATCCTCTGGGATATACAGTAGCCATCTTAAATTCATGTCTAAAACCAAGCTCCTTATAGTACGCTCACAAGCCTGGTCCTCCCACAATTCTCCAGTTAATGACAAAGCCATTCTACTAGCCATTTAGGCCCCAAATCTTCAATAAACCTTTGGTCCTTTCTGTCTCCCTCTTCTGGTCCATCAATAAATCTATCAGCCTTTCCTTCAGAGCCTATCTAGAACTTTCTTCCTCCTTCCTAACCACAGTGCAGCCACCTGGTCTAAGCCATCACCATCTCTCTTAGTTTAGTGTAGTGACCTCCAAACTCATCTCCGTGCTTCTGCCTTTGCCCTTTTTCGGTTATTCTCAACATGGCAGGCAGAGCAACCCTGTTAAAATGAAAGTGGGCTCATGCCACTGCCTTCTTCAGAGCTCTCTGGATGCTCCTATCTCACCCCAAGTAAAAGTCAAACCCTCATCAGGACCTGCAGCATCCTACTGGCCTGGCTCCCCATTGCTGTACTCATCTCTCTCTACTGGCTGCTAAGCGCCATCCATACAGTCCTCCTTGCTCCTCCTCAACCTCTACATCTGCTAATCCAATCTGCACTCAGAGCTTTCACATCTGCTGCTCCTCAGCATGTATGCCACCCACCCACCCAAGCTCTTTGTATACCTCAACTTCTAGGTTTCTTCAGGTCGCTATTCAAAAGTCAACTTCCTCTGAAGTCTTTCCTAAGATCCCACTGTAAAATGATACCATCGGATCTCCTACCAAAACGACCCATGCCCCCTCAGATTATACCCCTTCCGATCATACTATGTATATTTCTTACTTATTTTTCTTTTTGCATTGTTTAGAATATATTCCATAGGGCAAGGATTTGGATTATTCTAATCCCTACTGTAACTCCACTCCATCTATCAGCACCTGGTCCATAACAGATGCTCAATAAAATGCATTGTATGAGTGAATTCTAATAGACTGAAAACCACTTATTTTACCTGTTACAATGGTGTATATATTAATTTAAATGTGATAAACTTGAAGTGAGCCCTTTAGGGCCCAATTTACTTGGTATTCTAAAGAATATTTTAAGTAACCTTGAAGGAATTTTTACTAGTAGCCGGCATGTATTTGGTGCTCATGCAGCAAACATTTATTGAGCACTGACCACATGTTAGGCACTGAAATAGGTTTTGAGGATATAATAGTGATTAAGGCAAATACAGTCTTTGACCTTTGAAATTTACAGTCAAGCAGAATCAGATTTCAACAACTTGTCCAAGTTATGAAATGTCTCTGGGTATCAAGTGTACAGTCCATAAAATATGGATGAGCTATTCACACAACCACAGACAGAGGACCTAACCAGGTGATTTTTCAATGTCCTCTCTACCCCTCTGATTGTGTCTGCTAAGGTCACACTGTCCCTTCTCTGACATTGTCCTGTCCTTCCCAGGAAAGTTTCTCCCTGGTTCATCTAGGCCCCCTTTGATCACATAGTCTCACAAATACAAACAGTCAAGTCATAGCTGGTTCCTCTGAAACATTCAAAACACCACTGCAGGCAAATTAAGTGTCATGTGGGGCCTCATTGTCTGTAGCTTTGAGCCTCTGGAGCAAGCAAAGCAGGGGGTGGAAAGCCATATCAACCTTGAATTTTAAAAAATTTTTAAAAGAAGCTGCCGTGTGGATTCAAGAAGCTTTTCTTCCCACACTGAAAATAAACTCCCTCAGCTCTGGGGCTCACCCAGCTAAATGTGGACAAAGCAGCAGTCACCCAGATGACATGAAAAGCCCTAATGGCACTTCCAATGGAGACATTGTGCTAATACCACATCACTCTGTCACTGTCACAACGTTGTGCCCCTTAAAATACTCAGAGTCATTTGGGCTCTTTTGTGATGGAGAGAGGTGTGGGAGGCAATCTCCTTCCTTGGGAGGACTCTGAAGAGGAGGGCCGTCAGGGATGCTGGCAGAGAGCATGCTGTATACTTAAGTCTGCAGTACCTCTTGCTGCTATAATTAGGAGTGATGGGGGTGGGGAGAAGGAAAGCAGAAGTCTTTGATAGGGGGATTGGCACAAAACAGGTAAGTGTGAAAGCTGGTAAATCATAGTGAGAGAGACAACAAAACAGAGAACCTATTCATCCAATGAAGTTACGCCAATACACCTGTGGTGGGGCAGACAGATCCCTGCCTATCTCTGTCCCCATCTTCTGCTCTTGATAAAGACCTGGGAACTTGTTCTTATTCATCTCATATTTTCTGGATCACTTAGGATGTGCAGGTACTATTCCAGGTACAAATTACAATGATGAACAAAACAGACACTAAAGATGCCAGCTAATAGACAATTATTACTTATAAAAACACACCTTAGGAATAAAGAGGAACACAAAGGTTGGCACAGAATAGCATATAACCACCCCCGCCCAAATTACAGGGAACTTAGAAAAGAAAATTTAAATTTATAATACAAAAAATCAATAAAATCAAGAATTGACTCTTGGACTAAAAAAAAATGGATAAACCCCTAGGAAGACTGAAAAATCAACAGGAGATATGAGAAACAAGAGTTTACCAATATCAGGAATAAAAAGAACAAGGGGACAGCACTATAGATCCTAAGAATAGCAAATAAAATAAGGTGTGATTAACTTAATGCAACCAAATTTGAAAAATAAGTTGCAATGAACAGATTATTTCAAAAATACAACTTAAAATCACAAAAAGAAGAAGTAGAAAAATGGAATAGTCTGATGTCTAGTAAAGAAAGCAATATATACATATTTATATATTCATTTATTTTTAAATCACAAAACATGACAAAGCAAACAATACGACCTTTACTGACACCATTTTCTATATTGAAGTTTGCATTCATCAAAATTTTTCTCCTTTATTCTTTGTAATATGGTGAATTACACTGATCAGTTTTCCGCTATTAAACTTTCAATGTGGATAAAGTGAAAATAAAACTTAAAAAAAAATACTCTCAGACCTAAATTTCAGATTTTATGAAATCTAAAAAAAGGAAATAACTTCAATTCTTCAAGGTTATAAATTCCTGCAAAGAGCAGGAAAAAACAGGGAACTTATTTATTTCATTTCATGAGGGAAACCTAATCTTGATATGAAAACCTAGCTAGGACATTTCATGAAAGGAATATTACAAGTCATTCTCCATTATGACCATAGATCATGAAATCCTAAACTACATTATAGCAAATCAACCTAGTAATACAGAGAAAGGATAGTACAAAGTTTATATAAATTCAGGGGTGAACATTTAATACTGGAAAGTCAGCATGCTTCACTTTATATAGAAGAAAATCATGTGATCAATGCAATAAATTGAGAGAATAATTTAATAAATTCTGTATTTTAAATAGCAATTTAGGAATAGAAGATAGCTTACTTAGCCTGAAAAAGGGCAGATATGAAAAAGCTACAGCAAATACCATATTTAATGAGGAAATACTGAAAGTTTTTCCATTGAGATTATGAATAAGAATTTTTTTACCACCTTTATTTAGTTTTTACTAGAGATCCTAGCCAGCATGATAAGAATAAACATAAGAAAGAAAAGAAATAAAACTATCATTTGTAGATGACCTGACTATGTAGAAAACCTAAAATTAACTTCTGATATATTAAAAATAAGTGAATTTAGCAACTGGATACAAGTTCAACATACAAAATTCATTTGTATGTTAACATACTAGTGACAAAATATTAGAAAACAAACTTTAAAATTACCAATTACATCAACATCAAAAACATTGTTTAATAAATGATGCCTCAGGCCTTTACACAGAACACTACATATCATTATTGAGAAAATTAAAGCAGATATAATAAATAGATAGATTATGTTCATAGGTAGGATGGTCAATATTTTTTGTTAAGTTGTCAATTCTCCCTAATAATTTTCAGTGCTGTCCTAGTCAAAATATCAGCAAAATTTTCATTAAAATGGACAATTAATCACACACATGGAGACACACAAATGCACACGCACACACACACACACACGCACACACACACACATGTTGAGAAAAAACAGCCAAGACAAACCTACAAAGGGAGCACAAATTTGGAGGAATTACATAACCACTTATCAAACTTTACTATAAAGCTACAATTATTTTTAAAAACCGGCATTTGGTGCAAGCAGACAGAAAGAGACACAGTGGGACAGAGAGAGAGTTCAGAAACACAACGTACGGTCACTGATTTATAATAAAGGTGACAGAGTAATACAGAAAAGATAAACTTTCTGATACAATGTGCTAGGTCAACTGAATACCCGTGTGGAAAAAAGTAAATCCTAACTCCTACGATATTTTAAAAAGTCAATTCTAGATGTACTAAAAACCTAAATGTGAAAATTAAACCAATGAAACTCCTAGAAAAGAAGACAGGAGGGTATCTACATGACCTTGAGCTGAAGAAAGTTCAGCGCACACAAACACAGAGCAGGGCGTCCGGGTGACGCTGTAGATTACAGGAGCAAGGCAAGAAAGAGCGGTCACCACCGTGATTTGTGTGTGAGCCTACACTTCATGGACTGTGCCAACTGACCACTAATGGGGAAGGGCTCAAATCAGAAAAGGGACAATGTCCAGGGCTCTCTTCTGGGGGTCAAACAGACTTCTAGGACCTCCAGGAATACACTTGCTGAGAAAATTCTCTACACATCCAAGTGTAGTCAAGAATGAGCTGCTCACAAAAACGATCCATCAGCCCTGAGAATTGATTTGCTTCTTAGGTGAGACTTGCCAAGACTGAATAAAATATGCAACGACCAGAGCCCACTGTACTCTGGTTAACCCCTCACCCTCCTACAGGCAAGGTACCTGCTAGGTCAGCTTGTAACTGAAATCTTTCTCAGAGCACAGAGTCACAAAACTGGGAAGGCCACTGGATCAGCTACTCCTCTCCAGGAGAGCAGAAGGCTCCTGACAGACCTGAAAGTCCAGGCCCCATCAGAACACTTATCCCATACAGATGTTGGGATGGGGACTTCAGATGTGTTCCTCTGGGCTCTCCTTTCCCTCGCTTCCATAGGCGGCTGGCACCCCCTCTAAGGGCCACACTTTGTTGGGTTTGCTAACTCCTGATTTTTCCTGGGACAGATTATGGTGACTTGGCAACTCTGCTCTTAGCTTTGTGCACTGACATTCACTGGGAGATTTGATTTTTTTATTTTTCTGTTTTTAGGGGATACCTCATTTTGCTTCCCATATGCAAGAAGCGAACAATTGGTCCACAGCCAAAGTTTAACCAAGGATGATCAGAGTGTTAGCTGCACAGTAGGATGACCAGATATGAATGCACATCACTGAAGAATTTTAACAGAAGCCAGCTGCCCAAGGAAGAATCTATTGACCACAGGGTCTTCCCATGTGGTGGATTTTTTTTTTTAAAGAGAAGGTACAAAAGGTTTACATGAGAAAGGAAAAGAAGACTCACAACACGAAAAGACACCTCAGCGTTTTTCCAGTCTGGTTCTGATACATGTGGATCATGGGACGGATCAGTGTATGAACCACTCCCCATGCAGACAATCTGCTGCCAGAGGCACGTCTTTCCTAACAGGGTAGAAGTGAAGCACATAGATGGAGGAAACTTCAAACAAACCTATGGATTGTGTGGCACTGGAAATTCTAGGTTTCAGTTCCCTCAAAAAAAAAAAAATGGTCTTGATGGTACACGGCAGTACTAAGAGTTGGAAATAACAAATTCAAGCTGTCCACATAATGCCTAGCTGAGAGCAAAGGTTGGATAAAGTGCAGCCATTGTTCACTGTCTGCTTACAGTGGGTAAAGCTGCACGGGTTGAGCAAGGGCTGAGCCTGTCACAGAGGGCCTGGTGGGGATGAATCATGACGCCCCACGGGGGTCGGGGAGCTCCCCGCCACTTGAATGGGGATTTCTGGAGCCTCAGAACACCAGTGTTGACACAGCTACCTGAGGAAGCATGTGCTTTGCCAATAAGACTTGAGATGATATAGTTCACAAGGTATGCTTTTATGTTTGTCAATTATCTAAGTTTGAGAAACGTTTAGATCAAAACCTTTCGCTCTATTGGCAAGAATGATTAAAAATATTTGGCATGCCAAACTTCAACACCAAAGCCACACAATATACTCTGAGGCTGGATGACTTTTAGTGACCAGGTCAGGTAGAAAGAGCTGTGAAAAAAGATATGTTCTTGGGTATCTCCCAGCAAGGCTTCCTATACATTGTGCAGCTACCTCAGTTACCCAGAGATGTTTAGAAGGAGACTTCTTCTCAACCTTACATGCTTAGGTTACCGGTCTATGGTTTGAGGCAAAAGGCTGGAAAAATGATCCAACTGGTATTTATGTGCAGGGACCAAGAAAAGGCTGGCCTTCAGGTGGTCCGTGGACTGAAGACCCTCTGTGGAAAAGAAAAGGCACAAAGCTTGCCCCTCTTTTCTGGCACAATGGAACTAGAACATCTAGAATAAAATCTGCTCCAGCTCGGAAGATACTTTAACACACCCAACAGACAGGGCTTCCCCAGCCTTTCTGACCACCCAGCTCGCGGGCGCTGTTGGAAGTCTCCGGGCCAGCTCCACATATGACAGGTGATGAGGTTGGGGAGGAGACATACTCTGTTCCTGAAGCTCTTCTCTAACCCCATCCCACACATTCACTCTTGCCAAAGAGCGACATCTACACAGCAAACCTGGACAACCAGGGTTTTGCCCACTGGAGCCTGCGTTCACCTTGCCACATCCCAGCTCTGTGATCCAAGGCACGTGCTCCCACTCAGCCTCAGCTGGGATCCACCAACCGAAGCTGACAGCAGCTCTGTTCCACAGAAATGTTGGGAACTAAGTTAACGCCTGAAGAGAGAAACAGTGTTTAATGACAGAGTGAATAAATGATTATTATGATTTGTATGGGCTCATTAGAAATATTCTCACAGCTGACACAGGAGCACGCAGGCAGCTCCCAACCCCCACCTTGTCTCTGAGCTCCTACCACACTGCCTGGTGTAACCTCTCCTCTGTCATCTTCCCATTTCTATTTCACCAGACTCAGGGTCATTATTCCACGCCTTCCCCATCACACCTGGCTAAATGCTTTTCTGTTTGATATATACCCCCACCTCAAAATACACCCTTACCAAACATCTTGGCTCCATTCTCTTCCACTGACCAAAAATAACCCAAAGAAATAACCAAACACAACCATCTCTTCAAATGAGAAGTTTTTAAGGAAGACAAGAGATCCAGATAGCTAAGAAGGCAAGTCCTGAAGCCCTCCTCTCTCTCTCAGGGTCCTTATCTTCTGGGGTTTTACTTCATCCTCTTGTTTGTCTTACTTCAGGCCTAAGCTCAGGGGCCACTGTAAGCACTTCACTATTTCCAGCTGGCCCGGTGCACATGTACAGATGTTAACAGCAGCACTGCGATAAAGGAGCACTACCCAAGAGGTGGGCAGGGGAAGTCTCACAGGACACGGGGCTAAGGAAAGAGCCTAGCAAGCAAGCTGCTCTGTCCATTCTCTCACCCAAGCTTCATACCTTTGTGAGCCCTGGGTCGCTGCTCTGGGTAGGGCATCTCTCGGGGTCAGCTGCCTGCCCAACCCAGGTCGCAGCAGGAATGTTGAAAGTCAGGAGAAACCACAGCTCCAGCCCTGAGGGTGAGAAACTTCAGACCATCTTCTGGAGTCTTATTCCCAGGCCCTGAAGAGGCCTCCGGGAATAAGCAGGCAGCTGGAGCCGAGATTCCCCAAGGAAGAGACAAGAAACACCCTCGTCCCTGGAATGGGACTAGAACAGAGGGCAGGGCAGGAAAGGAGCAGACACGAGACCACCCAGATATTCAGGGACTAGGGTCTACTGTGCCTCTGGATCTCCTGTGAACATTTCTGACAGCTGAAGACCTCCACATGAACGCCGCCTCCGTTCCCATTGGGCCTCATGTCCATCCAGCACTTTCCATCCTCACTCACTGTCATGCAGTCCAGCTTCCCGTTATCACCCACCATCAGGCCCCATTACAACAGCCAACACTCACTCAAGGGGGACCCACGTACCCCTGCCTAGAACATTTCTTGAGCAAGATTTCATAATGGGCCTTCTCTATAGATACACCTTCTACAGTTTCTCTGTCTGCAGGATTAAACCCAACCTTTCAAGTCTGGCAATTAAGAACTGTATGACCAGACAGACACAAGTCACTTCTTAAATGCTGTCTCCCATAGATTTTCTTCACCTGCTCCCTACCTATTTTCCAACCCTTCTGCCTGTTCTCACAGCACTGTCCTAACCTGAACATCTTCACCACTCCTTGCCTGTCCTCTGAATGATCCCCATCTGTGCTGGCTACCCCGAATCTGCCTGCTGCTCCCTGACTGGTTCCTGCCCCTCTGAGTCCCAATAGGTCACCCCTTCAAGCTGCAGTGCCTGGCTTCTCGAAGGAGGCAGCAGCAATGGAGAGTCAGACGCAAGTCTTCCCCAACTCCCTCACAGCTTCTGAGTGGCAGTTCTAGTTGGGCCAGGCCCCACTATGCTCAAAGTCCCCAGCCCCTCTTCCCTGCTCACTGGGCTGTGAAATTCCATTGCCTGGCTTTGCAACTTTAGGCCCAAGAGTGGAAAAGACATCCTGCTAAGGCTGGTCCCCGGTATCCGGACACGGCTTATTGGCCCTGTTCATCTACCACTCTTAAGCAAGCCCCTCGTGAAGCTCTCCAAGCCCAGATGAAGGTGCCTTCTGTTTTCTGCAGGATCCTGCCTGAAACACTCCATTCCAGCCTTCTTCCAAACCCACCTCCTCCAGGAAATTTCCTTTTCCACCAAGCGATGGTGCCTCTCTCCTCACCCCCAGCATCGTCACTTCATTCCAGCACTCCTCTAGGAGTTTACAGTTTTCAAAGTACTTGACATAAAAGAACTCATCACAACCACCCTGAAGGACAGATAAGGACTGATTACCATTAATAATGTCATTTGCACTTTGCAGACAGTGGAGCTTCTAGAGCGTAGGAGCCATGGCCAAGAACACGTCACTTCTAGATTGTCCTAACGCGGGCGGCTTGGGCCAGAGGACACAGGCCAGTGGGGAGAAAGACCCATCTGGCAAGACAGGGGCTGGGAGCCAACTCTGCACAGCTAGGAACCAAGAAAGCAAAACCCAGTAAAGGTGATGCTGAAGCTGAAGATGGGTCCTTACAAAGTACATCAGTTGTATTTAGGAAAACTGCCCCGGCAGACAAGGCCATTATATGATGCCAAATAGAACCGAGCCAGGTAGACAGTGGACAAGGTCAAGGACTCTTATACTTTCTTGAAGGTTCTTCCCAGTCTCATCCTGCATTTGAATCAAGACCCCAGAAAAAAAGATCTTCAAGACAGACTGACACATCTGTTCAGCCTCTCTTATGGGCCAGGCAGGAGCATATCCTGGAGACACCACCAAACAGGGAAGACACACCTGCCCTCTGGGTTCACCTCTGTAGGAGGCGCAGCAGCACTGCAGAGACACTACACTACCAGCTGTAACAGAATGGCACTATGTGCTCTAAGGAAAAACAGAGTCGTGAGTGCTGTCTGGGGAGAGCTGACTTTAGGGTTGACACTCAGGGAAGATTCTTCCTAGAGGATGTTCTTTAAACTGGAATCTAAAAGGAGCAGTTAACCAGAAAGGGTGGAAGAGTTCCAAGGGAAGAGATTCCCATCATTTTCTGAACACATGCCTGAAGAATCCTAGGTTGGGGGGCCTTAGGGAGCCAGTGAGGTCAGAATGGCTGTAGAGGCCACATGCCTTGTGGAGCATGTTAAGGATTTTGGTTTATATCTCAAGTAGGAACCTAGGGCTTTTTAAAAGGGAAGTGACACGAGAGGTTTGCATTGTTTACGAATCATCCTGGCTGCAGAATGAAGAGTGGATTGAAGAAGAACAAGAGAGAAAGTTAAAAAGTAGTCATGAGCGGGTGAGGGGGGCGGGGGAGATGGCGGCTGGGTCAAGTAGTTGTAGAGAAGATGAAGAAACGGGGACAGACAGGGATGCGTTCTAAGAGTAGAACTTGGTGTTTTATGGAAGACAGAGTGGGAGAAAACAATGGCCCAGTCTTGTGCAGTTTACTAGGTAAGGGGACTCTTTTCCTGGGTTGGGGAGGCTAGAGAAAGAGGACAGTTGGGAGAATCAGACTTCCCTTTACCCGAGGCATTTAGGAATGGTAATAATGGTAGGTAATTAGCTATAAAAGCCTAGAGCTCAGAAGAAAGTTCTGGGCTTGAAATAATCAATTTGAGTCATCAGCATAGAGTCAAGGGACTCTCAACAGTGTCCCCTGGGGAGGAGTGTGCAAGGAGAAGTGAGGACCCAAAGGATACGCAGAGACTGCCGGGGTGGAAGGAAACAGGACAGTGTGAGGGCACTGAAGTCATGCCCTTCTAGAGGCAGGGCACAACTGTGCTGAACGGGGCTGAGAGAGCAGACAGGGCACAAGCGTCACACCCATAAACCAAAGGTGACACAGAAAGGTATGCAACACGCAAATTACTCGACAGGAAAATCTCCATCTAGATAAATACCTACTAGGAAAAGTTTGATGCTTTGCACACTGGAGCACCCTCTCCCCTCCACACTCACAGCAGAGCCCAGGGCACGGGAGTCACTGTTCTGTCTTACACTCTGGGCAGCGGCGGGGCTGCTGTGGCCCTGGGAGGTGACAGAAATAGATAATAAGATCTGCTTGCTCCGTCTGAACTGTGAAGAACACTGGGTGTTGATTAAATTTTCATATCTCCATGACAGATTTCTTACCCATCTCTTTTTTTTTTCTCCCAGTGCTTCTTTTTTGGTTGTTATTATTCCTCTATCAAAAATGCAAAGGAAATAAAATTTAATAGGAGGGTGCTTTTCTTGCATGTGTTTTGGCTTGAGGTTTTAGAATTGTCCTGCGTATCCCTCTGATTTACAGGATAGTGGTGTCAAGGCTCCTGCAAAATGGAGCATGTGTGCATACACACACACACACACACACACACACACACACACATGCACACAACTGCCCAGCCCCCATCTGCTTTCCCCCTCTGCTCCCCCCTCCCTCCCCACTACCTCCTTACCAGCAGGTCTATGACTGCCTTTCTTTCTTCCTTGTGTCCAAGTTATGATGCGCCTCCCCTCCTCCCTCAGCCTGCCTGCTTATTCTCATTTCTCTCTTTCTGCTTCCCCCTCAGTTGCCTCCTAAGTTAAATGTATGATGGCATGGGCATGTGTGCACACACTCAAAATTACTTTCTCTTCTGTCCCTTCCTCCCTCGCTCACTCCCTCTCTGGACAGTTCTCATTTCCATTCTCAGAGAAAAGCGATCAATGAGACAGCAAGTGTGGCTTCCTGAGAGAAGGCAGGAAACTGCCCATCCCTTCTTCCACTCACAATGACAAGGGGTCTGGAGCATTCCCCACACTAGGAGGTTGTTCATGTCGCTCTCCTTCACTTGATCTATTCATTGTACTTAGGAATTACAGATTCACCATAACCTCTAACAGGAGACTCTGTACTGGGTTAAAAGCGTGAGCCATGTACCCAACCGAGGGACCAGAGTGGCCCTGGGAGGCCTCCCCTCCTCCCTTCAGCAGGGAGACAGGACCAGATCCAGCAGAAGGAGAGGAAAGTAGGGCAAGGTGTGTGGTAAGCACAGTTCTGCCTCTGTCCCACAGGAATTGTGACAGATGACCCAATTTCATCTCAAGTGACTTGTCACCTAACTACACAAGCGTAAGGCCTGCCTGAGGAAGGTACTGCCTCCAGGGACTATGTTTACCATCTCCATCTCTTCCCACTTCCCAGTTTTCTCCCAAGGGGAGCGCAGCCAGCCTCGCCCCTAGACCCAGAGGGCTCCATGGCTGGCCCTCCACGAGACGCATCACTCAAGCCCGGAAGACCAGAGAGGGCTGTTGGGAAAATTCAGTGGGTTTGGGTTTACAAAGTGCCTAGAACAATGTCTGCAGCACTATGCTTTGTGGCGCGTTTACTAGGATTTCTCGCCCCGCTCCTTTCACAGTCCGAAATACCCCAAGGACAGAATCAGAATGGCACCCAGTTCTTAAGGCCGGTAGGCTTTCCTTCCTAGTTTTAAAGTCTAGCTACCCAAACTCATTCCCTGGTTCAAATTATACCCGGTGGTGCTGGAGGCTTGCACCAGCTTTGAGCCTGGATGGGGTGTCACAAGGACTCCCCAGGGAATGAATTCGATGTCCTCCCCATCCCCCAGCCAGAGTCCCACAGTTATCTTCATGCATAAGAGGCTCTTCTGGAGCCAACAACTGTTGCTTTTGTGAATACAACTTCACTGAATCCCTATGTGGATTAATCTAAGCCCAAACCTAGGATGGTCAGTTTTCCAAGGAGTACTGAGGACACCCAGATGAAGGGTCCAACCCTGCAGAGGCCGGCGGCTTCTCACCTCAGGATACTGATCTGAGATTATGTTCCGAAGGACAGGCAACCATCTCCCAACTGCACAGAAGGCCTGGCCAGGGGAGTAACAGTGACAGATAGTGTCCACTGAAAATCCCCCCACAAACTCATATTGCCATTTTTTTATTCAGAAACTACAATTAAAATCTTTTCTTGTACCAACTATCGATCTGAGCAGCAACTGCTCATAGCAGTAAGTATAATAGAATCCCTACCCTCCTGACACCTATTCTCTCATGGGATGAGTTAGCCCACAGACAAAAAAAAAATGGGTAAGACAGATGCCATGGCAAATGGTGGTATGTTCTCTAGAAAGAGAGAAAGTGGAGCCCTGTGTAGCAGCCACTGAACAGAATCCTCCTGCTCAATGTCCTTTCATTATAATTTGAGGGGAAAAAAATATCCTGGCCAACTTTGAACAAAATATTATTCTAGGACCCGCTTTTGTTGTATGTTATTTCCCTTAAAGTTGCAGAACTCCTGATGACATTGAGTGAGGACTTACTGTACTAGGAAGAGGGACGTTTCATTGTAAATAGAACTCCTTGATAAAAGACCTTGAGGAGAGGGAAGAGTAAGCAGTTCACTCTGCTAACTGGAGAACATTCCAGCAAGATAGCACACTAGCAAGGCTCCCAGTCAGTAGCTTACCTGATGTGTCTGCAGCAGGGAGACCCCTGTGACTGGAGCAGATAAGTGATGGGAAGAGCAGGACTTAAGCAGAAGGTACGGGGAGCAGATGATGTAGGGTTGTGTGTACACTTTTAAGAGCTTTGGCTCTTCCTCAGGGAGAAAGGGGGAGCCGGCGGAGGGCTCGCTATGGAGAAATGTGCTCTGATTTACATTCACTGTGATCCTAGGACAGACTGAAGTGCAGCAGTGATACAATCAGGAAACATGGAAGCAATTCGGCCAAGAGATGTGGTGACTTGGGCCAAGGTGTCATGTTGGGAGTTCAGGACTGATAGGTAGTTAGATTCTAAATAAACATGGTATACAGAGACCATGGAACCACTGAATTACATGAGATCATGAGAAAAGAGAGACACCAAGAATGGATCCAAGATTTGGTAGCATAGGGTCTACTGAGGAATGATATGACAGGTATGAATCATGATCAACAGGTGAGTAACAACAGTGGACAAGGGGCAGGAAAGAGTAGAGGACTCGGTGCAGTAAAGAACACTTCTAAGAGGAGTCATGTGATTGAAAAGGGAGCACTGTAAGTGTTAGGTATGTAGCAGGCCCTCCATAAACAGAATGAAAAGAAATAAAATTACAAAAAAACAAAGCAAGTCTTACAAGCAACATCGTCGAAAGTGTAATTTTCACAGAAGAGGAGTAGACAAAAGGAAAATGAACCAAACTAGAACAGAGTGGGATTGAAGAACTCTCTTCACACCTAAAATTCTATCATCCTAAGCCTACCGTTAGTTCACTGGCCATTAGTACGAAATCTATTTTCCTTACTGATGGCAGAGGAGTCCCAGTCATAACAAAAAAATTGTTTCTAGAGCACATTATTGTGTTGTTGACATCCTAAAAATGCTAAATTCCAGATGAAATTAGCTTCAAGAGAAAAATCCCAAGTTCTCAGACCTCAGTAAGAGGCCTCTGAGGTGCTAATATGTATCAAGTTGTAGTTCCTCAGAGCTCAAACCTTGGTGCTGCATCATGCTTTCTCCCTATGGGACATCAGCCAGTCAGTCCCATAGCTCTGAATCCATGAATAAATTGATACATCTCAAATGTCTATCTCCTGCCCTGCCCTCTCCTCTCAGTACACTCATCTAACCACTCACTCACCAGGACATCTCTAGCTTGAATATGTAGTAGCCATCAACAAGACAGCTCCAAATTAACATGCCCTCAGTGAACTGCTGTTCCTGCCCAAACAACTGCCTCCACCCTCGGGCCCCCATCCCAGTAATGAAAATATATTAACATAACCGAGGAACTTCTGATTTGCTCCCTCTCCCTCAAATACTACACTCTGTCCATCGGCAAGTCCTTCCCTTTCCACATTCAAAATACCCACCAGTCTGACACTGCTCATCACTGCCAACAAGGTCATCTCACTATGGTCTATGCTCCAGTTGCCAGCTAACCTCCTCCACTCTTGCCCCAATACAGCCTATTCTGCACACTGCAGCCAGAGTGATCTTTTCATGTACCCATCTATCACTCACCTGCTCAAGATGCTTCAAAAACTTACCACCAAACATAACAAAACCCAACGAGGCCCAATGAGATCTGACCCCAATTCTCCCTCTGAACTCTGCTCCCCATGCCCCACCCCGGCTCATTGTGGGCACTTCCTGCTGCTTCTTGGACTCAACCAAGTCACCACTCTGTCAACAACCCCCTGGAAGATTTCTCTATGAAGCCTTTCTTGACCATCAGGCAATAAGTGGCCATTGTCTATGGGTCCCCACAGCACAAGATCCAGAATGAGGAAAGGGATTATAATACTCATCAAGGCTTCTACAGAACATCAGGCTGCCTACTATCCTTGAGGGCAGGAACAGAAGTCCTTCTATCTTCCAGTACCTAGCACAGGTCCCAGGTACCCTAGAGTCCCTGTATAAATTAACTGAACTGAATTGTCCAAACATTTCCCAGCTCCTCTCCCATTTAGATCTGCTCTGAAGGCAGGAACAATGGAAGAGCCTGGACTTTACTAGTCAGGCAATACAGGTTCCAAGCCAGACTTTTCACCTTAAGGGTCATACAACCATGAGCAGATCACTTAACCTCACTATGGCTCAACTGGTTCATGTGTAATAGGAGGAATCAGAGTCAACTTCAAGTTCACAGCAGGAATTAGGGGTCACATGTGTCAGGTATCCAGCATGGTGGCTGGCACACAGAGGGTCTAAGATAAATGCAACTGGTAGTATTAGTCATGGACTTCCTGTCCCTCATCTCTTTTTTCAGCATTCCCTAATATTCATAGATTCCAATAAAACATGTTTTTGTTTTTTCCTGAGAGAAGAGAGGTCACACAATGAAGAAGTCAAAAAGGTGATATGGACAGAGGAGAAGCCACTCTGGGTGACATCAGGGAAGTGGCAAACTCAAGTCATGGGCCCCAAGATGACTGATAGTATCAGTATTTCCCCTTTCTCCTCTCAAGTCACCCTCTGCTTGATACAGAGCTGACCTGACCGAGACTGAAAAATCCGGTGGAGTAGTGACTGGGTGCTGTCCACGTACATCCCAAGGTTCCAAGTTTGTGTCCTGGAGCGGGCAGGAACACCAAGGGAACAGTTAAACAAATAATTAAAGGAATGCATCTTCCTCTTCTCTCTTCCTGCCAGTCTGCCTCTGCTCGCCTTCATTCCTGCCGCCCCTTTCCTTAAAATTTCAAAAAAAAAAAAAAAATTACAGAGGCTCCAAGTCCCCACAAGGTCAAAGCCTCTCTGCGTGCCAGGGTGGGCCTCATAAAGAGACTGGATGCAAGAGCAGGAAAGGTTCTGCAAGCTCTTCTAAATGAGAATAGAAATTTAATTAAAGCAGGAGCAAAATGAGAGATGGGGAGATGATGAAAGCCCCAGGAAATGTCTTCCTTCCTGGAGGGGAGGAGGCAGGACAGAGCTTGAATTCATCCCCACTCACAATCTGCCCCTTCCCTTCAGGCCCTCCCCCACTTCCTTCACACCCCTACCTTGACTCCTCCTGGGATCTTTCTCCCTCCTTTTATGGACACAAGGCCCCTACCCCAAAACCAGGCTTGTGTGAGCTCCCCCTCAGACATATGTGCAGCTGACTCACTCTACCAGCTTGCAACAAAGCTTCAAACTTTTCATTCCCCAGTTATTATTTTTTTCTAGCTTTCTACTTCATCTTGCTTAGTGTTATGAATTATATACAGTACATGTGATTCTCAAGAAAGATCCTTTATCAAATCTGTACAAAAGAGAACTCAGGAATGATTCTCATCAACCAGGAGTCTCTCGAGATGACAAAGAGCTCCCCAGACTGGCAGGGATTCCAGGTCACACGCGCACCCAGACACCCACGTTCCAGGCTGGGGACACACTGCTCTGTGAAGCTGAGACACTTGGACCCTCATTTGGATCCAGAAACTGTCATATGCACTAAGGACGGTCTCTCTTCAGTTTGTGTCTGGCTGCAAGAGGTCAGGGCTCATCAAGGAGGAATGAGATCCCAACAAACAAGCAGAGCAGGGCTCCTTTCTAGGTGGGACGTTCACTGCCAACTTCATGCAACCTCAGCACTAAGCCAGGTCTTAGTGGTCTCACATCATTGTAAATCAAGATCTGTCCCTGGGAGGCTGCTTTCCAAATGCCTGAGACAGAGAAAACTCTCCAAGACCCTCCACCAAAGGGACTCCATACACACAGCCACATGTGCTCATGCCTCCCCTGATGATGCGGGTGGGGAGATAGGCCATCGAGTGCTTCTTAGTCCCCTTAGTCTGAGTCTTCTGCACCCAGTCTTCCCCCTCTTCCCACCCACTTCCCCACTTACTAAAGGCACCTGAGATCCAGTTTAAATCATCAACTTCACAGTTTCTTTAGCTCTAAATGGAAGTTGTAGACAAATGCAATAAATAACTTCGGTACAAAAAAGAGACATGCATCCTCCCTCTCGCTGCCACTCACAGGCAGACAAAATATGGGTAACTACTCTGATAGTCACAGCTCCTTCCAGTATGCAGGGTGGCAAGCCAGGGTCATGTTCCTGGATAGACTAAGGTCATACAGGGTAGACCAAGATAGCTCACTCCATGGGGTCATGGAGTTCATAGTCCCAGGACGGGAGACAAGGCTGTGTACTGATTCAGAAGTGTGACCATGGTGATTGGCTAGCCAACAGGGACTCTCTGCTATTTCTTTCCATCTTGCTCAGGTGGCATACACCTTGAGGGGCTGTGTCATATGGCTCTAAAATAAGGTTCCAAGGAAGAGAAACTGTCACAGAGGGAGGAGTGATAGATGAGGACAATGATGAAGGTAGAAACAGAGGACTGTTTTGAAACCCTGAGGGAAAGGGAAGTTCATGGCCTTCCATGGAGGACACATATGACAAGAGAGTAAATATGTCCATGACCATAATAGGTGGGATGGAGGTGTTATCACCTGGGTGTGCATGGACCTGGGTGAGCCTTTCTTCCAAGTCATTAAGGGCAGCCTCTCTGATCCAATGAGGCAGCTGTAACTATCAACACCCTCCAGGGCCGCTGGGGGCAATCTCAGTCAATCAGGAGAAGTGGGAAAAGGGGGGAGTCCCTTGAGAAAAGGACTCATACTACCCCCTCCCTTTCTTTTCCACTTCATCTAGAAATCTGCGGTTTTCTACAAATTATTCAGGCAGTGACGGCTTTGCTTTACATCATCGGGGAAATGCTTGAATAAAGGTCATGATCTGATGAAGTGTTATGTGAGCACAGAGGAAAGAGAAAAGTGTCATACAATATTCTGAATCGATAGTCTACCTTTCTTCCAAGGGACCCCCTTGACCATACCTGTCAAAACATATGTAAAGACAATCTCTAGCTGAGTACATTGCAAAGCTCAATAATAGAAATCCTCTGAGCAACTGTTCCTAAAGTATTTGACTAATGCCCTAAATTGTATAAAGAATATCTGGGTGTAGAAAGCACTTTCACAAATCCACTATTTATTTCATCCTTAAAGCCATAATATGAAGTGAGTACTGAATTAGTATTCCAATGAAACAGAAGAAAATTAGCTCCATGAGATCAGCTGACTTGTCCAAGATCATGGTGGGGGAGGGGAAGGGAGCATGAAGCAAACATCAGACTGGCACCCAGATCTGGTACAATCCAAAGTCTAATACGCCCTATTCCTTATCGCGTTTGCTGTTCTAGCCTAACTAGTTTTTTGCGATATCCATTCACCATCACATGAGCAACTACTAATTCCACTTAAAAGTAATATAAAAAGTTCAATGTCACGAGAATGGAAACTCAAGCAGCAAGCTGCTAATAGCCACTCTGCACATTCATAAGTAAAATATCCACACAAACGACATCAATAAATTCATTTACCATACAGATCAAGTCTACATTATCAACGGTTGTTTTTCTTTTTTGACTTTCATGGATCAGAAAATTTTCACAGAACAAAAACAAAAGAAAGCAATTTTGTACTAGGCGCAAACTTTTTGTTTTGCCAAAAAAAGGACATTAACTTGTTAAATATTTAAATTCAATTTCATTAGACAAAATTTAGCTTCATGACAAACTAAATTGCCATTATTTTCTCATTAAGCCAACACAGGAAAACTGTGACCCAGGGTCAAAAGCACCACAAAACATCAGGCCCACCTAACACTCTCTCAACATGTAAAAAGTCCTGAAATCCATTAGAATGTCACCAGTAATTTAGAGGTTCCACAAGTTAGCAGGGACAGCATGACACTTAAAACCTATTCAGAAGCCATTTTGAAACTTTATACAGTATGTTTTCCAACAGCACACATCTCACAGATATAACACAAGATTTCTAAGCAAAAACATAGGACTTGAGAGCACCCAGTACACGGAGCAGAGCCTTTCAGCAAGCAGATGCTACAGTACAGAAAACATGATGCGAGAATTTGCCTTCCCTGCCCCAAAGCAACCAGACACTCTAAATAAAACAAGAAGAAAAAAGCGCTCACTTAGCAAAACTGAGTCATAAGCACCACTCAGATAAGCAAAAAGTCCTAAGAAGACTCATTTAGGATTATATACTTCTCAAAGCCTTCCATATTTTCTCCCACGTAATTGCTACATATTTCTTTAGAGGCAGGACACCAGGTGGTATGATCCCAAATCACTAAAGAGAAGACCAATGCACCTTAATATATACATCTGTGTGACACTGGAGAAGACACGTGTGTTTGACCAGCAACAGGGCTCCTGGCAGAAGGGGCTCCAGCAGTGACCCACCCCATCCTCAGTGCAAGCATCCCAGGTTGATGTGCACAAAAATGAAAAATGGAGCCTGTAAAAGTTCAAGTTAAAGACATAATCAGCAATGGAACATGATTCAAGATACAAAATCATGGTGTGTGCGTGGCAAGTTCTCCAACTGGGGAGTGCTCTTGGCCAAATTTCATCCTAGATGACACGGCACAACCCTGAACCGGGGCTCAGTCCCAGCCCATTCAAAATGCCTCCTATTCCAAAACTGAACTGCCTCACAGACTGACAAGGCATGGGACTCTAAGAGCATTTCCGAGCCAGGTTCCAAGCCAAAGAGGCCAACAGTATCATGGAAATCAACTGCTGATCACACACAATCCTCTGTAACACTCAAATAACCACTCCCCTACTTGTCACTAGTTGGTTTTTTATTTTTGTTTGGCTTGTGCCTCTGCCCGTCACAGGAGGAGAGAGCAGGGAGCTGGATCGGCACAAGGCAGAAAAGGTGGCGGTCATAGTGGGAACAGCCCACAGTCAACACTAACAGTGTCCCTGCTGATGGAGGTTCATGCACCTAAACAGACTATGTGCCCAGGGCCTGAGAAGGCTGGGGGTTTCGAGAGCCTCTGTGAAGTTAGCCGTCAATGGATACTACTGAGTACTTAATCATGTTTTGGGAACTGAGCTCAATGTCAGCAGATAGAATGACGCTCCAATAGAGAAAAGAGATATAGACCCCAAAAGTCAACTAATCACGGGGAATCAGGGGCCAGCACCAAACCCAGGTCTGAGGGAGAGAGCTCAGAGGAAAGACCTTCTCTTCTTGGAATTTCTTGGGGAGAGTAGAAGGCTCTGTGTGGAAGAGAGGGCATCAAAGTTAGTTAACATACACATCTTGTGTACCTGGAGCAGGGGGTTTTATCCAAGTTCTCATTTAATCTTCCCAGATCTGTGAGGTTGGTACCATATTGATCCTCACTTGACCAATAAGGAAACTAAGGTCCAGAGGTTAAAAATAGAGGGCATTATGCTTAATGATATAAGCTAGAAGGAGGAAGACATTGTATGATATCACCCATTTGTGGTGTATAGAGAAACCACACAAATGAACTAAACCAAACAAAAATAGACTTTTAGTCAGTAAAAGCAAATGAGAGAATGAAGAAAGAGAAGGTGGGCAGGCAAGCTGAGGAAAGGGGATCAATTGCATAGTGAAGGAAGAACTGAAATGCTGAACTCAATGTGCTCCATACCGATGTGGGTTTACTGTGAAGTGCACCTTAAGCCTATATCATGTTATGACGCAATGTTCCCTCAATAAAATTAATTTAAAGGGGAAACAAAAGGTGGGAACAGGGTCCCTAACACCATCAGATCACCTCTGGCATCACAAACCACGTTTCATACAAGATCTTCATCAGGACGTCAACTCACATAACTACAAAAGGGACACCTTCACCCAAGAGTGTATTTTACCTGCTTGATATAAATATGTTTAGAAGACAAACCACCATCTAGAGTCAATCGCTCCAGAAATGGGGCTGCTTTTAGGAAGATTAAAACTTTGAAACCAGGTTACAAATGACACTTCCAGTCTTGAATCAGCTTTGGCATTCAGTTTACTGCTGTATGTTGTTTTCACTTCGCAGGATGGAGAAAATCCTGAATCACACAGAAAAGTAACCGTGTGCTCACTTAGATCACTTTATGTGAGCAAACAAGCTCAGAGCTGAAACTTTAAAAGACTGACACAGAGACTACAGACTTTCAAATCAACAGCGCATGTACACACAGATTAAATGAGACGGAGAGCTCTCCTCCACCACCCAACAGAAGGAACGAGGTCTGTGTGAGTGACCAGGGGTTGTCTCCAACTGTAAATTTGGTCAGTAACACATTGATTATGTGTGACTTTCTAAATTAATGTATTTGTGTGTGTGGTGTGTAGCAATTTTCTGTTTCCTCAATTCTAAGATATACCTTTTTCCCCCACAGCTGAAAATTTTGGAACTTGGAATAATGAATACGAAACATAGAATGCAGTATACTGGTCCTCCTCCCCGCTGAGATGCTGCTTTGGATTTTTTAGCAGATCTTTCCATCAATGGGATTTACCTGGTCATCAAGGAAACATGGTAGTTAAAAGATAAGCATTAAAAACAAAATTTAACACAAATTTTGTCAAAGCCACCGAAGACCATCAAGAGGTCTGCAAGTCTCCAGTCTGAAGCAAAGCCAGTAGCCCACGGATGGCAGGTGGGAGAGGGCGACCTGGGGTGGGGGTGGGTGGGGGGCAGTAAAGCGACCTCAGGAGGATGGGATAAAGGCATCTTGGGTCCTCTGGGCTGGTCTCAATGCTGTGACTCCTTTATTAATTACTGTCATTTCTCAGAACATGACACACATTCATATGCAGATGAGAAACCGAAACCAGCTCACTGAACACTGAAACTATTTCTTATGACCAGCTCCACTGCCCTGCCTCTCTGAGAGCAAGAACTCCTTGTTTGCCCTGTGGGAAGGTCTGAAGGCTGGGGCTCTCCAGCGTTCCTCCAAAATAAGTTCTCCAGACTGTGAGGTGGGCCCACGGGACTAGCATATTGGAGGACTGGGGCTCCTGCCCAGTCCTTCCTTCTGTTTGCGGGGGAATGATGTGCAACTAAGGGCACGTGTGTAGACCAACAGGAGAAGCACCAGCCAGGACTTTGAGCAACATTGAGTAAAAGTTAAGATCCACCAGCAAGATGAAGACCAAAAGAAGGTCAAGCTATGGATTGTTTTTAACAGACAGGGCATGAGGAAGTGCCCCAGAGACAGTCCTCAGGAGAAAGTTAGTGCTCCCAAGCATGAAAGAGGTGTGCCTCATTGTAAATCCACATCTGTGTATCATACATGAAGTTCACCACCACCAGTCCAGTTCTCCCTCTACCCTACAACTGATCCCCTCTACCTAACTGACCCCCACTTCCCTTCTTTAGCCACTGATTTGATTTTACTGGCTAAAAGTCTCTTCTTGCTTAAGTTCATTGCTTGCTTCCTTTCTCTGAATAACTGCATACAGTCCCTGAAAGAAAATGAAAATACAAATAGAATCTCAGCAATTAGCAGGCAAATAATGCCCCTTTGAACACCAGCCTGTCCCACAGGCTGCAATTCAGCCCCTCACTGAAGTCAGCCCAGGGCCTAACCAGGAAGCTCTAAACGAACTGCTCTGTCCTCAGTCCTCAGAGACTCCACAGCCTGACCCCTTACTATTCCATTTTCCCTGTCATTATATGAATGCCTGTGTTCCCATGCACGTGACTGAGCAGCCCTTCCAGAGTCAAGGCAATAAATTATCTCTTTCCTGAGCGCCCACTGAGTCTCCACTTTCGAACTCAGAGCACATGAACAGGTACATCCAGACAGCAGGAGGCCCCCCGCTCCACTGCATGAAATACTATTACAACATTTTCAGCATATCTTACCGTCATTAGGATGCATCTTATAGTCACAAAAAAAACAGTTGCTAAAGGAAAGATTCTTAAGAACAAAATTGGGGAGAATCTTGTGGCAGCCTCTGAATGCCATCTGTGGTGCTCACCTAAGTCCCGGTCTGGGGCAAAGACCCGGGCTGCAGGGAACTTGTCCACCAGACAGTTGCCTATTTCCATATTCCATCACATAGAGAAACAGAGAATCAACAGTAACTCACTCATGGACACCCACCCAGACAATCTATCAAAGCACAGGGAAACTTTTACCATTTTTTCAGGGAAACTTTCACCATTTTTTTCTTTTTTAAAGGAAGGGTTCAGGCAGAAATGAAGGTGAGTAGACAATCAGGAAGAGAGAGGAGGAGGAAACACCTTATTTTACTTAGTTGTTTACTACTGGTTGTTTCCCTGACCCGACCCTGGTCTTGAACCAGGGACCTTGGGATGTATGTGGACAGTGCCTGGTTTAAACCGCTAAACCACCAGGGCAGGCCGAGTGAAACTTTTTCCTCTGTATCCTCCCACGTTGCACCTCACCTTCCCTCCCCTGGTCTGACAATTACAGTCACTCAGAACTGGTTCTCAAAGGTCACTGTGCCCTTGAGGAAATGTGTTAAATATGCAAATTCCTTCCTCCCACATCTCTGGAGTGGCTGGCTCATTCAACAGGGACAGGGCATAGAAATCTAATCGTACTAATCACCACAGGAGGTTCCAGATGATGTACCCACTCAGGGGCACCAAATGAAAGAACAGTGCTCCATACATACTTTGCCAGTGAAAGGTCAACTGGGGGAAAATGAACAGAAACCTCTGGGCTTGCCTAGTGTGCCAGAATCTGGCACTGTCAACCCCTGTCTGGCTGAGATTCCAGAAGGGTTGGAGCTCCAGAGTGACCCAATGGAACCAGTCACTGAGTCACCCAGGCACCACCCCCGGTTACTTTCTGCCTCTCAGTCCTAAAACCTAATGTCACCTCAGAACAGAGTGTGTAGCCTAAGGCTGCATGACACATGGCACCTGAGGCCTCTGGCTATGGATCAGGAATAAAGCTGCATATTAGGCGGGAGGGGGCTGACCCCAAGAAAAGGAGTTCTGAGCCCAGCCTGGGGCTCTGTTCAAACAGAAGAGATGGAGACTGGCCTGGTGCATGGTGGTCAATTCAGCATCTGGTCAGGAGGCAAACAGCATACTTGGAATAAGCCCCAAATAGGATGGTATCTATGGTTTGACGAATAATTAAGAGTCAAGATGGGTATGAAAGAGTGAGCTAGCTCATTGCAGCCTGGAGGCAACTACATGGATGGAATATCTGAACGTGAGGGAGAACAGAAGAAGAGCTATAGTTTCCTCTCACGGAGGGAGTGGAGAATGGGGGCGTGGCCCCAATTCTGGGGCCAGTGGGCAGGGGGTGCAAGAGGACAGTCTCAGGGGTTTAGAGAGAGGAAAAGTGATTTACATGGAGAACAGGCTGTAGAGGGCAGCAACAGAAGCTGCAAAAGTAAATGTGCTTAAAAAAGGGTCCGACAGACATACCAAGGAGGAAAACAAAAAGAGAACACAACGCAAGAGAGGAAGGTGGGTGGGTCTGGTGGGTTTCAGTCTCCAAATGGTCTCCCAGTCAATGCTGTGGGCTGAAGCGCAGCCAGGAGCCTGGGAGTGGGGTCTCCAAGGGCCAGGTAGGTGTGTCTAGCGTTCAGTCACAGCTTCCTCTGCACATGGGCACGCGGCCCTCCCTGACTCTTTCCCTTATGCTCATTCTCCCTCTGCGGATGGAAGTTAAAGCACCAGATTAGAAAGCAGAACATTTGGTTTCACAACTAACCTCCACCTTCATGTATATAAGGAGAAACATTCCTCAACTTAACTCCACAGAATGATTTGCCCAGGAGAGTCAAGAGGAACATTTCAGAAAGGGTCATAGCCCATTTACTCCACTGGCTTTGCATAGTCTCTCCCTACAGCTTTTCTTCTTCAGTCACTCAAATCTCCCTTCTCCTCTACTGTCACAGTCCTGACATCTTCCCATGTCACTGGGCTCACCTGGAAAGATGTTCTGGTAAAACCATGCTCCTCCTACTTCTTGCCTGAACCTCAGTGGCCGGAAATGATCAAAGGAAAACAGGTCACATGTTCCCTGGTCAATTAGGTCCTCAAGGCTGCCCGCTCCATACCCGACTCACTCCTGTCACAGACTATGGTACCCCTTCTATTCAAACATCCACACTTCCCTCCTCCTACGCTCCTCTGACGTTACTTTTATTTCATTGAGAAAACAGAAACAATAACAGAATCTCCACAAGCTTCCATATGCTTGTCCCTCTCTTGCGCAAAGAGGTCTCTCCACCGCTGTTCTCCTTCCCTCTTCATCATCAGCAATGATGTTTACCTCAAATGGATCCTTCTCACCAGCAGACCAACGTTTTCCTTCCACTTACCCCACTTTCTCTGCTTCTCTTTCAAACAAAACTCAACACGATGGTCTCAACTCACTGTTTCCCACCTTCTCTTTCACCTCATCCCATGCCACTCAAACTGCTCCTGGCCTCTGGTGGTCAACCCTCCTTTTCCCTTGGCTCCCTTGACCCCTGGGGGTATCAGGTTCAGCTGGTCACTTCCACTTTCTCTTCCTTGAAGCGTTCTCTTCCTTTATCTCCAGAACACAGCACTCCACAATTTCATGTCTCCCCTCTACTGTTCCTTCTCTGTCACCTTGCTAAGAACACCTGTCTCCCAAACATCTCAACACTGGAACTCAGTTCTATAACCAACTTTCTTCTCTAACTATATTCATTTGCTTGGTGGCTTACCTAATCTTAGGACTTTAAATGTTGCATATACCATGTAAACTTTCCAAATTTATATCTTCAGCCTAGGCTTCTACCCAAAACTCATTTATTCAACTCCCTCCTGACGAATTCTTAATTTCTTAATCCAATCCAAACTCATTCCAAATCTTCCTTCCAACCTACTTCACCTAGTCTTCCTGAATCGAGTTAAGGACAACTCCGTTTTCCTGGTAGTCTTTTTCCCATACTCCCATCCAGTTGCTAGAGAATCCCATGGGTTCAATCTTAAAAATAGATCCAAAAGTCCAACCATGCTTTCACTTCTTCCACTGCTACCTCTGTGGTCCAAGGCACCATCATCCCTGTCTTAGATGACTGCAGTAGCCTCTTTACTTGTCTCCCTGTACCTAACCTTACTCCTTTATAGTCTGTTCTCGGCAAAGCAACTTCAATGATCCTTTAGAACATAACTCAGGTCATTGCACCCCTCCCTCCAAAACTCTCCAATTGCTTCCGTTCCACTCAAATCCCACAGAATCTTTACAGGAGTATGAAGGCTTCACATGGTCTAGTTGGCAGCTATGTCTCCTTCCTGAACTGATGTCCTCCTACTATGTCCCTCACTCACTGGGTTCCAACCCACTGGCTTCTGCTACTCTCCAATAATACCCAGCACACACTCATCTCAGGAACTTCACATTTGCTGTCCCATCTACCAGGATCGCTCTTTCCCCAGATAATATACATGACTCAGTCCCTCACCTGTTTCAGGTATCTGCTCAAATGTCATCATCTCAACGTGGTCTACCCTGACTTCTCAATTTAAAATTACAACCCACTTCTTCCTTCCCTACTAAATTTTTCTCCATAGCTCCTACCACTTTCAGATGTAACATATGTTATTTATTCTGCATGTATTTCCCACTAGAATGCAAGCTCCCTGAGGGCAGGGATGCTCCAGATTTTAATCTCCTTTGGATCCTCAGTATGCCTGACATACACAGAAACTTAATCAGTATTTGTAGAGTGAATAGTGAGTTAACGAATCAAAAATTATCCATGAATGTCAACCGAGGAGAGAGAAGACAGAAGCTAAGAAGCCTAACTCTGAGTTCAAGAAATAGTTTCAACTCCCTCTACTCTCACTACTCCTTGAAGAACCTGGCAAGCAGGGTGTCCAGCCAACCACGTCGGGGATTAGGAGGAAGTTGTCCTCTGCTCATCCTAGGTGCAAATCTTGCTTCTCAGCCCTCAGAGAAAAGGGCACAGACTAACTCCTAGGATCCACTTATCGACACCTTTGTAGCTAAGTCACAGGTGAACCGACACTGGTACTAGATTCTAAGTGTTATCTGATTTACAGGGTCCCAAACACAGGGACACAGGAACAGGGCTATGCAGACACAGCTATACAGAGAAAACACAGAATATTCCAGAGTATGATTGTTCTTGGATACAAAGGTCTACGCGTTTCACATATATACATATATATATATATGATGGTGGGCTAGCTGGTCACCTAGTGCTCCAGCACTGTAAGATGATGGGAGCTCCTATCCCTACTTATCAAGTGAGTTCTGAGTCATCCTGTTCCCAGGGCATGTGGAGGGGCTGTGGGAAGATGGAAGCAGAGATGGGAAGACACCTGCTCTCAGTTCACAGACTTCAGAACCAAAAGCTTTCTCCACAGACACTATCAAATCAGAGCTAAGTTTAGGAAGCCAGACAATGGCAGTTTTTCACCAGCCCTATTCTTCCAAGTTCTTGGACATCACATGCAAAACAAAAATCTGAATGAAGCAAAAAGTGAATTGCTGTTAAACATTCAAAAAATTCTGACCATCTGCATCTGGCAGAAGGCAACTTAAAGGAGATGCTAATAGAGACCAAAGGACTTCCCAGGAGTCAAGAAGATGCTCAGCATACTGACTCCAAGTTGCCTCTAATGCCAAAAGCCAGCAAAGTCTATCACATCTCTTCTATAACCATGGCCCCATGCACCCCAACAGTCAGACTAGGTCCAGCAAGCAGACATATCTGCAAAGTCATAGATATTTCCATGTCCTCATGAGTTTACCAACATCAAGTATGAAGAGAAAGCCCAGCTACCAAAATCCAGATGCAGACTACCGGGATCCAAGTGAGTCTGCAGAGACTGGACCTTCTGCAACCTCTATGTTAGTCCAGATAATGTAAGTTAGAGATAACAGAACAGCAAAATGACAAAGGAGAGTAAGACTCAGACCATAATCAAGAGGAAGCCAGTTCTCACATCCAATCCCAGGAGGAGGCTTAGATGTTAATGGAGAAGCTCTAGTGCCATCAAAAGCACAGCATCTGTCAGAGGAAGAGTGTATTGCACTAAGGAAGGAAGACCTGTCCAGGTTCGGAGAAGCAAAATGAATTAAATCAGTAAGTACAGGTGAGTGTCTGCAAGCTGAGGAGACTTTGGAGAGACAGTCAAATTACGGAAAGCAGCCAGCAGAGCTGCAGACACTCTGCCTTCTTTCTACCACAAGAGGGAAGGATGCCAAGAAGTACAGCTGGAGTTTGACCAAGAAGAATGGAGATTTTGGTAGAGACTAAATTGAGTTTTCAGGACTCCATATTATCCTGACAATGGGATCCACCCACCTACTTTATAGTAATTAACTTCAATGAGAAAAGCCACATGTAAATGAAGTTCATAAGCCTCAATGGCCAAGCAGTACAAGGACACAGGAGGCTCGAGGGAACAGGCTGCTGCAGAAAGGGATACAAATGGATGGGAAGCTGACCTCTGAACAACATGGCTGAAACTCTGCTGGGACACTCAGAGTGAATTTTTTCTACCCGCAGGTTCCGGTTCATGAATTCAACCAATGCGATGTCTGCTGGTTAAATCCCTGGTAGCCAAAGCCAAGAATACCAAGCAAAATTACAAATTACACATAGAAATTCCACCACAGTGGGTCCTCAACCTAACCCCCACACTTTCAAGAGTCAGCTGTACATAACAAGGTTACAATGAGCTGCATGCTTGACAGAGCTTCTGTGGACTGTGTAAACACAGATATTCTCCCTCTGGTTTGGATATAATTTGTGCTAATAAGCCTTAAGTAGCCACCATTGCACAGAAGAGGATTGAACTGGGAGACAGGGCCTCCTCTTTTCTGGTATATGTGAGGATGAATTGGTCCTTCCCGAATGAACAGCAGAAAGAGAAATCAGCAGTTATATTTGCTTATTATTGGTGGTGGTGACAACAGCACAGTGTGTGATTAATCTATATGCAGAAACATGAGAGTGTGTGTATGCACACACAATACACACACATATACATGTATGTATAATACTATGTTTACTGGTTGGTCATAGTTAACGCCACAATATAAAACCACAGTCCTAATATATAAGTAAAATTGTGTCATTCCAAAGTACCGAGTTAAAATAAAAAGAAGACAGAAAAATACTCAGGTATTGCTGACATGCACTAGAATATTTTAGCCAGGTGCCCCTTATCTCACACTCTCATTCAGTATTAGCATGTGGGGGAGCATCGTAGGTTTACTAGTTTTCCTTTTATCTCCCTCCCTTTGCCTGACCCCTTTTTCTTTCCAGGCTGAATGGTTCAATTTAGGTAAATGGAAAGCTTGTATGTAAGAGCATATAGAGATTCCTTAAAATATCAAAAATAGAAATTCTATATGATCCCATTATCCTACTTCTGGGTATTTAGCCCCAAACACAACAACACTAATTTGCAGAGATATGTGCACCCCCAAGTTCATTGCAGCATTATTCATAGTAGCCAAGAGTGAGAAACAACCTCGGCCCACGGACAGGTGAGTGGATAAAGATGACGTGGTCTCCATATTAGGGAACACTACTCACCTGTCAAAATAGATGAAATCCTGCCATTTACATCAACATGGATGGTCTCAGAGGGGATTGTGCTCAATAAATAGATGCAGAAAGACAAATACTTATGGTCTCATTCATATGTGGTATTTACAGAAATTATATCAAACAAAAATAAAGCTTTAGAGAATAAAACCAAACTAGTGGTTCCCAGAAGGGAAGGCAGCGGGGTTGGGCAAACCTGGTAAAAGATTTCTATTCTCTCTAAAGTATATCTATCTATAAATATTCTATTTACCTAGGCACCTCAATTATATGGCGAAAGACAGAACTGGACTATTGGTTACTGACTTACAATGATGTGAACCTGAAACCTGTACAATGTTATGAAGCAATGTGTCTTCAACTACCTTTCTTTAAACAGCTTGTAAGATGTGACCACCATATATGCAATCCCCATGCCCAAGAGTAGGAAGAGTCCACTGCTCCAGCCTGCTCCCCAGTGGCCAACAGCCGACCATCATCTGGGGCAATGCAGCGATCGTCAGCTCCTAAAGCAGAGGTCTGCTCCATCCCGCCTCCACCCAGCTCCCCACGCAGCTGAAGTCCAGTCTCTACCAGCGCACTAGCATCCCAGGAGCCAGACTTTGTCCTGAAAACTGGGTGCCTTTTCATCAACTTCTCCTGCACCCAGTGGTCATTATCCACCTAATTTCCCACCCTGTGACTGAGCATTCCTGGCTCCAATCCTAACCCCTAAATCCAGTGCTTGGAAAGTGATATCAGTCATTTCAGAGTGGACCTGAGTTCATTCTGTCCTGTGAGCAGCCAGTCACTCTGGTAACCAGCCCTATGGCTCCACTAGTTTCCTCAGTCTCAGATCCGGCCATGGGAGTGGCAGGAGCCTTTAGCAGTGCTAGATGAACTAGAAGTCAGAGGATGCATGCGACCATGACCCTGGGAACTCTAGCAGAGCAAAGTTTCTAAGGACAGCAGCTTGCTCTCTCCCTGCTTCCTCAGTGAATCAAACCCAGAGAGGAGAGCAAGACCACTGTGTCTAAAAGAAGTGACCCCCATACCTGCACTGAGATAACCAGGGAGGGATTTCTCCCTAATTCTCAACATGCAGTAGAGGTTCACTTAATATAGGGGCAGAGAGAGGAAGGAAGGGGAGGTGAGGGCAGGGGAGGGCAAGTGGGGAAGGAAGGAAGGTCACCTGGTGGAAGATTTCCAGCAGTGGTCCTGCTGTCTCGGGACCATCTGATCCTGACTCCAGAGGACACACAGATCATGCCCATATCCTCAAGCACAACGCTTCTCCTCTCAGGCTTTCAGTGAGTTTATCACTTTACCTAGGTGAGGCTACACATATAATCGAAATACATCACTCCAAAGCCCACAAGTGACACCAGCCGTGTGGGGCCAGTACTGTTGTTTCCAAAGGTGTCAGGCTAACCTGGGTGGCGTGGCCTCAAGACAGTCTCACATCTCAAGTGAGGATTAACTTCGCACCCCAATCTAGTCCCCCTGC
The DNA here is from genome assembly GCA_004363575.1 of Solenodon paradoxus. NCBI lineage: Eukaryota > Metazoa > Chordata > Mammalia > Eulipotyphla > Solenodontidae > Solenodon > Solenodon paradoxus. Next base: position 62,902 of record RJWH01000491.1, on the reverse strand, counting down.
CTGCCTTTCTGCTACCCCACCCCCCACCAACTGGTGAGAATCCCAGTGTCCTAAAGGGTTTTCTAGGTCCCATGGAACCCCTGGGCTTGCCAGGCAGAAGCCGGTCCCAGGATTTCCTCACCACCCTGGAAAGCTTTGGCATACCAGCCCGGTGGTGGTGGTGGACAGGGGCAGGTGGGGTCTTTCTGAAAACTCAGCCCCACGCCGCTCGGCCCGACCAGCCATCTACTGAACCCCTGCGTGGACAGGCCTTGAATTTCAGTGGCTCCGGAGACATAGTTAATCCAGAGGTTTTTGTTTATTTTCTTAAGTTTTGATTAAATACACAAAATCATAGAGTATCATCGATCCCTAACAATGGACCAATGATTAAAGACAATTAACTGTTAATGAACAAACTCTCTCTTAGAAGTTATTTTCCATCAACGCTGTACAATCTCAGGGCTGCCTCTGACGCTGAGTGTGGTATTTGCTGTTCCTATTTGTAGTGGCTGTGCAAAACTTTTTTAAAAATGTATGTTCCTTTTGTCTGCATTGCTCTATGATTCTCAGGATATTAAATTCACCCCAAAATCTGTACGTACATCTCACCACACCCTCTACCATCACCCAGTGCCCAGCAGAGCCCCTGGTTCCCTCCCCCACGCATCCTAAGAGTTCTGTCACTTTGTTCTGTTTCTTTCTATTCCACACGGAAGTGAAGCCACCGGGCACTTTTCTTTCAAAGGCCCCTGTGCTCCACCCCATTCAATTTTTACAGAAAGAATCAGGTGAAAAGGAAGCAGAGAACACCTAGGGTAAGGCCAGCAGGGAAGAGGCAGATGCTCCCAGGTGTGTGCTTCGGGCTGGCAGGATACACCACCAGCTCACAAGGTCATCCCTCACTCCCAGGATCACACCACACCCCTGGCCCTGTCCTCCCGCTGCAGATGCGGGCTCTGTAGGACTTTCTGAACTTACACAGTCAGACTTCTGGAGAGAAGAGCTTCAGTGGCCCCTGCCTGACTTCTGTCTCCATGCATCCAAGGATCCCATGAATCCCGAGCTGCCTGACAGGCAGTTAAGCAGCCTTGTCTTGTGTATCAACCAGGAACCTTCTAAACAAGCCCAACCGCATGAATCACCAGAGATACTTGCAAAAAGCACAGCTCACCAAGGACTCACAACTCTACATTAATCAAAGTCCCCAGAGACGGGGCCTGTGAATTTGTATTTTTAACAAGCATCTCTATCTAGTGCATCTTACAATTAAGCACACTCCTTGTGTATGTGTAATGCGGTGGTTCTTGACAGTAGATACATATCAGAATCAGCTAGAAAGCCTTACAAAAGAATCATTGACAGATCTTTGCCCCTAGCTATTCCGACTTAATTTGTCTGGAGTGAGGCCTGGATAGTGTAAATGTTTAACGATCCCAGCTGGTCCAAAGGTACAGCCGGGGGTAAGGACCACTGCAGTGACTCCCAGATGGATGGTAAACTCTCTAACACAGCAGCCAAGAAACCTCAGCTTTGGTAACCCTCATGGAACCCCACCACTACGTCCAAGTTGCAGCAGAACAGGCTCTCCAACTCAAGCCAATTTAACTAGCTTTGTTGACCCATCCAGTCTGGGATGCCATTTTCTGACGGTGTTAAGAAGCTGTGGACTTCCACTTAGCAAGAGGTCAGACAACGGAGGGACATGAAGGGCTACGACTTCTCAAGGCTGCATCTATTTGCAAACACACGCATACACACAGCCCTCTTGCCCCGCCCCACTCACGTTGTACAGCACGGTGGTCCACCCCTCCATGGTGATGCACTGGAAGACCGTCAGCACAGCAAAAAGGATGTTATCAAACTGGGTGATCCCGTCATTGGGGCCGATCCAGTCCCTGCATTCATAACCAGAGGGGCAGCCCTGCACGCCGCATGGGTGAGGGGGGTCGAATCCTTCCAGGATACCTGTAGACACAGTTGGAGGGGGAGGAGAAACCACATGGAATGAGCTGGGAATGCCCCTCGAGCTCACACTCTGTCGCCTACAGCTAGACCAGTACTTCTCTGACTCTCGCTGTCTCTCCAACCTGCCCAGGTCTCTGCACCTCATGGTTCACTTTCCAGGTGTTCACCCCATGTTTCCCGGTCTCCTCTGAACATGAGCCTCTCCTCCCAAGGCCCCCACTTTCTGTAGATCATATCCTCTCCATTCCCTTGGACAACCAGCACCACAGCTTCCAGGACTGGATCGCACAGAAAGTGCAAGGAGGAGGCAAGACTCGCTGATATTCTAACTCCGGACTCACAGGAAGCAGGCTCTGAGTTCTTCCTGGGTTTCCAGAGTACGAATATTATAAAATACCATCCCTTCAGTGGGTCTAAACTCTTATTGTTCTGGTCTAAATTTCTGGTCTTGAATGAAAGACAAAACTAAAAATGCTGGGTTGGAATGTACCCTTTGAAATTTCATAAAAACATGGTACGCAACTGGGTTTCTTTAACCTCTACCCCCACCCCCTTTCCTCGTAGGGTAAATCATTCAACTTGAAAAGAAAAACCAGGATATGAAAAGGCAAGAACTTGGAGTGTCTGTGCCCCACCGACCTCCCAAGCATCCCAACCAAGTTCAGGCTCCCGATTCTCCCGCGCTACATGTGGGTCACAGCAAGGTGCAGTCAGGAGAGAGAGCTTGGAGGAAAGGCATCTCCTCTACTCTGAACTCCTGAATGCACGAGCCTGTGGGTCAAAGAGGCCATTGTACAAAACTATCTCTGCAGACACATGGACTTGGACCTGCATTCTGACAGTATTCTACCCTGGGATGGGGAGCTGAGATGCTACTTGACATCCTCCAACTGCAGACTTAAGAGATTATTTGCTTTACAAGATCAATGTCTGGTGGGGACCTTTAGTCCCTTATTTCTGCTTCTCCTTCTAGGGATAGGACACACTCTTTCCACCAGTGTCCAAATGCCCTAGAAACACCCCAATGACCAGAAACAAAAGGAAGAGAAGACCAAAACAGTGACCCTACCTGAATTATTCATGAAGCATGCCCGGTGCAACTTCCCACTATAGAATTCCAAGCCGATGATGGCGAACATCAAGATGGCAAAGAAGAGCAGGAGGCCAATCTGCAGAAGCGGCACCATGGCCTTCATGATGGACTTCAACACAATCTGCAGGCCTGAAAGAGAGGACGAGAATGACCACCGAGCCCTCCCTCTGTACCACCTCAGATGCCCTATCCTAGGCTGGGAAAGGCAAGTCCTCAGGGAAGAGGACCACCAGTCCTGAGATGATGAAGACAATTCACAAAGGGAGAGCCAGGACAAGTCAAGTCAGAGAGGGCCAGCACTGCTTCCTTGATCGGCCCACCCTTTCTGCTCGCCGCTCCCTGATAGGCATTCACCCTCCCCTCATTTGTTTCACTCATGTTGCCTTCGGGATTCTCCTTACAGATTAAACTTACTTGAAGGCACTTCTTTCCAAAAGGAAATTCAACTCAGCCCTGCGAGGCTACAAGGGAGAACAGGGACAAAGTTCTTCTTGGTCGTGCTCCTGACAGGATCCCAACATGGGGTCCCACCAAGGAACAGACCACTGTTCAGAGAATACCATTCATTTTTGCCCCAGAAATTGTACTTAGACAATTCTAGCCTGAGAGAATCAGAGATTTCACTAAGACTGAAGTGAAGAGACGCTTACTGCAGCAGTGCTTTGTCTAGCTGGGAAAAAACAACTAGAAACAATCCAAATGTGCAGCCACCTACGAGGCTACGCAAGCCCGACCCATCAGATGATAGGACAGATTTTTAAATCATGCTTTTGAGAAGCTTTTAATGTCAAGGAAATCAAATGTTCGGGACAGGATCTCAAACTATAAATCCAATCTGATCCCAATTATATTTAAAAAGTACTTGTGATAAAGTACTTTTCATTTTAGATCATTTCCTTTATTTTCTAAATTTCGATGAAGATCTTTCATTACTTTTTAAATCTAAAAAAATTAAATGCTAACACCTTAAACCTATATAATGCTAATGTCATTTCCCTTCAATAAAATAAAATAAAAAATAAATCTTTTAAAAAGCTGCAACATTGCAAAGTAAACGTTATGTGTCAGTGTGCTGCACCCCACTTTCATTACTACTGGGGTGTCCTCCCAGAAGAAGGTGTTTTCTGTTTATCCCACATTCTCAGACTCTGATCCAGCTGGGCCTGGTAGCACAGCGATCAGCAGCACGGAGGGAAGGCAGGCAATGCTCACTCGGTATCCCTGACACGAGCTTCAGGGGCCGCAGGACACGCACAGCCCGGAGGGTCCTCAGGTCCACGTGTGTGTTGAAGTGGGTCCCCGCAGTGGCCAGGATGCTGCAGAGGAAGACACAGAGAACCAAACTGAAGGAAAGGTCAGCCTAGACAGTACACAGAACCCATGCTGGCTGCGTGGGCTGGCCGGTTGGCTCACCTGTGGCCCCCAGTGGGCTAAATGAAGCCGCATGTGGGTTTCCCTTTGCACAAAAGAGAAACTTACCCTCCCACCACCAGTTCCTGATCATGAGGAAAATTCTAGGTCCCCAGCGTGGGGTCCATTCCTGCCCCCACCCCAGGCCCTACTCTCCTTTCTGCCCCTTGCCAGCCTCCCCCGCTTTCCTACCTACCAAGGCCCTCCATGTTTTATTTCAGTTTCTATTACCCAGTCTCCTCTCCTTCAGAAAATCCTTCTGAATGCACTGCTGTAAAGGGGCAGCTAACTCATTCTTCTCTGTCCAAGTGGTCCACTTGGGATTTTTACCAAACAAATCAATCACACTGATGCTTATAATTAGACAATAACTTCTCTGGTCTCCATACAGTGTTTTCATAATTGCCCCCAAATCACTGTGTGACCTGGTTTTGATTGTTTATTTCCATTTTTTCCACAGCCATATCCAGAAACACAAGCACAAAACAAAAATCCAAAACAATACACCCAGTACCTGGTATTTTGTATAAACCCTTGATATTGCAGATGCTTTGAAAAGATAAAGCTCCTTGGTATTTATGAAAAAAAAAAAACAAAAAAAAAAACAAACAGTAGAAGACCAAGGGTCAATATAATTGACCATGAACTTGAGAAATGGGTGCCTGGAGGCAAGTCACTCAGCTTCTACGAATCTCATTATGCCCAGCGACACGGGGGAGTACCAGGACCTAGTTATAAAAACAAAATGACATGGTATTGAACACCAAGAGTGTTCTATACACTGCAATGTGTAATACTCACATTACGTCTAACATAGTATCAATAATATTATTTTGGCAACTTTCCCCAAGTCTCATTTCTAATTTTAGTCCTCATTCTTCTCCCTCATAACTTCTCCAGAACAATTTCCACTCTCGAGAATCACTGAACAAGGAGTCATTCAGAAAACTGAGCTTCCTACAGTCAAAGGGTGGCCAGGATGGTTTCTTTCACCTAATTATTTTTTATGGAGCCTCTACGAAACATCTAAAGTGTTAAAGAAGATCACTGAGGGGCTTCAGTGCTTGACCTGTCCTCGGTGCTCCGAAGAGAACCATCTGGAAGATTCATATGTGGCTCTAGAACACAGGTATCAGGTCAATGGGTACTAATTGCACAGATCCAGACATTAGTATCAGGAGCAGTAACTCTGAAACCAGCAGTGCTAGCTAACAGCAAAGACGGCGGCAGGCCACTGCCCAACATGCCAAGTATGGAGAAGAGTCCACAGAGCCACATAGAAGGAAACAGCAAGGCCCGACTTTGGGCTGGTGCTTATTTAAATGGCCAAGAGATGGCTTTCAACTTTAAGAGTCTATAGTTCTATGTGAATCCAACCTCAAAATGAGGACCAGGAAGAAACTCTACTCTCACAGAGTCATAGAAGAGAGAGGCAAGGTTCCCAAGCTCTCCCCCTCTTTCCTGACCCAAACTTCCTGCCCTCACCTGCCAACACAGGACTTAGGGCAGGAGGCTCTAGCGCTGCTTCTGATGCTAAGGTCAAAGAGAGAAATGAGGGAGGAGGGTGATAGCATCGCTAATGAGTAGGGCACGTGAAGAGAGCAGGGGAAAGATGGACATGGGACTGAAATAGAAAATAAGTAAAGGACTGAGGAGAGCGATAAGAAAGGCCAAAGACATGGATGGAGAATGTAACCCCAGAAAAACGGGGCAACTGTCGGCTGGTTCTGCTACCAGAGGAGAAGCGCTGGACTCTGAGGCTTCTGAGGGAGGCTCCGGGGACTCTGGCTCCCTCTGACTCACAAGCGCAGAGGTCAGCAGCCCACGCAGAAGTTGGGGCTCTGTCTCCGAGGACACTCCAGGTGCACAAGATGCTGTCCCCTCCACATAAACGTGCCGCTGCAATAGAAAATTTCCTCCGCGGCCCTAGTCAAGCAAGGTACATTTCAGAACATGGAGGTAGAGGCAGAAATACAAAATGAAAACACAAGAAGGCACAAGTGTAAAGAGAGAGGAAAAATGGTCTTGGGAAAGAAAATGAGCTGACGGGAGAATAGGCAGTGAGAAAATGGATAAACAAGAAAGCAACGAAGAAAGACAGGCTCTTATAAGTAAGAGAGCAACGGTAAAGCTGACCTGAAAGAGAGAAGCAAAAATGAGGATATTTGTGGCAAGGACCTCGTGTGACCATCCACCAGATCCAGCCTTGCTCTATCCACCCGGAATGGCCCTCAACTGCAGCAACCTGCTCCCCTAACCTTCCGAGCCCCACCAACTGCAGCCAGGACTGCGCAGCCTATGGCCCCATGTACCCCTGCTTCTTAGAACATTCGTTTCTTTCACCCTACTCAGGAGCACCCTCAACTGGGTCAGCAGTTGATACACAAAGACCACCGGCTGCTTCCTAGTGTTCCCAACTTCCTGGAGGGTGGGAATTAGAATCAGGCTTCTCTGCCCAGGAAATGCAGTGCGTAGGGCCTGGAGATCACTGAGGAAAGGGGTCCTGCTCTGGGGTCCCACCTCCATCGCTGCTCCACCACATCCGAGAGAAATTCTATTCTCTAATCTGCTTCCCCTACAAGGTAAAAAACCACTCAACAGAGTTTTGTCTTCCACATCTCTAAATTCCTCACACCAAACCCAGGTCTGGCAAGCAAGAGACAATAAATGCTTGATGGGTCAAACTGCCCTGGTGAGAGTAACACATGTGTCAAAGCAAAGATCAAAGGGACAGGCATATGACAGCCACCCTGGAACTTAGCAATGAAAGAGCAGGGAGCACAGCTGAGATGAAAATCTGTCCTCCCGCTTGTAGGGCCCAGTGAGGGTCCACCAATATACCTCAGAACCCCTGCATTCAAATAGCCCCACAGGTCAGGCTCTGTTCAGTCTCAGCAGGACAATGAGAGAAAGCAGGAGGGGCAGAGAACCAGCCTCTGGCAAAACCTAAATACTAAAGGAGACACAGCTTAGCATATCCATGCACTTCATAGGTAGGCCCCATGCAGGAGGCGAGGGGAAAGTCAGTGCAGAAGGCGGCCCCCACCCTCAGTCTAGTGGGAGTAGACAGCCACAGAAATGAAGTATTAGAATTCATGGTGAAGAGCATAACAAAGTGCAATGAATACGGGCAATACTGCAGAAACAAATACTGTACATACTCTCTACTAGCAAATTTGTTTTCTCATTAAAACCTCAGAAGCATTCTGATTGTCTCCTTGCCCTAGAAGGAAAAGCAGAGGCTCAAAAAGTTAAGTTGCTAATAAATGGTGAGACTAAGAATTCAAGTCAGTTCTCTTCTTATATTAAAGTCAGTCCTGTCCCTGCTCTGCCACTGGGCCATAAAATGGCTCCTCGGCTCCACTGTTACTGAGTCTAGTGTGTTGCTAAAAATATCAAGGTCACAGTATTTGGTTCCCTACATTTCAAAACCATAAACCACTAACTCCCACCTACTTGCCAATGATCACAGGACCAACAAGGGACAAGGTGCCATGCCCCTCCAAGGACAGCTGCAGGAATATCTACACATATACACAGAGAGAGACACGTCCACAAAATCAGAGCATGGCCACTGAGGATAACACCAGTTCTGAGTTAATAAAAGCCCAAGCTCTCCTGCGACCCTAGGAGCACATGGGTATGCACTACAGAAGAAAAGGCTACGTTTCCATTTCTTTTGTCACCATGACTCAGAGCCTGGTGGAGAGTCTGTGCACAAAAGGTACTTATTACTTTACCCCCAAAGCAGAGGGGAGGCAGAGAGCAAACACAAACCTCAGAGGTGCAGCATTCTGCATTCTGTGAATGTTTAAACATTGTTTCCTGTGGATACCGTGGCTCAGTCCATCCTCTAATGTTTGTGCTTTGAGCTGCCAGCAGACAAGAAGAGAACAGAGGCTGACATGGTCCTAGGGTGTGACATGACCATCACACCAGTGGTTCAGCAGAGATGGAAAATGATGCACTACAACCAAATGCTCTGTCCCCAAATCAGCCATCCAGAGACTCTTCCACCCTGCATTCCTTTTGACCATGGGGTTCTGTCTTAGCCTCCTTGCCCATAGATTCTAGCAGTCTCTCTTCACAGGTGTATTTCACTGTACACTCCCCTGGCTGAAAGTACCCTGACACAATAAACAAATCCTACATAAGAAAACTGTGACTTCCCTGAAATTTCAACCTAACTGAGTGTCTTGTATTTTTATTTGCTAAATCTGCCGACTCTACTCAAGAGGGAGCTAGCAATGGTGGCCAGGTCAAGAGCTTGCCTCTCCAGTGAAGCCCTAAGTCCCAATAAATGTGTAATTAGGAGAAGAGACACAAGCCAGGGGTCTGTTGGCATTAGGCCCAAGAGTCCCTCAGGAGGGCATCCCAAGGGAGAATTGCATTAACATTTGAAAGGCAAGCTGTTCATTACAATCTGTGCAAAGGGGCTGATTAACACCAGCAAAGGGTGTTAGGTGTTTAACCAGCCCATTTGCCAGGAGACCATGAAAAACAAGAAGGGGACCTAATGCAAGTTGAATTCCCAGCACAGAATTGAATCAAGATAACAGGTTCAACGGTAGGCTGCTATGGCCCCTTAAAAGCATCCCATAGGTGGTTGGTTCACTCACGTGTCTTCTGTCTGTCTGTCTCTCTGTCTGTCTGTCTCTCTCCCTCTGTGTGTGTGTGTGTCTGTCTGTCTGTCTCTCAAAGGTACCAAGAGAAATAAAGGTGGGTAGACAGGCAGGAAGAGAGAGGAGGAAGAAGCAGTTTCTTTATTTTAATTATTCATCTTGGTTGTTTCCCCCAGCCCAGGATGCAGACTGGGGTCCTTGGGATATATGTGGACTGTGCTCAGCCACAGGTGGCAGACCTAACCACTACTTCACCAGGGCATGCCTCCCTCATCTCTTATATATTTTTCTTTTTTAAAATTTATTTTATTTTATTTTTTTGCCAACCCTGTTCCTGGTCTCAACCCAAGTCCACAGCTTTCATGACCTGTGTCTTAGCCACCTGAGCCACAGAGGGGTACCCTCTCATACTATTTTACCTCCAGTGAGGCACCGAAGTCTATCACAGCCTTTCTTTAAGATATCTCTTGGGCTCACCTCTTACCTCCTTCCTGCCTAGAATACCTCCTCCCAGGCCCCACTGCCTATATAGTAGGTTCCACACTTCAGGGTCCATGTCACCCTACCGCTCCTTGGAAATAATCTACAATCAAAAAAGACTGGGACTCAAGTGGTTAAGAACAGGCTCTCTGGTCATTCGGGCTGGCTTCAATCCAACTCCATCACTTCCACTAGCTGCCTGACATTACGCAGCGCTTCTCTGAGCTGCAGTTTTCTTCCCTGTAAAGTGGGGACACAGTGCCTTCCTCGGAGGACTGGAATAAGGATTCAGAGAGACAACGCTTACGGGGTTCTTGACAGTCCTGACTTACCATGTGGGGGTCCTAGCTGTAAGCAACAGAAACTGATTTTTAAATTTCTTAAACAAAAACAAAACAAACCAAAAGACATATTGAGAGGATTATCAGGAGCTTACAGAACTGAAGGATATTTGAAGGCCAGGAGGGGAAAGCAGGAAAACAGAAATCTTGGTAGGCCCCCAGAGATACCCAGCTCTTAATCCTTGGAGCCTGTGAAAGTGACCTGATAAGACAAAAGGAACTCTGCAGATGTGAGTAAGGTTTGTGAGTTTAAGGAATTATTCTGGAATATCTGGGTAGACCTTCAATACAATCACCACAACTGCACTTATAAGAGCAGGAAAAGGAAGATTTGACTAGAAAAAAGCCATGTGATGGCTGAAGCAAGATAGCTATGGGACTGCCTTTCATGATGGAAGAAGGGCCCAAAGTCCAAGAACCCAGGTGCAGAAAGTGAAAAAGCAAAGAAATGAGTCCTCTCCTGAAGCCTCTGGAGTGAGCACAGCCCTGGGGTCCCCTGATTTGGGTCCAGTGAAACTGATTCTGGATTTGTGGTCTCTAGAGCCGCAAGAGAATAAATCTGTTCTAAGCTACCACATTTGTGGTAACTCATTATAGTAGCAATAGGAAAGGACTACACACAGCCAAGATCAGAGATTCTAGGAAATCTTATTTAAGGCCACTTTGACTCTCACTAGCAAGTATACTAATGTCACAGCGTCATACCTAAGAGTCAGAGTCATAGGGGAAAAGCATGCAGATGAGCTCATCATGTCAAACAGCTTCTGACACCTCATCTGGCTGCTGGGACAGCCCTTCACCACTTCCAAGGCGAGAAGGATGCTCACCAAAAGCTCACATACAGAGTCTCCCAAAAGAGAGGTCAGAGGTCACCAGGGAAGCTGGACCTGAGAGAGCAAAAAAAAGACAATGTCTACCACAGCCTAGCTCATTGAAACTACTTAATAAATAGCGCTATGGAGAAAAAAGAGAAAATATATATACATTTTCTTAGCTGCAAAATGAGATGGTCAGACAGATCCCTTCTGGCTCTAAAAGTCTGAGTTGAAGTCTACCCAGACAGAGTCAGATTCCTGCAGCTCACACCAGTGTCCCCTTTCTCAAAACATCCAGAGAGCTGCACAACATTTCTTACCTGACTGCATACTGTTAATACATCTTACAACAAAAGTCTGATCATGAATGATAATGAGCTGGATCCTCAGCTAAGTTCAAAATCAGTTCCTTGTCCGATAGGCACATAAAAAAAAATGCTCATCATCATTTTTATTAGAGAAATGAGTCAAAACCACAATGAGAAATCACCTTAAACCAGAGAGAATGATCTATATCAAAAAGATAAGAAACAACAAGCATTGGCAATGATGCAGAGAAAAAGGAATCCTCATACACTACCGTTGGGAGCATAGACTGGTGCTGCCATTTTGAAAAACAATATGGAGGTTACTCAGAAAACTAAACATAAAATTTCACTGTTAGCCAACAATCCCACTTCTAGAAATCTACTTGAAGAACATAAAAATATTAACTCAAAAGATGTATGCAACCCTATGTTTACTGAAGCACTATTTATAAGAGTCAAGATATTAAATCAACCTCAGTGCCCACAGATGAATGAGTGGGTAAGGACGATCTGGTGTATAGGCATTTATATAATAAAATACAACGGTGAAATAGTGCCATTGCTACAATATGGATGGAACTCAGGAGGCATTTTGCTAAGTGAAATAAGACATAAAAAGAAAGATACTGGATGATTTTACCTACATCAGAGATATGGAGAAACAGCACAAATAAATTAATAAGATAAAATTAGGATAAACCTTGGGAGCTTGAGAGCAGAACTGAGGAGGTGGGTCAGGGGTAGGATCTGTGATAGAAAAGGGTTTATATATTATTTTCCCCTTTCCAAGGTTTTGTTGTTGTTTAATAAAAGTTTTTTTTTAAATGTCAATTCCTTGGTGGCAGACCCTGCCTTTCACTTTCCCTTTGACCACGGCAACACCAACATGCAACAGTGGTGCTCAAGGGATGTCCCTGACCTGGACTAACGGGTGTTGACACCTACGCACTGGGGCAGACTATGGAGCTGTGACTAGCCCACAGACATCCATATAACCAGATATCCAAAGTGAGGAATATTTAACCACAGGTGCAAATAATAGCAACCTATCAAAAATCTACTGAACTACACATGTCTTGCTCTCCAATTCTTTGAAATAAATTACTGAAAGCGTGATGTGATTTGGGAATCAATTTCTAAAGACTTAATTTTATTTTATCCAAAACAAAAAAGTTTCTGTACATTAAATTGTTCACATAGGCACAAGTTTCCTACTCCCTGCAAAAAAAAAAAAAAAATGGCTTGATCAAAACATATTTGAAGGAGAAGAAGGAGGCCAGGAAAGCGATGCCTACCAGGTGGGCCCAGTTCCCAGTCTCTGTTCGCTGCTTCCCAGCCACTAACGCCAGGGCCCCTGGATCCCATTCAGGGCTTGATCCTCCCAGAGCCCAGAACCCATCTCCAGTCTCCCGATATTTATGGGGTTTCCATATGCAGCTGACACGGGCATAATGATGGAGAATAGATGGTAACAGGAATAGTTGCTTGAAACTTAATGAAGGAGATGGACATTTAACGGAGCACAACTACAGCAAGAGGCAGATCGGAGAAGGAAGGCCTCCCTGTGGAAATGGCATATGAGCTCCAAGAGAAGCATGAGTGGGCCAGAGGGAATGTCGTGGGAAGAACATCCTGGATACAGGAGAAGGTATGTGCAGAAGGGCCAAGGTAGAAGGGAGCTTGGCACACTTGTAAAATTCAGTCCAGGTCTGGTGTGGCTGGATCTGGAGGAGAATGGAGAGACTGGAAGATGTCAAACAAAGATGACTACACAGGCTGTGTTAAGAGATCTGAACCAAGGCTGGCAAAGCTCAACAGCTTCGGGCCTACACCTGGTGTTAGGATCTCAGGTTACCTATATTGCTGTTCTGAGCTTGGAAAAATGTCCCTGATTGAACCATTCATCTTTCACCTTCTCCCCAAGCCTGTCTCGATACTATAATGGGGAGTCACCTTGGTCTCTGAAACTGAATGAATGCACCTTCCAGCCCCACAGCCCACCCTCCAGTCACCTTCCCTGATCAGAGACCCTATGGCCATGCCCGCTGAGCTCTCCAGACCCAGAGGCTGAGTGTATACTGCTGCAAGCATATCATCACTGTCCCCAAGGGGGGCTGGTTCAGGGTGGGCCAGTGACACAGTGTATGCCTTCAAGTTTAAGTGAAAATATGCCACAAGGCTTCAGCTAACCCACGTTCTTAAAACCGAAGTATCAGTTCAGAAAGCAGTGATTTTCACACCTATTTGATCATAAAAAATGGGTAGTAAGAAATCTATTTCACATCACAAGCCAAGGTGCATATAACTACATAATTTTAGTCCATAAAAGAGTACTTATTCCATGTGACATACACTATTTTCTCTTCAATTCTTCCTTTCTGTCTGTGGTTTAATGCTGGTTGCAACCAATTAAGTTAATTTCATGACCCTCGAATCAGGCTGATCCACAATTTGAAAAACCCAGGCACTAAGACCAGCTGACAGAGAATCCATCCTCTTTAAAGAGACTATTCTAAAGAGCACAGGATGGACACCATTCCGTGAACTTCTGCACTGACTACCAGGGGGCTTCCTGGTGTCTTCCCAGAACCATGAGATGTGTGCCTTGACGTGCTTTGCTGCACTTCCCCATGAACACACACACAGCATTCTTAGAGAGCCCCTGCTCCTCCTCTAGTACCTGGGGAGCAGCAGCCACAATCTGTCCTGCAGAGTGGCCCGCCTGAGCGAGCACACCACACCCACTAACCTCAAAGCTGTTACAAGGCAGCGCGGTCTCTGATTAGTTTTGTTTTGTTGTTTTGTCTTTATTATTCATTTGGATCTGAGTTAATTTCTGGTCAAAGTAGAGCGAGGGTTTTCTTCTAAGCCCACAGACAAGAAGTCTTCATATTTCTTGACAGGAGGAGCAGAAGAACTGGGTCAAAGTGTCCTTTTACAATAGAGAAGGTCTGTGTCACTTCCAGGAGGGAACAAGTGGCTCTGTGTTTAGCAAAGATGAGGCATCCCTTTCTGGAACTTCCACCAGGGTTCCTAACTCACTTTCATGAGAACATTACTGCATAGGAAGTAGTCCAGGGTATGTCTTTTGATGAGAAGAAAAATCATTATCTAAAAACCTCTTTCCTCTCTCATCAAGTACAAGTTCAACAAACACCTGTCACATGTCTCACCGAGAAGCGGTAGTGACATTTTGAAACTAGATCATTCTTTATTGTAGGGAGCTGTCTTGTACATTACAAGATGTTCAGCATCTCTGGTTCAATGACCCACTAAGTGCCAGTAGCAACCCTTCCTGCATCCCCCCCAAATTATGATAAGATTGTCTCTGGACATTGCCGAATGTCCTCTGGGTGCACCCTGAGGTGCAAACCACTGCAGCAGGAGAAACTCTCAGAGCGGCCCCTTCAAACTGAGTGACAATCTGACTGATGGTAATGCTCGTGCAACAACTGGTCCCAACCACACCGCTCTCCCGGGCAGGCTGACCCCCCGGCACAAGTCATGGCCTTGAAGGACGGCTACCCTGATGGGAAGGCCTTCTGTCTTCTTCTGTAAGCATCTCTTTGGGGTGCATAAAGCTAAACCCCAATATGTCTCCAAAGCAAGCCTTCATCGAAAAGACGTTTCCCCAAATAACTCAAGATGAGGAACACAGATGTGCTTAACCTTGTTGTTACGAAATGCAAGTCAAGTTCCTTGGCTTTCTTTCTTTTAGATATGAAAGTCCCTGAGGATGCACTGAGACCCTGCAGGGAAAACTGTTGAGTGGTAGGGAGAAACCCGGTGATCATGATTCAGGTATGATGAGGAGGACAGTTATGAAAACCTCAGTGTTCTGTTACAGAGCCCAATTCCAGAGATACCATCACCCTCATTTCTGAGGTTTGAGAAGTAAAGCTCAGAGACAAATTGGTAAGCCGAAGGTTGCAGAGACAAGTCAATGGCCAAACTGATATGCACACCCAGAAATTCAGATTCTGAATATGGAGTGTTTTCAGGAGCTTCTGGAGTTCTCATGTCTACTGTCCTCCCACCCCCGAGGATAACGACCTGGGTTCTGTTCTTCACTGACACTGTCCTTGACTAGCCACCTCACAGGCACTCTCCCTGGTTCCAAGCAGGGCCCAGTGAACAAAGTGCAGAGGTGGTAGGTGGATCAACAGGAATTCCCCACCATGGCTAGAAGGACTCAGCGAACACATTAGCAGGTTCATACGATGTGGGATTTCCCTCGCAGCAATGGTCCCTTCTCTGCCAGCTCTCGGAAGCTCAATTTAGGTGGCATCGACATAACGCAGAATCAGGACAGGAAAGGTTCTGCAGGGAGACAACCCTGTGGTCATCCTGGGGAAGGGCAGCAGCAAAGGTCTGTGCCTCAGGGATTGACTTCTAGCCATTAGCTGTCACTGGCCCCTTTTTTTTTTTTTTTTTTTCTCACAGGAAAAAAATCTGGCTTCCAAAAGAGGGAAAAGCAAAGCAGAAGTGAGAGGAATGAACATAGGAAGCTTGTAGCTGGCGACCTGATCCTGTTCTTCCTGAAGGTCAACTATGTCCTGCCATTTCTGCAACTTAGTGATTCTGTGAGAAACTCCTATGTTGAAAAGCCCCTCCTTGCTGAAACTAGCCCAATTTAGGTTTCTGTCCAGATAACGCCATCTTGATAAGGAACCAAAGTGAAAGTTATTGTAACCACAGGCATGTCCTGACCAACAAGAGCTAAGTGAGACACATGAGAAACAAGAAAAAGCACAGAACCAGGACCTTGGCTTGGAATCAATATACCAATCAGGGAATGTTCAAGCTTTGTTCTCAAAGTCACCTGTAAGTGGCTCAGTTCCTTAGATACTGAAACATGGCTCAGTCTTCAGCTTTGGAGAGACTGAAAAATGATAAACACTCAGGATCCTGGAGAAGCCAGTCCTCTCCCCAAAACATCAAATGCTGATGAGTGATGGAAGGTTGAACAAAGGGACCCTTCAAAGTAGGAGGAAAAGAAAATCCTCCGCAATAAAACGATCTTTGTACATATTTTTCCCCTGGGTGTATTAGAAATATCTGGCAAATAATTTGAGTTGATAAAACTTGAAATCAACGACTCTTTCAGACAAATCGTGAATCCATCAATTTTAGAGAAAATATGTTTGTCCATTGTTCCACTTTCCTAGTTCTGCCTCCAATGCATGAGAGACTGATTTGTGTGACAGGCATATGTCGTCTGTCTTCTAGAATGACAAGTATTTAAAAAAAAACAAACAGATAATCTCCCTACTTGCATAGATGATAGACCTACGAATACAATAAGTGAGGAAGCAGCAGCATAAAAAATTGTTGTAAAATATCAACTGTCTACAGAGCCTGAAAATGAACTGGAGTTATTTGTAAGAGCAAACAAATTGCTTTTACTTTTCAGACTCACTAAACCAAAATTCATTCTAGTACTTCTGAGTCATCTCAAATCCCATACCACCTATTTGGAATACAATAAAATACAAGCAATTTTAATAATTAAAAAGAATTGTGCCTATATACAGGAACTCTTTCACTGTAACCCACGTCTATTTGATAGAGATAAGCACCAACAAAGTAATTGGCTTTAATTGTACTGTCATTGTGATAAATAAAATGCTGAGTTGTTGGAAGAATCTAGAAGTTATTCTCCCAGCAGAAGAACGAAGCAGCATGGCCATTTTCTCAGAAAGGAATTACAAAGAGCACCTTTTTCTATTTACAAGGAACAATGGGGCCCGTTTATTAATAATGGAATTCAGCGAAGGGACTGAGTACCTAGAAGAAGCACAGACACCCAGGGTCCAAGTTTAACTGGATGGCAATGATCTTTCTTTTCAGCTATGAAGTTATTTTTACCTTGCCAACTATGCGAAATAGCTCGTGGCCTCTGAGCATGAAAGAAACCAGGCTGAGCCCAGGTTAATATTTGATGAAAACACTGTAAACCACCCGTCCGGGCACCCGGCTTTGGACACTCCATAAGGAACACTACAGATACAGCCAGCAAATCTCTGCCCAGCCAGGATCAGAGAAGACAGTTCACCAAAGAAGAGGCACGGAACAATCAGTGATTACCGGAAAAGCTGCCTATCAGATTGCCACTGATGAAAAGAGCAAATTGGTGCAAGAATTGTTGAAAAGGGACAGTGCTTCTAAGGACGCTGAAGATGTGTGCTCTCTTTGATTCAGTAGTTTTAGGAAATTACTTTTTCAGTACACACTCAAAAATGAGGGCAAAGCTTTGCACACAATATTGTTCACTGGAGCATTTTTTTTTGTTAGTAAAACAATTTTCTAAATCACTCACAGCTAAACAATAAAACCTAATTAAAAATGGACAAAAGAAAATGAGCAGACACTTTACCGAGGAGAGATGTGGATGGCAGAGAAAATGCATACTGGTGTTAATCAGCAGAGAAAGGCAAGTGGAAACAGCACAGTTATTACTCACGTGTAATAGGACAAAACCAAAATCAAGTAAGCTGTACAGTGCCTGCCAATATCTAATGCTGGTAAGAACAGGGAACAACTGGAACTGTGGCAGGGGGAATACAAAACAGGACAGTCATTTTGGAAAATAGTTTGGCAGCTGCTTGGAGTTAAACATAACACTGTCAAATGACCCAGCAATGGATGGGTGCTTATCGCAGCAAGGTTCATAACTGTCCCAAACTGCAAACAATCCAAATGTCCCTTGAA
This sequence comes from Solenodon paradoxus, assembly GCA_004363575.1. Classification (NCBI taxonomy): domain Eukaryota; kingdom Metazoa; phylum Chordata; class Mammalia; order Eulipotyphla; family Solenodontidae; genus Solenodon; species Solenodon paradoxus. Next base: position 45,175 of record RJWH01000491.1, on the reverse strand, counting down.
TGGTGATTAGCAGGCTGTGAAACAGACATGAAGGGAATGTTGGTAAGTGGGAAAGAAGCATTAGGATAAATGCAAGAAGTCAGAATTACAAGGTTACATACATACTCTCTAATTCCATGTCTGACATTCCAGGAAATATAAAGCTATTGGGACAAAGCAGATTAGGAATTGCTCAAAGTTGAGGATGGTGAGAGGGATTTTCTAGAAAGGGGGTTGAAGGTAATTTCAGAGGAATATTCTGTATCTTGATCGTGGTGGCAGATAAGTTAGCCAAATACATTTATCAAAACATGGAATTGGAATGCCCTGGTGGCTTGGGTGCTGAGCCAGCAGCTGGGGTGTAGACCATGTAAAGAACAAGGCCCTGGGTTCTCAATGGGGCCTGGTGGGTAATGGAGACAAAACAAGACAATTCAAGACAGACAAAGTGCTCCTTCCTTCCTCCCTCCTCTTCTCTTTCTTTAAATACATGCATAGCACACAGACACATACATACACAAATAAATAAAATCATCCTAAGTACCCATAGATTTAAAAAGTATGGTATTTACACTCAGTGGAACTATACTTGGCTATCAAAAAAGATGAAATTGTGCCCTTTGCAACAACCTGGATGGAACCAGAGGTGATGATGCTAAGCAAAGTAAGTCAGAAAGAAAAAGAAAAATACCAGATGGTTTAATTCCTATATGGAATATAAAGAAACAAAAGGAACAAACTAACAAAACACAACAAACTCTCCACATTGTAAAATCAAGACTGTGGACATCAGAGGACCTGAGATTGAAAGACTAGAAATGATAGTGGTAACCGGCCCTAGAACTCTGGTGATGAGTATGCAGTGATAGACACACCAAATGAGGTGTGAGTCTACTCTCATGGAAATCATATAGCACTGTAAACTAATAAAAGAGTAATTAAGAAATGTAAGTCATCGATGTCCACCAGGTCCTAACTCCGATATGCATTCGTTGGTGCTCAGGAATAGTACTTACTAATTCTGTATTATTCCGTGTCCTCTCTTTGAAATTCCTTCTTCTGAGTTACCCTTCTCCTCTACTTCTTATGCAGTGTTTCCCAAGGTTTCACACACACTTCCTTTCTTATCAGTCCTCACGTTCTTCCTAATTGACCTTAATGAAACCAACTTCCAACTATCTGTGGATGCAAATGCCTGCCCAGCCTTTCTCTCCCAGACAGCTCTCTGCTAGCACACCCGGGACCCTCCTGCAGGGCATCCGACCCACACGGACCGTCCACATCTGTCCTTCACCCAGAAGAGTGAATTTCTAGCATAAATCAGACCAACTTGCTTAGAACACTCTAGTTTCTCAATATGCTCAGTTTCTCAATATGACAGTTGCCCTCTCATCTCATTTCCCTCCACTATCTCCACTGCTGTGTTAGCCGACCAGAGACATCGCCTGTTTCTTGAACATTCCACATTTCTCTCGGTCTCATGGGGTCCTTTGGTTTGGAACTCTCTTTACCCCACATCTTCACCTGATAGTTACTTCTCCTCTTTCAGATCTCAAGTCAAATGTCACCTGTTGGTCTTCCACCAGAAATTGTCTAGCGTATCTGCTGCAGCTTTGACTCCAGTAACAATACTCTCTCTACCCCGTTGCCAATGTCTTTCAAAGAAATATCATCTGGTTTCTACAGGCCCCTTCTCCTGTGGTCTTATCTCTAGACAATTTATAGAATGGGTTTTCCTCCCATTTAGATCTTCCAGTGCCTCCATAATAACTTTAGAACAGTGCCATGATCTAGCCCCACCTCCCACTAGTCTTCTAGTCCTTAGCAAACCTCCCCAAATCTAGCTCTCCTTCAATCTTCTATCTTATTCATCTACTCTGTCTTCCCTAGTAGACTGAGTTCTCTGAGGGCCATGGCTGTGCATATTTCTAGTATGATGTAGAAGAAGGCATGTCTTGACCCATCTGGGCTGCTATACACAATACCAGAGACTGTGCATCTGAAATAACAGAAATTCATTCCTCACACTTCTGGGGGCTGAAAAGTCCAAGATCGAGGTGGCACCAGATCTGGTGTCTGCTGTGTCCCCACAAAGAGGTTTGGGGGAGCTCTTTGGGGATTCTTCTTAATAATGACAGTAATCTCACTAATAAACCACCTCCTGAAGGTCCAAATATCATCACACTGGGGACTGGCTTTCAACATATGAATTCGTGGCGGGTTGGCAGGAGACAGATACTCACAATCAGTGTATGTCAAAGAGCTTCACACACTGTAAACAGTAAGCACTTGTTGCAGGAAAGAGTGGATAGGTAACTCCAAGACGGAAATGATCTTGGAAAGCATCAGCCCCAATGCCCAGCCCAGCAATGGAGAGCATTCCTGGACGGGAAGCATTCCAGCCCGACACCTGCAGCAGGGCCAGCTCCATCGTGCACAGCAGTCCTCCTCTCTGACCTTGGAGTGACCCCACAGAACCCTCTCTTCATTCAGCTGCAAGACTCAGCTTCGAATGTTCAAAGAAGACATCGCACTTTCTTTTTGGGCTTACATTCTTGTTTCCTCTCTCATTTCCCTATGATTTTTCATTAGGCCAAACCCGTTATTCTGGACAATTTCATCTGAAACTACTGGAACTGCTCCTTTTTGCCTCCTCACAAGGGGACCCATTTCAAGAACCAGGACTGACTTTAAAATTGGGCTCCGGCTGCATTTTCCCTCCTCTTACAAGGTGGTGGACTAAAAGAATTGAGAGAGTCTCAGAAGTCCACCTCCTTCATTTTCTTGGCTCCTAGAAGCACCCTGTCTAAATCAAACTTAACAGAGAGGAGTTTACTCCGAAACTTCCCCCTCAATATTCTACTGACTAACCAACCTTCCACCTCAGAACATTCTTTCTGTCCCCTGGAAGGTCTCACTCTTTGCCCTCTTCTCAGAGGGGTGGAAGGTAGACCGTCTGCATTGCACGCGCAGAACACATCCTGTCTTTGAAAAGTCCCTCCTAGTGCTGGTCTCCTGGGGCCCAAATGCCCTCCTTCCCACCCCGTCTCTCTTGCAAGGGCTTTCTCCAACCTGTGTCTGTCTCTCACTAGAGTGAATGAGAGTACATCAGGATGGTGGAGCACGGAAAACTCCACCTGTTACCACTGAAGGGAGCCTCATGGATGAGATGAGGGTAGAAAGATCAGAAACAAGAAACGGGGACATACATTAAGGAATTAGGAGCTGGAAACACCTTAGGGAATTAAGCAGACACTGGCAGATGCAAGTAAGAATTTAAAGCAATTAAAATTGAAATAAGTAAGGAAAAGGGGCACAGTCCAAATCTCGTCGGGTCCTCTGAACTCTGGTTCCAGCAGGCCCAGATGGTGTTATTCTTTTCTGGAGCCATTTCACTATGCTCTTAGCCAGTTCTGCCCCGTCCTCTCTGGACCATGGGAGACATGGAGGGTTCTCGACCAGAGGACACATGAGCAAAGCTCTGCTTTAGGGAGGTTGTCCAGCCATGGTTGTGATAATGGACAAAGAGGTAAAAGGCCAAGCAAAAGAACAAGGAGAAGGTTTTTCCATGGTCTACCACAAGGTTATGCGGCTCTGAACTCGGTAGGGACGAGAAGCAAGTTCATGGTCTCTGTCCTCTGGCATGCTGGCAGACCCCCCTCCTCCACACCCTTGTTGGCAGGACTCTTAACATGCCTGATGCTGTTGAAAGGAACTGAGGCCACCACCATGTGGCAAAGGAGCTGTAGGAAAGTTAGCACTGCTGGTGTCGTTTTGCAGAGACAAATGAGAAGGTTCTACAGAAAAGTCAGAGGTGGGCCTGAGCAGAGCACAGAGGCCTCCTGGACAGCGTCCTCTACTGACGTTACCTCGTCCTCATGAGCTCCTCTCTGAGCCCGCTGAGCAGCCTCCACACCGGCTGCCTGGCAGGACGCTGTCAGAAAAGGCCGGCTGCTGAAGGCCGGCAGGCGAGACCTTCCAGTCAGGGTTGGTCTGCAGTGTCTGCGTGTGGTCCTCTCCCGGCACAGCCTCTCCCCGAGAGCTGAAGGGCACCTCCCTCTGTGCCCCGCCTGACCTCCCGCCTGCTGTGCACTCCCTGTCCGACATCTTGAAGAGAAAAGAAATGTGGGGGAAATGACCAAACCATGTGAGCCTGAGAAGCGGCAGTGAACGCCACGGGGTCTCGGTCCCCGACAAATGCCTTGGGCAATCTCTGTGGTGCCAGCCACACCATGACAACAGCTCCCCAGTCTGTCTCCATTCTAGACATGAGGGACTGAGCCCCCAGAACTGGAGGGACTGGGCCCCATGGCATTTTGCTGCCCCAAGATTATCACTGTGCACTGCTCCAATGACCTCCTGTCAGCCCCATGTGTGACCTGAGACCATGCATCCTCCAAGCACATGTAGCTGAGGATAGGATGTAAGGTTTGGGGTGATTCCTCTTTGGGAGAAGGCCTTGGCAGCTCCATGGGAAGGAGCACTGTCAAGTGTCCCAAGTGCAAGACCGGTGCCCTGGGCTCTCTGAGTAACTGCTGTTGGGAGGATGAACCTGCTGGCCCCCAAACCTGCCCCGGCCCCCTCCCACTCACTCCCACACTCTCTGTGTGCCCCTTCTGGTCAGCTGGGAGCTAAAGGAGCATGTGTCTTTACTCACTGATATTCTGGCTTTCTTATCGGGACACTAGGGGCAAGTGTGTCTGAGGGCTATCAGGGTGAAGATGTTCAGGAGCTTACTGCTCAGGATTGCGAGTGTCTGATGTCAATCCTGCGTGGTGGTAGATCGCGCCTGACCCCAGACAGATGGGGTGACAAGGTCACCATGGTGCATTTCCTTCTGGGAGAAAACTCATCCTGCACCCACACTGTGGCATGTTCTTCACTGTTAGCAATATTCAACAGCCAAGCTCATCTCTGATGCTCCAAATCACCTGGTCGTCTAGGCCAGTGTTTGCAACAATCTCAGAATTCTCCCATTCTTTCTGGTGGGGTTCTCAGGGCAGAGATCGGTGGAGCCTAAGTTTAAAGAGGGCTGCACATATGGCAGGATGCTGGTCCCATGTGAAGAGCTGAGCCCTCGTGTCCCGGTGACAGCATTCCTGCACACAGGTAGACTCAGGCGTCCTGTGTATCAGGAGCCAGGGTGCATGGCAAGCGAGATAGTCATGGCCCTGTCTGCCCAGAGCTCTCCATCCAGTGGACCAAGACTCAGGACTAAGGTGGGATAGGGCAGCTCCTGGTGGAGCCAGTGTCAGGACACCCTGTGAAGCTCTACCCAGCCTTTGTACCTTCATTTTCCCAAAGAGAAACGGTTTTGCTGGCACTACAGACTGGTTGCCGTCTGTGAGCAGTAACACCAGGAGGAATTCCCTCCCACTGTAACAGCAGGAAAAATTTCAGGGACACTGGATTATTCTGAGGGCACTGGCGGAGGGTGGAAGAAAAAGACAACGGTGAAAATCAATACATATGGTGCCCTCCTGCCAAGATCAATGTAGCTGGCTTCTCTGAAGTCTTCTGCTATTGAGGAGCAGGCAGGGACGTTTTCTTTTAGATGAGAGAATTCTAAAAGGGCCCCTACCCTCCTTGAGACTGGGATGGACTCCAGCAGAGACCAGTGGAGAAGATGGCTGGTGCCCCTCTTTCTGGGCCTGGTGACCAACATTCAGCCATATGTCTGGGAGTCTCATACATATGTCCAACAACTTTTAAAAGAGTTATTACATTATATATTATACACTACAACTTTTAAAAGGGAGTCTTTCAAGTCGTTAAGAGTGAAACCCAGATAAGAGACAACCTACCCATTTTAAAAAATAACAATGTTAAGTCTGGACACTCTAACATAAGCACTCTTCTCAATAACCCTAGACACATGCCACAGAAATTATTACCTGATTTGAAGATGAGACCAAGCTCAAGATGGGCGAGTCATTTGCTGTTAGCGCCACAGTTTTGAAAATCATGTGGAACTAGACTTACAACTGTACTCCAGTTCCCAAGTTCAATGCTCATTTAGACTCAGTATACACATTAGAAGCTGTGAGAAACTGGGACTGAATCCTCAGAAACCTGAGCAAAGGTCTTGATTTCTCCAAGAAGATTCTATAATGATAACTAGTGAGGCCACTGTTTACCCCAGAGGAACTGTTAAATAGTTTGTGAGTAATAAGACACCCAGATGATTAAATGATGCCTGAGAAAACTGAGCTTAGTGCCTGGCATGGGTGAGGATATGCTATCACTATTATCATTATTTCTTACTATCAGAAATTAGCATGGAGATGACTGGGAATAAACTAACCTATTCTAACCTTGTTTCTTTTTTTAGAAGAGTTATTAGATGAACAGATCAAGAAAGTAGTCTGAATTTGGTATCCTTGTGTGTCAGCAAGTCCTTTGACAAAATCTCTATCAGGATGGTGGAGAGCACCACTGGGTGAGTCCCTGACATTTGAAAAATTCTGCACAAGTTATATTGATCAGTGGATAAAAAAAGGAGTTCAAATACTGACTTTACTATTTAGAGCCTATGTTACCTGGCCAAATTATTAAAACTCTCTGTGCTTCTAACTCCCCATTAAAAAGGCAATCATCTCAGTGCAGTGATTATTGGGAGATGGGAGATAGATGGATGGATGGATGGATGGATGGATGGATGGTCGATAGATGGATGATGAATGAATGATGGATAGATGGATGAATATTGATGAATGGATGATGGAAAGAGAATGGATGGATGGATGATTGATGATGGATGGATGGATGGATGGATGGAGAGATATGAAGAAGAAGCTAGCTATTAATGCAATGTGCTATTAATTTAAGCCCACAGTAACCTGTGTTACTGTGTTCTGTCATCATTTATGTCCACCCCAACATATTTCTCCACAGCCTAGATAACAGAAAGAAATCAGAAAAGAGAGGGCAGTGACAGCTGTCCATATGTAAAAGATCTGAGAATGACAGATAATCACGAACTTCTCACCAGCCAATGGTATAACAAGCAAACCGATCTCAGGGTGTGTTCACAGATGGGTGGCCTCATCCTCAACTACTCCACCAGACTCAGAACAGTGGGCAGTTCCGAGGTCATTCTTTTAAGATCAATACTGAGAAACTTGGGAGACTGGGTAGCACAGGGGATCCTGAGATAATGTCAGGAGAGAAAATTGAGAAAAGTATGAATGTTTTATTGTGAGCAAGCAGCCATCGTCTATATGAAGACTTAAACCATTTTTCTTCTTAGCATAACTTGAGTCAGTGGATCAGGAGCAAGATTTTGCCAATAAAGATAGAAATAAAGACAGGAAGGGAGGAATGAAGGAATAAATGACAGTCAGGGAGGAAGGGAGGGCAGAAGGAAGGAAGGAAGGGAAGGAGAAAGGAGAGAAGGCAAGGCGAGAGGAGAGGACTACTGGAAATGTGGTCGTGAGTGCAGTACGTTACCACACATCAGGGAAGAGTGCACCAGCCATCTAAACTTACATTATGTTGTAAATCCGTGTTACCTCAATAAAAATAAAGACATAAGACCTCAAAGAAAAAAACAGAAAACTCAGGAGTGACCCAGCAATGCAATCACTGGCTTGCTCAGCAGTGAGCTCTGCATCACAGGCACAGTCCAAGCAAGGGCTTGGTGACCCGTGTTCAGAGATGCTGCTAAAGAGAATGATGAACCAGATGACCTAAGAGGTCATTATCGATCATCAGGGCTATGAGCCCAGTCCCCCCACCCTGCTCAGAGCTCTCCCACATACCCCTTCCCCATCAAGGTCACTGAGGAGCCCCGGGTCGCATGAACACCTGCCTGTGTCAGGCACACTCAACAGTGAAGGATTCAGAGGGCTGAACGGGCTGCTGGCCTGTATAAAGACTTTCAACTCCATACCACGGGACCTTGTGGAGGCTGGGCTCCCAGCAGCCTTCTTCGGGGGTCACCTCAGTCAGGGGGGCCAAACACTGCTGTCACCACCTCCCTCCAACCAACCACCGTCACCATGGCAACCACTGGGCTGACACCTCACAGGCTCAACTCCTGCAGAGGGAGGCCCAGTTTCTCCAGCAATTTCCCAGAGTAGTGAGCCCTGAGGGGAAGCAGGCAGGCGGAGGGGAGGGAGAGTTTCTCCTGTCCTTCCCCAACAGAAGCCCTGAGGCTACCTCAAGACACAGCCTGTCATCTATAACTTGACCTTGGCATTCTGTTACTCCAACCAAAAAACTCCAAACCAGGAAAGAGAGCCCCTGGAGAATCTCATTATGTTTAGAGGCATAATCACTTAGCAACCTAACATCCCATTCTTCCCCAACCCTCCCCAAAGCCCAGAGAAATAAATACAGTTTTGAGGACTTCGGTGTTAGGCTCTGATACAGCGTGATGATGTAATAATAATAATACTTTCTATTTATGTAGAAATAAAGCTTGCCTGTATAGGAGCTCAGAGGAATCTTGCTAAAATTAAGGCACTAATCCCTAGCACCCAGCCCCCTCTCACTCTCAGAGTGCAAAATGCCCAGGGGGACGGTTCTCTGTTCTATGACAAAGCCCAGAACCAGGATGGACTTTACAGAAGGAGCCCAACAAGCAGAGCAGTAGTCATTACATCCCCTGGGTGTGGGGCCCCTGGACATGCATGCCCACTACAAAGAAAAAGCACTTAGCTCTAGCAGGAAAGGAGAGAACGGCTAAGGGGATCTTGAACAAATGTCAGTAGCAAGTTCCTTCCTGACATTTGACCAAGGTGCTATGTCTTCCATCTCAGTGTCCCCGTAGCCTGGGACATTTTCTAAGCATTTAAAAACTTCTCAAAAAGCCCCTCTGGTATCCAGAGCCTCACATCTTCCTGCCACTCTCCTCTGAGGGCATTTGGGATGGGCAGGGTCCTGATCCAGTATGGTGCCTGTAATCGGTACCCCCACACACGCAGGGAATGGGGTCAAGACAGCACAAGGCTATGACTGCCTCTTCTCTGTACCCTACATTTCTATGAATCAGGTAACTCAGGGAACATTTGTTAAACCATAAAACACCTGTTTTCCCTCACCTGAATTGCTGGAAACTCTGCTATGGTGTTAAGTTATTCAGCTGTAAACCCGAATTCAGGATGTTAGAACTCACCCTTTCCATTTTATTATTTATCCAGGACCTAATTAGAGGTCTGAGGAAATGCAATTCTTGTCATCCACATCCTTCCCCACTGGAAGACACAGGCCCAGTCCCAGGGGGTACCAGTATCAACAGTTCCTTCTGCCAATACCCTCATCCAGCAATGTGAGGGAGACCCAAGGGCAACTTTCCTTCTTCTCTTCTCCCACTTTGTACAGTCACTCCCCGGGAGTTTCCAGAAAGTTCTAAAATTGAGGCAATGTCATGTAAGGAAAACAGATAAGTGAATATACGGAAGTAGCCAAAAGTTGAGTTTCTGTGTATACACCCACTCGCCCCTGACAATTTCAGGCATGGTTTTATTAACCTTCTCTCATTCTCTTACTCAGTTCTCTTTCTAGAAAGGGGAAACAGCCTGAATCAGAAGCAAATACCACTGACCCTCCCACTTCATCCCTTTCCCTTCCTTCTCTCAAGCCCCTAGGACTCCCCCCACACACCTCTTCTCCACTCCCGTCTGCTCCTCTCTTACCACCCTCTCCCTCAACGCAGTTCAACCACCCAGCTGTGTGACCCTTCTCCCCACGACTGCCAGAGATGTGGTGTGACGAGAACCAGGGCTGCAGCCCGGCATCTGTGCTCGGTGTGTTCGCCCTCACCCATGACCTGTGGCTGGCTTCCATCTTCAGACACCGTTTTATGACCAATAAAATAAAGTCAGGTCTTCTAGCTCTCAGAGTTGGACTCAATGAAGAATGATGCCTGTCTGCAGGGCTCCCCTAGACACAGCTTGCCCCCCCCCGACCATTTCAGTTTGGGTGCTTGGAAAATGCTGCTGTACCCCCTTGCCTAGGGACTTGCTTCATTCTCCATGCCACTGAGTCAACACTAAAAATGTCATCTCTTCATTATCTGGCTTGATGGAGGGAGGAAGAGACCTAGCCAAGCAAGCATGAGGGATAAACCAAAGTCATTCATTGTCCATTTGCCTTTGCAAGGCGGTTAGCAGCACACTCGGAGACATACAAATATCTCTGCCCATCTGGAAACCATCCCAAACCCTCCCAGCTTGGCCTACGTCCCAGCCTGGGGTTTGGCCACCGTGTGAAAGCAGCCTGGGCCGTGTAGACAGACCACAAGTGGACAAGCCAGTGCAAGCTGTGTCCTTCTTCATAATATTCAATTTGATCGCATACCAGAGCACAGCCACGTGAGAGAAGTGTGTTGCCCAAGAAGGGCATAGGCCATACAACACAGATCTTCTATAGTCCCCGAAAACTCAGACCCCAGCAGGCGGCAGGGGCCTGTTCAGAACTACGCACAGGGTCTGAGCGCCAGTCAGGAATGAACGGAGCACTGAGAACAGAGGTAGGAGCTTGCGCTGCTGGGTGGAGAACGCAGGCAAAGCCAGCGCTGCGTGGTGGACAGGTCTGCAGCACAATGACAGACCCAACATGAGCCATGCGGGGACTGTCCTTGAAACTCAGGGAATCAACAAAGAGTGAGTGAGGTCTAATCCCTGCCCAGAAATGCTGAAATGTTTCAGCAACAGCAGATATTTAAGACAGCTTTGACTTCCACGCATGAAGTAATTAGTGAACAAGGCAGTGTTATATTCTGATATAATAAAGGGCTCAATGTGTGGAACTGACAATGAGAATGAGGTCAGGCTATAATAAAGCACTAATTTCACAGCAAAGGTAATGAATAAGAAATCCTCCAAAAACATGGCATTTGCTTCCCAAGCATCGGCGTGGCTGTGGATGACAACATCCCGGCGAGTGGTGGGTGAGAACACTCCCTCCACATCCCGAGGCCTGTGACAGAAGGAGAGCGGAACCAGGAATGGGAGGTCTGGGGAGAAGGCGGGCTCACAGATCTCCAAGGGCCCTCCCAGTTAGAACCAGGAGTGGTTCCCAGTGAGAAGGATCGCTGGTGTCAGAGGGTAGGGCCTGAGAGAGGCCTGGAAGGCAGGACTGCAGATGAATGAAGAGATAACAGAAGGCGTTTCAAAAGATGGAGAACAGAGCCGAGCAGGCTGCTACAGTGTCGGGACAGGGTGGAGACGGCAGCACCAACTGAGGAAGGTCCAGAGGTCACACAGAGGCAGCTGGAAACAGCAGGCCCTGGCGGTGGGAGGGGCTCTAGGGAGACTCCCCAGCAGTCAACAGACTGAAACCAGGGAAGAAATGAAGACGAGAACTCAACAGTTGAGCCATTAAGTCACCTAGGTTATGAGATGATGAGGATATAGGCCGGTGGACCAGGATCTTGATATTGAAGGGAACAGATTATTTTAAATAATGGGCACAACTTAGGAAACAGGTATGAAGAATTCGAAAAGTGATGAGTCTAGTACCTTCTTCACCACTGGGACCCCAGGCCAGCCATGACTTAACTCCAAGTCCCCAGAGTTTGAAACAGCCTGTCCGCTCTGCCCAGAGCACCTCATGCCCTGAGAGATGGGCAGAAACCTGACGAAGCAGACTAGGAACTGAGGTGTGTGCTTGGGCCCCAGGGTCTGTCCCACAGAGAAGAGGGTGATTCCACACAGCATCTCCCGGCAGCCAGCACGGTGCATGGCACAGAATGGACAACAGAAGTCGTCCATTGACTTGGGAGCCCCCTGCTGCTCTGAACCCAAAATAATCCCTCATTTAACTTCAGAAGGCCTGAAAGACATCAAAAAGGAGAGAGGAGGTCTGGGAGGGAAAAGGGGCTGATTTGAGATGGAAAACAAGGCTGGCCCTGGCAGGAGCTTCTGTGAAGAGATCAGGGCAGCAGGAAGTTGGGGGGTGGGAGGAAAGTAGCAGAGGTAGGGGCCAACTACAGGTAATAAATCAGAGACTTCCAAAGACCCTGACTTCTTTTGCCCCTTCCATGAGGCAGATAAGGGCACAGCCCACTTTTATACAGAAGAGCAGAGGTTCAGGGAAAGATGGCAAGAGGCCGCGTCTCTTCATCCTCAGGTCATAAAAGTCTCTGCCAGACCTCCACTCACCTGAGGGAAGCCACACAGGAGCAGGCTTCCCACAGGCCAAGACTTCCCTCAAACCTGCTGACGTGGCACAAAATCCCTTTCAAATAAAGACTGTGTCACTGGATTGTCCACCATTTATCAACCTGTGCAAGGTCACATCACTTACAGGGTTCAACCGGAGCCCAGCCACCCCTTCCAGTGGTGGGGTCTCTAGGATCCTGCAGCCTCCCCCAACTTCCCCCCTACACCCCAAGATGGTTGCTCAAAGCTCAGAGCCCTGAGTGTGCACGGTGGCATTCAAGAGGACCTGATCAAAGAAAGAATATATCCAAATGAAGTGCAAAGAGAGAAAATAGCAGCTTTTGACCAAGAAACAAAAAACCCTTTCTCCTGGAGACAGAGAGGAGTGAGGGTTGGGGATGCAGGATCTTGAAACCTATGAGAGGAAAGGAAGGTAAGCAACAGCTATTGTGATCCAATATGGAAACCTCCCATACACCTGGACATGTAGCCATCTCCTGGGACCAAGCAGGCAGGCTGTGGTTTCTTCGTCCATCTGGAAAATTCTATCCCAAGGTTCCTTGAGTTCCCACATCCTGCCCTGACCCCAGTAGTATGCACAGGGAACCCTCGCTGCAGAAGGTCTGCAGAGGGGGCGATGTGCCACTGGTGTGAACCCTCACCCTGAGCCCTCAAGAAAACCCTGATATGTACCCAAAAGAGCCCTTAAAATAAAATATCCCCAAGATTATAAAATCCTTTCATGTAATTCCTATGATGAGATATTTCCAATGTTGAGAAAATAATGAAAGACAACGTACATAGATGTACACAGATCCATACTTGACAGGGGCGCCATCTTCTGAGGTTTGCTTCAAACCATTTTTCAAAAGGAGGAACATATCAGACACAGTGAAGGCTCCAGCTCAAACCATCTTCCTAGAGAATTCCCATTCTGGATTTGGTGATATTTAATATTTTGTAGCTGTAAATGAGTGCATATTTATGTACTTTCTCAATCTAGTTAGGTCCTTTTCTAGCTCAAATGCTTTCAACAGGATCCACAAACATCAGAATTTTTGGGATGTTTCCATAACAGACAGATCCTGACCCTCAGGGGAGAGGCCAACAATCTGCTTTTTACACAAGAAGCCCAGGCGACGCGCACGCGCACTACACTAGTTCAGGGCGTGTGGCCTCTTAAAAAGCAAAACAATGACCAAGAAAACCAACTGTCCCTGAAAACTGCCGTGTGTCACTCACTGCCCAAGCAGGTTTGTACTCTCTCCATATGACCAAGCTGTCTGGGGTGGCTTGCTTTCCCAAAATAACAATAAACACTTACTAGTTTCACATATGAAAAGAGGGAGAGCAAAGAGCAAAAGGTCCTGTCCACATCCGTCCACCCAACACCAAAGGCTGTAAGTTATAGAGTGACACCATGTACCTTAACCACATGTTTGTATTTCTGTTGACTAATTTAGAAGCTACAGAAGCCACAGGTGTTCATTTTCATAGAGGCTTTATTGAGTGATCATTTACAACCACAAAACGCTCCCAGTTTAGGTGTACACTTCAGTGAGTCTGTCGCCACCATCTAATTCCAAGACATTTTCATCATGAGTCCAAAAAGAAATCCCATGCCCTGACCTGTGTCTCTCCCCTTACTCCCCCCCGCACAGCTCTGGTAATCACGGCTTCTACACATCTGCTGAGTCTGAACTTTTCACTTGAATGGAATCATACACTACGTGAACTCTTGTGAAGGACTTCTTTCACCTACTTGTTTTCAAGGTCCACCCATATTGGAGCATGTCTCAGCACAGACGTGAAACAGGTAAGGACCATCAGACCACAGGGCAGACAGAGGCTAGCCAGGGCCAAGCCCATAGGGAAGCCAGGGTCGGGGGGCTACAAAGAAGCAGCACAATGATCTTCATGCATCAGTACTTTCCAGATAGTCCCAAGATGGAGCCATCAGCCTGAACAGCCAATCAGCAACACTGACAAAAATTCTTACAGGTTAAGAACTTCCTCAAAAGAACCCAAAGTCTGAACTGGCTTAAATCAATGTGAAGCTTGCCCAGAGTGCAACTTTATCCTAGGAGTGCCTTTTCCTCATTAAAATGTCATTAGCATGTCAACTTTCACGCACCCCGTTGGCACCAGGACAAAACCAACATTGACCATTAAGAGGTGTCACCCTTTTCCCCAGAATTCTCTGCCAATTCCTGGAAAATATTAGCATGACTCTACCTTGTAACCACCCCGTTCCCACCTCCCGGAACCCTGAATTTATATAAAGCCTCTGCCCAGGCTAACATGGGGATTTCTCACTACGAATGTTTCTGGGCTCTATCACTCTTTGCATTAAACTTTCTCTTTCCCTTCAAATTGTTGGCATATTATTGAGTACTTATCTCATTCCTGAAGTGGGGTTCTCAATGATCCTTCCCACTGACACACACATATAACAGTGGTCCCAACAGGCTCTCCCACACAGCCAAGTGGTGAGTAGGTTCATCATTCAAGTTGCTGTAATTACACTCTAGGATATTTGCACCCTGACACGATTTCCTAAGGACATGCTTCTCAGAACATGTCCCCATCCTTAAGTGACACACGACCTTACTTCATTCCTTTTTATTGTCAAATCACATATAATAGTAAGATTCTGTGCATCCATTCATCAGCTCACAAACACTTGGTCAATGACTTGTGACTTTAGAGTAATATACAAGAACAAGTTTTTGTATGGACACACGTTTTCATTCCTCTTAGGAATATATCTAGAAGTGAAATCACTGGGTCAAACTCTATGCTCAACATTTTGAGGAAATGACACACTGGTCTCCCAAAGAGTTGCACCATTTTACATTCCCACCAGCAATGTTTCAGGGTGCCCGGTCCCTCATATTTCCTCCAAAGGCTTATCCTGGCGGTGTAAAGAGGTCTCTCATTGAGGTTTTGATCTGCATTTCCTTAATGGCTAATGATGCTGAGTGTCCTTTCCTGTGATTATTAGGTATTTGCACATTAATTCTCCAAATCTTTTACCAAGGAACTATTAATCAATGGTTCTCCAGATGTGGTCCCCTCCGTCCCACCCACACCCAGGCTCTTATTAAAAAATGCATTTCTCAGACCCTACCCCAGATTGCCTGAACCCCAAATTCTGGGAGAAGGGTTCAGAATCTACGTATTAACAAATGTTCCATGTGGCTCTGTGAGGCCTAAATCTGAGCATCAGGTGTACAATCAATGCTGCTTACAGGGGGCCTTGCAGCACGTTAGCAAATACTCACTGGTAATGAAACGTCTTGGTCATCTGAGTTCGGGAAACATTGAGCTAAACAAGAACCCAACAATAAAAACCCTGTATTAATTGGGATGCTCAGCTTCTTGAAGATGTTTATGAGCAGTGTAGCACTCCAGAAGATGTACTGTGCAGCCTTTCCCATCTCACGTGAGCATGAAAGCCCCTTCAAAGGAGCATCTTACAAGATGAGCATTCTATAGACACTACTTAAGGAGAGACTACTTTAAAAGCATTCTATGAAAGAAATTGAAGGGATATGCCATTATTTTCTTATCAAATCACATCTGCTGTTAACAATCTCCTTTACACAGCTCTTTAAGAGGTCTTTTGTTTTAGTTATCTATTGATCTAATGCTGCAGAATAAAATTTAAGGGCATAAGCCAGCAATAAGCATTTTTCTCACACGGCAGGGCAGGAATCTCAGTGGCATGGCTATGTGGTTCTGGCTCAGGGTTCCTCTTGATCCCAATGTCAGCAGAGGCTGCAGGGACCTGGAAGCCTGATGATTTTTCTCCAGAATGGCTGCCCAAGCGCTTCAGAGTTTTCACCACCCATTTCACGGGGTTCCTTGGAGTATCCTCAAGATGTGGCAGCTGCCTTCCCCCAGACATGTGATCCAAGGCAGCATAGGGGAGCAAAAATCTGTCACCCCAAAATAGGCCTTTGGCAAAACTATTATTTCATAGAACAGAGTGGAGGCTGCCATTTTGAAAGATGATTACACGTGTAAAGGAAAAATCTCTTTGTAAGTCATTTCCCTTGCCAAACTAGGAAGACCCAATCTCTTTAACTAATGATGGAGAAAGCAGAACCTTAATCTATCTTTGTTCACTGAGTCCTTCCCACCTCACATGGCTGATCTTCCTTCTTCCACCAATCCACACCCCCCCAACCCCCCAGTCTCCTTTGACTCATAAGAAGGCATTTAAATTAGAAACTAATGTCCCTGGCAGTGACTCAGTCTAACTGGGTTTCTTCCAGGAATGCAGAAGGCTTACAAGCCATTATTAAACTTATGCAGGGGAGGGGTCCCCTTATCTATAGAAGTCCAGCCCAGAAGAACCCAGAGGGGCCTGGGAAGATCCTTCCCTTCACCCTCCTGTCAGAACTCAGCATGTGTCTCCTCTGCTTGGTGTCAGCGTGTCCACACCCTTTGCAGCTGCTCAGCAATCCGTCTCCCACAAAATTCAGCTTTTTAGAGCATAGGACTGGAACTGTTCATTAGCTAATTAGGCTGTTCTTAACTAATCTGGGAGATGAACATCAATTTCCTTCTGTTTGTGCTACTATTCAACAATCCTGCTACAACTCAACTAGACATCATGCCCTCTCTTTTCCTTCTGTCCTCTTCTAGGTGGTGGACTCATAACTGCTAGAACCCCTGCCTCCTAAAACCCTACAGGTTAGACATCCTCAGCCTTTTTGTAGATCTGCCTGTTATTATTATGACAATAAATGTCAATATCCATCAGCTCCTTAAAAATAAAAAGTACATCTTTTCCTAAAAACTTAACAGCCTAAGGACCTTAAACACATTCTCGAAATATATGCCTGCCTTCCTAAATTCTCTGCCTTGGCATATCTGCCATTCACACATTCACTTGTTTGATAGCCATAAAATATTACTGAATGACTATACAAGGCATGGAAAAGCATATATAAAATCATAAAATATATAAAATCATCCAGAAAACAGAGACTGTGAGAATGAACACAGGGAAAAATCAGACAAGGATCCTGGTGACGAGACACCTGATGAAAGACCTCTGTCTTATATTGACTGTATACGCATGGAATTACAGTCAACTCCACAAAGGACACAGGAAACGCACCTCCATTTGTGTCAATTTTTGAAAATCCTCCATTCCCCTCTTTCGAAACAGGCTCTAACTCTACATTGTGTAATCAGTATCTGACAGGATTTCATACCCAAATCACGTATCATTGGGTTCACTGAAAGTAATGAGATGAAGGATGGAGACCAACAGGGATCTATTAGGAAACATTTTTATTTGCTGTAAGTCTAGGGACCTGAATCAGGCATCTTGGTTTCTCCCTTTTACCTTTGTTCTATTTTAGCTGAAGAATTCAGGTCAAAGAACACAGCATCCCTCTCTACCCCTTCTTACATTTGCTAAGAGCAAAGTCTAGACACTCGTCTGCCTTCTAGGGAAAAAAGGTGAATTTTAACACGTGTTTTATCCATTAACTAATGTAATGGCTTTACAGCCAATGTTAACAGGTTATTGCTCTGAGGAAGGATTTCTATTAACTAAGGAAAAATGTATCCATTTTTTTCAGGCTTTTACTCTGCTCGAGGAAGGCTTTAGTGGGACTTAAGACACTGTAGGAGACATGTGATTAAGAGGCTACTTACAGCATTAGTGGTGTCAAAAGGACCATTAGAGAAGGGGAAGAAAGGGATTGAGAATGATATATTCTTCCTTCCATGAGGGTAATCCTTGGACAAAGATAGAGTCAACCTGGTATGTCTTCATTTGGTTGTAAAAGCATCTTTGAAATGTTATGACTGCCTTTTTGAATTCTCCCCTTTTTACATCTGCCATTCATGAACTCATCCATTAACTGGTTCAGACATTCATCTCTTTTTCAGCAATATCTGTTGAATAACTAGTAGTGCCAGGCACACAAGGAACTCAAGTAAGAATAAGCTGATGCCAGCCCTCAAGCTCTTGATGAGCAGCCCACCTAGCAGAGGAGAAGCTAATGTCAATGGTAGAGTAAAATCCAGAGAGTGCCTGGGCAGGGATGAAGGGAAGGTGGAGGGAAAGGGGAAGATGCATAGTCAGGGAACAGTCATATTGCTGGACTGATGCTACCCAAATGGATGGCAAAGACAGTGTGACAACAGACAATGTGGCTATTCCCATGGATGGACCTGGAGGGAACTGTGCCCAATGAGGTTAAGTCAGAAGGAGAAAGACAGACATTGTATGATTTCATTCATTTGTGATACAGGGAGAAACCAAGCAAATAAATGAAGCAAATCAAGCAAAAATATAGACTTTAGTCTATACAATTAAATGAGCAGCTATCAGAAAAAGGATAGAGGGAAAACTAGATAAGGGGTTAGTCGTACAGTGGAGGACAGAACTGGACTGCTGGTGGTGAACTTAATGTACTATATACAGATACTGATTTATAATGATGCACAACTGAAACCTATATAATGCTATGATTTTATTTATTAGATTTTTTTAAAGAGTATATTCAAAAGGAAGGAAGCAGAATGTAGCACGAAGTTCAAGGAACTGCAAGTAGCTATTCCTCAAGTACAGTCAGGGTCAGGCTGCTTGGGGATAGATTGCAAAGCTCTGGAACAGCTTTTGTACAACAGCAAACCTCTGAAAGGCTTTAAGCAGAGACTGCGTGATCATATTGCCTTGTGTAAATCCATGATTATCTTCTACAAGATCTCTTCTCAAAATTGAACAGACACTTTTTCAGACTGACACTCTATCATTCAACTATATCAGATTTCATATTGTACATTCTCAAGATTTTGCAATTCCATTTGCTTTGTATTGGGTGATATCCTCCACTTTCTCTAATTGAGTGCTCCTCCCTACATTCTCCACGGAAACTGCTGAGCCATTGTCAATACACAGCTAAAGCAAACATTCTCTCTCCTGTGACTTTTTGGTTTCCACATTTCCCTCCTACCTCCATGTTCACAGGCTACAGTCTACAGAACATTTCTGCAGTGATGGACTCCAGTTACTTCTTATGAGTCTCTTTCTTCCATTAGATCACAGATCCCATGAGGCAGAAACTTTGCACTCTAATTCACATGCACAATGGATCCTGGAACAACACAAGGGTTTGGGCACCAATCCCCCACCCTCCCCCCAGTCAAAACTCCACATATAATTTATAGTCAGCCTTTCATATTCACAACTGGTTGAATCTACGAATGTGGATTCCAGGTATAGAAAAAAATAGATGCACCCTGGCAGGTTAATGGTTAACCCCACTGGACAAGTACATGTCAAGTTCATGTACATCCCAAGTATGAGGGTGCAACCCTGGAGGGAACAACCAAAATGAACAACTAAATAAAAAATAAATAACTGTTTCTGCCTTCTCTTTCTTCCTGACTGCACATTTCCTTTAAAAAAAAAAAAAAAGCTGGCACAAGGGGATAACTGCAGTTTAAACCCGTGTTCTTCAAGGGTCACCTCTCCAGCATGTCTTCTCCTATCAACACTTGCTTCAACAGGTTTTGTGCAGGACACTGGTTTTCAATATGGTCTGACCATGTGAGGAAGTTCTTTGCTGCAGTATGTGTAAATATGCTGTATACCGATATAGAAATTAAGAGTGTGCATTTCCTTAAAGCAAAGTTCATCTTTTTCAGTTCTCCAAACATGAGAAATCAAATAGTTCTTAAAAATTATGTTAGCTGATATCATAACACATGACAGAGCAGAAAAGGTTAAAATGGTTTCAAGCACCATAAACTCAGTACCTAAATTCTAAACTGAGCTAGATGAGTTCACACATACAAGTTATTTAGAACTGTGGCAACATACACTATACTTACAAATATTAGCCTAATGCTTTCACCACCACCATCGTCAGAAAACTGAGGCCCCAAGAAGTTGCCCCAGTTCTCTCACAGGCCCACTTCAATGGACCACACACTATGGTTTCTTTCATCCCCAAATTCCCAGAAATCATTTCACAGGTATAAACAATAACCACACTGGACAGCAAGCAGGGACGCTAACCGTGGGTAGATTAGAGGTTGTGCTGAAGACTCTGAGAATAGAAAATAGATGCAAATTGATTTTTCAAAGGAAACCACAATTCCCCATCCGCAGCTGAGGATGCAACCGCCATCAATGTTGGCTGGCTTTCACGGTGTTTCTGTCTGCAGATGGTGGATACTGTGGTCCCGAGGGATCCAGGGGTGACCGACAAAATGCCAGCTTGGGTGGTAGCACTTTACTCTCCCCTCCTTACGTCCCTGAACCTGGCAGCAACAGCATGCAGGTGGGCTGGTCAAGAAGACAGTGCAGCCACCTACCCAGCAGGTCTCACGTCTCCCACACCGGCATAGCAGGTTAGTCTCCTAGTCTACTGCCTGTTCAAGCAGTCTGCACAGACATGACAGACAGATGACATTCCAGTCCAGAACCACCAACCACTTGAGGAAAGTCAGTACCCCCAAGAGAAAAACACAAACTCACAGCAAAGAACTTACACTGGAAAATGAATATGTGTAATCAATGGTTTAGGGGTAAGTGAGAGCATGGCAAGGGTTTACAAAAATTAGCCAGAGGCAGTGCAAATGAAAATTTCAATCACTGAAAGCATTTTAAATGACTACATAGACTAACTGGTAAAATAGACAACATAATTCGAGACCTGGAAAATAAAACTGAACATTGTTCCCAGAAATCAACACAGAGCAGTAAAGAGATGAGAAGTATAAAGCAAAATTGAGACACAGTGGATATGTGGAGAAGTCCTAACACCATCTAGAGTGAAAGCTAGAAATAATCGGTAAAGTAGAGTGAAAGCAGTATTTTTTAAAAGGGAGGGAGAAATTTGAAGATGGGTGAAACAATTTCAAAGTATTTTCCAGAATTGAACTAAGTAAAAACATATCAACCTTTAGACTGAAAGGAATCCCCCCAACAAAAAACTAAGTAAAAACCATCATATAAAATTCATATTATGGAAATTTTAGAGCATCAAAAATTAGGGGGAAATGCTAATTTTCTATAACAAAGCAATCAGGCTGATATGAGAATTGTTATACGTGAGATATCACTGTTATACAAAAGATAGAAGGCAGAGTAAGATGGCTTAAAATGTTAAAGATAGTGTATGTGTTGAAACGATATTGAACACCTTAGTAAACAAGAAATTTTGTTCAAATCCAACTGGAAATTTATCTAGTAACTATCCTTAAAAATTTTACATATTTATGTGTTTGATACATAAAGATTCATAGCTTTTAAATGTCCTTAAATGACTTTCTTTTACATCAGAATTAATAATCACATGCCCCTTAATGTTGTCACCTTAATGTTATAAAACTAATTATGATAGTCACCTTCTTTTGGTTTCATTTCTTAAGCATATCTGTTATCATCCTTTCTATTTTCACCATATTTTTATTTAGCTAAATCTTTTGAACATGAGATCAAAAAATTAAAATCACAGGACCTTATCTTATAAAAAGTAAGTTCAATCTATGTACAGTTGCTCTGGCCGCTACTCAGTTAGAACTTACTCTTACACTTGTATTTTCTATTTTTCCTGCTTTCTAACTGCCCCTTTCCTTTCCTTTCTTGCTTTTTAATGTACTTTCTAGATTTTCTTTAGTGGCTTTTTTTCTTGACAGTTTTATATGCCGACAGTCTCTATTTCAACTTGTGTACTCTCACACCTTGTTGGCTGTGATTATGAATCACATGTCCAGCACAACCCACAAGTTCCATACCACAGGTCTCTTAATTTAGTAAAAACTTTGCTTCCATAATAACACCAGGTTCTATCAAAATTGTATGCACATTGTCACTCTAAAAATAATCCTATTATTGTTACACTTTTTAACTGAATTTTCAGTTTAATAGTCACAATAATTTTAATGTTTCACCTTCCAACACCTGCGAGTTTATAAATTAAATGAAAATAATTAATTGCTCGTGAAATTAATCAATTGTTACATCTTACTTATTTTATAAAATATATCCACTATAACACATAACATCTGTCTTAAGAGTGAAGCTGTATATACAATCCTTTTAGTATCAGAAATAAGACAAGAAAGGCGTTGATTGCTAGCATTATCCATTTTCAACATTTCCCTAAAAGTTCTATAGTTACTGCAGTATGATATATATATATACATACATACCTATACATGTGTGTGTATATATACACATATTTACATGTCAATTAAACTGGGAAAACAGATGAAATGAGTAATTTGTAGTTGATGTAATATTCTATGTAGATAAATCTAAAAGAAACTATAGATAAATTATTTTACTTAATGAAAGTTTGATATGATTGCTGGATCAACAAACAAAACCATCATCATGATCATTCATTCCTTTACATGAGCAATTAGAAATGCAACAAAATTAACTCATTCACAGGAGCAATAAAATCATAATAGACACAGAAATTCTATTAAAAATGTCCAAGTTTCAAACGGAGGTATCTCCAATTCTCTGATGAGACCTAGAGTATATCCCAAATAAACAAAGAGTCACTGGTAAAACTCAACATTGTAAAAATGTTAATTCTCTCCAAATTTAATTAGTAAATCTAGTGCATTTCTAAACAAAATCTTAAGATTGTGACCCGCAAATTCTAAATTCATACTAAACTATAATCATATAAGTACATTTCTATATTTTGCTTAGATTAGTCAATTTTAAAGACAAAGAGAGAAGAGGCAGTTATCAGAAGGCATGAATAAAATAAAGGCATTAATAGGAATGATGGATGCCAACAGATGAGATGGTCTGTCAAGTCAGTGGGCAAAACTGGTACCATTCACTAAATGGAGGTGAGATTCTATGGAAAAACATGTCAGCATATTCATACTGCCCAAAATACACAAAGAGCAAATTCAAGATGTGTTAAGAACGTAAATATGAGTATAATGTATAAACTGTATTTAAAAATATAGAGGAACAGCTGTCTGATCTTCCTGAAAAACTCCCAAATGACCAATAAACATACTGCCATGTCTTCACCAGTCTCACGTTTGACTTCAATACTGCCTCAGTCTCAGTTCCCTGTGATAAATGGGGCGTCGGGCTGCCTCGGAGAAAATGAGCGCTGTGCAGGCAACAAACTTACTTTCTCTGAGCTGGCTTCCAAAGGCGAGGGCATGATACTAAAAAGTAGGAGCTCTACGTCTTACGAAATGGAAAGGTTATAGACAGGGAATTGTCACTGGTACAGAGCTAGGCATCAGTCCCACCAGCCCAGTCACACAAGTATTTAATACCAGTTTTCAAAGAGCTAGGAAATGAATGGTAGCCAGGTGTTTCCAACTCCACTGAGAAGGCTATAGAAGGAAACAGAATTAGTGTAGTGGCAGGGAGTATCTAGGTTAAGACTCTAAAGGAAAGCAAGGTTGAAATACTATAAATGCAAAGGAAGGAAGGAAAGTTATCTCCTTTCCATTTATGGTTAGGAAATCAAACTTCCTCTTAAGGAGGGTGGATGGCTGGCTCCAATAAACTCCAATTCATTGGTTAACAGATCAAACCACTAGAAGCGTTGAAATGCATCCACACATGGAGAACCTCACTCTCTTGAGGGAGGCTCCAAGCCCTCTGATAGAACAGAAAAAACACTCTGCCCTGAGGAGGGTCTGTACTGGCCCCTCCACTCAGCCAGGGAGAAACCTCTGACCTTTCTTAAGAGGGTCTGAATGGACGGACACACACACACACACACACACACACACACACACACACATGCACACACATCCTGTGGCCCCACCATATGGACCATGAATCATTCACAAAGCTTCTGAATCAATTATTCATCCAAACCAAAGACTAAACACTTTGCTAATTGTCCAGGGAAAAGGGGGGGCAGTGGTGGTGAAGGGAGAGAGACTGGAGACAAGGCATGGTGTCCATATGACAATCTACAGTATTAATATTCTATTTTCCATGGAAACGAGGAACAGAGAAAGAAAAACACCTCTTCTACATTAACTGGATAACGAATATGGGTCCTGTTGCCTTTGAAACAGAGGGGAGAGTCCTGCTCTCCCCTAGAGTCCTCAAGGAAACCCTCTCACCACTGGGGATCACTTG
The DNA here is from genome assembly GCA_004363575.1 of Solenodon paradoxus. Taxonomy (NCBI): domain Eukaryota; kingdom Metazoa; phylum Chordata; class Mammalia; order Eulipotyphla; family Solenodontidae; genus Solenodon; species Solenodon paradoxus. The sequence continues at coordinate 20,968 of RJWH01000491.1, read as the reverse complement.
TGCCTCTCTGTCTTCAGCTGGAGTACAGCTTCGTGCTTACACACACTGCCACTTGGCCGAAGGTTCAGTCACCACCTACATTTTGACTCCAGCGCAATAGCCTTGGGACTGGAGTAGACCCCAGCAAAGTAGGAGGGGAACAGAAGTGATTACAGGCCCAGGAGCCCCACCCTCCCCCAGTTCCAGGGACAAGAACATACACACATCCCACTTCTCACCTCCACATTCATCTGCACTAGTTGGCATCGATTAGGGTCTGAGAAAACTCAAGTCAATGCTACAAGAGAAGGGCAGGAGCATGTGACCCTGGCCTTCATCTCAGTGTAGAAACAAGAGAACCACAGTTATAATGGAAGAGGGGGCGAGTGCTGTCGATGAAGGGAAAAGCAGATATGATGGAGGGCAGGGGGCTACCTTCTTGAGGGGCTCCCACAGATGGAAGCTCATGGCACGGACTGGAAAAGCAGGCAGGACATAAACAAGGCAGGTGATAGCCAAGGAAGGACACAGGAAGGTGATGAGTCCAGCCCCGCTGGTGGGGAAGGACCTTTTTCTTGGTGACAGTCACAAGATATGAGGGACAATGGGCATGAGGACAGGAAGGGATGGACAGGTGTGTGGGATGCCATGCTGAAGAGCCACGTTTGCTGTGTCAAAGAGCAAAGAAAAGCTGTCCAAAGGTCCTGTGGGAGAGAGAGAGGAAGAAAGACTTGCCTTTCAACAATCACCAAACAGGTTCCTCTCTCGCCCTCCACTCAAACAAAGAAGAGATCTCAGCTTGCCTTCTTGGGAAATGGGTCCGTCCTCCAATAGCAGGTCAGAGTCACATATACAATGTCCATCCAGACCCAGGATTGATGAGCTGGGGGAATTTACCCACGGTAAATTCTTAGAGTTAGATCCTCCTGGCAAAGACATTACCACTCTGGTCAGAATCAGGGTTGGGAGCTGCTGCTAACAGGCGATAACAAGATTCTCTTTTAACAAAATCGGTGATAAAGGAAGCTGCTAAGGAAGCACAACCGCCATGCTGTTTGCATACAGGAGTGCTCCTTAAGAGAAAGGGGGTATGCAGAATTACGGGATACAGATGAAAATATAAATGAGATGCACTGATGAAACCTCAGATAGGAATACATATGGCCCAACAGAGGACAGAAGTGTATGAACAGATCATAATCGGTAATCCTGTGCCTATAAAAGCAACACAATCTCTTCTCATTTCTTATTCTTTCTTTTCCAGCTCATCTCTCCAGCCCAGTGGTTCCCAGGAGCATCGCTGAACTTTAATGGGTCTCTTCTCTGCAGCACCAGGGCTGGAACTACCTACGTGACCTCTGTGATTCCTTTTGAGGAGTAGGAGGCAGACAGGGAAAAGGTACCAGACACTCATATGCACCATTCCATTTCATCTCAACACTTCTGGAAGGCTAGTGCTGCTGTCTCTTTTATAGAGCAGAAAACTAAGTCTTGGGAAGGTTAAGGAGCTACTCTATAGTCATATTACTGCTAAGGATCACAATCAGGATTTGATCAATTCGGGTTGAGCTGGGTTCCCCTTTACAACACACAACTTCTCACCAGAATGAACTGAGTTTGATTTTCAAACTGGCAGTTCCATAACCAATATTAGAAACCAGCTACAAACTCAGCCAAACTCAGCTTAGTGCTGTGTCTGCGTGCTTAGAAAGTTGGTAATGGAATAGGAGATGGTGGGGACATAAATAAAAAAGTACAAAAACTAGAGTTCAATCTCAAAAATTTAATAACTTGATTGATAAACATAAGGAAGTGATTTATACAATTCTGATCAATACTAAGGAAAAGAAAAATGAAAAAATAATAAGGTCTAATGAAGAGCAAACATTATAGAAACGAAAGCAAATAAATAATTTATCACAATAAATATTAACATGTTGTATTCTCTCGAAAGAGGAAGACTCAGATATGTAATCAGAAAGCAGCACAAATGACAGAATTCTCATGGGATTTTGATTATCTAAATAAGAAGGGTTGCGATGTAAGTAAGGACTAGAGAGGAAATAAAATAGACTGATTTCTTGGGGGTAGGTAAATTTAAAACCAGAACTAGAGAGAGAATTAAGAAAAAGGTTAAGAAGAGGAAATAAAAGACCACATACAGGTAACTCATACTATGCCAAATTAGGTACAAACTTCATTAAGTGAATACAGTTCTTTTACTATAATTTGAAACCTGTGTAACAGCTCTGAATACAAATCAAATATAAAGTGACTCTGGAACCCTGATGCCCACATAATATCTAGAACATTCTAGAAGTTAATATGACCCAGTGCAAGAAACAACAGCCTGACCATCCAAGGATGTCAACATAATCCCAGATATGCCAAGAATAGCCATGGGGCTTAGAGTAGCTCAAGGATGTATCTGCTCATCATGGGCCTCACTTCCATCAACAATAACCTAGGAATTTGTAATAGGTAATATATTTTTTAAAGCAAGGAAAGGTTTTGGTGTTTGTTTTTTTTGAGGAAAGGTTTAGGCTGGAATACAGGCAAGCAGGCAGGCAAGAAAGAAGAGAGAGGAAGAAAATGAATTTTATTTTATTTCATTTAGTGGTTCATCTTGGTTGTTTCCCCAGCCCCAGATCTTGAACCAGGGAGGTTAGAATGTATGTGGATTGCACTGAGGTAGATTACACCACCAGATCACCAAGAAAGGTTTATTACTGCAACAAGCACTGCCTTCAAAATACTACTTTTGGAAACATATGATGTGCAAAAGCACTTTTCCAAATGTTTGACAGACATCACGTCATGCTCATAAAATACAAGTCCCCTGAATCCTTAATTTCCATAAGGAAACTGAAGCTAAGGGGTTAAATAACTAGCTCGGGGTCATGGAGCCAGATTCAGACTCCAAAAACAGAATCATGTAATTCCAGTCTTTGGCTTTCCATCATGCCCAATTGTTGTGACACTATTTTAAAAGGCTAAATGGATAATATGTACAAAATGATTTCCAGATGAAAGTGATTAGAAAATCCAATAAACTTATTATTTTCATTCCCTTCAATAAGACATTTTCGTCATGACTAAAACCGACTGGATGGTGTTTACATATCAACAGATACATCCCTTTACTTTTGATAGTAAAATACATCCATCAAGGGGGAAGGGTTGTGAGTGTGAGTGTGAGTGTGTGTGTGTGTGTGTGTGTGTGTGTGTGTGTGTATGTGTGTTAGGAAGGCAATACAGCATTGTGGTGGGCTCACATGAGTTCATCTGAAACAGATCCACCAAACACTAGCAGTGTGATGTGGAGACAATTACTGAACCGGGTAAGCCTCAGTTTCCCCATCAAATGGTGAAAATCATAGTACTACCCCATAGGGTTGTTCTGAGAATTAAAAGGAGAAAATCTTTTAAGGGTCACTTAGCGCTGACCATCAACTGTTAATCGAGTTAGCTGAATAACTACATTATTCAAATGAACCTAATTCTGAATAACTAGTAAATCTCAATTTTCTAACCCTTCTCTGCCTGCCTTGCCCCACCCCCTGACTTGGCACCATTATCAGGCCAACTACTGAATGAAGGCATCCTTTTCCAGAGTTTAACATAGAAAATACCCAGCAGGCTGAATCATTTGGGCAACTCCTGTCTGAAACCCCTTTCCTTGAGGAAACTTGGGACCGACTTGGCCCCTTCCATTGGAGACGACGGCTCTTCTTGATCTATACTACAGAATCCACACAGAAGGCATGTTACCAGCTGCAGAAAGGGGCAGCGTAATGCCCCGAAGGGCCACTCCAATATTCTAACCATAATAACAACCTTATCCAAAGTCCCACAATGACCACTGGAGTTTAAGCCCCTGAAGGCCCTGGGCCTCAGTCCCTTCATCTAGAGCTACGAGTCACACTGAATTGGCAGCTTGCATCCATTCAAGAGTGAGACTCCCTTTTAATACCAAAAATCCAAGACCTACTCTACCGCCTGGAGGCATGATTTCAATTAATGTAGCCCCATAACATATATATTCAGTAGAGTCTATTAGCTATCATTGCCCACTTTTTACAGAGGTGATGACAGTGAGACTTCCAGAAGTTGGCTCACTTGCCTGCAATCACCAAGTGAGTCAACAGCAGATTAGAAATATAAATTCGGGTTTGCTTTCCTACTAAATCCAAACTGTCAACAACTATGCTGCATGGGCTAGTTTTTTAAGGCCACTATTCATCCAACGATTTCTTTCAAATGCATTTATATTTCATAATAATAATGGCACGCTAATTTAGAACAAAATGATACTTGGGTAGATAGATATTTGTGGGAAATATGCCAAAGCTGGCATGATCTGGACCTACATATACCTGCAGTAGTGCCAGGAGTCCCCAGAGTCCCAGGTCCACAGACAGAAACCACTGCACTGACTAGGTGACTTTTAACTCTCTGTGGTCCTAAAATTTGATCTTCTGGGTGACTTCCTGGTTAAAATCATGGAACATCTCCTCCACTACATGCAGAAGAAGTTGATCAACTTTGGAGCCATCAGGTCCCTAAGAGAAAGAAGTCACGCCAAACTTGGATTTGCTTGTTGGAGAAGAGGGTCTGGAGATCAGAGTTACTCCAATACATAGAGCTTTAACTAAGAAGGAACCAGTCAGAACTAGTTCCAAATGAGGAGTGCAGAAAGGGGAAACTACAGAGTACTGAGCACATAAAACGTTCTAGCTATGGTGGCTGCTAACCACAGTTCAACTAGGATCCAGATTCAACATCATGATGTGTCATGGGCTTGGAGAGCAGGAAGAGGAACTCCCCATAAAAAAGCGTGTGGGTTGGCTTGATCTTTTGACTATTGTTCTATCAGAAAAATGAAACTTTTAATAATCATATAGCAATGTTCTCCACATTTTTAAAATAATTTCTCTGCTGAACATCAAAAAAATATAAGCCCACACACTCACCCATTCTTACCCATTATGTGAATCAGTAGGAGACACTCAGAAGGCAGGACTATGTCTCTACTCCGAGCAGGGTTCACATATCTTTAGCATTTAATGGGCTAGATTACAAGGTTCACAGACTGGGTTTTGGTAGAGTGCCAACAGGTTAAACAAAATTATAGTTGAGGGCCAGGGCTGGATGGAGGAGACAAGACAGAAGAAAGGGACCCTTTGAGGTCATTAATTCTACATACCGGATTCTGAGCAGACTTGGAGTAATTCCGGGAAGTTGTTCTAGCTTCTCAGCAAACATTGCCCCCTCCCCATTCTTTTTCTGAAAATCAACATTTCCTGCTTCAAAACAGCCAACGGTCTTCCACTGAACATCCTTGGGGAATCCCAATGAGGTCCTGAGGATGGGGCCCAGCCTCCCTCTCTCTATAAACACCTTCCACTGACCATCACCTCAGTCACTATGTTGAGCCCTGTTGGTCTTCTCTGATTCACAGAGCTGCCCTACCCTCTCCCATCACCAACCATTCACACCTACCCTCTGCCTAACCTCTCCTCAACCTGTCCCCTTCATTCCTAGCTAAATGCCACTCAAGTCTCTAAATCTCAACATCGGTAACTTCCTAGCCCTCTTCCCCCGGATGAGGGTCCCAGGTAAAAACTTCTGGCACTCTGACAACTCTCCTTTGCAGCACTTTATACGCCCATGAAAATGAAGATTAACCTAATACCAGTCTTGTTTGCTAGACAGTGAGCTCTAAGGCAAGAGAAACTCTCTCCAGGGCTGTGTCCCTCCATCAGCATGATGACTGAAATCCAGGAGGTACTCAACTAATGAGAACGGGCTGCCTATCCTTTCTTCCCTAGCCTCAGCACCTTCTTCTAGAACCGTGGGTTACAATGGATCAGCAGTTCTTGTCCATTCAGAGTCAGCTTCCTTCTAATATCAAAAATTCAGAACCCACTCATATCTTCCCCTCCTCATAATTCAAAGACTCAGATGTGGGTGCCTGGCATGCTCAACCCCTAGTAGACTGGGGTTTCCCCTTCACCCAGAGTTGTGGTTCATACTCAATAGCAAAAACTTATTCTTTTTCAGGTGAAGCTCTCCCAGGATCAGACAGGTGTCTCTGGGTGAAGGGATGACTCCTCAAGAACTAGCCTGGCCCTGGACAGCAGGAAGCGGGGCAGTGAGACTGCTAGGACCCCCACAGTGATGTGAATCACTAGACTCCACTGCAGATCTGACCTGAAGAGGGAGGCGGCCACACCTGCCACTCTGCTTCCCCATCACTGTCCCAGAGTCTGAGGCCAGGGGACAAGACCATGGCCTTGAGCGCCTTTCCTAACCATCCTGTCAACAAGGCCCAGGCTCCTGACAGAAGAGTGGCAGCCGAGACAAAGGAAGTGAGCATCAGGGCTCAGCTGCCATCAGCTGCCATCAGCTCCCCTCAGAGAGTCCTCAAGTAGGACAGAGGTGCTCCCAGCCTTCCTTTGTACATCCAGTAAAGGAACAGACCCCTGACAGTGTATGCTTGTGTGAAGTGGAAGGAGAAAGTAGGGACCAGATGACCCTAAAAATGGTAATCTGAGAAATGTAATATTTCATGGTTGAGAAGGTTAAAAATGAAGGCTTTTAGAAAGTTTTTGCTGTTGATCACAACTGTAGAAGGACTTGACTAGGTTTGATTAAATTAGATATACTACTAAAAGGAAAGATAAAATATCCTATGTGCAATTTGTGGTAAACACCTGTCTGGAAACTCATGACAACTAGTGGAAAACTGTAAATGAGTCCTAATTTCGGAATTTGCAATAGGCTTCAATGAAACCTGTCTCTGTGGTTGCCAGGTTTGATGGAAATAAATGACTATTCTGAATGGAATCTTCAGAACCACGATATTTTGAATACTTTTCATTTTATACACTTTTTTTAAGGCCTTCAAGATGCTTTATGTGTATTTTAACATTTAGCTTCATAATATTAACATCCTGAGGGAAGGTATCACTGCTGATTTCCTATTTGGCTTAATTATTGCTCAAAACCTTTTTACTGAGGAGGCCGCCCTGCACGGTGTCTACAGCAAAAGCTTGGCAAGTGCTGGAGCACAGTTAAAGTGGCGACCGCCCCGCGCGGGGAGGATCCAGCCTTGATCCACAGCGCCAGCCCTTTAGCCTGGGTTTCCTTGTCTGTGAAATGGAGGTCGCATCTGCCTTGTTTGTATGCTTCTACATGTCACATGATGTACACATGTGCCACCCATATGCAAGCTTCCACGTTTAAGACCAAACCGGCAGCATCACCCTTACTTCATTTGCTTGTCACAAGACATGGGGAGGTACCAAGCACCAGGGATCCCTTCACCTCATAAAGATGAAGCTGCGATGGTTTAGGTATGGCCTGTGGTCACAGAGAGACTGTGTACTGGGTAGGACCAGCACCTGGAGTGCCCGAAGGATTTAGATCACTAGATTAAACAGTTTCCCCAGAGGATGCAAATATGAATATGCATGTGTAAGTGTATGCACGTGTATACATGTGTATGCACGTGTATACGCCTGGGCATGTTTGTATATATTCTAGATGCACATATGTATACATACATGTGTATATTCACATATATATATATATATATATATATATGAATGTATAGTCCAGTCCACTCATGAAAAATCTTATTTACTTCCTAACACCCCACTTATAAGGACGCTGGAGTCACTGCTTTGTAGTTGAGCATATCACAATCCATGTCCCTGTTCAGGACCCTGGCATGTTGCTTAGCCACCGGGACCTGTTTTCTCTTCTGTGAAAAATAAATAAGGGGAAACTGAACGTGATCCTTTTCCCAGATCTTAAATCCCGTGATGAAGCTCTAGCCACCAAGAAGCTTAGTTTTCCTTCTGGGAGACCAGCAACTCCTCTTCCTGTCACCTCCTCCCGTCTCCACCTCACCCCTCCCCTTGGGGAGCCAATCTGCGCTCACCCACCACTACTTCCTGACGTGGGGCTATGCAGTCCAGGGCGCCGCTGCACTACACATCTCTCCGGATGCATCTGGACCTAACTGAGGAGCGTATCTAGCACAGACAAAAGATCACCCATCTCCATTCAAATGAGGAGACACGACAGCCACTGAATGGAAGTGTAAGCACTGACTCAGATTCTTCAGTCTGGCATGTGTACCTACAGAAGGGACATGTAAGCTGTATCCATCTTGGTTCTGCAAACAGGCATGGGAAGGCCCACCCTGCCTCGCCTTCTGCATCCTCTTAGTCCAGGCTGGGGACACACACAGTGACATCCTACCAAAGTGTTCCAGGACCAGGCCTGGGTCTGACTTAGAAAGCACCTACCTCCACTTCTTCCCCTGTGCCACGCTGCATGAATGCATAGTCTCTCACCAAAACACCCCAGGATTTCTAAAGCGCCCTCTACTCCCGATGGCTTTTCCTCCCCCAGCTCAGGCCTTGTTCTCTCCTGCCTGTGCATCTGTCACTCAATGGGGGCAAAAGTGGTCCTTCCAGGAAGAGAAACCATCCCAGCATCAATGCTTACACCTTGAACGCAGAAGCTACTCAATAAATATCTACCGAGCGAATCAATGATGAAGCTCAATATAGAAAAAAAGATAGAGTGCATATATGAAAAAATTAGCTACCACCCACAGAGTAATTCCAACTCAAGTGCCTGTCAACACCCTACTGGGAGTCCCCTGAAGGAGCTGGGCTAGTGTGAGCAAGGAGCTCAAACGATTCCTGCCAGCTCCACGTTTTGCCTTTTGCTGACCTCGCCGCCAGAATCAAAACCCCATTTTCCAAATCTACCCTTTCCATCATTCACCATCTGGGGGAAATGCAATTAAGAGGGACACAAAGTTGTTTTGATGGCGGAGATGTTGCAGATTTGAGTGTGTGCTCTCAGGCTGGGGTCCAAATGAACAGGGACTCCAGGTGATGGAGGGGCGGGGTGGGGGGCTCTGCCCAACAAGCAGCCCTCACTGGAGTAAAACCCTGAGAAGCATGTAGCTCAGGACCAGTGAGCTTCCCAGTATCGCCTTCAGGCATAGAAGACCCTGTCTCCTACTGACGAGGCTCCCGGAGTCGCTCCAAGCCCCTCACTCCATCTCACTCGGCCTCAGTTTCCCCACTCCACAATGATAGGCATTCATACCCCTCCCTCTGCTCAGCCTCTCCTGCCCGCCCACGCCCTGCTCCGCCCACGTGAAGCAGAGAGGATGCGAAAAAGCCACGTCTGTCAAATGCTGCGAGGCCTGCCGGCACGGAGATGCTATATAAATACCAAGTGTTATCATACTATTATCACAGACTTAAATTGGGCCGGGGGCCCTGGGATGGCGTTGACAACACCTCCCCCACATGCTCAGCCCTAGAGAGGCGGAGCCAGAGAGACAAAGTGAGCTTTCCTCAACCCTTAGCTCCTTGGGAAAATGCGTGTATTAGGGAGGCCTCCTTAGAGAAGCCTCTAAAAATACCAAGGGGAGCATATTTAGCTCCACATAACGTCCTCCTCCCACCAGCATTCACACCCACAGGTGTCACTGGGAGAAACTGGGCCCAGCAAGGCCAGCCCCGCCCTCTTGCAGGCTATGGGGCTCTTCTCTGACCAGGGCCCCCACCCTCTCTGTCCTCCCTGCCCAGGAGGCAGAGCTGACTGCAGGACAGAAAGTCCAGGGGAGCAGGCAGAACCCTTAGAGCTGACCCTCCACCCTGCTCCTCCCTGCCCTAGGCAAAAGCACAGGCCCCTGAAGGGCCTTCCCACCTCTCCAGGCCACCTGGGACACCTCAGTTCCCAGGAACATCCAGCACCCTTGTGCTCTCTCACCTTCAAGAAGTTTCTGCAGCTCCCAACAGCTAGGGTGCTGCCCTTCTGAGTTGCTGGCAGGAACACCCAGGCCCTACCCACACCTGACAGGGTGCTGGACTCATAGTGGGCATTCAGCATCTCTAGTAGGACTTAGAAAAGGATGATGGATGGGGACGGGGGTCGCCTGGGCCAGGTGATGCCTTGGTCGAGGGAGGAAGAGTCCTGCCTCAGACACGTCTGTCTTCTCTCCAGTTTGCACATAGGGACTCGCAGAGAAGGGAGCAAAGCTGGGAAACTCCCACATCAAAGCTGCAACCCGGCGACAGCGCACCCAGAGCCCACTTAACTGTTGATGGAAAAACAGACACTGTCGCCACCCTTCTGGAGCAGCTCAGTAATGTCACCGGTTCTTAAGCAAACAACTGCAAAGAAAGATGTCCTCTATGGAAAGAGGCAACGCATGTCTCACCTTCAGCCTGAACCTGAAGATCACAGGGAACTCTTGAGAGGAGATGATATTTAATGGTTGCAGAGCAACAGCTGCGCCATCATGGAGCTTGCGGGGGGGCAAGGAGCTGGTGGGGGAGACAGTCAAACACGAGACAGACAAGCCTGGGTTCAAATTCTGGCTTTACCATGTAGCAACCCATTTGACTTTGGGAAAAGTACTTAAAATGCTCATGCCTCAGTTTCTTCATCTATAAAATGGGCATGGATAATAATCAGGATTCATCTTACCATGCTGTTCCACCTTTAGGATTAGCAATAATACATATTGACATTATAGATACTATATATTAATATATAATTAAATTATGTATTATATAATAAGGTATGCCTTATTATATCTAGGAACCGATTATTATATCCTAGTACCTAGGGAGTATTCCCCAAGCAGTAATGCTGAGAACCTGGAAAACAGCCTAGAGGGTGAGCTCCCACCTCTCCTTCCCCCAAAGTGGGGCTGAGAATGTGAATGAACTAGCTAGGCAGAGTAACATACAGGCACCCCCTGGCTCAGCCAGGCCAAGGGAAGGATGCCTAGTGGCAGGCTTCCCCCAGCACTCTCCTGGATGACCAGAGAATCTGGGATGCTGTCAATTCAGTCAGCACTGGCTGGTCCCGCTATAATCCAGGCACCCCAGCGACAAGCGGGGCTCCGACACACGTTCCTGATATTACCCCGTCCTTACCATGGTTTAGGGTTCTCCATGATTTGGGTTCTCATCCTCCTTGATCATTTACCCAACTGTTCCAGGTACCATGACTTAATAATAAGACCAATATATAATAATACCTTCAAGTAATTTAAACTTCTCTAGGTGGCTTAACAAATGTTTAGAAATAGCATTTCCTAGCTTACATGAGAGATTCCAAGTTATATAAGGTCCAAGTCTGATAAAGAGATGGCAAAATCTACTCTCTTTTAGAAGAAGTGACAATACAATAACTTTGGTCCCAATATTTACTTCAGTTTTAAACAACACAAGTTTCACTGAATGAATGAATGAACGTATCAAAGTATAAGTCAATTCCCGAAGAAATCAACTAGAATTTCTGATCCAGTTTTATACATGAAACCACAAGAGTTAAGCAATGAGCCTTCCTGACCACAAGCAGAGAGTTTTACCCAAGCCCACAGGGAGACATTCTAGGATGGATATATGCTCCTCACATCACACACGAAGCCTCATCTCAGGTCAGGAGCATCACCTGATTATGCCCTCCAAGTCCAACCCTCACTGCTTCAAGGGGACTAAAGGAAGGTACCTTCACAGAAATGGTGAGAATGCGAGGGACTGATGGTGTGGGAAGAGGAATGTGGACGATGGATCAGGGGTTGCTTTTCTAATTGCAACTCACACATCTAACAAGGGATTGATATCCGAAACCTATACAGACTATACACAACTCAACAACAAAATGTAAACAGTCTGATTAAAAATGGGCAGAGGATCTGAAATGACTCACTCCAAAGAAGACATACAGATGGCCAGTAGGGACAGGAAAAGATGTTCATCATCAGCCATGATTACAGAAATACAAATCAAAACCACAATGAGCTATCGCTTCACACCTATGAGAATAGCTGTTATCTAAAAGACAAGAAACAACAAATGCTGGTGTAGATGGAAAGGAAAAGATACTATAATGTACTCTTGGTGGGAATGTAAACTGGTATGGGCACTTGGAAAAGAGTATGGAAGTTCTTCAAAAACATATGAGCCAGTCATTCCACTATCTGAAGAATATGAAAACACTAATTCAAAAAGATAACATTCCTCTGTTCACTACAGCACTATTCAGCATAGCCAAGACATGAAAACAACCCAAATGCCCATCAGTGGATGAGATGAAGAAGATGTGTCTATATGCAGAATGGAATACTACTCAGCTATAAAAAGAAGAAATTCTGCCATTTGTGACATGTATTAAGTTGAGGGGACTATACTTAGTGAAATGACACAGAAAGAGAAAGACGGGATATAATTTGACTCATAGGTAGAATATAACGAAAGCGTATGAGCAAACAAACTCTTAGATTCTGACAAGCATAGCAGAGAAAAGTAGGGGTGACGGATGAGACAACAGGCAGGGTGAGAATGGACTGTGGGGAATGCGAACTAGACCACTGGCACTGGGCATGGTGTGGTGAAGCTGTAACCCAAAACTTATACACTGTTCTAAACCTCAAAAATACTTCAAAAATAAATAATAGGCCAGTACAAAGACATGCTAACAAAGTATAAATAAAAAAAGAAAGAGCTTAGAACCAGAAGATGCGGGTTTAGGTCACAAATCTAGTCTCTCCTCTTAGGTCTCAAACACACTCTGAACCTCGGTTTCTTCCTCTAGACCTGAGGATCGTTAAGACCCCACTTTTGGGATGAAGAGAATTAGGTGAGTAATGTGCAGCAAGTGACTTTCTCAACCATGAACTCCCTCAACTTACAGATGTGAGAAGAGAAAGTGTCAAAGACTGTGACACAGGCAGGGTGTGGTGACTCAGGTCCCCAACCACATCTCATAGCAGGGGTCAGCAACAGGCATCTCACTGAGCCAGCTATCTCACCCCTTGGTAACCTCCTCCCTCCTATGATCCATGGGGTGGGTGAGAGGCTGTGCAGCTACCAAGCTAGGCGCCATGGCCTGTTCCCGCACCTGTCATTCCTCCTGTGCACAGAATGGAAGTGCCAGGAGACACCTGGAGATGGGGGAACAGGATGGCCAGATGTAGGGTGGGGTCAGGCTATACCCAGCAGGGGTGCACACCCACCTCAGGTCGAAGGCCCATTCCACCAGGGCTCTGCCGTCCAGAAGAGGAGGTCTCAGCCGAGTTCTTAGCTTGTCTCAAGCTGGTGCCACTTTCTCCCTGACTGACTTGTGTGACACTTCCCTGCCATTAGGACCCCAATGATTGTAAGATGCCTGAGGGTTTTATATAGCACTAAAGACAAAGGAAAATAATTCTAAGACACAGGCTGATTTTGAGATGTTCCAGGTGAGACGTGTGTGCTCTGAGGAGAGAGAGCCAACTCTTGGTTGCAGAGATGGACAGCGGCCGCCTTCGAAGCAGTCCACAAAAGCGTTACTAAGAACAAGAGACACGGGGACTGGTGGACGGGGAACAGAGCAGCTATGTGATGATGCAGCCAAGGCCCAGCACCTGCCACTCGTGTGCAGCCCAGTACATGCAGGCTCTGACTTCTGCTGACAGAAGGACCTCTGACCCCTACACATGGGCTCCTCCTGACGATGGCAGTGCTGATCGCCTAGTGATCTCTCTTGTCAAAGGCTTGGCCCTTCCACCTTCAACATCTCAAGTTCCCAGACACACACCAAATGGGTAACTCTCATTTTTTTTAAAGAGAAGGAAACTAGCAGGAATAAAAGCAGGCAGAAGGGGAGCAGAGAAAGAAACATCTCTTATTTATTTATTTAGTTGTTTATCGGGTCTTGAACCCAGGTCTGTAGGCGTTACATGACCTTGGCTGCCTGAGATTACAGGGTTCTCTTTCTTTTGATTTTTCTATATTTCCTTTAATGAACAAATAATACTTAAAAATAAAAATAAATGGACTAGAAGGGAAATTTCAGAAGCCTCTGGCACATATAAAACTCAGCAGGATTCACATCTTGACAGATAATACATACACAGTTCAGCACTTTTCTTCTAGATAGACTCATAATTTTCTAAATGAGTCCAATTCCCATATAGGCCTTTTATAACATAGTATATATTATTTATCTTAGAGACATTAAAATGTCACCCAGCTATTATCAAAAAGTCAAAAGATAACAAGTGTTGGCAAGGATGCAGAGAAAAAGAACCCTTGTGCACTGCTGGTGGGAATGTAAATTGGTACAGCCACTATGGAAAACAGTATGGAGGTTCCTCAGAAAGTTAAAAATAGAACCATGTGATCCAGCAATTCCATTTCTGGGGGTATATCCAAAGGAAATAAAAGTCACTATTTCAAAGAGGTATCTGCAACCCCATATTCACTGTAGCATTAGTCGCAGTAACCAAGATATGGAAACTACCTAAGTATGTGGACAAATGAACAGATGCATGAAAAATACGGATGGACGTCAGGAAAATACACATACACACTTCCACATACAGCACACACTCAGCCTTAAGGAAGGAAATCCTGCTCAGGGTGGGGAAAGGGTAGATATTAATTGCTGATCATCAAAGGGTACAAGCTTTCAGCTATGGATGAATAAGTTCTGGAAACATAATATACAATATAGTGAGTATAATTAATTATAATGTACTGTATACTTAACACTTGGAAGAGAATAGATCTCAAGTGTTCTCACCACAAAAAGAAATAAAGTGGTAACTATGTAAAGTGACTGATATGTTAATGAGCTTGACTATGTTAATCATTACATAATATATGGGTATATCAGATCATCACACCACACACCTTAAATATACAGGTGTCCCCTGCTATACAAACAGAACAGTCCTACTTGGTATGACCCAGTAGGCTATTCTGGGGAATCTAGGCATGCTCGAAATTTTTTCCATATAAATTAGTAATAGAATTCCCAGACCCCAAAACATACCAAATCATACCAAATGTGAACGTTCTACTTGCAGAGAGCAGGAGAAATCCATACATAATTTTTGTTTATCGATACACCTCAATAAAGCTGGAAAAAGTAAATAAAACATTGCCTAGGTACACTGTTATTTTTTATGACAAAACACTTCTAAAACACTGTGTATAAATTGTATCCTTATACAGGAAGTCATATTTTAGATGCAGTAGTAGGGTTTTCTTTTAGAAAAAGAACCTTCAGGAATTCCCTTTGTAAGGCAACAGATATTTTTAAACATCAAGAGTCATCTGCATTCTTCCTCTGCTCCCTCTGTGGAGTACTTGGTTGTTTATGAGTTTCTAGTCCTACATTCTAGCCCATTACCTTCAACTTTTTCTCGTCACTTAATCGCCACTGGTGGGAAGGTTATAAACATAAGGTTCTGACATCCACAAGGCAGTGAAAGATGCAAATGCTTCCAGGCTATTCCAGAAAACATGTCCTCTCTGGCCCTCACCTTCGTCGGTCATCATGGGGGCTACATAACACCCTCTCCTCACTTCTTCACTCTCTTCCTCACAGGCCACTGGATAAGAGAATTTCCTGCCACACCCACACAGGACAGGGGCTCCCACTGCAACTTCCTGCAGGCACTGTGACCCACCAGACACAAAAAAACCAACAAGTCACAAAAACCCAGGGGACACCCATCAGCACTAGCCCCAAGGTCTGCCATATAGGCTGCTGATGACACTGGGTCATTCAGATACAGTATGACGTTCATTTCCCAAAGAATGATTCACCAAATATCTAAATAAATGTAGTGCCATCACAGACTGCCTACGACATCGGGTCGGCCACCATGAAGCATTACTACATTAATTTCTGAAGGAATGATTTCTCCAGTGTTTCCATGCAATTCAATTTTGCACCTCTTTGTATTAATCAGTCCACAAATGGTAACAACTGCTTTGTTGGAACATGAATCTCAGTTCAGAAAACAATGTGGGGACCTTCTCCAACCTCTGAGAAAAAGTACACCAATGGCATCTCTTGGTCCATCTTTTGGGGGTGCCCTCCATGCGGGCAAGCTGCTCACTTTGGGAAGAGTGAATGGAGACTGTCAGCAGGGAGCCTGGGCAAGCCCCGTGGTGTCGGCACAGCCACATGCATCCCTGAGAGCGCCTACACGCCCAGCAGTGGGTCACTGAGACTGTGGCCCCCACAAAATCTCCTTAACCGTCTTCCTCAGTCTTCCACAGATGTCTGTTGTCCCCCAGTTCTGGCGTGGGCCATTTCATGACGTGCCAGGCACTGCCACACACAGAGAAAGGAACTCACCCACTGAGGACCACGATGAAGTCCATGACATTCCAGCCATTGCGGAGGTATGAGCCCTTGTGGAAGATGAACCCCAGGGCCACGATCTTGATCCCAGCTTCAAAGCAGAAGATCCCAATGAAATAGGGTTCTGTCTTCTCCTGTGGGATGGGGGACAGAGATACCAGTTGGGAAAATCATGGACGCAGGCAAAGGCAC
This sequence comes from Solenodon paradoxus, assembly GCA_004363575.1. Lineage (NCBI taxonomy): Eukaryota > Metazoa > Chordata > Mammalia > Eulipotyphla > Solenodontidae > Solenodon > Solenodon paradoxus. The sequence continues at coordinate 4,606 of RJWH01000491.1, read as the reverse complement.
ACCCTGGTCACCACACCCATGCTGACCTTGATCCCCAGGACACAAGATGCCTGTGCTGGGGCAGCCCCATGTGTGGGTGGGAAGCGAGGCCCATGGAGAGCACAAGAGCAAAGGGCACTGCGGGAAGCCAGTGGACATGAGGTGCAGGGACCGGACGGCCTCCTGCACAGTCACCAATAGCTGAGGAGCTGGTCTTGCCATGACTGATCATCACAAGTGAGAAGCCTCAGGGTTCCCACAATGAGTCAGGAGGGAGCCACCGAGCACACGTTTGGCTTTTAAACAGTTTGCCAGCTCTCTTCAGGGGGAACGCCTTAGACACACGGATTACTGAATGAGCACATGGAGGTACATCCGGGAAGTTTAGAGCCGCCACAGCACACAGGCGTGGCGTATCCTCCATCCTCTCTCCAGCACCCTCCTCCTCTCACCTCTAGATTCCTTTGGGAAGGGAAGCAAAGCAAGCAGCCCCACATCTACTTTTTCTTACTGGTTCCACGAGGTATAATGTCTGCAATGCTCAGGGCTTACAGAGGTCTGTCCTCTTGTCCATGCAAATGCCACTGGGGTGTGCCACCAGCCTGTCACTCAGCAGAGAGCAAACTGCTCACTGAAGGGTCTAAGGGAGGCAGGGGCCAGGGGAGGGAGCAGAGAGGGAAGAAGGGAGCCACTGCAGATGATGGAAGTGAGGAAAGCGGAAGGGGCAGCACATACCAGCCTGCGGGACATCGGGGTCTTGTCGTCCTCAGGAAGATGCTGCTCCAACGCCAGGACGATGCAGTTAGCAATGATGGTGGCCAGGATCATGTACTCAAAGGGCGTGGGAAAGGGGGAGTTAAGGAACAGGTGTACCAGAGAGAGGACACAGCCTTTCTGATGGCCTGGCCAATGGTCGTGCATGTAAATACCCAGACTTGGTCCTGACTTAGCAAGCCAGCCGGCAGCACGGTGGGTGGCCCTGGGCAGCCAACGGGGCTCTGACCATAAAGCAGCTTCTCCAAGAAAAGGAAGAATGTAGCCAATAACTAACCTGGCTAGACACATGGTAGACTCTCCAGGTACAGAGTGAACTCTACCACACAGCCAAGAATTAACCAGGGCTGAAGATGAAGCAGGAACAAGGGGGGAAGGACCGCTCTGTGTGTCACTGAGGACCCCCTTCTTCCCAGGCACCAGACCACCGGACTGTGAGCAACCCCGAGAGCCTGGTGGAGCTGTGGCCAATACTGCTGTGTCTGGGAGTCACAATGGTCCCTTCTCTAGACCCTTCGCTACTGGATACAGGCAGAGCCTGGGGACAGGAACGCTCCAGATCATTCCCTTCCATTTTACCACATTCAGAGAAAGATCTCCCGGACCAGTAGAAGCCTGCTTGGTCCCACTCCTTTCCTCTTCAGTGTCTGTATCTCCAAGAAAGAGACGTGGCATGAGTCCCCAGCCAGGACTGCAAAGCCGGGACCTCGAGGAAGCAAATGACACAGGAAAAGACAATGAAATCAGACTTTGTTCTGTTGCATTTGTCTTTCCATGAGTGCCAGTCACCTTTGTCATTTTGACTCCTTTTCTAAAGACAGGGAGCTCGTTGTGTCTTTTTCAAAAACAGGTCGAGGACTCAAGGGCCAGCATGCCGACTCCCACAGGGAGGCAGAGGGAACTTGGAACCAGATGTGGATTTTGCATCTAGATGACTAGAAAAGAAGAGGAGGGGACCACTGGCTCTAGAGTAGTCTTTGCACACGTTGGATTTCATCCTCTTATGACAAGCATGAGTGAGCTGATGTACTCGTCGTGCCAAGCAACCTACGCTGCAGCACATTCTGCCCCGGCGGGAGAGAAGTGGGTCTGGCGAAGTGGAGGGAAGGGAAGGGACCAGTTCTCCTGGAGTCCCCACATGTCGGGGCTGCTGTGTATGATGTCCAGCCGGAGAGCCTCCCTCGGGAGCACAGGAAGCAGGCACGGCCAGACCCCTGGTGCCTCCCCATCCCACTGTGAGGTGTGTCTCCTGACAGAAATGGAGGGTGGGCCCCGAGCATTCTGAGGGCTCAGGGTGTTATGAGCGGCAGTGCATGTGTAGAAGGTGGGAGCTATCTCACCAAGACAGCCAGTCCTAGAACAGGAGGTTGGGGGACAGGTCACTGCATCTGAGCCCGGCCCTCTTCATTTTCACTTGGCAGCTCTGTCTCCTCCCCCAAGGCCATGCAGCCCTGAATCACATGTCATTCTTCAGCAGCTGGTCAGCATGGCCCACACACTTCCAACATCATGGGGGACCCAGGGCCAGCTCTGCAGCCTCTGCTGCCCAAAGCACAGCTGTTGAATAGGGAGAGAATGGGCTCATCACACCCCACTACATGTACTGAGCTCTCCCATAGGAGGGGAGCCCCAGCAATCCAGTTGTTCCTCCTCCTTCAACCTCTTCACCACCCTGAGAGCTAACCACACTGCACATGCTCCGCTCAGGAGACCCATCAGCTTCAGGACCCCCGGTAAGCACAGGTCACAGGACACATCTCTTCCCATCAGGGGCTCTGGCCCAGAGCTCTGAACTAGCGTGGAGGACTGGGTACCACACCAAGCCCAGTCCCAGCATCCCACTGTCCCCTGGCTAGCTTGCCCTGATGTGGGTCGGACACCCAGAATCTCCTCGGTCCAAATGATCAAATGAGGAGGGAAGCAGGGCAGAGGGGAGGCCCAGAACCCAAGCCCTTCCTGGGCACATGTCCAGGGTCTGGGTCCAGAGAAGGAGCTGGGAGCATGCCTGCCAGTCCCTGACCATGCCAGCAGAAGCTGAGGACAAGGAGGACAGCGCTCCTGAGCCACAAGCCACAAGCAGCTGTGCTATAGGACCTCACGTGCAAGCCGGGGGCCTACAACCTTCAGGCTTCTGCCCCGACAGTGTGCCCTGCCTCCCCAAAGGAGGCTGGAAGAGTACATGACACCCACAAACTCGCCTCGCCCTGCAGCCCTCTGTGAGAGTGGAAGGGCAGACAGGGAAACCTTCACAGAGACAGGAAAGCACCCACTTCGGCCTGGGCCCCAGGCACTTTCTCTGCAGCCCTTCTCTTTAGCCTCCTGTCCCTCTTTCTGAAGAAGCACAAAGAATGGGCACGTCCACGGTGGGGCTTTGGCTTCCTCCTACAATGGTCATAGGTCAAGATCCAGCTGGAAAGTGACCTGATCTGTAAAGGTTGCTTTAGCCCCAAAGCTCTTTGCATTGTGCAATTTTATTTCTCCCCGTATTTACATTTTCTAAGAAATTATGCCTTGAAAGCAGGATGATGTTATGATCATCTATCTCTCTCCACTGAGAGTGCCTCACACAGCTCTCGCACACAGTAGGTGCTCACTCAGTGCTGAGTGGATGGATGGGCATTCCAATGGGGAGGCAGGGCAACCCTGTCAGCAGCAGCTACGCTGAGAAGCCATCGCAAAACCAGGCTGCCTCACTCACTATGGCTCAGGCTGGGGGCTCCTGTTTACCCCGCCCTGGTACTGACTCAGAGGCTCACATCACCCACATTCCTTTCTGCAGCAGAGGCAGAACTTCCGGCCCCAGTAATGGCTTTGTTGCATTTCTAAAGGGAAGAATCTGAACTGGATGGCAAATCCTGGGCCAGGGGCAAGCTAATAAGCTTCAGGGACTTGGACTAGATGTGACCTTTTCCAGTCAAGGGAAGACCCAAATAGCCAAGATTTCAAAGAATACCACCGTTCCTGGGACAGGATGGGAGTATGTCCAGGACTCTGATCCCTTCTGCCCAGGAGGTCAGTGACTCCCAATCTATACCGTGCCTGATACTACACACATTCTGGAGAGCAGTATCTCTCCCTGAAGTTCAGGCTGTACGTGGTTGGAGATCTTAAACAAAGGGAGCTGACGGAGCAGAGGCATGGGAGCCTGAGCTGGGCTCTGTCTGTCTGCCTCCTTCACCTCTCTCCCCATTGTACAGCACCTTGGTGGGCACCCAAAAACTGCTCTCCATTAGTGAACCCAGCAGCTGATAAGCGAGCAGCACAGGGAAGCCAGAAGCAGAGGTACTCCAACAAGCACCCTGCTTGCTCCTCGCTGCACGCCCACTTGAATTTTTGGTGCCGGGGACACAGACAGGCTATGCAAATAGTGAAACCAGCATGCAGAGAAGAGCCCTTTAATGTAAAAGATGTACACATTTTTAAGTGGGAAAAGGAAAAAAACCTGTCTTGCTGGAAGGATTATGAGTTTTCTGGGGATCAGAGGTTTTTCACTTTCTTCTTTACACCTTTGTGTACTGTGTGAGTGCTGTAATGAGCATTATTCATTTATATAAAATCAAAGAGAACTATATTTATCTCAGAAAAAAGTGTACCCTGAAGGCTCAGGAGTAAAGTCCACAGCAATGGTGTGGTCCACATACAGCCCAAGGACTTAGGCTCAAGACCCAGGGCCTGGGGGAACAACCAAAATAGACAACTCAATAAATCCATAAATGCTTCTTCCTCCTCTCTCTCTGACTGTCCACCTGCCTTCATTCCTGCCTGCTTCCTTCCTTCCTCTTCCAAAACAAGAAAACACCAACGCAAAAGCCCACCCCAACCTGAGGGGCATGGAAATCAGTACAAGAGTCCT